>CAOLHI010000405.1:0-661818 GCA_948474755.1 Ctenosaura bakeri | reverse complement strand
CAGGACTATACACGTGCATGTGTTTAGAGTATACAAACAAGCACACAATAGAAGGTTTTGGCTTCTGCTTTTCCCCCCAACTGCTCAGAATCAAATTATGTTGCAGACAAGTTACAGAACACAGAGGATAGAATATTTCTGAAGTGGATCAACAAAGATATATTACATCAGGGTGTTGCGATGCCTGACCCACATGGAGTGCATACACTAACATCAGCCCACTGGGAAGTTTGTAAGAAGAGCCTGGATGGGTTATATCAAGAATCTCTTTCAAGGGTGAGCAACTGTAGCTTTGCAAGATGTCCCTGGACTGCAGCTCCCTTAATTCTTTACTATTGGCTATGCTGCCTAGGGTTGATGGGAGTCATAGGCCACGAACAGCAAGAAGACCACAGTTGCCCACCCCGGTCCATCTGATCTTGCAAGGTGTTTTCAGGAATGGCCAATACCAGTTGGAGCTAGAAAGCTTACAGTGAAGAATTCTCCCATGTTTTTCTCCACATAGCAGTGGATTTGAGGCCCAATGATTCTGAATGCAGAGCTTCAACTTTAGTTGATATGGCTCATAGCTGCTCTTCTTTACCAAGATTACTTTCCATTTCCCCTTCAAAATAACCTGAGGGTAGTATGGAAGAAAGCACTATTTAAAAGACTCAACTCCAAAGGCTCCTTCTTGACATGAAGAATTGAGTTCTGTGAGTTCTTTTGATTCCACGTGACTTTATCCACAGTGTTCCTTTAGTGATCTCCCATGAGCATCTCCAAACAGCATCTCTGCCACATGTTATATTCCATGTGCTCTTACACAACTGTCAAAGACCTCAACCCATCACCAAAAGTGTCTCATATCTGACTGGACCCAAATACCACCAAGAAGGTATGTATGGATACTCATTGTTGCCTATCCACATGGAAGAAGAAAAGCATATTGTATACCCCAGTTTGAAGATTAAAATGCCCAACAACATTACTTTAGCTAGAGAACAGTCTGAAACAATATAAAGAATTAGGAATAAGCAACTCTTTCCTACTCACAGTAAAAAGCACAAAAAACCTCTGGTTCCTTTCCCCTACACAGTTGTTAACCCACGGGCAGTGATGGTCCATCTTCCGAATACATCGCTTGCAGATACTAGCGGGAGGAGAGGAGAAAAATACAAGGAAAATGATGCCAATGTGTTGTGGACATTTTGCCCTCGGTGACAGAAGAGGCCATTTCTCTGAAAAATCTAAGACAGTGACAAGCATGATACAGGAGGACAAACAGAGCCACATTTCAAAACACTGGCTGTTCTTTTGTTGTTTAGAACGCTAATACTCAGAGAGTTTCTGAATTAGCTTACGCTGCAAGCACCCAAATGGCATTATGTGACTTGATAATGCTTGCTCTCTGCATGTTAAAGTGAATCTAAGTGCCTATTATGTTGCTTCTCTTGTTGATGACGGATGCCAAAGAGCACTGCCTCTGCCTTTAAAATACCATAGTACAATGCCTTGAGAACTCTACCACATTTGGGTCTCTATTTTTAAAAGCCTCTCTCTGTTTAGTTGCAGAAAACACAAGTTTTATTAAGTCAAGCCAAAAATCTACTACAGAGCAAAAGTAACAGAATATAGTGATTATGACTGTCAAAACAAGCAAAGAATTCCCTTTCCAGCTGTAGAGGCAGAGTCATGCTTCTCCAGAAATACTTCACAAACCACATCCAGAAAGCTTGTTTCATGGCTTACGTGGATGTTATAGTATAAAGCATTTAGAATGGAATGCAGTGGAATGGGATATACTAAAGGAGAACATGGCTGGCTGGCTTGCACCTGAGAGAGGAGCTCTGCTGTTGGCAGAGATGAGGATACATTATGCCATTTTGTGACACTGCTGTTTGCAATTGTAACCACAATAAAGACAACCTACAGCCCATAATGGCTTTGCACAATTCTGTATCTGGGATATATCACAGTTCAATAAACAAAACGAAGGCTTTCCCTTATCAGCGCAGATGAACTCCGCCTTCACTTTAAGGAGAATCAAGACTTTTGCAATCACAAAACCCTACTCGGCTATTAAACATTCACAGGGCCATCAGAGACAGAAATGTGAGGTACTGGGAGAGGCCTGGCAACACTGAAGCAGCAGCTGTGCTTGAGAACTTGGCTCCTAGGGAAAGAGAGCCTTCCACTCTCCTGCTCAGCTTGCTCAAACAAAAGGGAAACTGCTTGAAAGAAATGACCTTGCCTTTCACTTTTGTACAGGCTGCAGTGAAGTGCAGGCCACTTAAGTCCTGATGTAGTCCTCTGCTTTGAGAAAGTGGCAACAGAAGCCAAGCACATGTTTCTAGTGAAAAGACTGCTCCATGCCTGAAAAAGCTACTTAGGACAAAACTACACACATCATTAAAAGACTTGTCACACACACGTACACACACACAAACACACACACGTGTGTGTGTGTTAACTAGCAGTCCAGGGAGGATAGGGCCAAATCAAGGCTAGGAACATGGTATAGACTGGGAACAGGCTTCTGGAAGATGATGGATATATTCACTGGTGGTATTGTGGAATGAAGAAGAAGTGTTAAATCTCCCTCTACCTCCACTATAGCATCTTATCCAGTCATCCCTGCACACTTGCTCACCCATGTTTAAACACACAGACATTCGCAAAAACAGTCTTAATGCACTGTATAGTCTGACCCTAGGACTCTAGGCTAAGAATGACTCCAAAGGCAGGAAGGAATGTACCTGCAATGATGGGCACGCTCCGGCTTAATGCTGCAGCACTTGGGACACTTGTAGATCACCTCACCTGGTTTCAGCTGCAAACTCTCCATGTACTCTTTTGTGGCATTTCCTTTGGGAACAGCCCCCTACAGAAGGAAGGAAAGGAGGGCTCAGTCACCAGGCAGATTGGCATTCATTCATGAAGTCCCATGACAGACACAGCATTTTATGGACAGCATTTTATGGAGTAAAAAGACTGGGACTTAATTCTTTGAACTTTTTATCTTGCACTAAGGTAAAACTCTTTCATTTGGACTATGATGCATCTGCTGTATATTAGGGGTGGGTCCATTCCAGGAAACATTCTGTAAAACAAAAAATGTGAGGTGTTGTGGTCAATTGTGGTCAATGGACACCACATCTATACAAACAGTGCAGGGACTTATTGGGAAATTCAATGTTCTCTGCCTAAGAAAGGGGTAGTTAACTGCACAGGACAAGGGCAACCTGGATCTTAAGGGAAATTACTTCTCTGTTGCTCATGGACTCGAAATCTTATCACCTGTCTCTCATTGCGCTTTGTCCCAGGTTGCTACATGGCCAAGAAAGGGAGCGGCCTCTGCCTGCATTAACATCGCTCCAGAACAAATGGACAACAATAAAAATACCATCTAATACAAAACATAGGCCTGTAATTCTAAAATCATCACTTTTTTCGCTTGTACAATTTTTAAACCTCTTTTGCCTGATGAACAAGCCAGTGGAGCTTTGAAAACATCCATGATGTATCTTCTGCATTTTGGTCGGCACAGTAGACTGCGGATTTTGTTGTGTTCTTGTCAGCCACCCTTGAGTATGTTTCCAGTATATTAGGGAGTAATATAAGCTAAAAGGACAGGAGAAATTAATGATCTCTGATTGGACAGAGGGAAATACAGTCAAGAGGAGGTCTGTATGAACAAAAGCCACACATAAAAACGTAGTTTCTTCGAAAAAGCCAAGGATGCAAAGGCTGGGGTTTCAAGCCAAAGGCTGAGAGGTTTGTTTTGTTTTTGCTTTTGTCTTTGGAGAGATCTGGATAGAAGGAAAGAAAGCAATGTGAAGTTGCTATGGGAAAAGAGAGTTCTGAGAAGAAAATGGAGGGGAATTCATGGGATCTGGAGATCTTTGAGGCAGACGGGTACGTCAGAGCTAGAAGAGTGAAGACTGCAAGCAGGGATGTAGCAGGGCAGATGCAGTAGACAGAGCAGGAGGGCCAAAACCAAAGGACAACTTTCACAGCTAGGGCTAGAGAACTGCGCTAAACGCAGGGACAATGCACACAGACATACATCTTTTTATTTCCTGAGGCTGCAGTTTAAATAACCCTTTGCTAATAAGCTTTTAACCTGAGAACCCTCATGTTCAGATCACAACATCCTGTTTTAGGAAAACAAAACAGGTCTTGTGATTCTTTTAGCAACTGAAATGCAGACAGATTGTTTCTTGGAAATAAACTGAGAAAGAACACAAAGGGTCCGCAGGTACCTCACTACACAGGTTAGATAAGTACGAAACCGTACTAAGGGTTTTATGGTGCAGAAGTAATTTCTCTGAAGCCTGGCTGCCATGCACGTTTGATGATGGCTTGACTTTCAGCAGCTGAAGGACAACTGTGAGCTGAGCCAGGGGGAGGAGACACATACTGCATGCACAACAGCGGTGTTTTCTCATTTTCCAGCACAGAGTTGTGTGTGTGTGTGTGTGTCAGTGTGAGTGTGTAATTGGCCCTCCCAACCCTAAGGGCACCTTGCCTGGGATGAAAATATAACTGGAAAGCAAAGAAAAATACACACACACAAACTGATACCCACCATAAAAGCAGGAGTTTTAACAGTGTGGGACAGCTGAGAGAAACAAGCAGGCAAGTGGGTTTGGAATGTGTACTGTCCTAAGTTTTGGCAAGGTAGCTTGGGAGACCAGCAGCAGTTGGGGTGGAGCAGAAGAGGCTACAGAAAAAATTTTATGAATCAAAGCAAAGGCAGCACAGCAAGGAGAGAACGAGCATGACCGGACGCATGTGTTGCATGCCAAAAATGAGTCAAGGGGTGTTGGGAAAATGATTTTCTTTCTGTCCTCTTAGATGAGCTTTCCCTCCGCCTTTCTATTGGTGGGGATGAGCAGAGGAAGATGCTTCATGACAAGTTGGCCTGTTCGTTTAACTGACTCTGTGTTATCCAATTTGGCAGCGGTTCTTCAATATCTAAGAGTATGGTCTTTTCTAGCCTTGCTACCTGAACCCTGGTAGAAGGGGACTTCCCTGCTTACTCTCCACAACAGCCATTTCTCTCCACTTCTACCAAAAAAGATCGTTCTTCCTTCCCAAAGGATGGAAGACCTTGCTGAACAGAGTGAGCTGTGGCACAGAAGGGAGATCACAAGGGGAAAAAAAAAATCTCAGTATGTGCCACATTTTTTCTTTTGAAACTGCTTATTTGAATGTGGAGTTTTGTCACTTTCAAATTGCAATGTTGGATAATCCCTTTATTACAGTCTCTAAGACAGAAGTTATTAGCCTATGGTCCATGGACACTCCCTTTCAAGAGATCTGTGGATAAATTTTAGGAGGTCTATGGAGGGAAAAGAATTACATCTTATGAATGGAGGGAACAAACCACAGTAGCTCAGCAGTACTAGTGACTTTGTCACCAATGGCAATCATGGTTATTTTCAACCCATTTACCGTTATTGTAAAGATCCTGAAATACTGTTTATGCTCATCATTACTCTGAAATTACAGTTGTTATTATGCCCACTGTGAGAGAAGGGGGAGAAACCTATGGATCCACCAATATTCTGTAAAGGGGTCCGTCACCTTCACCAGACTGCCACAAAAAAGATTTAAGAATCCTTATTGTAAAATGACATCATACTGGTTTGGCTGTCCAACACAGTGTTTGGATTTTATTCATGGGCCACAGGGCTGCTTGGTTTTTGGCTTTGTCTGTAAATCAGCGATGCCCTCCCATCCTGTTTTTGGTGCTACATCGCTGCTAAATAATTTTGTCTAGAAAGAACACTCTACGTGCACAAGACGGTAAACCTATGCATGGGGATGCTTCTACTCACAGGATCAGTCAGCATTGTCCTCAGGTGAGAGGACAGAGCGAGGACTGCCAAGCAGTTGAAGAGAACCCCGTTGACGAGGGAGTACCAAAAGTCTTTGGAAGGCAGCAGCATGACAAACGTCACAACAAAATCCGCATACATGACGAGGAGCCAGGTCATCACCGCGCAGACCATCCCACAGCTGTCGCGGATGAACCAGACTCTGTCAGCCATGTCGGACTCGGACGACGATGAATCGTAGCTGTCATTTTCGGCAAGTAGTGGGTGATGCTCGACGTCGCGGAACCTGTGCCCTGATGACTGCATGGTTTTCTGGACTGGCCCTGCGGAGAAATAATGAGAGGGCGGCCATGCATCACAGCACTTTGACAGCAGATGTCAGGTTCTATTATCAGGGGATGGAAGGAGCACCAACCCCAGCAGCAGCAGCAGCAACAGCTCTTCACTTATTGTTATCCAAGGAAGAGGATTTCAAACTCTGGATATTCCCTTGCAAAGCTTCCTACAGAATTATCCCATTTCACTGTCATACACAGATTTGCTATGATGGCATATACATTGCTAGCCCACCTGGCCACAACTCGACACTTCAAAGGCCAACTTTACATCTTTACTGTCTCTAGAGAGGACAGCAACGCTATTTCCACTGTGAAAAAAAAATCTTTAACATTTTAACCCAGTCGTCTTTTTAACCCATCTCCCACTAACGCTTGCCTTTATCCCCTGTATTTCACAGCAGGTCCTCTTTTCCTTTCTTTTTTCCTCCTTCAGGACCTCTCATAGTACCATTTCCCCAGTTTTACTATGTGTTAAATCCACTTCCTGACCATACTTCTGCTTTCTGTGCATGCTGTAGCACACACTGGCCTAAGTCTTCTTGTTTGTTTCAACCGGAGCGAAGCCACTGAATCAATATGTGTTGGCTCAATGCTTATCAATTCATACAATGGGTCTACAAGAATTGGGACTAGCCTGGGATTGAGAATTCAGACTAACTTGGGGTTCAAGGCACTATTTTGGTTCTCTTTCTCTAATTCCCAGATACGTCCACCATCCCAGTCATATTTCATTTTTTAATATCCTTTCACTCACAATGCTCTCTGTATCCATTCACTTCGCTACTTCCTTCCTGTCTGTCTCATATATCATTCTCTATACTCCCATGACCCCTGATCTTTGTGCACTCTTGACTCTCATTTCTCTCCAGACATTCTATTCTGCTTAATGCCAGGTCTACAAATGGAAAAACAGTCTTGATCCTGTACCTGATCCTGGATGAACCTGCTGGCCTAATTTATAGTACAAAGACCTGACTGGATGAACTTGGGGGTGGGACTGGTTGTCTTCTTCTAGCTTGGCCTCCTGGGTTGTCTTTAGACCAGCAGGCAAGGTCTGGTGGGCACAAGAGCAGAGCTGCAGTGGCCCAGTGGGATTCCATCTCCCTCATCTGATGCCCCATCCCATGGTCTACTGGGCTTGAGGGTGTGTACTTAAAGAGTGGGAGGTCGGGACAGAATAGGGATTCTGTTGGTGTACTGCCCACTCCGCTGCTCAAAAGCCTCCCTTCCTGAGCTAACCAAGTGAAATGGAACATTCTGCTTGTTGTACTGAATCAGATTTTTCTCTACCTGAAATAGAATCGATAATTAATGCAGAGACTGAGTGAATTAAGCTAAAGGTACTATGGTTACACTTCAGTAAAAGAAAGTTAAACTGTTGATGTAAGATATATCAGGCATAGTTCTCCTTAGATATGTATTCAAACATTTTCATTCAGGTGTAGTCGATTTTGTTAAACGTGAGGGAAGCATATGCCATTCTCTTCACATTATTACAACCATTCCTGCTTTCCAGTGACAGGTTAAGTTCTTTCTTGTCCAAAAAGTCTTCGGAAACATCTATATATATTTTAAAAAAGGGCTTTTAATGGTGCTCTACTGAAAGTAAGACTTTCAACAGTTTTAATTCTGTTGTTGTTTAATACTGTTTTAACCTTGATTTTGTTGTTTTTTAACTATATATATATATTCATATTGTAATCTTCTGCGTTTTTGTAAACTACCTTGAGTGCCAGTCAGGGAGAAAGGCAGGATATAAATAAAGTGATGAATGGAATATTCCAATTAAATTACTTCTATGTAAAGCTTTCAATATGTTTGAATATAACATACTGGTTCAAGTCAGACATTTAACTCATTTAATCAAACATGTAACCAGATAATATTATTCAGGGCATGGGAAAAAATCCCAGTTTTATTTTTTCCAGAAAACTACCATCACTGCTAGGGAGAAGGTCCCAATTAACTCCACATGACTTACCTCTGACCAAACTTATATAAAACTGCTGTTATCAGAGATAACAAAGAGACACAGCATTTTTCATTGGGCAACTGACTCAAAAAGCCAACCCTGCATCAACTGTATTTGTGTGCTTCCGAAGTAAGGAACAGAAGCAATGCAGACATACTCCTTCTGATCCCCTGCGTATCTGAGCGGCTATGGTTTGGGTGCATGTAAGTCTCATCCAGAGAAGTAGGAAAAGGCCACAAGGTGTGGGTATCTGGAATTCCCCAGGAAGACAAACAGGGGTTCACGAATCTTACACTGTGCATGGCTCAGCTTGTCTCTTTACAGTGTTCACAAACAACAAGGAAATGAAGCTTGCGCAAGATGGGCTTTTTACCCTTCAAGGGAGGGTGCGTCCAGCTTGCGCCGAGCAAAAAATAGCTTCATTGCATTCAAGGCAGATTATTAAATTAGTCCCAAGTCTCACTAAAGAGTATGAATCCTTTACAGATGGCAGAACAAAGTAATAGCCGTAACAGCTCAAACCTCGTCATGTTTACTCTGAAGCTAATTCTACTGCATTCAAGGGGATCTGCTCCAAAATAAGCATGCATAGCATGAGGATGAGATGAAGACACACTGTTCTAGGAATTAGCACCACATTTTTTGGATCCTAGGTATCAGATAAAGGACTCTGCTCCCATCCTCTCCAGTACAAGTAATTTAGGGAGTGCTCTTAACATGATGACAACATATTGGAGACAGTATAGAGAAAGGGTAAAAAGACTGGACTGCCATAACCACCCACACTCAGTCTGTTTACAACATTTGTGCACTTTGTGTTGTATTCTGGCAATTCCCCCCCCACTTATTTAGCTTTGCATCTTTTTCAGGCCTAGTGCCATTGCAAATGGTATGTTTTAGGCTTTCATAAGCACTGGCAAGCAGAAGCGAAAGGCTGTGATTCACTTAAAAGCTTTGCAATGGGGGTCTGAAACCCAACCTGCCATATTAGCGAAGTATGCCCACCATCATACTGAGGGCTACCTTAAAGGACTGTTGTTAGGGTTTCAGGCACTGGGGGGAGCACGCCAAATGTTTTAAACCTCCAGGAGCACCCTGCAAACGATTCCACTTGGGAGGACAAATTCAAAATATACTTCTAGGTAGATGGGAATGCAAGTAATTCACCCCATACGGTGCTGGCAGGCAGCACGAGCCGTGAAAGCACACACAGCAGAAATATTTCTCAATTTACATAGTGACTCAGCAGAAATGGGGAGCACCGGCGACTCAGCGCAGCACCGCAGTTAAGATCTCTACGAGGAAGAGGCTGCGCTCAGCACTTTCAGGTAGCAATTTAACCGGGGGAACAGATGTTCCCTCTGCTGCTCACCCACTTTGGTCTTCCAGAAGCAATTATTTGGTGGAATAGGTTATCATGTCCTTATCCGATGGGGTAAGGCTGCCCCTTCCTCCCCACAACAAGCCCATCAGAACTGCTTTCGTTACGCATGTTGGTTTCTGCACCAGATCTCGGGACACAGGGATTTTAAACCATGCTAATTTTAGTCAGTAATTTATATCATCCAGAGAAAACAGCAATGCCCTAAGTTTTCCCATTTTCAAATTCATCAGGTTGCTGAACAAGCAGGAAAGAAAGCATATTGATTTGCAACTAAACAGAGCTCTTGTTTGCTGTTGTTAAGTGCCTCCAAGTTGATTCTAACTCAAGGCAATTCTATTATATGGCCTTCCCGCCAGGATTTATTCAAAAGAGGTTTGCCACTGCCTTCCTCTGATGTTGAGAGAGTGTGACCTGCTTAAGGTCATTGAATGGCTTTCCATGGCTGAGAACAGGTTCAATATGTGGCCACGATCAGTTGATGACATGTTAGTGGGATAGGGGACCCACTCTGGGTTTTAGTCTGAACTTTAAGGGAGATGGCAAAAGAGCTGAACCTATTTGGTGGGAAACAGCTCAGCACCACGGACAGTGCCTTTGAAAAAAAAAATCAGGCTAAAACCCAGAGACTTCTCACAGACCCAGGATCTTAGAGGTGTCTCATTTAGAGGGTTGCCATAAGTTCAAGCTGACTTTACAGCAAACTGACATGGGAGCCACCAGCTGCCATGAGTCATGATTCTATTTTATGTCTATACTTTGGCAAATTTATTTCCAATACATTCAAACTTCCTTATCCTTTTCAACAGAGAGATACTGTGTAATGTGAATATCTGAAATACTGGTACTAAGAAGTTTGCATTTTCACCTATCAGCTCTTGTTTTCCTGGCTAGACTGCAGTGCTGCTCTCCTCCTATTATCTGAACCTTTCCAATAAAATAAAATAAAATAAAATACTGTGCTGGTTGGTTCCTTGAGTGGAGCTATAATGAGCTTGATTTAGCTCTGTATTGCCTCATTAAATCAAAAACACACCAGGAAGGGAAGGAGGCCCCAGGTGAACCTCCACCTACCTATATAGAAAATCAAAGTCTTATGAACAGACAGAAGCGTGACCCCCCAAAGTGCCAGAAATAGAGTGAAACCCCAGAAGCACTTTCAATGCTGAAATCCCTATTGATTGGGTGCTATTAAGGACCCTGTCAAAGAGCGACCTGAAAGCAGTGCATTGATTTGGAAACATCTGAGCAAATGTGAGCCTTTTTCCCATAAAGGGATGCTCATTTTCTCTACAGGCAGTAATATATAATAAATAAATAAATAAATAAATAAATAAATAAATAAATGAATGAATGAATGAATGCATGCATGCATGCATGCATGCATGCATGCAGTATCAGATGCATGTTTACCAATTTGCGTGCACCATAGATTATCTAGTTTTTAACCTTTTTTTAAAAAAATGTTGCTCTGCATTACCCAAGTAGGCTGTATCCAAAATACAGTTTTTTACACCGGGGAGGTGCTTTTGCATAAAATAAGGCAGACATCCCTCTATATTAGAAGAGACCCTCACCTCTCAAACGTCACTGCTTTGGTAAAGTGATACAGCTACTGGTGCAAAGGTCTAAGGCAGAAATAATGTGGATGCAGAACACAGAAGTCAGCATCTAATTCAATGAGGATGCCTCCATCTCAAAGCTCCAGTTCGCTTCTCCCAAGGTGCTGCATAGTTTGCAAGGCCAATTGGCAATTGGGGTTGGACTGCATAAGCAGGTGTAACTTTCTGGATGCCAAGGAAGGCTTTAAAACATTGCAGAGAGAAAAGAAATCACCAAAGCATTACCCCTTAGAGGCATAAGAGCTGACATACAAACACTACTTCCAAACCACAAATCATTCGGATGGATCACAATGGTTCCTCTCAGCCTAATGAAACACCATTGTGCTTTTGAGACTTTCAAGTAATGTGACAAAGTGAAGGCCAGGCTCAGGATATATTTAGCATTTATGCAGTCCTTTGGAGAGTTTGCAGCACCTCCTACGCATTATCTTGCTGCAATTCTTACAACAGCCCTTGGGGGGAGGGTCAAAAGCAGTTCGATACAACACAAAGTGTTAGAGGATGTGATTTTATCATTTGCACCCCAAAGGCACAGCTATAAGTCATGGAAAGGGGGCAGAGAGAAGTTACAACAAGATGTAGCAGCAGCCCAAGAGTGCTTATAATGCAAACAACTAAGCTTGAATATAACCTGAGAAGAGATCACGCTAGCATCTTTCGAAGAACATCAACATCTGGCAAGTATCTGCATTCCTTCTGAAAACAAGGCCCAAACTGGAGTGTAGAAAGGTTACTTTTGGAGACTACAACACCAAGAACTTCAGGGAACACGGCCAGTGGCTATGGTGGCTGGGGAATCCTAGGAATGGTAGCCCCTGCCCATTACTACTACTACTAATAATAAAACCAACAACAACAATGATGCTGCTGTTGCCCACTCTGGCCTTAAGACATACACAAAAGCTGCCATTCAGCATCTGCTCAAAAATACAACTGCTGGTCATTTGCAGGTGGCGCACTGCCAGAGATGCCACCAGGCCGAAGTGGCACGGACTAATGGCACTCCTACTTCTGTGAACTCACATAAACCCCTTCCCAAGAAGAGGAGCCTCCTTGCCATGGCACTGAAGTCAAGCTGTGGCAGCTTGTTCCAAGGCATCGTCCCACCTCCTCTGACTCTTTTTATTTTTGCAGTTCTGAAGGAGACTCGCTCTGTGCCAGAGGCTCTCTGTTACAGATGTAAAAACATTTAAGTGTTTGTGTTTCTATTTGCGACCCACCCTGAGCCTCTGGGGACAGGCTGTGTGAAGAATCCAGAACAAACACGTACCTGACAAGGAGTGGGAGCGTTAGTCTGACATCTTGCGGTTCCTTTGGGCTCCTAAGATACACACAGTCATATTTGATGTAACCTGTACGGACATAATAAAGCCACTCATTAGCTGGCACCATAGCATCAAGGATAAAACTGACGGTGAGGTGTCGTCTGCTGATGAAAGTACAGAACATCTGCAGGATGTGAAAACTTGCATTAACTCTGACCTCCAATTCCTGGACGAAGTTCAAACACCTACATTTCTCCCTTCTCTTTGACTGAAAGGCTGAACCTCTAGGGGGGAAAAAGGGGTGGGAGGGGCTTTTCGTTTTTCTGAATAGAGGTCACTGTTCATGATAGGCATTATCTGCCGTCAGCTGCTTCAGGAAATCTCAGATTCAAACCATTTGCCCTTCCCATCTGTTCCATTTTGTTGTCCAGCTGTCTCCTGCCTTTGCCTCCATGTTCCCTTTCCAGAGATGAGTTTCATAAATGCAACTAATATAAGATGTACATGGTGAGACCTTTGAAGATGGCTGGAAACTTCAACTGGTGTAAAACATGGTGGTGAAAATGACTTGGACTGTATCTTCCCAATGTAAAATCTCCTGTTTGTATTTCTGGGTAGATCCAAGAGGCTGGTGCTGACTTTTAAAGCCCCTTATGACTTGTGTATGTGAAAGTCAGCGTGTTCCTTATGAATCTGTCAAGTCATGACCATCTTGTCTTTATTATACATGATGTTTGGATTTTGGACTTGGTTCAGCAAACTAAAACATGCATGTTGATCGTATGTTTGAAATCTCAACCAGGACACTAACCAAATCTCAGACAGGACACTAACCAAAAAAACCCTTTAGAGCCAGTGTGGTTTGAGGGTTGGATCCTTGAGACCATAAGGTCTCAAACCATGAGGTTTCCATAAGCTGGAAATGACTGGAAGGCATACAACAACAACAGCAACAAACTTTTAACCCAGTGGGTCACCTTGGGTGCATAACAAACCCTCAGTCTCAGAAAACTCCTTGACAGGTTTGCCTTAGGGTCACTGTAAGTTGGAAATGACTAGAAGGCACATAGCAAAGGAACACATCTTTTTTTGTCAAACAGTCAAATTGCACTATTAATTAGAACAGCACAAAACCAGGAAAGTTCTCAAAGTCAAACCTAAGATTTGTACCTGGTTCTTCCAAGATTTTATAAACTGGACAGTGGAGATTGCAGTGGCTATTGGAAATATGAAGACGGAGATTTTCACTGTGAAATAGCAGAAGGGAGGGCTAAATCACTTTCATAGTTCTGTGCCCTTCATCTGGGTCCAACCTCATTTTGCTCACAATTGCGACAGACTTTTCAAAACCGTGACAGTGTCAACTGCAAACCTCCTGTCATATTGGTTGCATTTTCAAGTACCATCTCAATCTACTTCAGTGGACATCTGCAGAACCAGAAACAATTCTGATGGAATGAGCTACAGTCCACAAAAGCCTTGTGCCAAAGGAAACTTGCTAGTCTTTAAGGCACCACCCTGCTTCTATTGCATTTGCTATAATGAACGGACACAGCTACCCCCTGGAAAATTCTGCTACTCCATAGGATCCCTCCTGTCAAAACACGGTTGCATTCATGAACCAGAATAATCCACAAGACGCTGAACATGGGCACTGTTGGCAACGTTAATAAAAATACCCGCATCAGGCAGGGCTGTTGCAGGGCTGTTTTTAAAAAATCTCAGTGGAAACTGGCTCTGCTAAGTCCAGTGTCAGCATCTCTTCTTCCAGAAGAAGAGGGAAAGCCAGTCTTCCTCTAGTGGAAGAAAAGCCCTTCTGTGGGAAAGCAGCACCAGCAGCTGCAGGAGGCTCCCTCTACCTCTAAGCTCCCAATTAGCCCCCTCTTGATTATTTGTTCTGAGCACTACATGCTCAAGGTCACAGTTGCTCCGCAAGTGCTAATGCTGGATCTTCTGTAACTGAATCTTCCATGCATCCTAAAGTTACATATTTTCCATGGAAGCGCACTTTTTAGATGGCCAGTGCTACTACAAGGAAATGTTTTTAACAGTTGATGCTCACTTCTCTTGCGTCCCCCCTCTCACTGCCTTTCTTTTTAATCATTACAGAATGTACTTGCAAGACAGCTCTGGCTTGCAATTTCTCCTTATATCGAGGAAAGAAAAAGAGAGTAGTCAGAATCCATCCTTGAAGGTGCACCATCACCACTCACAAGTATGGGGCTGACTGCTCTAGCTGCAAAGAAGAGGGCTGGGCACTGCCTGAGCCAAGCCATGCTGGATCACAGAGGGGTGGGCAAGTATTGTCCGGGCTCTGGAGCCCATCTCAAGTCCACAGTCACTTTCAGCAGCCAAATCCCAGCCACCCTGTGCAAAGCTGTGATCGCACAGAGCCCAGTTACCTCCAGTCTCCTTGCAGGCAGGGCCGGCGAACAGCTTTGCTCAAAGGGCTGACTAAGAACAGTCTCCGTCGGAGAGCTTAGATGTAGACACACCTCAAAAGTCTTGATTATCGAAAAGAAAAAGCCTTGAAGTGCACAAAGGACATTTTAAGAGCAGTCATATGACCATGAAACTAATCTCTGAAATGATTTTGAATTGTTCACCAACCTCTGCCTATACACAGTGAGATTTAACATATTGTGGTCCTGGAAAAGATGAAGCAAGTGAGTCCAGTAATGCTGCTTTTCTTCCACAACAGAACATGGGGGGGGGGTAATTCTACAATATGAATCCTTGACCTGTGCAAAAAACAAACATCCTGCAAACATACTTTTTCCCTTCAGCTCTGCACTACACACAGGCCCTTTTCGCACGGGCCTTTGCGCGCGCGATAGCCCCGTGAGCCTCGCGGGAGTGGGAGCGTCGCTCCGCACGACGCACTCCCACTTCCGCCCGGCTCACGGGGCTGAAGCGGCGCGAGCGCGGGTTTTTTGATTTTCGCGTACAAGTGAAAATCACCCCGCGCTCGCGCAACGCTCCCGGAGCCCACCCGCACTTACCTTTCGTGCGGAGCCTCCGGGAGCCGGCCGGGTCGCGCTTCCTTCCCTCCGCCCCTGCGGAAGGAAGGAGCGGGGTGGGGAGGTAGCGCGACGGACGCGCCGCCCGCTTCGCGCGCGGGGGGGACGTGACGCCGCCCGCTTCGCGCGTGCGGGGGGAGGAATCCGGCGCGTGCGGGGGGAGGAATCCGGCGCGCGTGGGGGGGAGGAATCCAGCGCGCGCGGGGGGAACCCGGCGCGACGCCGCCCGCTTCGCGCGCACATGCGCGCGGGGTGGGAACCCGGCGCGAGGTCTCCCGCTTCGCACGGGGGGAGGGCGGCTTGCGCGGCAAGCCTCCTTCGGTGCCGCTTCCCCGCTGGTTCCTTCGCCTGCGGAAGGAAGGAGGGGAGAAGCGGCAGCCTCCCGGACGAGCCTTCTTGCGCTTGCCGGCCTCCCCTGCTTGCGCTAGAAGCCTCAGTGCGGAAAGGGCCACAGTCTTAAATGCAACCCAGGCCTGGGTAGTAGCTAGTGACAGTATGAAGCTTCTCCCACCATGCCAGGAATCACCAGCAGGGAAAAACTGGGTAAGGTGTTAGCAAGCTAAGAGCCGAGCTGCCTAAACAATTGCTTTCACACTTTGTATTTACAGTCTTAACATTACACACAAGATTTAACCATCAACAATTAACATCATGTGTTCTGCTTAGCTTCTCCCATGTTTCATAACTGAGCCATTAACACCAGCCAAAGTATTTTCATGGACATTCCATATATTCCAATAGATGTATTTCACCTTTTTCTGGTAAGACTAGCCAGTTACCCAAGAAGTCTGCAGTCTTTTCGTCATGGCGTCTGTCTAATAGCCTGAAGCCAAAAGGAGATATTTGATCTGTTGTCAGTTTTGAGTGCATCTCCTCTCCAATATGCATGGATCACTGTGGCCTGGTTCTGAAGGACCCGGTATGTGGTTAATCCTGCCTTGTGGCAAATGGTTGGGTGGACTAGCCAGTCCGCTTTGGAACTTTTTCCCAGCTCATGACCTTAATGTTACACAGTGTAACATACGTTTCTTTGAAATATCTATCTATCCATCCATCCATCCCCAATAATCAGTCTCACTGAAAAGTTTGCCACACAAAAACCTACCCATCCTTTTACACATCATTGGCTGGACTACAGAATTACTGAAAGGAGCCATATTTCAGTAACACAGAGCATGCACTGCATACAGACCTCAAGCTGAATCCATGGTCTCTCCAGCTAAGGAAGACTTTGGGTACCAGTCCCTGGAAACCTGCTAGTCAAGGCAGGCTTTTAGACACAAACTGTTTGCTGCAGAAAAGGTCATTTAATTTTTTTCCTCCTTTTCTGCTACACTTTCTTTTAAATCTTTTAATTCAGTGCTTAGTTTTGATATGATTGCTTATTTTATTGCTCTTTATGTGAGAACTTTTAACTTCATTTTAATTCTCATTGTAAGCCACCGTGACTCACTGAGAGAAACCTGGAAACTAAAAGAAGTAAGTTGTCAGCCTGAGACTCTAGAAAACCACTCCAACCTGAGGAGACAACATTGGACTCGACGGGCCAACCAACTAACTCAGTATAAGGTACTTTTGCACAGTTTTTAAGAGGTACTTCTATTAACACTTTTTTTTCAAGTACACAGCTGGCAATACCTGAATCAACGTCCATGTTGTCACTAAAAGATTATCACTAAAAGATTTTCTCATCTCTTCATCTTATCAAGGCTGAAAATTCAGAAAGAACAAGCTATATTAACTTTTCTGCACCCCAGATAGGAACTTGGCCTCTTCCCTTCTACAATGCTACCTGCATGAAAAGCCTTTTTGACTAAAGTAGGTTGCTTGCAGTTTTAAGAGTTTACACTGTCAGCTTTTCAGTGAAATACTTGCACAAACTGTGATGTTTCACTAGATGAACTGGCTCTCTATTTCAATGAGCTGACAACGCCAAAAAATGCGATTCAATTTTGAGTCTTGTGGCAGGTCATCATGCTTTCAGAATTTCGCTATGATCAAAAGAACTGAAATTTTATTTGTTAACAAGTAGTCAAGGGCTGGACAGAGGTACACTGGGGCACTCTGAAAAATCTGTCTTTGGGACTACAACTCCCAGACTCCCCTAGACACCATAGCCACTGTCCATGCTGGTTAGGGGTTGTGGGAGGTTGTAGTCCCCAAACACTAATTTTTGCATGCTCTGATCAAGGTATAAGGTTGAAGGGCTTCCAGCACTGCTCATTAATGCTTACTTTAAGTCTTAATTTATTCTGCAATCTGTTTAATCTCAGCTCCCAGTTTTAAAAAGACAGATTATCCTGAGCAGGAGTTTGTGATGAGGGAAAGACAACTGAGGATCTCAGTTATGGAATATGGTCTTTGTGTGCAGTAGGTTCCCAGGTTAATCCCTGCCAAAAAAATTAAAAATAAAAATCACGGATTGCTGAGCAGGGGAAGAAAAATCTCTCTCTCTCTGCCTCACACACTGGTGAACCTAGGATCAGATAGGAAGATAGGAGGAGCATCCATCTGACTCAGTCTAAAACAGCTTTGCAGGCAATGTCTCTTAGAGCTAAGACTAATGAATTAAATCAATAACAATGTTCCTTAGTTTCTTTTCTGAAAAGAAAAGAAAGCAGCCAACAAAGACACGAGTTCCTGTCTCTTGATAGGAATTTTCCTTTGCAAAGTCAAAGTGAATTATAGTGGAGACATAACTAGAAAACAAAGTCAGATCTCCCAGATTGTGTAGATTAGATGCAGCTTTCCCCCAAAAGAGGGGAGGTACAGCTCAGGCAAAGGTTGGCCATCCCAGTGAGGTCTAGGCCATTGCGACGGTACAGCAGGTGGTCTACAGCAGAACCTAACATTCCCCAAAACTACAATCCCACTTTGCTTAAGAGGGGGCTCCAGCGAACGCTTAATGCCGGACTGTAAGCAGGAAAAAAATAAGGGACTAAGTAGTGAGGAGAGGAGAACATCCTGGAAAAATGTGTAAGCATTCACAGGATCGCAGGCCCAAGAGGGGTAGGGAGGAGAGTGTTAGAATGTCCGGAGCTGAAGTGGTTTATTAGTCATCACAGGGTGGTGCACGGTGCAAGGCGGTGCAAGGCGGAAATAAGAACGAGGGCCAAGGCCACTGGAAGTAACTGGGGGAAAAAGAGAGGAAGTATCAAAGTTAGGCTGTGAAGACCCAGGGCCTTCCGCACTACACTGTTCTAGTGCTATTGTTCCACTTTCAACACCCTGTGGAATCCTGGAGTTTGTAGTTTCCTGAGGCCCAAGAGCCCGCTGGCTGTGAATTCTAAATTCCCTCCCTAAACTGCAAAGCCCAGGATTCCAGAGGACGCTGAAAGTGGAATAATAGCACTAGAACAGTGTAGTGTGGAAAGGCTCAGAGATTCAAATACCTGACCCTGAGACACCAAATACCTGATCTGACATACCCTACAGGGTTGTTGGGGAGAGCGAAATGGCGGCAGAACCATGCACGTCCTCTTGAACTCCTTGGAAGAATCATAGAATCATAGAAATGTAGAGTTGGAAGAGACCACAGGGGCCATCCAGTCCAACCCCCTGCCATGCAGGAACACCCTCAAGAAAGGTGGGCTTTAGGATATATAACTCAATAACTGAACTATCTGTGGGCGACTGTGGTTCTGAATGTCCTGGACCTTCAGCTCTCACCAGCCTCAGCCTGTCCAATGTCCAAGGACAGGGATTACAAGTCAATAATAATAAGAAGAAGCCATCTCAAGAATCACAATCACCAGCCAGGGAAATGAATGGGAAACGAAACCAAAATACTGTCAATAGTTACATTTTAAACACCAAAGCAAAACAAAAAATATTATTTGAGGTGATTCAAAGCAACACAACAAACTTTTTTTCTCTTTCTGTCACATCTGCTCTCGCCCAGTTATTGCCCAAACAACAGCCCTGTGACGTAGCTCCACTTAAGCCAAAGTACCCACAACACACAACTGCTGATTACCAAGAGTGCTGTGAAAGTGGTGCCCCTTGGAGGTCGTGGACAGCAACCCTCATCATCCCCCAAGCCAACACACAGATGCTGATCGCCAAAGGTGGAAGGAAAGTGGTGCCCCTTGGAGGTCGTGGACTACAACTCTCATCATCCCCCAAGCCGACACACAAACGCTGATCACCAAAGGTGGAAGGAAAGTGGTGCCCCTTGGAGGTCGTGGACTACAACTCTCATCATCCCCCAAGCCGACACACAAACGCTGATCACCAAAGGTGGAAGGAAAGTGGTGCCTCTTGGAGGTTGTGGACTACAACTCTCATCATCCCCCAAACCAACACACAGCTGCTGATCGCCAAAGGCACTAGGATAGTGGTGCCCCTCGGATATCGTGGATTGCAACCCTCATCCTCCACCAAGTCAACACACAGACACTGATCACCAAAGATGCAAAGAAAGTGGTGCCCTTGGAGGTCATGGACTGCAACCCTCATCATCCCCCAAGCCAACACCAAAATGTGGATCACCAAAGCCAATACACAGACACTGATCACCAAGGGTGCAAAGGAAGTGGTGCCCCTTGGAGGTTGTGGACTGCAACTCTCATCATCCCCCAAGCCGACACACAAACGCTGATCACCAAAGGTGGAAGGAAAGTGGTGCCTCTTGGAGGTTGTGGACTACAACTCTCATCATCCCCCAAACCAACACACAGCTGCTGATCGCCAAAGGCACTAGGATAGTGGTGCCCCTCGGATATCGTGGATTGCAACCCTCATCCTCCACCAAGTCAACACACAGACACTGATCACCAAAGATGCAAAGAAAGTGGTGCCCTTGGAGGTCATGGACTGCAACCCTCATCATCCCCCAAGCCAACACCAAAATGTGGATCACCAAAGCCAATACACAGACACTGATCACCAAGGGTGCAAAGGAAGTGGTGCCCCTTGGAGGTTGTGGACTGCAACTCTCATCATCCCCCAAGCCGACACACAAACGCTGATCACCAAAGGTGGAAGGAAAGTGGTGCCTCTTGGAGGTTGTGGACTACAATTCTCATCATCCCCCAAACCAACACACAGATGCTGATCCTATCCTAGTGCCAAAGGCACTAGGATAGAGGTGCCCCTCGGATATCGTGGATTGCAGCGCTCATCCTCCACCAAGCCAACACACAGACACTGATCATCAAAGGTGCAAAGAAAGTGGTGCCCTTGGAGGTCGTGGACTACAACTCTCATCATCCCCCAAACCAACACACAGATGCTGATCGCCAAAGGCACTAGGATAGCGGTGCCCCTCGGATATCGTGGATTGCAACCCTCATCCTCCACCAAGCCAACACACAGCCACTGATCGCCAAAGAGGCAAAGAAAGTGGTGCCCTTGGAGGTCGTGGACTGCAACCCTCATCATCCCCCAAGCCAACACACAGATGCTGATCGCCAAAGGCACTAGGATAGTGGTGCCCCTCGGATATCGTGGACTGCAACCCTCATCCTCCACCAAGCCAACACACAGCCACTGATCGCCAAAGAGGCAAAGAAAGTGGTGCCCTTGGAGGTCGTGGACTGCAACCCTCATCATCCCCCAAGCCAACACACAGATGCTGATCGCCAAAGGCACTGGGAAAATGGTGCCCCTCGGATATCGTGGACTGCAACCCTCATTCTCCACCAAGCCAACACACAGCCACTGATCACCAAAGAGGCAAAGAAAGTGGCGCCCCTTAGAGGTCATGGACTGCAACCCTCATCATCCCCCAAACCAAAACATAAACGCTGATCACCAAAGGTGGAAGGAAAGTGGCACCCCTTGGATGTCACAGAATACAACCCTCATCATCCCCCAAGCTGGGGCATGGCAGGCCCACAAATCTAGGGGTGCCAAGTTGGATTATCCCTCCTATCATCCCCCACCCCCAAAATGTGGAGGGCCACCAGCTGCCCACCCCTGCCTTGCAAGGTAGGCAAAGAGGCGTGGCCTAAAGTGGGAGGCGCCAGTCACCTCCGCATTGAAGGGCGGGGCCAGAGGGGCGTGGCTTAGGCGGTGGGCGGAGCCCCGTGGGCGTGGCCTACTCATTCCGCTCCAAGGGCGTGGCCGTTCTGACTCCGCCCCCCGCCCCTCACAGCCTCACCTGGCTTCGGTCCCCTCAGGGTTCTGGCGGCGCCCAGCCCGGAGGTGGATGGCGATGCTGCCTGCCGGCGCCCAGCCCATCCCGGGGACAAAGGGCCGTTCAGGGCCCGCCGAAGGGGAGGACGGAGGCCGGCCAGGCAGCCCCTCGGCCGGCCGAACGGGGAGCCCTCGCCGCCGCCGCCGCCGCCGCCGCCGCCGCCGTGTGGGGCAGAGAGCCGCGAGCTCAGGAAACCGACTCCGGCGCAGTGCGCATGCGCCCCGTCGCGCGGGTTAGGCCCGGCCCCGGAGGGAGGGGAGAAAGAAAGCGCCACGACTGCGCCTGCGCCAGAAACCCAAAGGGCTCGAGAAGAGGGAGAGAAGGGACATAAAACGACGGCATCTGGGCGAGTTGTGACAGGAAAAAAAAACTCTGCGTCTAACAGAATTTTTGGGTGCGAGCGATGGGGAGAAATATGGAGGGCGTTTTAGAAAGCGGGAGCGGCGCAAACGGGCCCCCTTCACGCTTTTCCACTCTGTGTCGTTGCCCCGCAAGGCCGAGGGGGTCAAAGGTTAGCCGGAAGTGTCGCGTGGTTCTTTAGGGCCCCTTGGTGCTCTCGCCTGCGCTGCCCAGTGCGCATGCGCCATTTGGGTCCTCTTGATTTTCCCATCATTGCTCTCCCTTTCTAGAGTTGCAGATTAGCTGTTTGCAGGCTTGCAATTAATTGTTGCAGCGCTGGGTTTAAGGGACTCTTCAGGGCTTTAGACTCTCCAAGCGTGGGGTCACGATCAGGCTCCGCTCCCCTTTTGCAGTGGCGACTGCCGTGCCTCTGGGCATGTGCAGAGTGCCTGATCCCCATTTGCATCCATATCCACCCAGCTTTGGGGGGCTGCACACGTGAGGACTGGAAAACACTCTTAAGCCTATTATTATTATTATTATTATTATTATTATTATTATTATTATTATTATTATTTGCTTTGTTTCCCATTGGTGAAAGGAGACCTGGATTGACCTTGGGTCCTAGTATAAGAGAGACAGAAAAAAATCTCTCCTTGCCATTTTCTCACTGCAGAGATTGTGGGGCAGAAGGTGGTTTTTAAATGGCATTTGGCCAGGAGAGAGGTCCTGTGAGGTTCCAAAATAGGAAAAAAAAAATATTATTTTTTATTTTTTATATTTTTATTATAACTTTATCAAATCAAGAAAAATAAATCATTCATTTCCATAATCGATTACATTGTTTGCATTTTTTCCAAGCATGAAAAAAAATTAAAAAAAAGCACATATTAATAGGCAGACCTCTGCTCATATTGTCCATCTTCAATGATCTAACTTATTTAAGGTCTGTATATTTTCCTCTCGCCCTCCTCTTATCGCTTCCTTACTTACTCCAAGGTAAACCTAATCTAAACGCATAAAGTCAGGTCTCTCTTTAATTTCTATTATTAATAATAACAGCTTTCTCGCCTCTTAAGGTATTGTCTCATGACATTTTTGTAACCATCAATAGCCCGTGCCATGAGAAAATCACTTTTGTTAATTTTTTTTCCTTATTTTGGGAGCAGAAATTCTTCTACTTGCTTCCACTCTTGTTCATTAGTAGCTTGATCTCTGTCCTGAAGTTTCATTACCAATCTGTCCGTTTCTCGATATTCCATCACTTTTATTTTCCATTCACAGACTTGAGGAGTATGTGCATTTTTCCATTTGCTGGCAAAAAGAAGTCTAGCTGCAGCTATCCTGTATAGTAGTACTCTCCAAGATTTCTTTCTTTTCTCCGTATCTGTCTTCTGTAGGATGTTTACTCATTCATGGGGAATAATTGCAATCCCCGATCCCCATCACGGATGGGGTTCAACGGGTTACCCGCACCTGTCGGCGTAGGGTGGACACACGCTGAGCCAGTCAGTGTCGCGCGCGTGCAGCCCCGGACATCTAAGGGCATCACAGACCTGTTATTGCTCAATCTCGGGTGGCTGAACGCCACTTGTCCCCCTAAGAAGTTGGACGCCGACTGCTGGGGGGGGTCGCATAACTAGTTAGCATGCCCGAGTCTTGTTCGTTATCGGAATTAACCAGACAAATCGCCCCACCAACTTAGAACGGCCATGCACCACCACCCACAGAATCGACAAAGAGCTATCGATCTGTCAATCCTTTCCGTGTCCGAAAACAATTTTATAAATAAATACAGATTGCGTCCCTTGTTTCAGATTCCTAGTGAACAGACTTATCTTCAGCCTCCTTGCAAGGTACTGTGAACAGCTTGCTATCTTCACCCGGTCAGTTTCAGGGCAGAATGCGGATCTGAGTGGGAATTTCAAGAATAAAGAGCAATTAAAGAGAAAACTTTGCTGCAGATGGTGGGAAAAAAATCTGTAGATGGACCGTTTTTCCGAACATCTGCCAACAGATGTTTCTGAATTGCAAATAGAATTGCCTTCAAAAGGTCTAACTCCCTTGGGATGGCAAGCTCGATAATTCCCTGGTTCTGCTCCTTTAGGTAATCCATTGATTTCATATGTCCGCCAGGTGGTGCATTTAATCTGCACGGAGGACCGTTTTGGGAGGGTGTGCATCAGAGAGCATCTATGGAAGTCCTGTGGCTGATGCAAATCGTGTGCAGAGCACCCGGGTTAATTGCTGTTTGTGGACAGCACTGCAGGCATCCCCCGCTTTGCAAGGGAAGGCTTCTCAACCACTTACTCTTTCAACCTTTTTTCCAGCTATAACCAGAATTCATGCATTTGACGCATGGTCCACTCCTTCGGCCTATTTCTTCATGTTTCTATGTGCTTCTGTAACCACATGCCGCTTTTTCTCTCAAGTCATAAAAGAAGCTTAAAAACAAACAAACCTTGGGTTCTGCACAAAGGAGACTCCATCGCACTCCATATTCCACTGTCAAACTTCTCTTACCATCAGGAAACTCTTCCTGATGATTAGATAGAATCTCTTTTCCTAAAATCTGAAGCCGTTGCTCCATGTCCTAGTCTCTGGAGCAGCAGAAAACAGGCTTGCTCCATCCTCCATAGAACATCCCTTCAAATATTTAAACAAAGCTATTATGTTGCCTCTTAACCTTCTCTTCACCGGGCTAAACATGCCCAGCTCCCTAAAACACTGCTCATAGGGCATAATAATAATAATAATAATAATAATAATAATAATAATAATAATAATAAATTTATTTTTATCCTGCCTCTCCCAGTGTTTTCATGACCTTCTTCCATTTTTGTTGCCCACCTCTGGACGCATTCCAGCTCGTCAATATCCTTCTTGAACTATTGTGCCTATTGTCTCAATAACAATGTTGTAAGGAAGGTCAGTATTATTATTCCCATGGGAGATTGACATGGCGGCAGGGGAGTTTCCTAAAGCCAAAACCTGGCAAAGTTACTTTTTGGACTGCAGTTCTCTTGCAGTCAGCAAGATGTGGTTCCTTTGGCCCCCAAATTTCTTTTGTAGCTATTGCCAATCAAAGATAAGGGGCTGCTTAGAGCCCAAGATAATAAACTTAGAGCCCTATAATAAACATCTTCCCTTCTACTTAAGGCTGCCTTTTGCCCCTTCTCCGAAACGCCACTTGCCAGGGATGCAGGAAGACCCCTAGAAATGTGGGGCATGCAAAAGAGGCTGCAGAGAAGGGGGGAATGAACTGGGTGCCTTACCTTTTGGAATTTAAAAGTCATAAAGAGCTGTGGTTGTTAAGACAGGCAGAGAAGTGTGATAGCTTCAGAGGCTGCCTCTACAAATCAGCGGA
This sequence comes from Ctenosaura bakeri, assembly GCA_948474755.1. Classification (NCBI taxonomy): domain Eukaryota; kingdom Metazoa; phylum Chordata; class Lepidosauria; order Squamata; family Iguanidae; genus Ctenosaura; species Ctenosaura bakeri. The sequence continues at coordinate 636,547 of CAOLHI010000405.1, read as the reverse complement.
GGGCTATGCCACTTTATTTTTGGCCAAACTCTTCCCACCTTCCCTGGAAGTTAGGGTTGCCAGGTCAGAAGCATCCCAGTCCCTGAGGCTTCAGGATCAAAAACAGAAAATGGCATGAGAGGCACGCCTGGGCGATGCCATTAAAGTGTGATGAATGATTCATCATCCACAGTTGCTCAGAGGAAGTTTAGCACAAATGAGAAAAGACCGCTTTGTTTTCCATGCTCTGCATTTAACAAAGGGGGAAAAATCTCAGCTCTGTTTTAGAAACCTTTTCAGGCACTGCTTTTAGGGAAACAAAGGAGGTGTACGCCATAAGTAATAATGCCATAAGTTGACAGGTGACTTGAAGGCACATAAACCAATTGCAAAACATGCGCTTAATATTTTGGAAGATTCAGGATGACCTCTAGTGGACGGAAGCAAGATTGAGTTCTCGTTCATTTACTCCTGCAACTAAATTGGAAGAACGGCAAGGAACGGAAATGATGCCTAGACCTTATAAAACTCAGCAGTGTCTTCAGTTCCTGGGTTTTTTCCCTCTCCTGCTCCTCTTCTTTGTAACAATAGTTTAATGTGTGATATATAGCATAATCCATGCCATGCATTTCCCCTAAAGTTACTTTCAGGACTATAGTTTCCTGAGTCCCCCCAAGCCAGTAAGGCTATGGGAATTACCATTTCAAAATTTAACTCTTCGAGCTCTGGTTTGTACACACACACACCCCATGCCTCTGATGCATATTTTGGAATTACAGTTGATGATACAAAGAAGAAGGAAAGAAACCCAATGGGAGCCCTCACTTGGATATAATAATAATAAAACAATGGATATCCAAATGACTCATATGGTTGCAACCGCCTCCTTTCCTCTCTTTTATAAGCATGGTTGTGGGGAAGCAACTGGATTTTCTTCATCAGGCTCTCCGGAAACTCAAGAAACATAGTTAAAAATATTATTGAATAGTCCTTCCATCCTTAGTCTTAGTTTCTGAAACTGCAAACCCCAGGATTCCATAGGATGTTGGCAAGTGGAATCACGGCGCTATAACAGTCTAGTACGGAAATGGCCCAAGTCCTGAGTTCTAGGAAAGCTGCCTTATGTGGCTTCCAGAATCAGAGGCATGATGCTACTCAATACCAGCTGTTGGTGAGCATGAGCAAGAAGAGGTGCCGCTGCACTCACGTCCTGCTTGTATCCTTCCTGTGGGCATCTGATCGGCCACTATACGAAACAGGATGCTGTTCTAAAGAGGCCTTTTGTCTGATACAACACAGCTCTTCTATTTTATTCCCCTTTTATTCATCCTGCCCCCCCCCGCCTCTGCAGTGGGTTTCCTTGCTTTTCTTTCAAAAATACTAAAGAGCTAACATTTACAAAGGATAAGGGAGCATTTGGCTATCAGCTGTCTGCATTTAAAAAAAAAAAAAAGGCCCTTCAGGATTCCACCTTTGGGAAATATATTTTGTTTAGTACTGTTTTTTTTCCCCCCAAGGTGTCATTTTTAACATACTTGCAAGAGGGAAAGTAGTGAGCACAAAGCCAGTGCAACTGAAGTTCATTCTAATGCAGCCATAAAGTTTCACGAGGCACATTAAATCACGGAGGAGTAGGAGCAGAAAAATCCTCTGCAAAGCTCCGAAGCTGTCAAGCTTTCCTCTCGGTCCAGCTCTTCCCCGGGGGCCCATTTGTGTAACAAACGTTTAAATCCAGCCGTAAAATGACGGCAAAACAAGGGAAGTCCCTGCTCCATTTTACAGGGGGATTTTGAAAGTACACATTGTTGACAAGAGCTCTCCATGCCCTTTGCTTAACAGAGAAATTCAACAGGGGCGGCCGAGGATGATGGAGATGTTGGTCTTAAAAGGTCTGGCCTTAAAAGTACTACAGCACAGTGGTGGATGTGCCTCCCATACAGGGGTGTAGGAAAGGTGGTGGGGAATGAAATGAGGGCATTTCCCACCATAAGAATTGCATCCCCTGTCATGAAACTTCTCTTCAGGTACCTAATTTCTAGCATTGAACCTGAGCATTTAGAAATGCAGTTTTAGGTTTCTTCAATAATCTGTGCATAAGGTTATTAGTAATTCTAGTAAGATTGTTTAGATGGATATATAATGGTATAACAACTTTTCTTTCTTCCTTTTTGGGGTTGGGGAACCAAGCTGCTGTGTTTTGCAGCAGTTCTCTTTTTTGGAAGGGTGTGAAAATAACCCAGAATTTTTGTTAAATTGGGGAGGGGGTTGGGGGCTTCAGTGGCTAAACTTTGGGGTCCAAGGGTCACATCCTTTATATGACACCCCTACAAATACTTAAACATGGCTACCATGTCACCTCTTATCCAGGCTAAATATATCCAGCTTCCCAAGCCATTCTTCCTGGGACGTGGTTTCCAAGAATTCTACCATTTTGGCCACCCTTCTCTTGATACGTTCTGCTAGTCAATATGCTTCCTGAACTGTGGTGCCCAGAACTTGTATCCCAAGTGGGGTCTGTCCAAAGTAGAATAGAGTGTTAGTGTCACTTCCCTTGACCTAGATGCTATATTCCTATTGATGCAGCCCAGCATCGCGTTGGTAGTAGTGGCATGCCCCGAGGAGAATCCAAAATTTTTGGTGATCTTTGTTCATTTTGCTTTTGTGATTCTTGTCACTGCTCATCAAATTAAACTATTCATTTTCGTACTGTGGATACGACAAATGTCCAGCGAGTGGAAGAAGATTGCAAAATAAATAAATCAAGAGTTCTGGTTTGAACTAAACACACACACATTGTTATCTTCCACTGCCTCCCACCAATTGTCCTGCTGTTCTTCTAATAGTTAATTAATTGTTAATTGTAATGTGTTTTAGGGGGTTGGTTTTAGCTGGGTTGGTGGGTGGGGAGGATTGGGTATGTTTTTAATGTCTTTTAATGTATAATGTATGTCATGCTGTTCGCTGCCTCGATCCATGTGGAGAGGCGGGATACAAATAAATAATAATATTATTATTATTATTATTATTATTATTATTATTATTATTATTATTATTATTATTATTATCTATAGTATTTCTTGATCCTTAATAATCTGCAACAGTCTGGCCACAAAGGAGGAAGTTCTGGAATATCAATGTGGACATCTAATGTGTTCAATGTCCACATATCCATCTGATCGATGTGTCCTTTTGTGAGTTGTCCATGTGGCCACGTCTAATCCTGCCAAAAGATGGTGCTGTTTCACTTCAAAGCCCAGTGGTGAAGGTAAGATACCTATGCATCTTTGATGGTCCACCATTGTCTTGAACACCATCAAGAAAGGAGTTTCCTCCACAGCCTTCCTAGGAGGACTGTTTTCACTTCTCTGCCCCATCCCTGATACGACCCTTTTGCCCAACATTCGGCTGAAATCTCAGCCTTGCAATGAAAACATAATGCTGTTATGTTTGATTCTTGGAAGAAGGGGCAAGAAAATATTTTTCCTTTTCTATCTGACATCCTTTTTTCACAGCCTTGCAATTTGCTCGTGACCTGCCAACTGGTGGCAAAAGGGTTTTAATTTGTGTAGCTCAGCCAGGCAGCAATGACCAGCAACGGCCCTCCCAGTGCTCATACTGGGCTATAATGGGAGAGCGAGAATGCAAACCTCAAGCCAGGAGATGGAGGTCCAGTCTCAGATGGCCCGTATCACACTGTTCCCTCTATTGGCTTTGGATTCCGTTCAAGGGTACGGTTTTAATCTTCACCATCGTCCATCCTCTCCTCCCATATTCTGTTGAGAACTGTATATATGATTGCAGGACTTGCATAGCTGAACATCCAGGGGGTTTGGCTAACGTGTTTTCAATGGACTTTTGCCTTTGAAATTATCTTTCCTTATTGAACAGATAATGTTGGAGTTTGCTGAGTCTTGGGCTCAGCTCAAAGGGCATCCCTTGCTGTGCAGAAATGAGAGCATAAATCGTATATTTGTTTGAGTTTGGGGTGGAGGAACCTTTCATATTGGAATTCCTTAAAGAAATGGCAGTTGTTTGGATAATTATGATAAAAATCCAAGACTTGAGCCTATGCTCTTGCGTTAATCACAGCCCTTTCTGTGCTTTGAACCTGTAAAAATAAAACGGATGGAAAAACACAAGGACCTCAAAACTACCACTCTGTGTTTTGTTAACGCTCCTCTGGCTGTTTCAGATCAAGAGAAAAGCTAGGAATTCATGAATATGTATCCACAGGTACAACCAGTGGAGGCAAATTATGATCGGAGTGGAATCATATATTGTTCTTTTCACAGAAAATAAAATACATTTAGGTTCCAAAAGGCTGAGATGGTATTTTCATTGGATCAGTTCTGCAGATAGGGCTGGAGGAGCAACCTTCAAAGTTTTCTACTTTTGATTGCAGAAATTCTGCTCTTGTTGTGGGCATTTGAAGAAAAATATAAAAAGAACTAAGTCCCATTGGATCAGATGAAAGACCTTGTCCATTCTACTTCTCATATGTTTCTGTGATGCTTAGAGTAGATCATGAAGCCATGATGGAAGGACAGGGGGAAAATTTTGTCCAGTCTGAATTTTCATTCTGACTTACCTAAATCACTTTTCCCAAGACTGCAAGAATCATAAAGGTGGAAGAGATCACTGTGTGATCTAGTCCAACACCCTGCCCTGCGGGAATCCATTGCTAAACCAGACCCAAGAAAGATCTCCTTCCAATAGGTAAGGAAAGAATATTGAAAAAATATTTGAAAAATGGGTTTCTTGAATATCAGGAAACATCGGTAAGGAGAACCCTAAGCAGGCAAGAATCTTAATATTTCAAGATTGATTTTATTTTTGAAAAATGCATGTAGGTTTTTTGTGTGTGCAGAAAGCAAGTTTTTTTTTTTCTGCATAGGAGATAACAGTTCATTCATATACAATACTAGGCAAGCTTATTCAGACATGAGTCTTGATGCATTTAGTGAGAATTCCTCAGACAAAATGTGTATGTATCTTTGCAGTCTGAAATTTATGTTATCTTATGTCTGTGACACTAATGTGCCATGATAGCTTTGCCTCAGGGACACTGTACATTAGAAACAACTTGGAGGCACACAACTAAAACAAACAACCCTACTTTATCTCCTCTCATCGTTGTCTCATCATATCTTCAGAGTGTTAGTTTTTGGACTTCAGATCCCAGGATTCCCTTGTAATGAAGTGAATGACTGAGTGTCTGGAGAATTCTGGGAGCTGTAGTTCCCAAAAGTCATGTTTGCAAGCTCTAGTTTTTCTATGGTGTTGGAAATACCTAGACATCCGCATTGGGGACATAAAGACTTGCAGACAAAGTCCACTAATATTGGGCCTCCTGACTCTGCCTGTAACACATGGATGCAGTAATTCCTAAATGTGGTTCTTCCAGAATTTGAATTTTCTGACTTGACCATGAAACCTGTCTCCTTTGAGTTCTATTTACAGGGTGGCTGTTCTTATTCTCCCATTATTATTTGGACATCACTTTCTAGAACAATCCACCATCTCCGATCACAACTATTGTTGGCTTTCTTGTTTCATGAAAAGAAAGCTCCTGGTCTTACTGTTGGACCTGTGAATTCCCACTACAGTGGAGGGACGGACTGTCCTCCTGGCCTAATGGCAGGAATGCTCTGTGCATATTTTTAAATTTGATTCTCTGTTGCCCATTTTTGTGCACATTCTCCCTCCAAGCCCCCGCGCCCTTTAAAAGACTGCAAAAGCAAAAGTGAACTCAGTGGGCGACTTTCCTGATTTTCCTGTTGTTAACCCATCGCCTATAATCAAAGGGAAACAACCCGTCCTCCTCTTATTTTCCTTTTTTTTTGGAGCAGATAAGATAGGAGAGGTTATTAATCATGGAATTCAATGGCTGTGGTGGGAATCTGCAGTCGAGGCTGGTGAGTTCCAGCTTTGTATGGAACTTGTCAACATGTCCTGCACGGCTCAGCCGAGGTCCAGAGGGAGCCTTAAAAAGTCATTATGCGTCTGGTGTACGATAAAGAGCCATTGCCTTGCAATGATGTCATCTGCAAGTTTCTGGGTTTCACACACAAGGGCAACACAGCAACACAGTTGTTGCTTGGGGAAGGTGGGGGAACGAGGTAGGCCGTCTGCACTTTTTCATGTTATGCACCAAAAAGGAATATTTTCATCTCCCAAAGTTATGTTTTGTTGCAGAATCTGTGAAGAATTAGAATTACTACCTAGATGCTCCATGACATTGTCCCTCCCTCAGTTGTAAGAAATTTCTCCTATTTTCATCCCCTTACCGCAATAGATATAGTTTGTTTTCCCCTATAAAGAAGCACCTTAGACAAATATTGACTCAACAAAAGTCGAGCTATTTTTCCCAGCTAATGAACTGTTTTCCCAGCTAATGTACTGGATCAAGACAAAAAGTTGTCCTTTGCTATTTTTCAGCACATGGCAATGCAGTCCAGGGTTGTAGCTATGGGGGGGGCAGCAAAATGAGGACAGTGACCCCACAAATAAGAATTCTGCCTCCCCAATGAAATTTTCCTTCAGTCCTCAAATGGCCATAACATAAAACATCAGCTGAACATTTAGAAAGAGAAATTAGGCATCGAAAGAAAAGAGGTGGGCAGAATTACTGGAGAGATGCAAACAGCCATCTTGGATCCCATCTTGGGAATAAGGTGGGGTATAAATTCGACAAACACACACAGACAAAGCAGAGTTTTAAGTGTGATTTTCACTGCCTCATGTGAGTGAAATTTGGGGCAAATTTCACGAGTGGGGAGACAGTATTCTTGTTGGGATGCAATGCCTTCGTTCCCCACCTCCCCAATAGCTACACCCCGAGTGATGCAGAAATGACATAAGGAACCCTTCACAATGCACAATTATAACATGATGATTCTGCTATAATTGCCATGGCTGCTTCCTACAGAATCCCAGGGTTTGTAGTTTGGATGAGGTACTAGAGCACTCTGGTTGAGAAGTCTATGTACTCCGTCCTATGAGAACATTGCTAGTGGTACATCCAAGCGAGGTAGGGAGTCAAATACAAGAGTGCCCAGGGCCTGCAAAAACCTTAATGCAGACCTGCCCACTGGGCTGGCATGGGGAGGGCCAATGCTCCCCTTCACACCTGTCCACCTCTGCTTTGGGACCTACTTCTCACCAGATGGATAATGCTAGCAACCTCTTCCAGACTATGCAGTCAGCCCTCCCCATTTGTGGGTTTGACTTTTATGGATTTGATTATTTGTGAGTTTCTTCAGAACCTGCACCCCCACCTCATGTGCTGCCTTTGCAAGGGAATCTTGGCACCTCCGTTCAGCCCTGTAAAAACCCCACTTCTGGTGGTCCTCCTCCTCCTCCTCCTCCACCAGCCTCTGCCTGGTCAACCAAGGACCACCAGCCCTCTCCTGATGCACTTTTGCACCAAGGAAGGAGATGGGCGTGAGAGAGGAAGTATAGGGCCCCCCCATGCTGACTCACCCCATTCCCTCTCCTTTCCCTGACCTGGTTTGGATCCTGGGTGTTCATTCTCCTCACCATGCCTCAGCCCCCTTCCCACAGACACACATTTTGATATTTGCAATTTTTCCACTTTGCCAAGGGTCCTGAACCCCTAACCTTTAGCAAATGTGGAAGGCCAACTGTAATCACTTCTGACTTTGAGTGACCCCCACTTAGTTGAATGGCCCTGAGGAAATTTCCACCAACTTGAATTTCTCTTGAACACCCTATTTTCAAACCACAGTAACATCATGGGAATGATTTTGCAACAAAGAATCCTGCAATCATTTTAGACCCCTGACTGTAGCCAGAATCGTAAAGTCGAGATGCAAGCACCACACACCTTATCTGCTGTTCAGGAGAAGGAGAGCAATAGCTCTCCAATTGTACTTATCAGTTATACCACAATCATAAAAAGCATCCCAGCCTTCAGCTGTTAAAATGTCTGCTCCACACCACACACAACCCCAGCTACCTTTGCTATCCCTGTATTCTTCCATTTTACATAAAATTTACAACCTCCTGAAAAAAGTTTGCACAATGGACCTCCCAAGCTTTGATTCCTTGCTGCGTTGTGTGTATTTTTAAGGCATCGTGTCCCCCACCACCGCAGCTGCTAACAGATTGAAATAATTACATTCCTCCACATTAAGTGTTAATGCTTTTGACATTTGCCTGCCCGGTTGTAAGAAATTTATGTACCAACCAGCTGCCCATGGCGCTACAGCCAAATTGTAGCCTTTCCATCGTCCCCTCTGGACTTACTCCCCACAATCCCATACATTTGTCCATATGTTTATAGCCAAAAATCTTAGGGAGGATGGCTCGGTAGGCTTCTCCCTCCACAGAATCCATCCTTGTGCTTCTTTAGAGTCAGCTCTTTCCCCTTATTCTTTTTTACAAGAGGTTGAAGAGACACAAAGACAACAAGGAGATTTTTCAAGAGTGCCCACCACTGGAATGCACCGGTGTGAAGTTGCAGCCGCCATAAAACGCATCTTGGTTGCATGTGATTTGCTAAGAAAGTGCTCTTGCCCTGTCATTGTAGGCACAGCTGAAGAAACACACATTAAAAACTTCTGAAGTGTGCAGCGGGGGAAGCGAGACCAGGGTTTGATTCTCAGGTCTCTGATTCTTTTTCATGTCTTGGAGAGAAGTGTTGAGATTCCTTAGTAGTGGGTGGGCAGATCTATAGATTTTGGCTTTCCAGTCCTAAATCTGTTCCATCCTGATTCTGCAACAGTTTTGGTTGCCCCCTTTCCACCAGCAAAAATGTGCATAAAATTGCATAGACACATAGGCATGTGTTCTTCTCCTAATGAAAGCACAATGTGTAGAAAGCACACGAGTGCCAACTATGAATCAATAAAGTCCAAAATCATAGTCATAGAAAGACAAGTTGAGCTAAATACCAAGTCTATGTAGCACCAGAATAAATACAAAGCATGGATAAATGCAACAGTATGAACATGAAATGATCTGGAGAGGATGTAGGGAATAATCAATGGGTTGTTGTTGTAGTTGTGTGCCTTCAAGACATTTCCAACTCATGGGGACCCTAAGGTAAATCTATCATGGCAATTTCTGGGGATGAGAGAGTGTGATTTGTTCAAGCTCACCCAGTGGGTTTCCACGGCCAAGCAGGGAATCAAATCCTGGTCTCCAGGGTGACAGTTCAACACTCAAATCACTACACCAAACTAGCTCTCTAAATCAAGATATTACAAAATCACAATGGGGAATAATTAACCAATTAAAACATACACATAAGTTAGGAAGCCAGTGCCTTTTCCACGAGGCATGGGAGGTTTCCATTGGAGAAGTTCATCACAACTTTGAGAAACTTTTCTGGTTAGTTCATTAGTCACTTCTGTTGCCATTTGAAGTGACAGCTCCACTGGGAAATGTTTTGGCCAACTGGTTGCCATTTTGCAGCCCACACAATATCTCAGACCTTGTGCTCTTCTGAGGCCTTGTAAGGACTATGTAGTGGCTGCCACACACACAAAATGACACAGAATATTTCAAGTATTTAATTCATGGGTGGAGGGGGAAATGGCTGGGAAAAAGAAAATGTATTAAGTAGAGCTTCTTGGGTGTATTTTTGGCTTATTTGGGGTTCTAATCTTGTCTTTTGCCTGACATGCTAATATTCAACATGCAGGGATGCATTTTTGTATGTGATCTGTAAAGAGAAGTATTCCCTCATGTCAACTGGTGACTCGTGGCCTATGTGAAAGTCAGGGGTGACATTTCTAGCTACTTGGGTGGAGGCACATCTGATCTGCTTGGGCCATGTTGTGTGAGTTCTTACCTACAGAGATAGCCTGGGCAAAAATTATTTTATTGGGAACTAGACCTTCATCTTGTTTAATTGTAGGGTACTTGGATTCATTCCTGATGGCCCTATAGGTTTAGCACCTTGGATAACTCCTTGTAAGTAACATCAGTGGTGCATAAAGAAATAGACTTTAGGCATCCAGACAAAAAGTCCAGATCAAGTGACCAGCAGAAATGTGAACAAAGCAAAAAGATGATCTCCAGGTAGGAATAATATTCCATGCCTCCCTCTCTGAAATTCTAAAAATGCGGGCCTGAAGAAAAAAAGTTGTTTGGAGGATAAAAATTTATTTGAGGAGAGGCATACTCTCATTTTGTTAGATGTTTCCCAAACAATGGACATGGCCTTTCATCCCCGCTGCAGTTGGCTAGAGAAAGAACATCTTCCTCTGTACTAAAGTGGAGCAGGAATTGAAGGCAGGCCATTTTTGCACTAGACTGTTCTAGTGCTTTTATGGAATCCTGGGATTTGCGGTTTAGGGAAGGGCATTTAGAAGTCTCAGCCAGAGAACTCTTTGGCCTCAGTCAACTACAAAGCCCAGAATTCCAGAAGATGTTGAAAGTGGAATAATAGCACTATAACAGTCTAGTGCGGAAATGGCCGCAGTTTTTGTTGCTCTGCCGCAACATCGTTGCTCACCCTTGCTCTAACCACTGCATTACTGCTTCTCATATCATTCTTTCCCTTTGCCCACAAAGCATTCAGAATTCGGCTCCTGTGTATACTCTGAGAGCCGAGCTGCCCACAATAGAAGTAGGCAGAAAGGAGCTGCCAAAACCTTCAAGAAAGGAAGGTCTGTTTTATTTTTATTTTATTTTTGTCCCCCTTTCCCCTGTTTGGTTTGCTCTTCTGTCCATCTGAGCCCCAGGCAAGTCCTCCTGGCTCGTTATTATTCCAAGTGGCTAGGTGTTGGAATGAACTGCTGAGGGTTTCTTCAATGGGGCATAATTTTCCTATCAGCATCTGACATGTTCCATTCTCGCCGGGTGGGCAAAAGAAGGGGACAGCCGCCCAGTAGGTTTTCAAGCTTCTGAACTTTTTCCTAATTATCTCCCATCAACATGCCCTTCTGGAGATAGCGGAGCCTCAGCAGGAAAGGTGATGAGTGAGAAAAGAGGTAACAGACAGCCGGGGATGGAGAAAACAAAACGGGCTGCAGAGGAAGGCAAAAGAGAGAAGCATGGAGTTTAGATTTGTGAAAAGGGAGTTCCCTTTCGCTGATATTTCAACATCTGCAATGCACATTTCTAAAAGAGAGAGAGAGAGAGAGACCACCAGCAAGCCTGAATCTTTGGGGAAGAGGGTTTAAGAACCACACTAGTCTCGAAGATAGGTGGATGGATAGATGGTATATACAGAACTTTCTGAATGTGCTTGTCCAGTCAATCCAAAGGCCATGGGAGGACAATGTTTGGTAACCAGCCATGCACTCATTTTCAATTGTGTGGCAGCAAGGAGAGGGTGCTGTATGCATGAGGTAGAAAGCAATCTTTCTAGCCCAGAAGTGGGAATCATGCAGCTCTCCAGATGCTGTTGGATTGCAAATCCCAGCAGCCCTAGGAGCCGGCATAGCCAATGGTGAAGAATACTGGGACTTCCAGTTCAACAATACCTGGAGGGCCAATTAATTCTTACCCTGTCCTAGCCAAAGCTTTGCATACCTCTACTTCAACAAAGTCCATTTTTCAACCCTTATGTATTTTGCAGCATCAATGCAAACTTTGTTTTGTACAAGATTGCACCAATTCCAAAGCAAAATTGTTGCTTTTGGCAGTAAGTGAGGGCTTTTTGCATGACTCTACATATCTGTGTGACCTCTCTCACTTTTTTCTTTTGCACAAATTGATTTTGAAAAAGTCTCAAAGGGCAAAAAGTTGTGAAAAACTGCGCAAAAGTGCTTGCACTCTTGTGCAGTGGGGCAGCTGAAATGGTTTGTTCTTGTTCTGTGAGAATGAAACAAGCCCAGGTTTATTTTGCTTTGAATCTGAGAGTCAGTGAGTGCAGTGATATGAGCACTGGATCATATCTCTGGAAACCAAGGTTCAAATCCCCGCTCAGCCGTGGAAACCTATTGGCTGATCTTGGGTAAGTTACACTCTCTCAGCCGCAGAGAGAGGCGATGGCAAACACTTTCTGAACAAGTTTTGCTAAGAAAATCCTGTGATAGGTTTGCCTTAGGTCTGCCATGATTTGGAAATGACTGGAAGGCACACAACACACACACACATGCATGCACAACTTTGTACTGCAACAGTGAGGTAAAAGAAACAACGCGCCTATCTCCATCACCATCATTTCCGTATTTGTTTATTTGTTTTCCCTCCTAATCTGAAAGGACTAAAACAACAACAACAACAACAGAGAATATTTCAACTGTACAAGTACTCCTTAGCAATAGAAAGAGGCTGTGCCAAACCGCTAGGTGGCACTGTGCTATATTTCACCAAGTCATGTTGTTGTCCTGTGCAAAGGCTGAGATCCAGAGATGCTGGAACCATTTTTTCTGCAATTTTAAGAGCATGAAAGGATCCAGGGCTAAACTGGGTGTGTGGAAAGGGGAGAATATTTCTGTTCTTCTGAGCAATGGCTAAGGGGCTGTTGTAATAGTAGGGGATTCATATTGGTGTTGTGCTCTGGAAGACCTTTGAGTAACTGCTGCCTGATTGGGTTTCCCAGCACCAAAGGGGAAGCCCATCACTTTCTTGGAGAAAAGGCATTGGTGACATTGCTTAAAAGGCTGGAAACTCCTTAAAGACTTTTTGTGAAAATGATTTGGGCCATTTCCACACTGCACTGTTCTAGTGCTATTATTCCACTTTCAACATCTTATGGAATCCTGGGGTTTGCAGTTTAGGGAGGAGCATTTAGAATTCTCAGCCAGAGAGCCCTTTGGCCTTAGGAAACCACAAACTGCAGAATTCCACAGGAAGTTGAAAGTAGAATAATAGCCCTATAACAGTGTAGTGCAGAAATGGCCTTGGTAATTTTTGGGTTCTGATGATTAGAATGTGTAGGTTATCAAAAGAAAGGAATATGTTGTACTTTTGGAGAGTAAGGTATGAATAACTATATGGATATATAACTGCTGAAAGGAAGGTTGGGAGTTACTCCTCCTCCTCCTCTTCTTTTCCCCCGTATGTTTGTTTCTATTATATTGTATTTTACAATCCTATCTTCTCTTTGTTCTCTACTCTCTGTAATTCTTAATGCATATTTTTTTAGAAAAATCTTCTTAATTTTTTATTTAGGGGAATTGCACCTCTCAATGGTGATATCCCTCTCGTACAATGTCTTGACAAGGTTATATATCACGGTTATACAGCCCCCATCGTACTGTAAAGATTTTTTTTTAATTGTTGTTGTGTGCCTTCAGGTACTTTCTTGTTACTCTAAGGTGAACCTACCGCAGGGTTTTCTGAGGCTGAGAGTGTGTGATGTGCCCAAGATCACCCAGTGGATTTCCATAGCTGAGTGGGAACTCGAACTCTGGTCTCCTGGGTTGTAGTCCAGCACTCAAAGCACTATACTGCATTGCCTCTCAAGCAGCCAAATAGCCCAACCCTTTGTGGGTCAGGCCACCTGATTGCTGGTAAATGTGCTGGTGGTTGCTTCCATTTCCCTACTGTCTATATTACGGTTTCTGCAGTGTTGTTTTTTTTTTTTTTAAATGATTTTGTCAGCTGGCCTCGATCTTGTTTTCCTGGAAGAAAGACAAGATATAATTAGGTCAAGCAAACAAACAAGGCAGTCATTTGCAGGGCAACAGACAGGCCAGCCGTATTCTGTCACCGCAAGATCTTTGGGTTTTGACTCAACATTTTCAGCTCTCTTTAAACACCTGAAGGGATGTCATACAGACGATGAAACTGGCTTGTTTTCTGCTGCTCCAGAGACTAGGATGCAAAACAATAAGCCAACCACCACATGATCAAGAGATGATAGCCCTATTTAAATATTTGGAAGAATGTCACATGGAAGTTGGAGAAAGCTTGTTTTCTGCCTCTCCAGAGACTAGGACAGAGAGTAATGGATTCATCGTACAGGAAAAGAAATTCCATCTAAACATTGGGAAGAACTTCCTGACAGTAAGAGCAGTTCAACAGCAGAGAATACACTGCCTTGGAGTGTGGTGGAGTCTCCTTCTTTGGAGGTTTTTAAACAGAGGCTGGATGGTCATCTGTTGGGAGTGCTTGGATGGTGTCTTCTGGCAGAATTGGGTTGGACTGGATAGCCCCTGGGATCTCTTCCAGCTCTATGATTCTATACTTCTATGACCCCATGGCTCCTTATGAATGTTGATGAATCTTGAGTCCTTGCTTGTAGATCATTGGCTTCTTCCATCTCTCAAATCAACCCTTAGCCAACAGGGAGTAACATCGAATAGTTCCTTCGCAGGGACCCCTGACTGAGCAGCTGCTATAGCTGCCAGATGGTGCCCCTCTTCCATTTCCAGTGAGGTTTTGTTTGTCTTTTACTATATGTCCTAAAGACCCAGGCATTTGGCAGGACCCAAGGTGTCAATTGAAACAACAGCCAGTCAGATCACTTGGCAACAAAGAACTCTCAAACGTGTTGCAACCGTTCCATCATTTTGCCACATCGAGTGAAAGCAGGGATGGAGCCATGGGAGGGGGGCAGAGAGGAAAATTATGGAATTACCCTCCAATAAGAATTCTCCGTGGAATTTTCCTTCGGAACCCACATTTCCAGCATTGCAGTCGAGTTTTTAGAAACACGGTGTAGCCATCCAAAAAAAAAGGAGGTGGTTGGGTCCTGCAAAATGAACCTACTAAAGTATTGCGCATGCACAAGGAAGACTTTCCATGCATGCTCATTTTGTAAGCTGCAGAAGTCAACTTTGCTGCATCTGCCACTGTGTGAGAAAACTCATTTCCAGCTTGGACACATGCGCTGATACCATACGCTCGTCCAATGCTTCATCAGAGAAAAGGAATTCATTTATCTTGGCTTTTCAAAGTAACGTCTTTGAAGGAATTTCAAGGGGACAGTTTCTCCTCAGGGTTGCATGGAAATCATGCTGCAGTAGACCTTACAGTTCCGATTATTCCAGCAGGATGGCTTGTCCATTATTTCTTCTCTCTTTCGTCACTGTTACTTAGTTTACACGACTTTTTTGTGTATGGAAAATGTTGTGTTTTAAATTGGTTTGCTCTTTTGGAAGCTTCACAATATGCTTTTGAATCAAAACGCATTAACTGGGTGGTATTTTTATTATCACCTAGGAAAACTTTTCCCATAGAAACCTCTTGTAGAGTGACTGATGCCCCAACCATTTTGCCCTCCCCGATTTTTATCTCTTCTTTTTTTTCCTTTCCTTTCTTTTTTCTTTTGCCGAGCGTAACCATTTTCTTTTCAGCATCCAGAGTCACTTGGAACAGATGAGTATAGAAACGGAACCGGCTTGGGCCATACACGTACTTCATTTTGAAATCCCCAAGAAAGCATTTTTTTTTTTTTTGGTTGCCCTGGCATTGTGTTTCAACCTCCTTAGGGCTGGGATTGATTTTGGTGTGTCCTATTCCCGCTTTTCCCTGAGTTGTGAGAGTTTTATTCTGGGAGGCTTTAGAAAGGTCAGAAAGGCCGCAGGTCAGAAACGGTCACTAAACTTAGCTTATATTTTGTCTTTGTGGTGCTTTTTTTTTTTTCCCAAAAGGAATGGAATGTGTTCCTTCATAGCCCTGTAGCGCCTTGTGGTTTACATTCTTGCCTTGTCATTTTTTATCTGTGTCACTCTTTTCTCCCTTCCCCACCTCGCCACCCTTTCCCCTTGTTTTGACTCTGTTTATTACCTTTCATCCCATGTATTAATCCCCTTAGAGGGCTGACTGTGTTTCTTTCCTTCTGTATTTATTACAGTTCTCTGACACGGAGCTCTACTGAAAACAAATAAAAAGGGGGCGAAAAATTTTTTTAGATCAGCTCCGGCTGAAATTTCTGTCTGCTCGTTCCAACTTCAGGGCATGCGGGAGTGGAATGCACGGATCTTTCACTGGCTGCTGGTTTGCACATAGTTGATCCCAATTTTTTCCAAAGATGTCACCCCAGGTTCACCCCCCAAATGCCTGTCTTCTCTCCCAGTATTATCTCAAAGAACATCTGAATGCCTTCGAAGACTGTTGGCTGAACTTGGTGCGTAAATAGGGAAAGATCTCCTTGTTAAAGCAACTAACCCGCTGCACTGTATATACTGATGGATTTAACACAGTTCTATTTGGGTGCTTATGTTACTTGTAATCTAGCCCCGTGTACTAAATGAGCTGGGGTCTTCTTTTACATCGGAGAATGGCACTTTGTAATTTATGCCTCTCAAATGTCCTTGACTTGAACCTCATTTTTTTTTTAAAGCAAAGCTCCTCTGTCTTTCATGACCTTTGTCAAGTCTCACATTTTCATTATGTCTACTATTTCTCCCCAATTTCTCCTGAAGTAAGGTTTAGGTAGATCATCTGACAGTCATACCTACCAAAATCACAGCAACTCCCCCCCCCTACCTCAAACATTTCAAAGAATCATGAAGAGGGAAAAAAATGGGGCAGGGACAGTTCTTAAGACATCCTCTAATTATGTGCAAAACCATTTTCACATTCCATTTCTCTTTCATCATGGAATTCAAGGAGGACATTGGGGCTTTCAAGATGGTCTCTCAGAGCCTCCAAACTTCAGCAACTGCATCATGTATTTTCAGGTGAAGCTTGAATAGATTTTTATTCCAGCATTCCAAGTCCATAAGTTACTAGATTTAAAATACTAGCCTAATTACATTTGCTAGTCCCAGGTGGAGTAGATCCAAGGAATCAATGGAAGCTACATCAATGTTGACTTCCCACTCAGGACAAGCCAACACTTTCAACACACAAATTTAGACAAATCTTATCAAAGGTTGAAATGCAGACAAAGTTGTTATGCAATTTTATGATAAGGGCAGTTCAACTTCATTCTCTGTGGAGCCAACTTTATGGAAATGGTGGCCATATATAGAAAAAATGTTATGCCGAAACAAATGTGTGTGAAAGTGGATCTGAATCTTATTGGTTAGTCCCAACTAAAGAAGACACACTGAATCAACTGTTGAAAGGAAAGTCAATATCTAGGTAAATCCCACTGATTTAATGGGTCTCTTTTGGGTGGTACTAAAAATAGCATTTATGGTATGTCATAGACAGACCTTCTATTTCTACTTGCACTTCTGCCATTCATGTTGACTGAATTGTATCTTTCTGGATGAACTTATCAGATAATATCAACTCTTGGCAGTGCTTGAAATGGTTGTCTTTTTGGATTGCAAATTCCAGCATGGCTGGTTGGGGGCTGGGAGGGTTCTGGAAACTATCATCCAAAACAGTAACGTTCCTGAGATCTGATCACTGACTTCAGTGGCTGGAATCAAAAGTACCATCATGCAATCTAAAGTAGGAGCCACAGACTGATTTACCATCCTATCATCATCACCATGTTCATTTATATCTCATTTTTTCCCCTAAAAATGAGACTTGAAGCAGGTTAAACTGTAAAACCATGCACAGTATTAAAACAGTTTTAAAAATACACCCCAGAAGGGTAAAACTTAGTTTGAAAACAGTTCAATTAAAAACAAACACAGCACCCACTAAAGCCCTTTCTTTAAAAAAAAACTTTCAGTTCTAATAACCTGGAATAATAATAATTTAAAAAAAGTCTGCTGAGTAAAGGATGACACGAAGACGGTTGCCATGGCCTCTCTGGAAAGGGAATTCCAGGGCCTGGAGGCAGCTACTGAAGAGACATCTCATCTCACATCCCTACCAGTAATGACTGTGAAGGTGGTGAGATGGAGAAAAGGGCATTTCCTGGGGATTTTAAAGCCCAAGCAGGCTTCTATGGGGAATTTGTTTACCCCCCACCCCCAATTAAAGAAATCTGCCACCACATCCCATGGTATGGAGTTCCGCTAGTTAGCCAATAACTTTTTTTTTGAATGTTGCTTTTCTGTCCAAAATCTTCAGTCCATTGGCTTTGCTGATTGAATGTTGAGCTTGCATTGGATGAAAGAGGTAGGAAAAAATCTGGACCCCCCCTTTTTTTTTGACCTCTTCTAAAGGAAAGGTGCACGGAAGACCAACTTGGAAAAGGTGGCCCGGCTTGCACGTTCAAAGACTCCCCAACAACCTTCAGTTCACACACAGTTCAACACACGCAGCGACATGCAGCACCCGCAGAACGCATCACTGGCACGGTGTCCAAAATGTATCAAACGTTTGCTGACGAATTCATTCCTCCCTGCAATTTAATAATTGAGGATTAAAACAATGTCTATATCTGTAACCTTATTTCTTCTGGAAGGAGATTAATTTGTTGCTTGGGCAGATCTTAAATTTCCTTTGATCTTTTTTAGCGCACATGGGAGACCGCAAACTGTTCAGTTCTCTTGCTGACCTGGGAAAAAATGTGATATTTTCTCCCCTCCTCTCTCTCTCTCTCTCTTGTTTTCTGTTGGATAGACTTTAGGGATGGATGTAGACTCCAGGGGTGTTAGGACTTTGGAACACTTCTGAAAGCAAGATGGGGACATAAAACTTCTCTTCTTTTAAGAATGGGCCATTCTGGGTGCTGCTGGGAAAACCCTGGGGATATTTTGAAACCCATCAAGGATTCCTAAGTGTAGAGCACAATAAGAGCAGCTGACATGTTTCTCAGGTTGACCGTGCCACTCCTTGTCAATGATGAGTTGGGTGTGTCTCTGGGGCCATTCTCAGTTCATTCAAAGAACATGCAGTGGCTTCCAGGGTAGTTAGCTTTGCACAGGACGGGAAGAACCTGGATTTCAAGGGAAGCTACCTTTCTGTCACTAAGAAGTCAAAACTTTCTTACCTGTCTTTTATTGCTCTTTGTCTCTAGTTCTAGTTGCTCTTTGCATCTAGTTGCATTGCATCTAGTTGCATTGCATTGATATCTGTCCAGACCATCTTAACTGACAACAGAAGTAACATAGAATCATGGAGCTGGAAGATACCCCAAGGGCCATCCAGTCGAACCCCTTTCTGCCGTGCATAAAGACACAATGAAAGCATTCCCAACAGATGGCCATCCAGCCTCTGCTTTAAAAAAAGGAGACTCCACCACACTCCCAGGTAGCATATTCCACTGTCAAACTGCTCTCACCATCAGGAATTTCTTCCTAATGTTTAGGGAGAATGTCTTTTCCTATAGATTGTAGCCATTGTTCCATGTTCTAGTCTCTGGAGCAGCAGAAAAGAATCTTGCCCCATCTCCATATGACATCCTTTCAACTATTTAAACGTGACTATCATGTTGTCTCTTAACTCTCTCTTCTCCAGGCCAATCATACTGTGCTCACTAAAACGTTCCTCACAGAGGATAGTTTCTAGGCCTTCTACCATTTTGCTCACCTTCTTCGGGACACTTTTCCAGCTTGTCAATGTCTCTCTTGAATTGTGGTGCCCAGAACTGGACACAGTATTTCAGCTAAAGTCTTACTAAAGCAGAAAAGAGTGGTACTGTTACTTCCCTCAACCTAGACCCCAAAAGTCACACCAATTTTTATATGTGCTTTTAGGGGCTGGATTTTTTTGGTAAACAGGAGGCCACAAAAGTAGCATCTAGAGGCTGCAGGAAGCCCAAAGGCCATACGATGTCCACCCCTGGACTAAATCCTAGAATGGATACATTGCCCCATTGATATGGGAGCCACTAGTCACTGTTGGGAACACAGAGAGACTAGTGATGGCTTAGAGCTGGAATGGTTATTTTTCAAAAACATTTGTTTCCTGTTTTCATTACAGCCACTTTTAAAAGAATTCACTTGTAACCAGTTGCAAAGTGGAAAAAGAAGCAGGTTGCATCCCTCATTTGGTTGGTTGTGATTTTGCATTATTCTGTAAAGAAAGGGGTTTTGGGCATCTGGGAAAAGCAGGACAGCCAGCTTGGTCTACAGGTCCTGAAGCTCCCTACCCCAGTTTGAAAGCATACCATTTAGGTGCAGCCACTGAGAAGGCCCTTCCTCTTTCCCCCATCTATCATGGCTATGCTGTCGATGGGACGTAGAGGAGGGTCTCTCTGCCAGAATAAGTCTTTTGTTTTCTTTTACAAATTATATCAAAGCTTGCATTCCTTTCCTCCCCCTGGAGGAAACAAAAAGAAGAAGACAATGATCCCACTCAGGACTTATTTGAAGTTTGTGGAAAGAAACGTGGATTAACCCATCTGCGGAATAAACAGAGGAAAAAATGTGTAGTCTGGCGGTATAAACAGGAAGTCTTGAAGGCCTCGCTTTTTAATATGTGCTTATTGCTTTAGCGAATAAAAGATGAATTGACGGTGTGGGTCACAGGCTCAAAATATCTCTGTGGGCTTTAATATTATACTATAAACAAATGTCAGTCACAAAATGTCTCCCCCCGCCATCCGCTCCCCACCAAGAGAAAATAATTCCCTTATTTGGATAGAAACATATTTGATATGAAGAACAATAACACTGGAATTACTTTGGCAATGAGAGAGAGAGAGATGAACCGAGCTTTATTTTCCTTAAAGGATGAACTTTTAAAAAGAGGAACCCACGACATGAAGCTGCAGGTTCTTTGGTTTAAACGCTGGCTGCTGTTTTTTTTTTTTAAATTAAATTGGTCCTTCCGAGAACAGGCAGCACTTTGAAGGTGTTCATCTCAGGAGATGCTGGCTGTGAAATGTCTGCCCTAGCAAGAGTGGACACTTTGGCCCTTCTGTCTCATATCTTGGTTCACAAGAATAAGCTTGGACCACCTACATGAAGGGATTTGCGGAGGGTCTCTTTTAAGCTTTGACCTACGAGAAAGAGATCTCTTCCCCAGTTTTCTCCACGGCCATTAGCTTGAGGTACTACTTCCTCCCTTTCCTGCTTGCCCTTGGATTTCTCTGGAGAGGCTGTGTAGCAAATACAGAGTCATTGTTCCTTCTTCTTTCCGAAGAAGAGGAGGTTTGCTTTGATTTTCCCCCTGTTACTGCAAGGGAATGCAGATTGCTTGGTCCCTTTCGGCTGTTAATCAAAAGCAAAACCACAGCATGCACAGTTTTCCTCCCCTCATCTCCACAAATCCCATTGTCCGTCCATTGCCTGATCTCCTCTGCTGTGACAACACATTTATGGAATGCAGACCTCTAACTGTTCTGATTTTACAGGGACAGTCCCAGTTCATCTTCCACTGTCCCATTTTTTCAGCTTCAGTTACAGGAGGTGTCCAAGGTGTTGATGGTGGAGCCAGGTTCAACAGCGTGGATGGCGCCTTTAAATTCGGAGTAAAATCTGGTGCAGATTTCCCCCACAAGTTGCCACTCACTGACTGTATGATTTCCATCTCTGCTATAGGTAATGAATGTCGGACTGGGTTTATGGGTATGACTATAGGTCTCACAGTCTGAACCATGTCAGCTGAATTCGTGGTCCAATAAGAACAATCCGTGCCTTTATAAAGCATGTGTATGCTCACCAGATCCCCACTTCCAAGCCTCACATCTCCCCAAGTAACCACAGAGAGAGCTTGGCTCCTGGTGTGGCCCAGCCTACATTTATATGAAAGTATATTAACCTTTAAAAATGTGTAACCAACCTCTCCCCTGCGTGTTCATTTTTCTTAACTAGGTAAGTTCTGAAACCTTTCTTTCTGCCTCCCTTCCCAAGACTGCTGGTGATGGTGAGGTTTTTACAACCTGGAAAATGTGACTGCCATGCACCTAGACCTTGCTCAATCCCATAAACAGTCATTAAATACTCCCTGGTTCCAGGCAGCAGCTGCTTCTTATCTACCTGTGCAGAGAAAAAGGCCAACATCTGGACAAAGACTTCCTTCCAGTATGCCGGATTTGAAAGAAGGTGAGAAAATCCACAAAGACCTTGCACACTAAGCTTCATAGTAGGAAACAGGGCATTGCCTGCACCATAATATATAAAGATGCCTTCTTCTGAAATGGCCCATTGGCTCATTTAGTCCATCCTTGTTTCTTCTGATTTGCTGAAGCTCTCTTGCATCTTCCCTTTATTGGCAGCTGGTGGTTTCCATGTTCATAGGGAGGTGATGCTGTTATAGTAACCCCAGCTATAAAATAGGCTCAGTACTACCTTGGAGTACTACCTTGAAAGCACACAACGACAACGACAACCTTGGAGGCCTCCTTTCCAGTCTGGAGTGATACTTGGAGTGAATTTGGTACCCCACTGACAGAGCCACCACCAGTCTCTGGAGAGTACACAACCAAATACAAAACCATTTTTAATACAGTCACAGAAAAGGTCCACACAAGATTCCTTATGGTCCACCAAAGTGTTAAATGTTGGACGCTTTCAGCAAAGTATCAATGAAGCATAATCTGGATAGAGCTGGTTTTTCCTAGCAAGTTCTCTGCACATGGCAGGAAACTCTTTTTTTTTCCTTTCTCTAACTAGTTGGAAAAAGCATTTGTGTGGTGCTGTGCAAACATTTGATCCATACAAAGATCCATGCATTAGGTCAGTGGTTGTGAGAATGTATCACCCCACTGGAGCATTTCAGCAGAAGATCTTTGTATAGGCAAAAAATGTTTCACATCTGCACAAAAAAGGAGGGGGGAAACAGACCAAATGGGGGAAATAATCTGATATGACTGGGTACTCCAGGAAACTCTGAAGATCTCTTGCTGTTATTCAGCAGAATGTGGCTGAGATCTCTCATCAGGGTTGCATAGCATGTATCTTTACATGCAGAGTTTCACCTAATTGTGCCCTGAAACCCTTATGTTGCATGTGGCAGCCTTGCACAACTGAACCAAGAAACCAAATGTGGAACCACTTGCACAGCACCACGGGCATGCACACCCACATGCAATTGCAATGTGCATCCATGCACAATGCTCACCCATGTGCAAGGGAATCACAGGGGCAATCCTGTAACCTTGACCTAAATGCGGTCATTCTGCAGCAATCAAAAATTTCCAATCATTTCCATAAAGGGATTTATGCAGTGTGTAGGACCCCAACAGGCTCTGAGCAACATCATTCTTTGGGTGTGAAGTGGAAGCTAAGACCAGGAAGATATGTCCAGGGTGGGTTCCCAGCAGTAGTTTAACTTCTCTTCCAGCATATATTATTCTCTTGCCAGGGCTGCACACACAGTTTCTCCATGTTGTTCAGCTTTGTCTGCAAAGTTTTATCCCTTCTTTTCCTCTCCATTCAGTTCCAAAATGGGTTTTCTATCTTTGTCAAGTGATTCTTCTAGGAGAACTATTGTCATCTGTCCACAAGGATTCCAAGCATCTCTGATCCAGACCCTCGCCTTACCAAACTAGCCAGCTTCTCTAGTGATCCTGGCAACTGTGTGTTTTCTTGGAGGATGAGATCCAAGTCATCCCTTTGATGCTGGCAAGTCATGGTCATTGTTCAGCCTCCCCGCTGAGTCCTCTACGCTTTCTCTCCCTGGGACTGCAAAGCCGCGGGGAAGGGCGGGCTATTGTGTCAGGCCCTCTGCCAACATCCCCTGGGACTTTATTATGGAACAGTGAACACAGCATACTGTCCAGCTCATGTGTGTGTGAGAGAGACTGAGATAGAGGTTGAGAGCTCAACATTCAAAGAACGCCAACTTGGAGGTTGCAGTTGCAACATCTACAAACCCACCAGTGACTCAGTTCTTGGCTGCAATGGTAAAGCCTGATGAATCCCCAACATTAATGGATTATGAGAAATCAGTGGGATTCCATATAAAATGATGTGGAGGGATCATCCAGAGTCCATTTCTCCCCTACTTTATGAGAAAGAAGGTCATTTTTCATGGAGTTGCTTTAGACAAGGAATGGGCAACTTGGTCGTGGGTTGGCAGGCCAGTTTTCTATCCTGGGACCCTCCGGAGTGGGGAGGGAGACACAGAGGACCAAACATTCCAGGAAAAAATAAAATAAACAAAATCCAAAATGGCTGATATATAGCCATTTTAGATTTTGTTTGTTTTATTCGTATTGGAAAAGTAAATGGCTGCTTCTGGGAGCATCCAAGCAAAATAATTCAACTTGCTCCCCTGAAAAAAAGATGCCTAGGAAAGTCAGGGTGTGTTCACACTATAACCTAGAACAAATCCTAATTTAGGTACAGGATTCATCACCTTAGAATATGCTACAGCATGGAGTGGATTAACCATCCCACTGACATGGATACCACTGGTTGCTCCTGCTGGGGGGGGGATAAGGGGAGTCAGAAAAGGTCCCAGGTATTGGGAAATGTATTGCTCTAGGGTTAACATTCCACATTGGATCCAGGATGGAAACAGATGGCCGGATGCCGGGGTCAAAGGAGTTTGACCTTTCATCACTCCGAATGGAATTTTGACTCAAGAGTGGCACTTTGCTCATGTGCATAACATGAATTTATTTCTTCTCCAGAAGCAGACAGTTTTACAGAGAAGATGCTAGTACTTCTATGGTAGAGCAGACCTGGAGCCCGGTTTGTTTGTCTGAACACATCTCACTTTGTGTGCATCAACATGAGTTAAGAATATTGCCTCTTCTGAAAATACCGGTGCTCTTTGAAATGTTTCAGACAACATTCCCAGATAATTTAGGGCGTTCTGACTGTTTGCTTTGGAATGAAACCTTATTTCTAATTCATGGATCTTCAGCAGTCTGTCAAAGAGTACTGCGACCTGCCAATTTTCACGCCTTAACCTGAGATTTATTCCCAATAAAAGCCACCAAGAAAGGAAATATGCTTATATACACAGCCATTCCCTTCTTCTTCTTCTGCCTCCACTTGGACATTTCCTCCCCTTTCCCAAGATCAGGTGATTCCCTTGGTGCTCTTTGCTCATGCCCATGTTTGCAGAACAGATCCTTGGCTCTAGAAGAGAAGCTACCATCAGGATCAAAAAAAGAGACCCCCTTTACCTTTTCTCAGAGGGTGGAAAAGTCACTTTGAAGACATCAGCTAAGCTCCTAAAATGAGGTCATGCAGTGTAAATTTCTGTACCTGGAGTTACACATCCGTTCATGGCATGTGATCTTTGGGTTGAATGGCAAGGTTGCACATCGGAACCGAGATGCCAAAGTGTGCAGCCAAGTGCACAACCAAATGCACATGGTAATCCAGATGTATCCATTGAAGGTTAACTGGTTAATTGCTGCCACTCGACATACTGTGTGGCTGAATTCACACTTTCCAGTATTCAATATGTAGTCTACTCAGAAGCTCAAGTGTCTAATGCAAAAAGAATGATTTATTAAATGGAAATTGAATGTTGCATCACAGATTGCTTGTTTAATGCATCTAAATCCTGAGTCACACTAATTCTAACCCATCCCTCTCTCCCTCTTTTTACTCGTATCCTAACTCTGCCCCTCACTAACTCTGCTAACATTGCTAACTCCACATCCTAACTCTGACAGACTCCCAATCTCCACAATTTTAATTCTAACTGCTATACTTCCCTGCCTTTTAAAAATCCCTTCAGAAATTCAGCCAATCATTTCACTCCAAACATTCAATTTTATTACCTCTTCCTTTTCTTGGAATATGTATCACACATTGCATCCATAACTATGCCGTTGCTGTGTGCCTTCAAGTTGTTTCTGATTTATGGCCACACTAAAGTGAACCTTCCATAGTGTTTTCTGGCTTATTAGCTTCCATGTCAGTGGGGCAGTGAATCCATTATGGGGCTTACTCCAAACTTTTTTTTTTAAAAAAGTACTCTCCAAGGTACTGAACCTATTTTGTGGAAAGAGTTCAGCACCTTGGATAGATCCCTCAGCATTCAACTAAAACCCAGGGTGGATTCACCAGCCCACTGACATGGAAAACAAAAAGCCACCCTTGCTTCAAATTATTTCAGGGGCATGCCATGGACAAAACTCAGTCTCAAGCAGGAGGAGAACAATTTTGAAACATTATTTTTTTGGACTACAGTTCCCAGGATTACCTTTGCTAGCAGGGCCAGCGGTGGACGAGAGCCAGCAAATGACTTGCACCACACTTCCCAGCTAATAATTTATAATAATTATTTAAGCCGTGGCTGAGGAGGGTTTCAGAAAGGAGCCCCCAAGGGACACCAGCCGAACTGTACAATGTCTGAATGCCCGGGCTGTACTTAAGAATTTCCTTGGCACTTTACAAGGCTGGTGCAAAACCGTTTTCATTAGCCCCTGGCGTGCCGAGCCCAATGCCAAAAACCCATGTGTTTTCATGAGCGCTGAGTTTCCATTTAAGCCCCAAGTGTCTGCTCTCCTACAGAACAGGCCTGGCTCCCCCTCAATCTTTGCACCTTATAAAGACTCGTCGTGACCCAACATGAGCCGTTTGTATAAAGCCCCTTCAGCATCTCGGGTAATGAAGAGTAAATAGCCGAGCAAATCTTTGCAGCTTTCTTGCCGTCTCCAAAGGAATAAAACAACTTCACCGACTAGCATTCTTTAATCCTCTGCACTGCCTCGGTCTCCTTTATTGGGTGTTATACTGAGCCAGCGTAAATCCAACCCTTGTAATAGGGTCAATGTTTTGTCAGCAGGTGTTGGGCGGATACTGCCGAAGGATCTTTTTTTCTTTTTCTTTTTCCAATGCAGGGTAAAGCAAAGAACCCTGTGGCTCTAACACAGGCCTTAGGTCTTAGCGTTGGCCTCCCATTTCTCAGTTTTTTTTTTCTGGGTTCATTTTCTGAACACATTTTCTGCAAAGTAAACTTGCAGAAACTTAGAAATCACAAAGGCCATCTAGTCCAACCCTCTGCCATGCAGTAATATGCAAAGAGAATTCATGGAGTTAGCTGAAGAATTCACAGAGTTATCATCCAATTCAGGAAAAAAAAATCTAAGACTCTTTATTGGAGAAATGTATGTTCTTTGGGCACCACAGTTCAAGAAGGATATCAACAAGCTGGAACACAACATATCAAAAAACAAAAACTGAAACAAAACAAAACAAAACCAAGCTGGAACATGTCCAGAGAAGGACAACCAAGATATTCAAAGGTCAGGAAACCAAGCCTTGTGGGGAAGAACTTAGGGAGCTGGGTACATTTAGCTTGGAGGGGAGAAGACTGGCGGGGATAGGATAACTATTTTTAAATGTCTTAAGGGATGTTGCATAGAAGATGAAGGGAGCTTTCTTTCTATGGCTTCTCAGACCTGAACATTGAGAGGTGACATGATGACTACCTTTAGATATCTGAAGGGATGCAATGTAGAAGAAGGAGCAAGATATTTTTCTGATACCCCATTGATTAGAACATGAGACAATGGATTCAAATTGCAAGACAAGAGATTTCACCTGAAAATTAGGAAGAACTTTTTTTACTGTAATTGCTGTTTGATAGTGTAAAGCACTGCCTCAGAATGTGGTGGAGTTTCCCTCTTTGGAAGTCTTGACACAGAGGCCGGAGGGCCATCTATCAGGAATACTTTGACGGTGTATTCCTGCATGGCAGACTAGGGTTGGACTGGATGGCTCTTTTGGTCCTTTCCAAGGCTAACATTCTGTGATTCTAAAATGTTGGAAGACCATGCAAAGCTCCATTGCTAAATGAAGCTGGTTGAAGCTCTTCCATTTGGGTCACAGCGATGAAGTGTTTGGGCAAAGATGCCATCTTCTTCATGCTCTCGCTCAGAGGTTCCTTAGGAGAGGAGTCACACTTTTCTTTCCATCAGAGGGCAGCAAAAACAAGTCCTTCTTCCAGAATCAAATCAGGTCTGGGAAGTCAAATCAGATGTCTAGGTTTGAAATTTAATACTTCCTGCCCTGCTGCTTACTTCTGTCCCACTGGACATGAAATTTGCCCGGCAGTCATGTTCAGTGCCTCCAGAACTGGCTTCTTACTCAGAAAGGCAGAGTAGGTTTTGTACCTCTGTAGCACCTGAAAAGTACCAGATTCTATCTGACACTGAAAGCTAAACAGGATCAGGTCTGGTTAGTACTTGAATGGGAGGCCACCAATGAATATACAGTGCTGTAGGCTATATTTCAGTGGAAGGAACTGGCAAAACCACCTCTGAATATTCCTTGCCTAAGAAAACTCCATGAAATGCATGAGGTTGCCATAAGTTGACGAGCAGCTTCAAAATTCTTCAGAAATAGCCACTGAGGTGTGGCACAGTGGTATCAGCATTGAACCATGACTCTGGGGAGCAGGGTTCAAACCCACACTCAGCCATGAAAACCCACTGGGTGAACCTGGGCAGGTCACACTCTCTCAGCCTCAGAGGTCCCACAGTTCAGGAAGGATATTGACAAGCTGGAACATGTCCAGAGGAGGGTGACCAAAATGGTAGGATGCCTGGAAACCATGACCTATGAGGAGCAGCTTAGGGAGCTGGGTAGCTTTGAGAAGAGAAGAGAAAGTGGTGACATGATAGCCATGTTTAAATATTTGATGGGATGTCATATGAAGGATAGAGCAAGCTTGTTTTGTGCTGCTCCAGAGACTAGGACACAGAGCAATGGATTCAAACTTCAAGAAAAGAGGGTCCATCTAAACATTAGGAAGAACTTTCTGATGATAGGAACCTTTCGACGTTAGAATACACTGCTGCCTCAAGGTGTGGTGGAGTCTCCTTCTTTGGAGGTTTTTAAACAGAGGCTGGATGGCCATCTGTCAGGAATGCTTTGATGGTGTTTTCCTGCATAGAAGTGGATTGGACTGGATGGCCCCTGTGGTCTCTTCCAGCTCTATGATTTTATGAAAAAGTCTTTTCCTCATGTACCATCAGCCTTATATCAGAACACAGAAAAGCTTGGGATGTCTTCAAATCCAACCCCAGGCTTCACCACACTGTCATGCAACGAAGCCATCCACCAGTTATTTGTATCCTAACAGTTAGTATCTGCCAGCCTCCAAATGTGTTTGACTGCAACCTTCATCCAGCATGGCCAATGGCACCATACTAGAGAAAGTTGTTCTAATCCATGCAGGTTTTCCATAGTAAACACCAGCCTGTGCAGCCATTGGAGTTCTGGTAAGATGGGGTCTTGATAGCGGCTTATCACCAACATATCGGCAGCTTCTGAACTGTCTTCAAGGGCAGCCTCGCATACAATATATTACAGTAGTCTAACCTGGAGATAATTATAGAGCATCAACAATTGCAGTGGAAACAGCTCTTATCTTTAAAAAGGAAAAAGCTGTTATTGAGCCACCTTCAAAAAAAAAATCCTGTAGAAATCACCTGCTTTTTTCAAAACACCACTTTAGTAGCTGGTGCCTCAGAGCTGCAAATTCATGTCAGCCATCCAATGTCAACATACAGACATTTTGCTGACTGGGGACCGAGGAACGAGTGTTGCCTAAAGAGGGAAAGAGTTCATTATATCTGTGGTCCAAGGATGGATTTGATCCTGTAGGTCTATTATCCTGCAGGGTTAATCTTGAACTCTGAGATGCCCTGCAATTCTACTGACAGAGAGGAACTTATGGAAAGATAGGAGCTTTTGCCAGCTCCTCAATGATCCCTTCTAATGTTTGCTGTTGTTCAAAGCAGTTGCAAATTAATTCGTAAGGAAGGGGCCCGTGCATGTGTTTTTTGAGTCTTATCTCCGCCTGGGAAGGAAAATATTTGGATCACGGCATGTTCGCTGGTTTTAATCCAACAAAAAATCTTTGATGGAGAGGGAATGATTGCCCTCTGAATTATGGACAGGGTAAGAACTTCATTAACAGGCAGGTTGCTCTTCTGAGGGAGGGGACCCCACCCACCAACAACGTTCTAATAAAGGGGAATTGCTTCAGTTCCTTTCCCTAAATGCAACGTGTTCTCATGAGAGAGCGCTGCAGGTCGCTTGAAACTCTGGGCCTCTTTCCCAGCTATCGCATTTTATGTGGCCAGTTTCCTGAGCTTGCTGACAGAGCTGTCTGGATAGACCCCGGCTTGCATTCCAAGCAGTTTTTGCTCCAAGTCAGTTTCGCCCGGGCCTGGTTTCAAACAAACACAGACGGACCACCACCACAATCCAGAACTCAATGGAGTTGCTGGCACTGCATGCCTTGGAGATATTAAGCATAAATCACTTGTGGCATTTTCAGACGCATGTGGGCGTCAAGAGACTTGCCAGTTCTATAGGTTGTATAGGGGACATTGACTGAAAAGGGCTTGCTTGAGACGACTGGTTCTTTTTTTTAATGTCTGGACTGTTTATTCTGTCTGTCTGTCCGTCCGTCCATCCATCCATCCATCTGTCTTCTATCTATCTATCTATCTATCTATCTATCTATCTATCTATCTATCTATCATCCATCTTTCTACTGATCAATTAGATTTATTTGCCACCTTTCTCACAAAATGGACTATAAGCTAAGCAATGCAAGTTAAAGCAAAAAAACAACACCAATACATGCTGTGAAAGCTTGAAAAAGCATCAAACCATCAATCCAATCAAAACATTGGCTGGAATCCTGTATCAGCTTATATTTAACTAAGTACTTAACTATGTAACTTCTCCTGGCCTGATCCCTCCAAAGCTGACAGAAACATCATTCAACCACATTTTGATCACTGCAGAATGACCTTCCTTCTCCCATGCAGCTGATGACCAGCAAATAGGTTGGGGAGGGGGCCAGTTACAATTGTGCTGATAGTGTCAGGATTGTGAATAAGTAGTGAGTGTGAACTTAGCTCCGATGGGCATTCAGTGGCTGGTGGCAAGCAAACTGATTGTTCAGAGAAAGTCAAACAACCAGTCTAATGTGTCCAGGGTTTTTTTTTCCCCCCTGATCTATGCAATAAGGCATCAGTGATTGTACATTTTGCAAGTTTGCAAAAATGCATAAAAATCATAGACTTTTTTGTGCAAAAATACCACATGTAAATTTTGCACAGAATAAGTGCAAAGAGTGCAGTTTTTGAAGATTTTCTCACAGCAAGAAGAAAATTGCTAAAAGTAGTCATTGCTTCCTTTGAGAACAGCGTTAGCAAAGAATTACGTCTATAACTCTGCATTTAACAGTTTTTTATGTTGAGGGTCCGTAATTATGGGAGAAATCAAGAGGAAGAAGAAGGAGAACTGTGCTAAAAGCAAAAGAGTTAGGAGCTTACAGCTGTCAGAGTGAGCCACTGTCAAGAAGGATGGATGGCAAATTCCTTCCCAAAGTGACCAGAGTTGATGCACTCAGCAATGAGAATAGGCCTTGTTCCCATGTCAAAAGTGAGGGCTTCAGATGAAGCAACCGCATTCCAATGCAGCAGCATCATGCAAGCGACAGCCATGGCGTTTGGCATGTGCTCCTTGGCCCTGGCAATTTCCCTTATGTGGAAGTGCCTTCCTTTCTTATCCTTTCCTTGTGACTGTTTTGCACTCAAGTCTTTCCATATTTTTTCCATGCCACTTTTTACTGTATAGCCAGGAAAAGTCAGGATCCTGCGGCCTCCCAGATATAGTTGCACTGCGGCTCCCAGCAGACCTATGCAGCATTGATAGTGGATGAGGAATTCTGGGAGGTGCAATCCAACAAGATCCAGAAAGACACATTATTGATTGGCTTGTGGATTTTATGTCTCATCTCTCTCCTGACATGGGATCCACGGTGGTTTACAATAAGGTTAAAAACAAGGTAAAGCTAGATGTGTGTGTGTGTGTGTGTGTGTTGCAGTGTTTTTAGCACTGAATAGCAACTCTGGAAACCAGGGTTCAATTTCCCACTCGGTCATGGAAACCCAGTGAGTGATCTTGGATGCATCACACACTTTTAGCCCCAGAAAAACTCATCATAAGTTTGCCTTAAGATTGCCCCACAAGAAAGACTCCTGACAACCAATTAGTAATCAGATGTCTGTTTGAAAAGAAAGGTCTTTGCTTGCTGTCAAAAGGTAAGCAGGGAGGTGGAAATTCCACCACCTGAGAGCAGCAACCCAAAAGTCTCTCTCTCTTGCTTCCTTACCAGACAAGCCTGTGAATGTGGTGGAACCAAGAGAGGACTTTCCCTGGAGAGCTAATACTCAGGTAGGTTCATTAAGAGAAGGGCGGGCAAAGTTCCACCCTGGGGTACTTTGCATTTTGGTTGTGCAGCTTTTCCATTGTGGTTGTGCATCCTAAATTTTCCGTTTAGGTGGTGCATCCTATACTTTACATCATCATTATGCAATACAGTTGAGTACCCTATGATTTTCTTTCTGGTTGTGCGTGGTGCATAGTGCATTGCACAATGGTACCCAGTCATTGAGATGTGCTGCCCAGTGCTGCTATTCTCCGTGTGAATTGTATTGCGCCACCATGGTGTATGTCTACATTCAAGTATTTACACTATACTTTCAAATAATTTCACTGTACGAAGGGGATGTTGGACTGAGGCCATAGTCACTCACAGTTTGGTTGCAAAACTTTTCAGGTGAGTTTAAGGTTCAATATAACATTTTTTTTCCCCAGTCCTGAGCCCAGTCCTCTCTTGGGATGCCATGTGATGATATAATCCTCCTGCTATCTCCTTCTTTCCCTTCCAGCCCAGAAAGGAAGCTGGCTCTTCATTTCCTGGTTTAAAAGGTTATCAGGGTGGTACAGGGTTACGGGCTGAGGCTTGTCTGACATTAGGAAGAGACAGACGTGAGTCTCCTTCTGAAAAGGAAAAACCTGAAAGTTTCGGATGTCTCCCATTTCCTGCCCATAGCTCATAAAGATAGGAGCTGTTCCCTGGAGGAGGCAAATAAAAAGCGAAATCCTTCTCCAGTTTAATCCAGAGGAGGCAGAGACAGGAAACCTTTGGATGCTTTCCTGTAAACCAGGGCTTCTTAAACTATCTGATGGCAGGAGGGTTTGTTTCCCCAGTGTGCCAGGGATGAGCACCATATCTGTGCCCATGGGCTACCGATTTTTCTTTCTCTCCTGGAAACTCACGAGGGGCTAGCCACTGATAACCCACAGACCACCACCAGTCCATTGATGACCACTTTGAGTAGCCCTAGTGCGAATGGCTAGACTTCAGTTAGGTGCACAAAGTAACATTGAGGCCTTTGAAGCTAGGGATTTTGTTGATATTCTTTGCAGCTTTAGTACCATTATACAATTATGCCATTATAGGTATCTAGTGTAATCATTTTTGAACAGAGCTGAATTTAAAATCAATGTTGGTTGACTATATTGTTGTTGATTTTGTTTTTGTCTTTTTTTCCCCTTTTCTCATTTTCTTCTTTTCTGGTTGTATTGATTTCTTGTTATTAATTATTGTCATAAATTTTAAAACAAATTTATCTTGTATAGCTCACCCTTTTTCAAATTAGTTCTCATCCCCCTGCCTCCAGCCATACAGAACTGCTGGAGAAAAAGTGTCCCTGTTCTTTAGGATGAATTTCCCACCACCACAAGCACCCGTTCCCAGAAAACAGAGGAAATGCATAGTGAAATCGCCAAGACCAGGACAGACATGGAAAGAGGCTGACCTAGTCTTCTTCTCTTGCTACCAAAAGGTTTCCATGTAAATAAAAGCATACGGTTTTGCTTTTTGTGCTCTTTTTCATCAGAGCCACTGGGTGGAGATGCGATTTTTTTCGGCCCCGCAGCCTGCGCTGTTGTATTGGTAAGTGATCTTGACAGCCAAAATGTTTTAGCACGAGTCCCAGTTATGCCTTGAAATCTGGGAGGCTTTTCAACAAGCATTCCTTCATCAATCCCTGCAGTTCCCCCTCCTTTCCCTGCTTGCTCTTCCAAAAGAACTCCAGCTTGGGACAGACGGAGAAAGATGCCCACCTTCCGCTCTCTGCCATGGCTTCGTCCAAGCCGACCACACACAAAATAGCTTGCACAATAAGCTTTCCAAAGGCCCTTGGAGTCTGCCACCTGAGTGTGTTTGCGCTTTGCATTCTTGGGTGAATTAAAGTCCAGCTTTTCAGGCTCTGCATTCCCAAAGCACCCTCCCCTATTCATCTGCGAGCCCCGAAGATTTACTCTTCCATTAGGCTGGGCGCTTTTATAGAGAGCTGTTGCATGGGCTTGAGGTGTGGCAGACCTGGAAAGCTCATCACTGCTTTTGAAATGTTGGTACAGAATGCCTTTTAAAAGAGCTGGACCATAAAGACCATACTTTAAGCCATCCGTCCAGCCAGCTCTTTCTGTTTCTTTGCTGGCCCTTGCTCTGCTAATGGAGGTGACAAGGATCCTTGCTTGGGTGCAAATGAATATCAGAATTCATCAGGTAGAAAGAGGAGAAAACCCTATCCATCAGCATTCCATCTAGTGATCGGGATTGGAAGTGTCCCCTCAGCCTTGCGCACCTTTCATTGGCATGGCATAAAAAGCGTCTTAATGAAGCAACAAAGCCAACGGACTATAGAATAAGCTTCCACTACCGTCCCCCCAACAAAGCAGTGAGGCTTTTCAGGAAGAGGGGGAAGTTCAAGGAATGAATTCCATAGAATATATAACACTACTAGTGCGTATACCTGGCTTTGCCCAGGATTTTATTTTCTTATAGGTAATACTTGTTAGAAAGATTTGAGATCCTGTGTCTCTAATTCCCCAAGCTGTCTCGTCCGGTACCTGTAACTGTTCCCCATATTCCCCAATCCAATCTGTATTCAGAGTTATTAACATAGAGAGGTTGGGTTCCTGAGGGAATATACTGCCCTCCTCCTTGCTGTTAGGCCTCGTCTTCAAGTTGACTGAGGCCCAGGAGCTCTCTGGCTGAAAATTCTAAAGGTTCCTCCCTAAACTGCAAACTCCAGGATTCCATAGCATCGTCTTAGGCAGCCAATCATATGAGGTCTTTGCCTGACACAGACAAACTTTGACTTTTATATACTTGATAGTATTATTACTTCTATTACTAAAAAAGGATCAAGGGGGAGAACAACAACAGATTAATCATATAACAATAGTTAAAAAAGCACACAAAACCATACATATTAAAATCAATGAAGAAATAGCCTAAAATTTATAATTTAAAAATAATCTAGATAGGCCTGCTTGGAGAGAATGGTCTTTACTGTTGTTTGAAATGGAACAGCGTATCCAGCTGGCAAATCTCCTCCAGCAGGTCATTCCACAATCTGGGGGTGGCCAAAGCAAAAGTCCTCTGGGTAGCAGTTGTCAGTCCTAGAAACCGGGGCTGAAGTTAGTAAAACACCTTTCATTGTAGGAAATTAAATGACCTGGATTCCTTGCAACTAACTGTGTCCTGCCATTGATATCTCTGCTATAATAATGATACTGTAAGCTATTTTGATGTCATTGCAAATGGGTAACTGAGAGATGGCAGGAGAGACAGAGAGAGGGAGGGAGAGAAAGACAGAGGGCTTGACTTTTCTTGGCCACAAATTGCAGAATCACACATTTCAAACTGAGTCGAGCCAAGCTGGAAAAATGTTCTCTCTCTCCCTCTATTTTTCAAAAAGTCTTCCTCATTTTTCAAAAAATACAGACAGACTGACAACTCTGGGAAATAGATCTGAGATGCTTCTCTTTGGAAGAATAATTTTTCACATGCCATGTGTGCATCCCAACCAAAGCTCTGGGCTGAAACCGGGGAATCTATGCCCCTCTAGATGTTGTTCAATGACAACTCCCATCATTCTCTGCCACTGGATATACTAGCTGCGAAGGATGGGAATTGCTGTCCAGCCCCACACATTCCTCACCCTTGGCCTAGAGTCAATTTCAGAGCAAACCTTGAGAATCACATTCCTGTGGTAGGTGGAGTCAGATCCCCAAATGCCAGCGTTCTTTTAACAGAATGCTGCTACTGCCAGTAGTAACTAACTCTTCCTGCAACCTTTTATCATGGTGGTGGAGGAACCATTCAAAAGGGGGTGAATTACCAAATTATGATGTCAGGGGGAAGGAGGCACAGCCGTTTGGGGAAGTCCAGGCGCTTAGACATGGCTTGGAGAAACTTGCAAATAATCAATTCCGTGAAAGTGAAACTTGCAAATGTGGAGGGCCGGCTGTAATTCATTGCCACAAATCACTGCAAGGCTGAACAGTGATGAATTGCATTAGTTGTTCTCTTTTCATTACTTTTTGTAATTTTTTTTAAGTGGGTAAAGTACTCAGGATTGGTGAGAATAGTGTAAACATTTGGAAAGTTCCATTTGCATTGCCTCAAAAATGCCTAACTTGCTGCAAATGCAAATAGCAACTAGAAAATGTTACTCACTACATAAGTAAAGTAACTTTCTTTGCACGCATGACATTTCTTTTGAAATGAAAACATGGGTACAGCCTCATTTCTGAGAGAAAGAAGGCAATGTATAAAAGATAAGTACGTTATTTGTAATGTGTTACATCCAAGAGCTGTAATAAATCAACGATTAGATATGAAACACCTCAGGCAGGTGTTTGGTGCCACACACAGTAACCCCCCAGAAAAAAAAAACAGAAGACTTAGTGCACACCTGAGCGTTAGACATTTGTTTGTAACCAATAAAAGGAGCAGGCGAGCGATGACGTTGGGGGTGGCGTGAGGAGTAAGTGCAGGAAAAACCGAAGCTCAATTTCACTTCCAGCCACTGTGTTTTACTGCCAGGAAAATATTTTCTCAGCTGCTTTTGTGCAAAAGTGGTGATGAGTGGCTGGTAACGCCATGTAACGCCATGTGCTTTGACCATGGGAGAGGCCACAAGTCTACTCGGGCATGCGCTTCCTGCGGAAAGGTGACGGTCTTCACAGTCAACCAAACACAGGATTCTAATCCCCATAGTGGAATGCAGTGGAGCAAAGATGTGGACGGAGAGGGAAAAGGCCAAAGGGAACAGTGCGGAGAATTTGGAAGGATTGCTTTTGGGGACTACATTTCTTGGAATCACCGGCCCAGCCTGGCCAGTGGACATTTTATGAGGAACTTCTGGGAGATGGAATCATAAAACTACAGAGCTGGAAGGGAGTCCCTGAGGCCATTGGGCCCAGCCCCCCTATCCGTGCCGGAACTCCAGCTAGAGCATTTCCAGGGCCATTTCCACATTAGACCGTTATAGCACTATTATTCCACTTTCAACATCCTATGGAATCCTGGGGTTTGCAGTTTCAGGAGGGGCCAGGATTCCATAGGATGTTGAAAGTGGAATAATAGTGCTATAACGGTTTAGTGCAGAAATGGTGGAGGAGATAGCTGACCAGCCTCTTTTTGAAGACATCCAGAGAAAGAGATCCCACCATCTCTCTAGCCAATTGGTTCCATTGCTGAACTTCTCTTACTATCAAGAAATACTTCTGATGTTCAGTCGGAATCTACCTTCCTGTAACTTAAAACCTTTAGACTTGGTCTTACTTCCTGAGAACAAACCTGCCCTCTCCTTCCTATGACCAGTCTTCAAAAAGTGCAGTCGCCTCTTGGCCTTCTCTTCACAAGACAGAAAGTGTCCAACTCCTTCAGCTTTTCCTCCTATGTTTTGTTCTCCATACTCCTTTTCATTCTTGTTCCTATTCCATCCCAACTTGTCTATCTCCTTCTTAAAATGAGGCACTCAGAACTGAAGACAGTGCTCCAGATGGGGCCTGATTAGTGCAAGATATAGCGAGACTATTACTTCCCTTGACTTAGAAACTATGGTTCTATTAATGCAGGCTAAAATATTATTTGCCTTCTTTGCTGCAGCATCACACTGCTAACTCATGTTTAGTTTACAATCAACAATAATCCCAAGGTCCTTTTCACACGTACTACCACTAAGCCAACTAAACATAGATTTTCCAACATCTACAATAAGTAGACCAAGATTAGAAAGGACCACCTATTCAGATTTAATGAATAATTGCTGCCAATTTTACAGGATCTCTTTCCGGCCTGTTTTAAAGAGTCAAGTTCTCTATCTGAGGGGCTTTCAGAGCACAATACTCTCCTGAAAGCATCTCTTGGGTCTGATAAAATCCTTGATCTTCATTGAAGGCCTCTATTTGAAGAGCTGTCCAGTTCAAGTCCATCTTAATGGCAACGAAACATAAAGAGGGAGCACAGAAGTCTTGAAAATCTAGCCGTTGAAACCTGGACCACAGATTGAGCAGCAAGTACACATGGCACACAGCCACGGACCTCCTAATTATGGTATTGCACTTCTATTCAAACCATAGCGATTATTTCCAGATCTCCCCGTAAGATACCATGTGCAAATTTTATGCCAGTTTTTCTCGTCTGTTTTTCTTGCTTTTTGGGGAGTGGGAATGATGTCTTTCCTGTTTTGATTTTCTTTGCATTTAGTGCTGCTTTTGAGAGGCTTTGCATCACCATGGGGTGAAATATCCCCAAATTGGATATTCTAGGGGGCTCAGCGTGGCCAGACGTTATCCACAGTCTACATTTTCTTCACTCCTGCAGACCTCCAGCCCTCATCATCAAGTTTCAGCCTGGAACTTATGAGAGGCAATATGTAAGCCGTTTTTAAGGAGGTTCTTTATTTCCTCTATCTAAAACACTCTTTCTTTTCTTTTTCTTCTTTTTAAAAAAATTCTTTCCTGTGGCTTCTCAGGGGAAAATAAGGTCACTTCCTCCACCTCTGTGTTCCTACCTAAATGGCGATGCATATGGCCCGTTGACCTGCGGGCCATTTATGTTCAAGGACTGATTTACATGAAACATCTGCCTCTTCTTGGTGGGTACGAGCTTTGTTCTCCGCAGAAGGACCCAGCCTGCTCCGAGACGTGAAGGGGATTTTTGTCTGCCCAGACGACCACTCGTCCTCTTTCAAAGGGAAGTCACAATCAGACCTTTCGCTCTGGCTTCAGACTTCCTGTTCCTGGTTGACTTATCACGCCGCGGCTTCTGCCTGACTTTGACTTCCTCTTGAGTCTGCAAAGAAAGAGCCTTCATCCTGTATTGGGTATTCCTCCATCCTGGTGCTGAGACTAAGAGATGGATTCTGCAGGGAGGAGAGACGTCTAAAAAATATGCTAAGCTCAGACCTTTGGGCTTTTGTGCCGAAAAGCAACACACCTGTATTAAAAAGGCACCAATGGCACATTAGGATGAATCATTACAGAACGGTGAAAGGCTGTTGGGAGAGATCTAATGTCTTAAAAGGGTTGCTCACACTGTGTCCTTAAAAAATCACTTAAAAAATTGCTTACACCAAGAATAATAATTTTATAATCTTTGTGACAATTTATTTATTTATTTGACTTATTTGTATCCCACTTTCCTCCTGACAATGGGACTCCAGGAGGCTAACGTTAAAACAGTACAAGTTAAAACATATGAACAAGTATAAACATAAAAATTATTATATATATATATATATATATATGTATGTAGCATTAAAAACATTAAATGTTAAAAATATTAAATGAATTTAAAATACATTTAAATCATATATCAATCAACTTTATTACGGTCACAGACCAGTGTACAAGAACAAACAAGATACAAAGAAATAGTCAATTGTTTGGAAAGACATATGCAACCCTACAACATCATCCTCATAAAACATATAAAATCAATCAGTCAAACATTTAAAAAATGATACCACCCTTAAAAACAGAGTCGTTGCAGCATTAAAAGACCTGAATCTATCCATTTATAAAAGCCCGATAGGACAAAAAGATTGTAACCTACCATTGATTCTTCTTCATTTGGTACTTTCCCATTTTTGACCCTTTGACTTTTTGTAATTCTTGACAGTTTGTTGTTGTTGTGTGCTTTCAGGTCCTTTCCACTTATGATGATCTTAATGTGAACCTTTCACAAGGTTTTCTTGGCAAGACTTATTTAGAAGGGGTTGTCTTTGCCTCCCCGAGGCTGAGAGAGTGTGCCTGGGTCAGGCGCACCCATGTGTTTCTATGGCTGAGCGGAGATTTCAACCCTTGTCTCCAGAGTTACAGCCCAGCCCTAAAACTACTATACCATGCTGGCTCTCAGACTATGGTGATCAAGGAAGATGTGAACACAGGCAGGAGAAAAGTTCTAGGTGTGGGTGATTTTCAATGCCTCACTCTTTGCTCCGCTAGAAATTCAAGGGTTGTAGGAAAATTTTGTGGGGGCCAGAATTATTATTGAGGGACAATACTGTCATTTTGTCCCCCCTCCATAGTTACACCCCTGCTCCTCCTTTCTTTGCAGCTCTCTGCCCCGATCTACTATACTACCTGCCCCTCCAGTAAAACTAAAGAAGATGCAGTTAAACTTGGGAACTTCATGCAAAAAGGAGCCCTGGTGGCGCAGTGCTGAAATGCCAGTACTGCAA
This sequence comes from Ctenosaura bakeri, assembly GCA_948474755.1. NCBI lineage: Eukaryota > Metazoa > Chordata > Lepidosauria > Squamata > Iguanidae > Ctenosaura > Ctenosaura bakeri. The sequence continues at coordinate 596,634 of CAOLHI010000405.1, read as the reverse complement.
GCAACAAGGTTGTGAGTTCGATCCTGCCGGGCTCCAAGGTTGACTCAGCCTTCCATCCTTCCACAGGTTGGTAAAATGAGTACCCAGCTTGTGGGGGCATGTATAGAAATGTTTCGAAATACATGCTATTTGTAAGTTGTTCGCCGCCTCGATCCATATGGAGAGGTGGGATATAAATAAATAAATAAATAAATAAATAAATAAATAAATAAATAAATAAAATGGACCCCAAAAATACAGTCCAAAGAGCTGGAGTGTACTTCTTTTTCCAACCTGTTCCCTGCTCTAATCTCAGTTTAAGCACTCCTGATATATTGTCCTGAATGAAAACTTCTGCTATTCCAAAGCCTTGAGCATTGCCAAAAGAAAAGGGGTAGGTAGGGGGAGGCATTTTCAAAGGCCTTCTTGGTGTAGCACAGTAGAAACAGTTTTCGTACAATCTTAACATAAAGATGCTGTTGGCTCAGGAAGGACCACTAATGGGAATACATAAATCAGGAAGTCTGTAAGCCTTGTAGCTCAAGACCAATCCATCTTTCGTCTATCACACACTCTTTGGGAAGCTCAAATAAACGTTTATAAGACTGGTTCTGTGCTCAGGGAGGATTTCCCTTCCTTCTCGACACAATTTAAACTGGTTAGCAATTGTGAGGTTTTGTCCTTTCTTAGGGTCATGGGAGCTACTGTCCTGTGGAAAAAACTCTGTACCAATGAAGATGTTCTAGCTCTGAGAGGTCCCACCTTAAAGTCCATATCGAGGCCAACAAACATGGATGTTGGTGTTTATTAATCAGTTAAAACATTTGCTTCCTAACCTATATCATAATAACTGTGTCCCAATATCCCCTTGCATAGCGTACGTATCTTTGTGCAGAGATACACTAAGCCGGCACAACACAATTCCCGTGCAGAGGGGCAACAGTGTCAAGGTTGTGCAGTGCACAACTCATAAAGTACAATCAGATCGTATAAAATACAATCACATCGCTCAAGGTACAACCACAGCCACAATGCACAGCGGCAATGTGTAGCTACAGGGTAAAACTTTCTAAAGTGCATAAACATGGCAAGACATCTAAACTGATTTTTTTTCTCTGTACCTGGAGGCATTGAAACTCTTGCTTGCTGGTCACACACAGCATTTGCAGTAGTCAATTAGAAAGGCAAAAAAAAGAGGGGGGGGGAGAGAAGAAAATTTTGTATTGTCCTGCAATGTTGTAAAATATGTCAGGCCAGAATCCTATATGGCCTTTTGCATAATGTAATTTTGCATATACCTAGCTATATGATATGGGCATTTTGCAACTGCATAATTTTAATTTTTGCAGACGTATGTCTGCAGGATTCCGGTCCCCATCTTTGGCTCTGGCTCTGCCCACCTGTGGTTAAGACTGCAAATCTTACTGATGAGGAAGAACACATAAGCCAGGAGAGGCTGCCACCATTTACTTTTGCCCGAGCCTACTGGGAAGGGCAAGATTTTGCCTCCTCCTTTCCTCTCCCTCTAGCTGGGTGCAAACTACTTTTGCACTTTGGTCTTGGTTTGCACCAAATGAAAGAAGCTGAAGACGAAGGGGAAAGCGGGAGGAGGAAAGAGAAACTGGGACATTTTAAAAGCAGCTGAAAAAGTAGATGATAATTAACTGGGACTGTTTCTGCCACACTGGGACAATTGGAGGGTACGCATTTGTGTAGTTGGCCACTCCTTGATTAAGTCTTTGCCATCATGTGGGATGTTGGTCAGTCCAGCTTTGAAAAGCTACTTTTCCCACCTTAACTCCCAGAATTAGTACACCCCTTTGAGCTATAATCCGAAATGAATAACTCATCCCCATTCCAGCCCACTGTTTGTATATGGATGATGCCGTGATGGAGTAAGGAAAGCACAATGTTGCAATGTATGTGCCTTCTCCCTACACAGGAGAAAAGCCAAAACTTTCTCTCCTGTCTTCTTTTCTTTCAGCTGGACAGAAACTACAAAACAGAAGGCGTTTGTTTTTTTAATCGTGAAGTTTTACATCCAGTTTTATGACTTGGGTGCCCCATAGTCCAGGCCACAATCTCTCCCTTGTAGCCTTGAGTGCTGCGGGATCCCTCATCCGTGTCCCAGCCTCAAAATCTTGGAATTATTTCAAGGAAAGTGGTAAAGGAAACATAACCTGCCCCTCCACACAAGATTTATCTGCCAGCCAGGAGCCAACATGACGTTTGCTCCGAGTTCAAAAGATGGTGGAAAAAAAATATTTGAGGCCCTTACTCCGATTAATAACAGCAGTCAATCTGAGCAAATTAACGTGTCAGCTTCTTTTGCTGGGTGCTATCTCAGCACCCTTTCATCCTTCCATTCGTGGCTGGTGGCCCTCAAATATATTTCCACTCCATATTTTTCCCCCACGTGACTTTTGCAATTACATGATTAAAATTTTATTTGCTTTCCCATATATCATTTTCAACTGCTGCAAGGGTTTGTCAGAGCCTGAGAAAGAAAAGACTAGGCTGGAATCCTGGTGGTTAGTCTCAAATAAAGTAGACCCATGGAAGTAGTTCTGAAATGTTCAGTCAACACAGGAGTAAGTTAGTTCTATTCTGGTTGGAAGTAAGAATTTGGATTTAGGGCCAGGGTGGGCAAGATGTCATCTATGGGCTTCATGCAACCCCCCGGCACAATTTTTGTGGTCCCCAAGTTGGAAAACAACCTACAATTTTCCCCCTATTTATTTATTTATTGCTCCAAAATGTGCAAAGAATGACCTATGGAGGTTGTGGAGAGCTTTTCTGCCACGTTTGAAGCCTCCTTGGGCCCTTTTCAGGCATTACAAGAACTATAAATTTTGCTCCAAAATACCTTCTAGAGGGTAGGGGCATTCCTACCACTTTTTTGGAGTGGAGGGCTGGGCCACTTTATGCCCATTAAAGGCATTTTTCCGCAAAAAGGAAGTTATACCTGCTCACTTCTTGTTGTTGAAAAAGCTTTCCTGATCCAAAAATGGTGCAGGAGGGCTGCCAAAACATAGTGAGAAGGCTCCCTATGTCCCTTAGGGCTTGTTTGGTGGCATTTAGGGGCCTGTTTTTGTTGGAGCAGGTCCAACCAAGGGGGTGTGACTCTCTGAGGTCTCCTGGGGGGTCTTATGTGGCCCCCAAGCCTTCCAGAGTAACCCATCCCTGATTTACAGTCTAGTTTCTATACCACAGTGATCAGATCTGGGATGGTTAAGTAACTGAACTCACCAATGGGATTCAGGTGTGTGTTTCTATCAAATACTGTAAATGTGAAGAGAGCCTTGCCACTTCAACTCTGATATGTGGATTGTGTTCTTTGGCTTTGGAGATGAACTAGAAGAAAGGACTGTCTCTGAATTTTTGGACCTTCCAATCTGGGAGAAGGAGGGCACTATTTCTGGCCCTTTTCGCATGGGCTTTCTGTCGCGTGACAGCCCCGTGAGCCTCGTGGGAGTGGGAGCGTTGCTTTGCACTATGCACTTCCACTTCCGCCGCGCTCACGGGGCTGCAGCGGCGCGATCGCGGGTTTTTTGATTTTCGCCTCAAAGCGAAAATCACCCGCGCTCGTGCAATGCTCCCGGCACCCACGCGCACTTACCTCCTGTGTGGAGCGTCGGGGAGGCGGCCGGGTCACGCTTCCTTCCCTCCGCCCCTGCGGAAGGAAGGGGCGGAGCAGGGCGCTAGCACGACGGACGCGACAGCCTCCTGCTTCGCGTGAGCGGGGGGGGCGGACGCAACAGCCTCCTGCTTCACTTGGGGGGGGTGGCTTGCACCAGCCTCCTGCTTCGCCCGGGGGGAGGGTGGCTCGCGCGAGAAGGCTCCTCCAGGAGGCTGCCACTTCCCCCCTCATTCCTTCACCTGCGGAAGGAACGAGGGGGGAAATGGCAGCCTCCCGGAGGAGCCTTCTCGCGCGAGCCGCCCTCCCCGCTCGCGCGAGAAGCCTCAATGCGAAAAGGGCCTCTGTGTAGCTTGTGTTGCTAACTCTTTCCTTCTATTCTTAGATCTCACGCAGGAAGCAAGCATTAACTCTGTGAAATCTCTGGTGAATGAATTTCTCTTTTAACATTGTTTGGCTGCGTTGCCTCCATCTTAGAAGCGTATACATCCCATCACCCTATCAGAGTGAAAATGGCACTGTTTGGATGCCTGTCATTAGAACAACCAATCATACTTTCCATTTGACCCAAGTTATTTTTTTGGAGAGGTTTCCTGGGAATGTCGCCTGAGTGGACAAGGTTGCCAACTTCTATTTGGGGCATTAGGGGAGAGGAACAAGTGACAGGATGCTAAACACAGGAAGGCACCCCAGAGAAATCCAAGGAGAGCTGATGAAAAGAGAACTGTGTCCCTGTTTACATATGCCCATGCACACAAGCATTACAGAAACCAGGAGCAAAAATGGTGAATGACTACAAACTCCTTTCCACGCCAGAAAATTAAGGAATGGAAACTAAAAGAACACAGGTCTTACAGAAATAGGCCAGTTTTATGAGCTACTGTTAGGACCCAAGGTGGGAAAAAAGAAGGTACAAGTAATGTAGTTACCTGTAACTAGTTACAATTTTTTTTGGCAACCAGGGTATTACAAACTTACATTTCAAAAGTAATGTAATGAGTGGGAATGACATTGGGTTTGCTGTTAACAAGTAATACTTTCCAGTTATTTTTAAAGTTCCTTTAAAATGCTTCTAGTTACTGTTAAAGGTCATTTTTGAAACCCATTTTCTTCTTCTTCTTCTTTCTTCCTTTCTCTCTATTGTTTAGCAATCCTGCTTCTTTTTTTAAAGAAAATGAAAAAAGCAAGGAGAATGTAATGAATACAGTGATGAAGTTCTGTTTTCTTTTGCCAAAGTAGCAAACTACTCAGGAGTTGTAACAAGTTGCATAATGAAATACATTCAAAAAGTAACTTCCCAAGATTTAAGGAGGATTAGCAAAAGGCACAGAACCCAGTGTTGTGTGCAATGGAGGTCTGTTTTCCAGTCGACCGAGACACAGTAGACCTATGTTTCCACCTGCCCCCAGCTGCAAGTGATTTCAAGTGTGACAGTCAAAAACAGGAATGCCTGTTGCAATTTCTCCTTGCACCAGAGGTCCCTCATAGTAGGGGAGTGAAGATATCAATCTTCTGTCTCCTGGTCCAGAGGAGAACAGAGCAGCAGTTGCAACCCAGTTAGTCAGGACTGGAGACTTTCATGCTCCCTGCATATTCCCTACACTCTATTGAACATGTAGGGATCATGAATATGAACAAGTCACAAATATGTAAGCTACGCATTTATTTCTGTGATTGTGAATTCCAAACATTATTCTTATTCTGCCTTTTTCCTCAGTTTGGTACTCAAGGTAGCTTACAGCAGGTTAAAACAGACATGGTTAAAGAGTCACTGTATAAAAAAGTTGAAAAGCAATTAAGCTATCAGAAAATTAAAACCAGGTAAAAATGCAAACCATGCAAAATGACAACAAGTAAAAGGCCAGCACATTACAAGAAAGCTTGTTTCCCCTGGAAAAAAAAATCAATGTTTATTTATTTGTTCTTTTTGATTTGATTTATATCCCATTCTTTTCCCAAATGGGATGCATTTTCAAAGGTCTGCTAGAATAAAAAGGTCTTTACCGGCCTGCTGACAGAGAACAAGGAAGGTGCCAGTCTAGCCTTTCTGAGAAGGGAGTTGCAAAGACTGGGAGCAGCCATGAAGAAGGTCTTCTCACATGTTCCCACCAGGTGTACCTGTGATGGTGGAGGGACAGAGATGAGGGCCTCCCCTGAAGATCTCATAACATGGGCAGGTTTGTAATGGAAAACATAGTCCCTCAAATAACCTTGACCTGAGCCATATACAGTTTTACAGGTCAACTGACAAACTTATTTCTAGCTAGACTTTGGGAATGTCATTATTGGACTACAACTCCCAAAATCTCCCAGCCAAGTTGAGCAAAAATAAAATTTCCAAGTTCTGCTTTGAATGTAAGTTCTGTCAAGCGTTATAATCCCATAATTACATTTGGATTTAATTCCAATGTATTAAACAGGGGTTGGTCTAGATAAGAAATTCTCAAGCTTTGATTACCCCAGGTGATTTGGACTTCCTGAAGCCCAAGCCAGTGTAGCTGATAGACAGAGCTACTGAGGTTTGTAGCCCCAAACATCTGGAATCCCAAACATTGAGAACCACTGAAGTAGATGACTTTCAAGGACTCTTCCTTTTTTAAATACTCTTATTCTGTTTCTATTCCAAGAAGGTTAAGGTTGGGAAACCAAGTGGTATGAGGAATGGCTGAAGGATTTAGATGTGTTTAGCCTGGAGAAGAGAAGATTGTTCGGGAGATGCTAAACATTTGAAGACTGTCATGTAGAAGATGTAGAAAGCTTCCTGGACCAGTGGATTCAGATTCTAAGAAAGACAGACCCTGACAGAAGATGAAGAAGAACTTCCTCGTGATAAGAGCTATTTAACAGCAGCATGAAAGGTCTACGTCAGAATGTAGTAGACATTCCAACATTGGAGGTTTTAAGCAGAGGTTAAATGGCCACCTCTGAGGAGTCCTTCACTGTGGGTTCTTGCCCTAGCAGGAGGTTGGATTGGGTGGCTTTGAGGGTCCTTCCCAGCTCCATGAAGCTATGATTCAATGATTCTTTGTTCATGGATTTCAGTCAAGTCTCTGCCAGCCAGTGTGCTGAATCCAGGTGTTTGCCCACTGCTTCCTTACTTCTGCAGCTTCTGCCTTCTTTTCTTCAAAGGAGGTGCTACTCAGCTGCAGGATCAAGCCCCATTACCCCCTCCAGGCAGATGTTGGGTGGAAAAATGATTCACAATAGCAAATGAGTTGGAAGAAGTCAGAAAAGAGGAAGTGGCCTGCTCCAGTGTGCACTTTGGTCTTTTTTTGGGTCTAATATTTCAAAGCTCCCCCTGCTTTGAAATTATTAGACCACCAAAATAGCGACAGGCTGCCAAAAAGGACAGTAAAAGGTAATAATTGTTAATAACTTGGCATCAGCTTGCTCATTTGAGCAGCGTGGGTTTGGCATCCCGTAAAGACAACATTGTAAGCAAATAAAAGCCCCAAATGCCTGGCGTGTAATATTGTTAACCACATCATAACTGAATATGAAACGGGAGGTTGCAGGGCCGTTTGCAGTCTAAATAAGGGCTGCTGCAGCTGGTTTGCAAGAAATTAAGGCGAGCCGGCCTCAGATCTGAAGCGCATCCCTGACCTTACGTTCAGAAATTGAATTCAAAGAGTCCAAATAAGTGTTGCATTTGGATTTGTAACTGAGAGATGTTTAAAGATCCATTACTCCATCTTCTTCCTGACCCTCCTCCGCTAGTAGGAGTTTCCAAAGTATTACGACTAGTGCTGTATGAATCTGCCCCAAATGTTTCTGCAGGTCAGATGCTCTTGTCCAGAGAGCCTTTTTTGCAGATTTTTTTTTTCGTGATAGTGAAAATAGTGGCTGGCATCCAGTTAGGGACATTCACATCTGTACATAATATAATGCCATAAAGTCACCATTCACACAATGGATGTATTTTGCTGTTAGGGGTGGAAGTAGAGCAGCACAAATAGTGTATTTGAGCCTCATCTTTGCTTGCTTGCCTATATGTGGTTCACACACAACTGCTGTAAGACTCTACCTCCATTGGTTTAGTATCCTGGGGAGCAGGATTTAAACCCTGGAGGTGCCTTACAATGATACAAATATGTCAGTAGAGAAACCAAGCTTTATAAGGAATCACTGAAGAAGCTGGGCATGTTTGGTCTGAAGAAGAGAAGACTGAGAGGTGATATGATGGCCATTGTTAAATATATGAAGGCATGTCATGATGAAGACAGAGAGAGTTGTTTTCTGCTCTTCCAGAGACTAGAACCAATGGATTCAAATTATGAGAGAAGAGGACTCTACCTAAATATTAGAAAGAACTTCTTGACTTCAAGAGTTGCTTGACAGTGGAATGTGCTTCCTCAGAGGTTGGTGAACCCTCCATCTTTTGGAGGTCTTTGAACAGAGGTTGGCTAGGCATCCTTCAGGAGGACTTTATTGGTGCCTTCCTGCATGACAGAATGGGCTTGGACTGGATGGCCCTTGTGGTCCCTTGCAAATCTATGACTGAATAGTTTCCACTCTCCATTTAGAGTGTGCAAAAGATGGGAGAGCTGAGCTGATTTTCTGACTTTTGTTTTTCTAAGTGGAGCATGTTAAGCTGTTTTTCCAGGGCTTGCCAATCAGCGTTTAAAACATAATGCCATTAAATTTGAGGTCCTACTGGGAAAAGTAATGCAAACTTAATTAATATTAACCCGGGTTTCCTCTTTCTCCACAGTTCTGTTTGATACACAGTCCTTTTTTGCTTGTAAAGTACTTCCTTAGTCAACTAAGTGAGAAGGATCAAGAATGGAGGAAGGCTGATTCAACCTAGCAAGGACTTGGGAAAATAAAACAGACAGCCACATGAGTGTAGGTGAGGAAAGCAAAAAAATAAAATAAAAATATCACAAGGCAAGAATGAATGTAAATATTTTCCTCCTTGGGCGGGAGAGCCTTCCTTGATTTCACTTCAACTGCCTTTGATATTTCAAACATCTGGAATGGTGTTTCTAATCAGAACTTGGAAACATGATTTTGTTGCATGACCCTCCCACCACCAAATCACCCACATATCATGGCCTCTGGAGTGGGCTTTAGGGAATTTTAGAGCAATAATGTTGTCAAGTGGTGGAAAATCATCAGGCAACTTGATTTTCAGAAAGCCACTTCCAGAATCATGGAATCATACCAGTGGAGGGACAACGAAGACCACCTAGTCCAACACCTTGCCATGTGGGTATGTACAAATAAAGCATTAGTGAAAGATGGCCATCTGACCTCTGTTTTAGACACCTTCAAAGAAGGAGAATCCATGACCCTCCAAGTCCATCTATTCCATTATTGAACAGTCCTCGCAGTAAAAAAGGTTGTTCCTAAAGTTTAGGTAGATTCTCTTTTCTCATGAGTTGAATCCATTGATCTATGTTCTGGTCTCCGGAGCAGCAGAAAGCAAGCTTGCTTCATCTTCTACATGACATCCCATCAGATATGTAAAGATGGTTATCAAATCATTTTTCAGTCTTTTCTTCTCCATGCAAAACATACCCATCTCCCTAGGCTGTTCTTCATAGAACTTGCTTTCCAGACCTTTTACCATCTTCCTCATTCTCCTTTGCACACATTCCAATGTCCTTCTTGAACTAGGGTACTACTTAGACCATTCATAAATCAAAGGCCGACCGATGTATCTAAGTTCATCTTTTAGGCAACAGGTTGACTTTGACCTCCAGGGCTTGCTTACATTTAGAAGTCCTACCAGAACAGGAGACTTCTGTTTGCTACTACTGTCAGCACTCAGTTCCCTATCAGCCATCGTTATTGTTTTCTTTTTCCAAAACTTTTGTTATCATGCAGCATATGATTCCTGCAGAACCCTCCCCATGGTGTCTGATAAGAGGCACCAGAATAGCATTATAAGTCCATGGAGAATTCCTATCTACCTAAAATGTAGCGGCTTCACTGCCCAAGGCCGTGTTCCCCACCCCCTTGTATTGCAAATATGAATTTTATCCAGTTTTATCGTTCCTAAAAAGCAACAAGTCCCATTCTGCCAGGGCATTTCCGGAGCAGAAATCCATAATGCAGCATCTCTTTCTTTCCACTCTCCCAGGAGTATAACTCTCTCCGTGTGTGTCTGTGTGAGAGCAAGAGTGTGTGCAGAAAGTGGACTACGCCTACATGGAAAGTTCCTATTTCCTCCACTACACAACACACTCACACACATACACATACACATGGCCTTTCGTCTGTCTTGTTCTGCAGTTGTGGCAGGTCCCCGCCGCAGCTACACCAATAGACCAGCCTTGGCACCCTGCCGAAAACTCTCGTCTGTTTTCCAGACAGGAAATATGAATCAAAATAACATGACAGAAAAAAACAGTAATTAGCTTTTGTGTGAGACTGCTAAGGCCTTAATGAGGAACAGGCCTGCAATAAAATCTTTGGCTCTCATTCACTCCCTCCCCAACTCTGTTATGTGTGTGTGTGTGTGTGAGAGAGAGAAATGTGCCCACTTTAACAACCGGTCACTTGCTGGTAAAATGAGACAAGACCCATATTTCACTCTCCTCCCCTGCCCCTCAGGGCCCCAAATAACAATTCAACCCGTGATTGTGTGTCTTCTATATTCTCACAATTCATTTTGACCAGAGCTTGGGAGATGCATGGGTTTGGACAACAGTTCCCCAAACCCTCCAGCCAGTATGCTTCTTGGCTTTCTTGGCTAGGGAATTCTGGGAGCTGTAGTCCAAAAAAAGTTCCCCTAGGCTATGATTTGAATGTGCTAATGGTTTTTTGTGCTTCCTTTGAATGGGTCCCAGTCCTTATGTGAACAATGGGGAAATTTCTGGATCTGCAGGCATAACACCTTCACCACACATGGGATCAAAGAATAACATTCAATACTGTCATCCACTGAAGAAGGTTAATAATACAGTGTTCTAAGCTGCCATGCCATACCACCCAAATGTCTCAGTTTAGCAGGGACAGTCCCAACATTTCTGCACTACCCTGTTATAGTGCTATTATTCCACTTTCAACATCTTGTGGGATCCTGGAATTTGCAGTTTCCTGAGGACAAAGAGCTCTCTGGCTGAGAAGTCTAAAGGCCCCTCCCTAAACTGCCAAGCCCAGGATTCCATAGGAGGTTGAAAGTGGAATAATAGCACTATAACAGTGTAGTGCAGAAATGGCCTAATCCTCTATCATCCCACTTTTTCTGCTGCTTTCTCTTTCCTCCTTCCATTTTCCTTGTTTGTTCCCCATTTACTTCCAGTGTTGCAAACTGAGTTCAAAGCACGGAAGTAGTTTGCATTCAGTTGACTCAACAGGACAGAGAGTACAGGAGGGGGTGGCACCTTGCCCTTCCCTGCAGAATCAGGCAAAAGCAAACTGCTGCAACCTCTCCTGGCTTGTCTGTTCTTCCTTATTAATGACCTTTGCCATCAGACCACAACCCTTGTTGCTTGGCTGCACATGTATCCCGGTTTTCATCTGTGAAACATTGTGCCACTGTCTTGGGCAACAACAGCAGCAGTAAGCCAAAAACATTCCTGATCATCCCTGTTTTTGCTGCAGCTGCGAGCCCTGCCAGGGAAGTCTAAAGAAGAGGAGAAAATGGAGCTGATTGGTGCCTTGCAGCCAGTTCTTATTGGAGAAGAAAACGTGAGCAAGAATGTAGAAAGAAGGAAGAATGAGGGAGAAGGGCAGAAAAAGGAGATGAGTTCATCTCATCTGGATCCCTCTCCTCTTCTTTGCTCATTGCTGTCATTGTTATGTGTCTTCAACTTGAAGAAAATTCCAACTTACAGGGACCCCCTCCTCCCCATAGGGTTTTTTTTTTTTTTGGCAAGATTACTTCCAATGAGGCTTGCCATTGCCTTCCTCTTTGACTGGGAGACTCATGACTTGTCCAAAGTCACCCAGTAGGTTTCCATGGTTGAGTTTGAGATTTGAACCCCTGTTTCTCAAAGCTCTGTTCCAAACAACTACACCATGTTGGGTCTTGTATGCATGCTATTTGTCGTAACAAACTCAGGCAAATCTAGTACCTATATATGCATGTGAATTAATCGACCAATGATGATCCCATCATTTAATCAACTCTTTGGAACTCTTATTTGGCTCCATAAGATTTTTAGATTTCTAATGTTAGTGCCTCCAGAATGTCAGTGTTGAAGCATCATATAAACTTAATTCCTTAGTTAAACTGTTTATTTTTTTAAAAAAAATATCCTCTAAAATTAGTAAAATTGATTAGGAAGTAATTAAAGTAATTGAAAAAGGTAACCATTACTTGATGAATAAAATAAAACTTTTTGAAAAATGGTTGTTAAAAATCTGAATGAATTAGGGGGAACAAATTATTTCCAAGCTCTGGTGGTATTGTTAAATCTAAAGATTTGCGAGTGTGTTTGCTTTCGACTACTTAAACTCAAATGTTACAACTTGCCTTCTTAGATCAGACATCTGAGAAACTTCATCAGGTTTGATGTTTTCTTCTCAACCTTCTTGTTCCCAGAAACTCCCAAAAACTGTTCCTACTAATAACCATGATTTGGAAAGGAAATTTGGGGGGAATGGGAAAGATGCTTATGGCAACTATAATCAGTCAACAGCCACTGGCTGAACATATCCTGAAAGGAAACTGAGCCAAGGTTAAAGTTGATACCTTTCCCAGCTTTCAGATTTAAAATTGGAAGCAAAATATCCCGGTGTTGAAAGTCTGTAGGCATCAAATCAAGTCATATCCAGATGGCAACACTTCTGATTGGGTGATCTTTGCATAACCATGAACATGTTGAGTCAATGCAGTGTAGTTGCTGCAATGCCCCATCCAAACTAAGGCCCACAGTCCCTGAGAGTTGTGCAATGGTGTACATCAGCATCACAAGGTATGTGCAACCTTGGATGCCACCCTTGTGGGAACTCTGAAAAAGTGCAACTGGTTGTTGTATGACACTTACTTTGGGGTGAAGCCACAACAAGATTCCAACCAATGGATAGAATATTTTTGTTATTTTAAGCCTTTGCAAGTTTCTCTATGGAGGTGAAGAACGTGACCTATGTAAGTGTCATTTTCATGCAATTGAGAATACCTGTCAAATAAGTGGGGATACCTGTAGTCAACTCCTGTGATATTCAAAACGATGATGCCTGGACCGGTACCACTCTGTGAACCATTCCTTACTGGTCTATGGAGAGTTTCCAAGAAAAAAAGAAACAGTTGTGGCCAATGAGCACAAATATAGTACTAAACCTGGCACACTAATGGGAAAAGTTCCAGCATCCCACACCAGATAACCTGAGAAGCACTGGTCTACCCCCTGAGACATGATGGCTATTACCCATGTGCAACCTTTGGCTATCTTGCTGAGACTGATGGGACCTGCACTCCAATAACACCCAGAAGGCCACATGATTCCCATTGCTGGTTTAAATATATGGATGGGTTTGTGGATATATTCATTACATTTATATTTCACAGTTTCTTGAACAAAGCCAAGTACATGGTTCTTCCTTCTGTTTTATCCCTGCAACCACCCTGTGAGGTAGGTTAGGCTAAGAGACAACAACTTGCACAGTTTCACTGAGAATATTTCCTGGCAGTGAGAGAACTTCAACCTGCACCTCCCAAACCTCAGCCCAACACACTAAGCACTAAACCACACCAAGCCACCCGTGTGGGACCCCAATCCTGTGGAAGCTTCCTCTTGCCTTCACATGGATACACAGAAGCACCCATTAAACTTTTCCTTTCCGTAGGGAAAAGTGTGGTTGACGTGGGTATTGGAGGCATGACGAGGGAGTAGGTTTTCTTGAATGTTGGATGATATATAAGTCTCCTTCACACTATATAATTATAGCTCTTCCAGTGCTACCAAACTTCCATGGTGGTGTCCTTTGGATTTCTGGGATTTGTGGTTTGGTGAGGCCTTAGACCTCTCTGGCAGAGAATTCTAAATACTTCACAAAACTCTAAATCCCATTCCATAGGATGGCATCATGGTAGTTAAAGTGATATCAAAGTGCTATAAGTGTGTAGTGTGAGAAGCCATTAGGGGTATGCAGACTATACCATCATAGCAATTACTGTCATGGTCCCGTCCTACAGAATCTTGGGATTCATAGTGTGGTGAGTAACTTTGAATTCTCTGTTACAGAGGTCTCTTCTGCTCCTTTGAACTATAGCACTGGAGCTCTCTAGCATCAAATTCTAGGGACCTCATCAAACTAAAGGTTCTTGGCTTCTATAGGATGATGCTGTGACATTTCAAGAGGTATCAAACTACTTTAACTGTGTAGTGCAGATGCAGGTTTAGCTGAGATGAGCTCCTAGTGCTGAAGCAGTGAGCATATGTTCTATCTCTGATGGAACTCCAGGGAAGGATCCCGTTGAAGCAGATCTCAAGTAGAAGAGACTTGGAAGATGAATAAGGAACTTAGTGGTGTCATGACAGATTAGATAGAAAGTGGTCCAGTGAATCCTAACAAGGAAGAACTCCCAGGCGTATCTGCAGGTGAAAGTTCAAATTGCAATGGATCCATCTATGACATCCTCCGCAGGGGCTGGTGTTAACCACCCATGGAAAGAAAACAGATTTGGGAAAGTTGCCCAGCCTAAGAAGAAAGAGAGAGAGGGGAGGTGAGGGGATCTCTTCTCAGAAAACATTCAAATCGATGGAGACATTTATGACTTGTGAAAGTTGTAAAAGCATCACACAGCGTTCTCATAAAAAGCAATAAACCCTATTTACGGCCCTTGCATTATTGCTCCGCGTAACTCAAACCAGAGCTACTTCTTCCCATTTGAACAATATGTATTTCAGGCAGGGCCCTTCTGATCTCATCTGGAAACAGAAAGAACAGGAACCCTACGAATCTGGAGCTGGGATGGAGGAGGCGAGGATGGAGGGAAAGAGGAAGAAAAGGAGCAGGAAAGGGATGGCTTTATTTGCATTTCTTCCTGATGCTTGTTTTGCAGCCAGTCCTATGCTGTTCCCTGAAACTGGACAGCACAAGTTTGTTCCCCATTTGAGGTCATGAAACTAGGAAAAGGAAAAGCTCTCAGAATTCAATTGGAAGCAGTTGTTCTGTGTTGGCCAGTATAATGACTCAGGAATGGCATAACTAAGGAATCAGAGCTTGGAAAAGTTACTTGTTTGAGTCGCAGTTCTCAGGTTACTCCCCCAGCCAAGGAATTCTGGGTGTTGTGGGACAAAAAATGTAACTTTTCCAAGCTCTGCTAGGGATGGTTGAAAATTTTGCGCCCATTTTGGCTTTGATCTGAATTTTCCCAGATTGGCATAACAGGGGAGAAAGTGAAACAGAGAGATTTGCCCAGACAAAACTGCTCTTTCTGTTATTCTTTTAAATCACAATTTACTAAACTTCACCACACTTGCATGACTGTGAAAGTAAATCTGACAGATTGATGGATCCTCATGGATATATTTTGAATCAGCTGCCCCAGGTTTGAAACCATATTTTAGAACAACCTCACGTGTAAAGCATTGCTCTAGTTTAGTCTCCATATACACAGACCAGACCTTGAGAAAGTCACTTTTTTGAACTATGCCTTCCAGAATGGCATAGTCAACATTTGACTGCACCCACTGGTAGTGAATGCTGGGAGTTACTGTATGAGAGAACCTCATTCGAAGGAAGAATTCTTTCCACTTGATCTCATTTGGAGTGCTATGCTTCCATCCTGGAACATGTAGTTTGATATAATCCTGGGATGTGTAGTTTGGTTGGGGACTTAGAATTCCTTGCTGATGAGCTTTCATGGAGCAGTTCAGAGAAGTGTACTAAAGCTCCACCAAACTACAAATCCCAGGATTCCATGGGATGGGGTCATAGCAGTTAAAAGTTGCATCAAATCGCTATAACACTGCAGTGGAGATGCAGCCCTTCATGAGACAAAAGAAGAACAGGGCCATGGTTTGGATGCTGGTCATTTGTATCTTGTGTCCAGAAGCTCCAATGTTCAAGAAAAGTTGTAGGAAAGACCTTCAGTTTGGTTCAGAGCCTGGTGGTCTGTATTTGGTCCCACTCCAGCTCAAGCCACTTCAGAACGCATCAGTTCCTAACTGGGTTTGGATCCAAATGAAAATCTACAGATCAGCATGGTTGCATCTACCCTTCTTTTTGATTGTCACAACCTAATTTTGGGAGACAATGTAATGCTCATACTAAAAATGCCAGATTCTGGGAGCTGTAGTTTTTTAAAAAATAAAATCTCCAGACTCCTCCAGGCTCTCAACCCTACTCCTGGGGGATGTGATGCTGTGGCATGGAAACTGGCATTGATCCTTGAGATGCCACTTTGCTCCACTGTGTTTTATATATCCCCCCTCCCATATTAAAGATCCATAAATTTCAAGGGCTTTCTCATCCAAAAGGAAAGGGAGACCTTGTCATGCTCTTCCTCCATCTTCTTACCACCCAGGGAAGGGGCGAGCACATAACAGTGGAAATGTTTTTCAGAGAGCTCAGTCTCCAAACACTACAGATGTTCAAGGGGAGGGGGAGGAGGGAGTCAGGGTAGCAGAGGGGGCCTGATCCAGAGATTATAAGAGCCGATGAAGGTGGCCATGGCAGGGAGAACTTCCAGTAACTTAATTGGGCCATCAATCAGCTTCAGCATCTGTCTGATCCAAGACGTGAGAAAAGTCTGCTCGGGGAGATTTGTTTATAATTCAGCTTTCTCAGCGTAGCCAAATATATGAAAAGAGGCTACCCTGTGGAGATAGCTTGGGTGTCAAGTTACCCTTGCTGGGAAGCCCACCGGTCCTATTGGCTACAGGCAGATTGTCTCTGACTGTTGTCATCGTCCAAATAACCCAGCCGAGCCTTTCAAACCCTGCCAGAGGCATCCGCTAACCGACTGTATACGTCAAGGAATTATTGATTGATTTATTTATTTTTTTAAAAAAAAGGGGGCTTGTGAAAAAGCAAACTCTTCAAGTTCAAAGTGAGTAGCACAGGGAGGCAGCCATCTGGAAGGGCTCTCTAGATAGATGTGCGCTTAAGCTAGGATTCTGAATAAAGCTCAGCTTCAGGATCGGGGGACGGCTGGATCTGGGAGTGGGCTGGAATGAAAGCAGATTTTCTAGCTCCTGCATCCCCAGCATAAGACGGGGTGGGCTATTGAACTGCAGGCCATTTTTGGCCACCACTCTGGATTCCACATTGAAACTGGAAGTGACATGACCTCACTTTCTGTTTTGCTTTTGGGAAACAAGTGGGGACAATTTTCTTACTTGTCTGTGTGTGTTACTGAGGGGTCATTATGGCAACAGAAGATGAACTGCTGCATTTTGCGGGTTTTTAAAGCTGGTTTATACTGTTTGGGCATGAAAAGATGCCCAGTTTGGTTTTTCTTTTCTTTTCTTCCTTTTTTCCTTTGTAATTTGGAGGCATTCCAGGGTTTAAGGGATGACCAGGGCAGCTTCCGGAGCCACAAAAATGGGTTGTAATGTGGCTCACAGGACATGCTTTGCTTGCCACTGATCTGAAAAGGAAAAGAGGAGAAGTTGAAAGCAAAACATACTTTGCTCCTCACCTGCATCCCATTGGTGGCATTTTTTCCCCATGAGTACATACAGAGAGGGTTCCTGTATAAATCTGTCTTAGCTCAGCAATAAAACAGGAATCTCTATTCCTGCTGCCTCACTGAACTTGAGAGTGGTTAGCAAAACTAGTTATGTTCAGAAAACGACAACAAAGTTGCACACAAAGACCTGAATCCACTTGGGTAGCCCATTGAATCAGTGGAATTTACATAGGTTCTGATTCACTAGTTCAACACTGGTTCCAATAGGTCTCCTAAACTTGGAACTACTGATGGGATTCAAACCAAAAGGTATTTTGCTCCTTGCTTGCAGCCTATATCCATGGCTGCTTTTTGCTTAAGAATTATGATCCTAGCTCTACAACCATGTACAATAGGTGTATAAAGCTGAGACTTGAATAGAAAGTGGATCATAATCCATGAATGCTTATGTTCTGTTAAACCCATTCTCCTTAAATCTGTGCCAAAGCCTTTCTTGGTTATTCACACATGTCAGGACTTCTAATTGAATGTTCTATGATCATTCTTTGGGCTATCTGCCTTGAGAAATGGCATTTGGTAGTTCTCATGCTAGGAAGTACCTAATCCAGGATTCAGTATTGTCTTCAAGGGAGCTATCCAGGGTCCTAAACACTATCCCTCAAATAGGTTCAGCTCCTATCTGAGCGCCTTCAAAATTCAAAATAAAACCTGAAATGAATTCACTACCCCACTAACTGCCACTGATTTTGGTACCTGTGGCCAGTGCTGGTCCCTGAGTGCCTAGCAATTCTTGAATGCTTTCAAAATTTCTACAGGGTTTTCGGCATGCTCCTGTTTTCATCAGTTTCCACCTCCATACCCACCTACAATGTCTGGTATCTCTTGTCCATTTCCACTCCCCCAAGTGCACATCTTTCAGCTTTCCAACTGCATATTCTGTCCCCCAACTACATCTTCCTCTCCTCCAACTGCACATTTTGTGTTCAACTGCGTGCTAAAACACACACACACATCTATGCACACACAAATTAGACTTGGTCTGCCTACAACAAGCAATGAAACCCTCTTTAAACCATCCATGTGCTCTATAAGGCCAAGAGCCAGGATCCAACACGCCTCTTCAGTTATTCCCCCTCCTCATGATAGGAGAAGATAACCTCAGTTCAGACCGTGATGAGGTCACATTCCTAAAGCTTCCCTTCCATCCATGCCATGATCCCATTTCTAGCTCTTCTTTCCTCCTGAGCTGGTCAATTTGGAGCTTTTTTTGCTGGGGAGAATGGATTATTTAGGACCATTATCGAATCATAGAGTTGGAAGAAACCACACATGGGCCCTCCAGTCCAACCCCATTCTACCATACTAGAATACATCATCAAAGCATTCCCAAAAGATGGCTATCCAGCCTCTGTTTAAGTACTCCAAAGAAAGAGACTCCACCACACTCCCAAGCAGCTCACTCCATTGCTCATCAGGATGCATTGCATCAGGATGCTCATTCTAATGTTTATATGGAATCTCTTTTCCTGAAGTTTGAAGGCATTGCTCCATGTCCCAGTCTCTGAAGCAGCTTTGTGACTGCAACATCCATAAACCCCATGGATGGAGGTTTCAGTCCAAAAAATACTGCATTGCCAAGCTTCAACTACTTCTTGAAAATAATTAGGCCAAACTGAAACCCTGTGACTGGTTCAGCCCACAGTTACTCAGGCACCTCATGGTATTCTTGAGAAACACCATTTTTGAGTTTATTTTCTGTTCTCCTGGCCAGGGTGGCCCCCACCCAATTCCCCAGCTTGTTACATCTGACGTCAATTCGGCACATTCAGAAGACCCAGTATGTTGTTATTTCTCATTTCACAGGGTGCTTGTGATTTTCTTTTCTTTTTTAAAATCTAAGGCTCTGTTTTCACCTCACCACACTATCTCCTTTATGCGCCAGACAGTTTAAAGGGGGTGGAGGGAGGGGAGGAGGGAAGGGAAGGAGGAGGGAAAAAGGTTAAGACCAAACCACAGATTAGAATTATTGCTACAG
Source organism: Ctenosaura bakeri (assembly GCA_948474755.1). Classification (NCBI taxonomy): domain Eukaryota; kingdom Metazoa; phylum Chordata; class Lepidosauria; order Squamata; family Iguanidae; genus Ctenosaura; species Ctenosaura bakeri. The sequence goes on along the minus strand of CAOLHI010000405.1, from coordinate 577,452 downwards.
AGTTGTGGGTGCTTGACAGATGCTTTCATCCTGTATATTTAAATCCTCTAGAACAAAAATACCACAGCTTCTATTCGGCTTCTATTCCTCCATCTGGGAAGAGAAGAGGGGAAGAAAAGTGGGCGGCAGAGGCTGCATCTCAGTCCGGGTTTTCCTTTTAAGGTGCACAAAACAAGTCTTTGAGGGCTACAGCTTTTGGATGCACGAAATGGTTCTCCATCACTTGCTCTCCCCCACCCGCAAACTCTCCCCTTGTGCCAAAGATCAATAACAACAACAAGCGAGGGAAAAAAGAGAGAAAGTAGAATTTGGCTAGTAAGGCCGAGGGTTGCAAGAATCGAAAGGATAGCAAATTCCATGTCAAAGAGGGAGCTGGGCAGACCTGTTTTGTTTGGCTCTTTGCCCTCTCACTTATATGAACTCCTAGCCTTTTTTTTTCCCCTGGCAGAGCCAACCCCCAGAGAGCCCGTTTCAGAAGGAAATCTGTCTCAACTTCAATGAAAAACTGTCACACTTCCTCTCCTCCTCCTCATTTGCCTCGTAATTTACCTTGGGAATATGTGGACCATGTGAAAAAATGCAGCCACCCACACAACAGGAACCCACCCACCCAGACTGCACAAAAAACATTGCTGCAGCATCCATGTGAGAGCATCCTCTTGGTTTAAAAATTAATTTGCTATTTAAAAAAAATACATGAAAAGAAGGCAACTTAAAACAGGGCGCAAAATAGTGTAACATGCTATTTGGTTTTATGGCTGCCTTCTCCCCAAAGCTGGGGCTTACACTGCATGATAAATAATATTTGGTTTGTGTACAAATAGGTTGTAAACTGTCAGGGTAAAGCAGACATGGGGAAAGTGAAATCTGGAGACCATATGTGGCCCCCTAGGGAATATGGGGGGATTTGAGGACAAAAAAAGGAAAACATTCAGAGAGGGTGACCCTCCAAAGTTCTGTGAGCCAATGCAACCGTCTAACCTGGGCAGTTGCCCTGTCCTGCTATACAGAAATCTAGCATGCTGAGCAGAAAATGTGATTTCCTGACAAGAAAATGCTGCCTCCTGTGCAAAAATAACCACGTAAAAATTTTTGCTCGAAGTCCTGAACTGCAGAGATTCTGTTCGTCTCGTCAGTTTTTCCTGATGAAACATGTTTTCTGGCCTTTTTAACAATATTGTTGAATACTCTTTCAATTGCTCATCTGTCTTCGGTATTTGATTTTTTTCAAATCATACAGCCAACATTCTGCAGTGGGATGTGGATGTAGCTACCTCCCCATAGCTTTGTCTCGTGAAGCTACTGCAGAAAAGCTGCCTTTTCAGTTGCACAGCTTGCTGCCCTACATTGCCATTTTCATGCTGCTGGAGAGTAGGGGAATGAGCAGGGAAGCATCTTGCTCTCTTCCTGTAGCTGAACACACTGGTACCGCCATCTGTTCTTGTCTCTGGAAGGATGCCCAGCTATAGGAACTGAGCCTGGTGTATCTTTACTCGTAGCAGTTATAGCAATAGCTCTTACATTTCTATATTGGTTATCAGTGCGAAGCACTCCCTAAGTAGTTTACAGTGTATTCTAGCTAATTGCCCTCAACAAGCTTGGTACTCATTTCACCAACCTATGGAAGGATGGACGTCTGAGTCAACCTGGAGCCCTGCAGGATTGAACTCACAACATTGTGGCTGCAGTACCGGCATTTAACCACTGCACCACTAGAGCTCTTCCCCTTGCTCTCCAGTAACATAGAAATGACCATGTTGGTGGGATGTCTGTGCTCCTGAAAATGTAGGTTTTGGGGGGACCCTTGCTTGATGCACATGCAATGACCATAAAAGTGAATTACAATGTTGTAAAGCAGATTTATGAGATCATAATGACCGATCAGGATGTCAGCCAGACATTTTTAAAGACAGCTATTTTTAGGAACCTCTGAAAAATTCCTGGGTCTTATTGGTTAGATTTAAAGTCCATGGTCTTGCTGACTGGGGCATTCTTGGAGTTGTAGTCCCCCGAGGTAACTTTTCCCAGCTCTGAGGCTGGCCAAAGTGGGCCTGAATGGACTTAATGGACATTTTGGATGTACAAATTGGCTAACAAAAAATGCCAGTGCCAAGGTTTTGGTATGTGGCTTCTTTCAGAGACATACATTTCTGCTGCTTTTTCAAGACCACCAAGCAACAGATATATTTTTAGGTGGACCTGAATATTTGATTGTTCTTATTGGTTGCTCCTTGTTTCGATCCAAGCCAAACCAATAAGAATATCAAATTTTGCTTCGGTGGGTGGCCCTAATGATTTTACCACTATAGCCATAATAACTAAAAAAGAGAGAGGAGGGGAAAAAAGTCCCCCTGGATTGCCCCAGTTAATTGGGAAGAGTGAAATTTGTTGCACATGAGCAAACACACCAAACCACGAACTTGTTAGCGGCTTAGGGAACAATGTTGCGAAGGTAGTCATTGTGCCACTGGCGGAGTGGTGGTCCTGGAACATACCCAGCTTCTTGGGAGACCAAAACCTTATGCTCCCTCCCTCACCCGCACTCCAACTTCACTTTCCTTTCCCCATAAAGAAAGCCAAGAATGTTGTGGACACCATCGTTAAGCAGGAGTCAATCCTCAGGCTTGGACAGAAATGCAAGTTTAACAACAAAGGAAACTGAATGGTATTGAGTCAGAAGCGTTGTCCATTTAGGGCAATATTTATAAGACACCTGTAAGTCCCAATTTTGAGAAAAAGATAGGATACAAATAGAGTGATGATGGTGATGGTGACGGTGATGATACAGTGTTGGCTTGAATTTTTATTCCAGTATGAGCTTTATTTACAACCACCAAATTTCAGTAGGGGATTTAAATAAGAATGTCACTTGTTTCTTAAGTCAATGTTACTGAGAGTGGGGGTCCCTGGACTAGCACAGGTCCCAGAGCCATTGGCTGCTGGTTCCTGCCAAGTTTCTAGGAAAGAAAGAAACAATTGCAGCTAATGGGTGTAACGATGGTGCTGGTCTCTGGCACACCAGAAAAAAAAATTGCCAGTCCCCCATTTCATATAACCAGAAGAACACTGCCTTAAATCACAGTGCCGTGTTTAGAGCCTGGACAAGCTCCTTTTCTTGGAGTATAATTCCAGTTCTTGTGCTAGTTGAAGGATCCAGGGAGTTTTATTCTACAAGCAACTTTGCCAGGTTCCAGATATCTAACATCCCCAACTCCTCCTGCATTTTTCACCTCTGAGAGAATATTTCAGTGCCCCGGGTCTCACCTTTCTGTACAGTCAGGTAACCAATTAGGATTTCAGGGAAAATTTAAGGCTCCAACTTTTTTTTTTTTCTGGGTTGAAAGGAACATAACAGCCGCTATCCTTGTCCGATGGCAAAGCACAAATTGATTGATGGCAGATAACCAAAGTGACGGAGGGGGCCTTTGGCTCTGGCAATATTTGCGTTACATCTGTCGCTTAAGACATTTTACTGCCAATCAGCTTCCTTAAGTAGGCTGGCTAGAACAATAGAGGTCTTTCTGTCAAATGCACACACACACCCCCCCATTGACTCGAGCCGATGCCGACAAAGTTCACCCTTTATGTAATCCGCAAAGCATGTGCGCTGGTTGCCCCAGCCAAGTTTTGAGATATATATCCCCCTGTGTTGGGGTGGGGGGATGGGGAAGTCTCTTCTCACAGCCAAAGCATTGAAGGTGGTCCTTCTGCAGTGTGCAACCAGGCCGAGAGCATACAATTGGCTTTGTCCGCAGATGAGGTGTCAAAGCGATAGAAATTCATGTGGGACCCCTCCCTGCTGCAGCTGCTAGAGACGCAAGAGGCCTTTGATGGTGTGGCAGTGACCACTGTTTCCAGATCGTTTCTCGCTGAGAAGATGGTCTGGAAAAACAACTCCCTCCCCTTTCTCCTTTCCTTTCTCTCTCTCTGTGTCATCTCCTTTTGCTTCAGAGACCAAGTTTTACAAGATGACTCAGAAAAAATGGAGGCCATGATCCTCATGATAAGTCCAGGAGAAAGCAAAAGGGCTTACCCGTGATTCATTCCCATGGTGTGTGGGTGTGTTGTCTGTTGACTTACAGCAACCCCATGGAGGAAGACAGCGATTCAGATTTTGAGAGCTGTTTGGCTTCAGGAAACTACAAACCCCAGAATTCCACAGGATGTTGGAAGTGGAATAGTAGCACTGTAATAGTATAGTGCAGAAATCGACCAAATCTCTCCCTTGCTGACTCACCCTGCTTTCCTTCCCCCTTACTGATTTCGGTAACATCTTGCCAGATTAAAAGATCTGACAGTCTTAAATGTTCACACACCTCTTCTTTAATCCTTCCTTCCTTCCTTCCTTCCTTCCTTCCTTCCTTCCTTCCTTCCTTCCTTCCTTCCTTCCTTCCTTCTTGCATTTTTTAGTTGTGCTAATAAAGGTATTACTACAATACAGATTTAGGACTGTTGCTTTGAGCCAGCCTGCTATGTCTGTTCTTCCCTCATTTTCTTCTTGGTGCAGTTTCTATCATTGGTCCAAAAAGTGGCCCAGAATATTACCCTATATCTGTATCGATATCTATGGCCATTTCCACCCTACACTGTTATGGTGCTATTATTCCACTTTCAACATCCTGTGGAATCCTGGGGTTTGCAGTTTAGGGAGGGGAATTGAGAATTCTCACCTGGAGAGCTCTTGGACCTCAGGAAATTGCAAAGCACAGAATTCCACAGGAGGTTGAAAGTGGAATCATAGCACTATAACACTGCAGTGTGGAAATTGCCTATATCTATATCTGTATCTATATCTATCTTGGAAAAGAGGTCAAACACTTGCTGTGGCTAATGTCTGAGAGATTTTTTAGAAGCAAGATAGGGCCTGATCAGACTTAGGGTGCGATTTCAGCGCATGCCATGTGTGCCTACTCAGATGTAAATCTGACTGGTCTGGAGGACTGCAACCTTGATTGGCTACTAGGCCATTTCCGCACAAGTCTGTTATAGCGCGATGATTCCACTTTCAACCTCCTATGGAATCCTGGGGTTTGCAGTTTCGGGAGCGGCCGGCCAATATAATTCCCCTCTTAGTTATCTGAGTTACTAAGTTACAAAAATTAAAATAATTAGAATCATTTACAATAATTTTACAGTTATTTTCATTATTTTATTTTGAATATGGTTTTTAAATTGTTTCAAAACGATTTCAAAACAATTTACTTCAAAAATTAGTTAAAATTATTTCAACAAAAAGTGCCCTGTCACTCCACAGGTCAACTTCTGGTTCTCTTCCTTACTTCCTAAACGCTTCTTCTGGGCCCAAAACAGCCCAGAAGGGGTCAAAAATGTGGCAAAATTTGATGCTGCAATGAAATTTGAGGCAAATGTGGAAATTCTTACAGCAGCAAAACATCTGAGATGTTTTGGGGAAAATGAAAAACGAAAAATGATTGAGTCAAAGTGACCTTTCTCCGGGATGTCTCATGAAACCATGATGTCAAAGCTTCTTGTTAGAACAATGTCCAACTTGTGGTTCTGGTACTAGGAAAAATAATAATGTTTCTCTAAGACATTTTTTGGTTTGGATGAAAAGGTGCAGCGAGAGTAGAGAAAATCGTGACTCCTACAGATATTTTCTCTTGTAATTCTCATTAGTGCTATGCAGCACGATCACTGTTAAGGGATTATGGGAATTGTAATTCTAAACTGAGCAGTACTAAAAGAAGAACGTGAGAAAAGTTACTTTTGGGGATTACAAGCCGCCACAAAGACCAAAGCTGCAGTGGCCACTGGTAATTGTAGTCCAACAAAGTGACTTTTTGCCAAATTCTGGCCAAAAATTTTCTGATCTAGTAGAACTGTATCTCATACATAGCACATTCAGGTAGCTGGGAACCTGGATTCAATGCATCTAGTTGGGAAAATCTTATTTAGTCCATGACATAAGAAGATAGCTGGATGAAAGACAGGGAGGTCTAGCAGATAGGGTGCCAGTGAAAGGCTGCAAAGACCCAGTTTCAAATCACTTGTCTAGCTAAAAATCTTGCTTACTGAGTGGCCATATGTCAATTGCTATTTCTGACCCTAACCTACATCACAGGACTGTTGTGGGAATAATCTGGGAGTGTGTTGTGGGTTTCTGTGTGCGACAGCCATGCTTCCTGTCTTGAGGTCCTCGAAGGACAGGAAAGAGATGCAATAAATAAATAAGATAGCATCATTGGGGCAATTGGAAGAGAAAGATTCGGTTCATTGCAAAGGTCACAGGCATCTTTCAAAAGAGAGAATATGAGGACCACAGGGAAAATGAGAGAGAAAGAGAAAAAAAAAATTCCTGGGATTTTGCCAAAGTAACTAGCAGACTTCCAAGACATGTCTGTCAGTGCGTTTGCTCTGGAATTTCCTCTGCCTGTACTGGAGGATTTCATTTTTCCACCCCTACCCCACCCCCCTGGCTTCTCCTAGAGACCAAGGATCGTATTATTAAGGAAGGGGGCATTGACCAGCATTTCAACTTGGACTCTCTTAACCTATTTTGCTTCTGTCATTCTCAGAGGCTGACACAAGGATCACGCTCTTGACGCCCTTCTAGGGGAAGTGATAAAAGATGGGCTGCCAGATGCGAAAGCTGGCTAGATACGCACAGGCGTGTTTGCTGAAAACAGGCATTTCAGGCCTGCAGAATGTTCAAGCTGCAGAGGAACCTGGGCTGCACGAGGTGGATGCTTCCCACACTCCTCGTCTGGGAAAAGTCAAATGCCACATCTCCCTCCGTCTCCACCTCCACTGCCAGAAGGGCCGACCCTTCCGTGAGGCAGAGGGGGGCGGTTGCCACAGGTGCTGAAAGAGCGAAGCATTGAAAGAGGGAGCTGTATGGTACATAGCTTGTTTTGCACTCCATAAACTGACCTGCTGCCTTAAGGTGTGAGAAAGGCCCTTTCCACATGTGAAGGAAAAAACGTCCTGAGACATCCTGAAATGGAGCTTACCTGAGTCCGTTGCCATGTGGAGCAGCGCGTTTTTGCTGCTCCACACTCCTCGGCATCCCGCAGCATCCTGCGGAGCCCAAAATGGCGGCTTACGACTGGCAGAGGCTCTTCACCAACCGGAGAAGCTTGCCAGCTGGAAAGCCCGCCCCCAGCGGATCTGCAGGCACGCCCTTGCGTGCGCCTGCAAATCCACACCGGGCACTGCGACGGGGCTGCACGCAGCTGCGCGATCGTGCTTTTTAAAAACCTCTTCGAAAGTGGCTTTTAAAAAGCACGCGGCGGCGCCACTTCCAGTCGCCCTAGCATGGATTGGGGTGTGGAACTACGCAAAAGTAGTCCGCCCCAATCCGCTTTACGGTGTAGACAACCTCCGTCAGAGGTCGCTCTACACCGTTTTTTAATCCCCATGTGGAAAGGGCCTTAAAGAATGTGCTTGTTAAAGATTCAACTGCCAATCCAGTTGGCTCTTGCACAAGGGATGGGAATGGCATCTATTTTCTTCTTCACCTCGAGCAGCAAAATGTCTTGGGATGGCCTTTGAGCAACGTCATTTCTTTACATCCTGCCTTTCTTCCCGAACTGCGATTCAAGATGGCTTACAATTAAAAAAAAAAATACTGTTACAAAGCTATACAATTAACAAGTAATGAGGCCTGAAACCTGTCTGTACTCCATCAGCGTATGCAATGTCATCAGGAATAATTCGCTTATGTTATGTACTATGCTATTTTATATGTTATATTTGAAAAGGCACTCATGTAAATATCTTAAGAATCAACTTTTCATAAAAATGATCTTTAAAAAAAGGAATGAATAAAAGCCTAACTGGAATCCCATTAGGTTATTAACACTCTCTATCGCACCTTTCGACCTTAGCAGGTTAGTCACGTCCTTTGCACTATTTTTCCCTCTGTGTTACAGTGTCGTTGCTGAGATCTTTTCCCCACCCCATGCGTCCACGTTATTTTTTTCCAAAAAAAGATTATGCTGCACGTGTGCAGTAGTGTCCTGAGGAAATGACAACCTGGGAATGCCCGCACCATGCCCAAGAATGTATCAGGTAGGGAAGAAAGTACGGTGAGGAATCTGCACTCCCTCAGCTAACTGGATTTTTGGGGGAAAGCTGGTCATTAACAGATTATTTGCAGCACGAAAAAAGGCACTTTTAAAATGGATTGCAATGCAATAGTGGCTGGTAAGCAACAACACTGTGAAATAGGGCTGATCCTGAACCAGGAATAATGCATTGCTCTGGCGGCATGACACTTCGGAGTGATAAAGCTGTCAGCATCTGGTTTCTGTGCAAAAAAGAAGTCGTCCCAACATGCAAAGACTTTCAACAGGAAAAAAATGGCTGAAATTGTTTGTTGCTTCCTTTTTAGAATGAAATTAGTGGAGAACTGTGTCCCTAGCAGGGAGGTCTGACTGATGTAACTCAGGAGCAGTTGCACGAATTAAACGAGAGAGTACCTTTAAACATCCCATGCAGTTGCTTTTTAGAGGCTTTTGATTCCACCCCTATTTGACTCACATCAAGAGAAAAGAAAGGCAAGTGCGTAATACTACAGCTGGCTAGAAGGTAAAAGTTCAGAAGTACACACACATGCACACACAATGAAGATATCAGACCTCCGCTTTGCTGAAATTTAAAGGAATATTGTTTGGAATCATGTCTGTGGAATGCAGCTCTGACTTAATAGCTGCGGAGCGGGAGAGATGACAAAATGGAAGGTTTTCAAGAGGGCATCTCGCGGCAGGCCATCTGAAAAACAAGACAAGGAGATGTCAGGGAAAAAAAAAATCCTGGAGAGAACAGGAGGAAATTCTATCTTGGCAGCTTTCACTATGGGAGGAGGTAAGCTCATGTAACATGCCAATATAGGTTGTGTTCCAGCTCCCACTGGTTTCAAGGGGAGATTTATGGGTTTCAGCTGGAGTCTTGGCCATTATTGTCCCGCTCTTCACAGAGCTCGCACACAATGATCTGTCACCGCGAGGTTAAGGCCAGGACTCACCCAGCTGAGTCAAAGACTGCAGCAGGTTAAGGCTTCATGCCGGGTCGTGCAGGGAGGGAGGGAAGCCTACAGCCATTGCCTTCACCTCCAGTCTTACAGAAGAATGCTGAAGGTGTTCTGGGGGGTAAGTATGGCACAGAAGATCAGATCCAGCATCCTAAATTACAAATTTGCATCAAAACCCCGTGATAGGGTTTAGCATTCAGGGTGCCATAAGTCAGAAATAACTTGAAGGCACACAACAACAAAGCATAAATGTACATCAAAGGTGGGTATGGAATGTCCCATGGGTCGCATATATTGTGGGGGGGGGTCCACTGTGGTTCTGGGACTCCTATTTTCACAAAAAAATGTATTTTTTTTGTGTTCTTTTGCCATTCCCCCAATTTTTAGAATCTCTGTGTGGGACTATCTCATGGTATCTTGGGGGCTTCTTCATTCTGAAACTACCCCAATAAAAACCCACAAAACTGTCAGGAAGTGATAAGTCATCACTTCCAGTTGACAAAATGGCAGCCTTGATGGTACAACTGTGCCCCCCTCCAAAATCATAAGAAGCCCAAATCCAGTGATGTGGCCCTGATATAAATGCCCTGAGTCAGCTCTTGAGTATACACACTACAATTATTTGGTGCCCAACTAAGATTGCAAGGGGTGATCAGTACTCTGGGTGCAGTCCTGGTCTTTCATCATGGAAGGCAGGGTTTGAGGCTCATGCAAGGGAGGAGTCATGAGCCCATGGGAGGGGAATGTCTGATCACTGATGACTGAGTGACTGTGATCAAAAATGTAACTCCGCTAAGCTCTGTTCTAGAAAGGATTTTACCCATAGTTGTGGAGAGGACCGTATCTCTGTGGCTGGCTGAACCCAAGGTTGGGATACAGACATAGAACCATAGCAGTTAAAGTGGAATTAGGGGGCTAGAATTATGTAGCATGAAAAGACCCCTGGCATCTCCAAATAGAGCCAGGAGAGCTCCCTGCCTGAAGTCCATGAGCACAGCTCCTGGTCAGTATACTCCAGCTTTCCCCAAACCAGCCCTTGCCTATGTGTTGGCTTACAACACTCATCATCCACAGACCATACGTATAGGGGAAAATGGGCATCACAGTGCAACAACAGCTAGAGAAGTGCATGCAAAGCTATCTGATGTGGGTGACTGGTATCTTTTTCCAGCGTGCCAGATAATGGTACCATGTGGTACCACTGGCCACAAAGGTTTCTGTCTTTCCTAGAAACTCTCCATGTGCTAGAAACCAATGCCCTTAGGAACCAGAAATGGTCAATGGAGCATCATTTTGAGTAGCAATGATCTAGAGGATGTCATGGGGATGAAGGATGGACAAGATAGACCTGTGGTCTGACTCAGCATCTTAAAGGCAACTTCAAATATTCATTGTGGTTGCAGCTTTGGAGACAAACTGTAAACAAACAGATTCTGGCTAGCACCAGTTAAATGTCAGCTGGCTGATTGCTCGTCCTTTCAATCCAATCTTTTTGAGGGTCCAAAGTTCCAGAGAAATTGTCAAATTGTGGTACAAATATAGATATATGAATAGTCACAGGGGACAAGCGTTTAGATGTGGGCAGTGCTGAAGAAGCTCATTCTCCTCTTTTTAGAAGATTCCTGGGCAACATTCCCAGTCTTGAATGTTCTTTTTCCTTACACCATTTCATGAGGTCTCTCCACACACCCTGCCCTTTGTGGCTGCCCCATCTTGAAAATGGTATCCCATTTCAAAAGGGAGGGGAGAAAGTAACCAGTCTCCAATATCTGTTTGCCATAGCTGGAATCATGAGTCACAGGGGAACAATATCTCTTGGAATTAATAAGGTGTCTTGAGAGAAGGAACAGAATCAGGAATAGAGGGTTTGGTTGTCCAGTCTTCTTCCACAGGAGAATATTAATCACAAGTTCAGCATGTATTAGTCTTCCTGGCATGCTCAGGTCCTGATCGAGGCTGACCTAGAAGTGGGTGCGTTCCACAATTACGATGGGCAATGCCCCAGTGTTTTCATTAGGTTTTCTTCCCAGCAATTGCATCTGTAATGACGTCAGCATGGAAGGAGGTCCAGGCAGGGGGCAACGCTAGCACAATGCCTTGCCTTCTACCTTCTATTTAAGACCATTCTCTTTGGAGGCCATATTCAAGTTATGATTTCTGCATAGACCATTCTGCTCAATGATTTACACATGATGTATGGATGGACTCCAGTCCGGGGTCAGGAAGCAAGAAGAACAATCCTCCCCCTTATGAAACATTCTTATCCTGTCCTGATGAACAGCCAGTATGATGCAGTGCTTTGAATATCGGACAAGGAGTCTGGGAGAATAGGGTTCAAATCTCTTGTTGGCCATGGAAATTCACAGGGCAATTCACACTCTCTTAGCCTCAGTAAAAAGCAAAAGCAACCTTCACTGCATAAGTTGTGCCAAGAAAACCCCATGATAGGTTTGCCTTAGGGTTACTGTAAGTCGGAAATAACTTGAGGGCACACAACGACAACAACTAAAGATAGTAATGACAGAAACGATAATGATGATGACCATGACAATGATGATGGTGGTGGTGGTGATGATGACGATGAAATTTATGACGATGAAATCTTGCCCTTCCTTCTAGAACTCAGCTACAGGCTTCACTTATCTGGCAGATTAGGGATGGGATCACTGTCAGAAAATGGAATTGGTTGAAAAGTGGAACCCATGTACTGTAGGGAGTATGAAGGATTTATGGAGGCTTACTTGGGACCAAACATGTATGCACTGCTTCCACCTGGAGCAAAGTCTCTTGGCTGGCTTGGCACCCTTTTTTTCCTCCCTCTCAGCTCTCTTTGCAAGGAGCATGTGTGCGTGAGCAATCCCAAGCAAGCCTCCATAGGCAAGAAGAACTGATGAAAGAGCAGAAGTCTCATTGAATTAATGGAACTTGTCCTTATTTTGGGAGCATCAGAAGAATGAGTAGTCAGTGTTGGCAGGTGGGAGCTTCTTGTATTACATTTACTACCATGATTAGGTACTGAGACACTGGTCCTCTTGAACTGCTGCCCACATAGCTTGGACTTCCACCTGGAGCAACAAGAATACAAGTTTATTATTATGGCAAAAAGCCAGCAATCTGGAGCAACAATGCATTGGAAGATAGAACCATTTTGGCACATAATGCCCAGAAGTCCTGTGAGTGAGCTAACGAAAGCCTTTAAGCCCATTTTGTTACTGCCGTCATTTTGGGAAGGAGCCCAGAGTTATTATTTGGACCTTCAATTGATTGATGGCTGTCCTATTTTTGTTTTGTTTCGCTGAGGTAAAGTCTGTTTACTGTAGCATCATGTGGGTTAGGAACATTTTCTTGTAATGATGCCTCTTTGGAGTGCTAGGCATAACCGAGTTTTATTTCCTTGCCAACATCTATAATTAAAAGAGAGGAGGGCAAATGTTAATTATAAATCCTATTTTGGACCTTTTTTTTTTTTTTTGAAAGCTCCCTCTGTGATGATCTCCAGTGTCCCTACAGGGGTCTGTCCAAAAGTTTGCCTTCTGTTTTTTCATCATGGCAACATTAGGAATTTGTGGTTGACCACTCGAGGGAAGTGGTCAGCTGTATCCGGCTCTCTCCTGAGTCGTGGTGCCTCGATTCCGTTGGCCCCGACCACTTGAAAAAAGGAGACGTGTAGCACCCAAGCCAGAGCAGGACAAAATATATCATGGACATCATTCACTCAATACTTGCTTTCAAAATGGTAGCTCAGGATGAATGATGGGAAAAGAGTAGCCAGGCATGCTTTGATATATTCGAGGTGGTTCCATGCAAACCATGTCTTTACCCTTCCAAGACTGAGTTTTCCAGAGCCTCCCTCTCTGTAGGTTTCTCTTAATGCTCCACAACAAGGACGAGCAAACTCCAGCTCTGGCGTTTGGTGCAGCCTACAAAATCGATTTTTGTGGCCCAGACTTCCATCTGGTGCCTAAGAAAGAGGGTGAATTGGTGTTCTGGGGGTCTTTCACACTACACAATTATAGCACTACAATCCCACTTGAATTGCCATGGCTGAATCTTATGGAAACCTGGGGTTTATATTTTGGTGAGGCAATAGATCTCTTAGGCTGAGAATTTTGAACGCTCTTCCCTAAGCTGTAAATCCCAGGATTCCACAGGATTTACCATGGCAATTAAAGTGGAATTATAGTGCTACACCTGTGGAGTTTGAAAGGACCCTGGGATTTTCGAAGAGCTTTTAAACTGCAGCCTCCCCTACCCCCTGCATTGCTTAACAGGTTTTTAAAAAGAAGATCCGTTTTTCAAAACCAGGAAGGAATTTCTGGCTGTTTCCAGTTATGTTTTCTTTTTCTTTTAGTCCAGTGAAGGACAATATGGATTCTGGGTAATGTAGTAAGTAGAAGATACGGGCATGGATGTCACTTGAGTAGCATAAGACCCAAGTTTTTCCAGTTTAAAAAAATGGAGAAAAAGACTGCAGGGCATTTTGCCTTGTGAAGGAGAACAGTAACCAAGGCTGTAGTTCCCGGGGGTAGGGGAATGACAAAATGAAAGCACTTAACCCTCCAAAAAATAAGAATTTTGTCCTCTCAGTGAGATTTTTCTTCTGTCATTCAATCTCTAGCCTTGTAGAGAGTGAAACACTGAATGAATATATAGCTGTAGATAACTCTTTTATTTGCTGTGCTCATATTTCCTTGTTCACTTTGCCTCCCCCTTTTCTAGGGGCATCTGAACTGTCTCTCTAAATGACCAACTGAAGTTTTAAGTGGATTGTATGCTGGAAATTTGGGGACTGAAGGAGAATTGAGGGGAGGTAGAAATTGTATTGCCTCTCATACCTACACTATGGCCGTTTCTGCACTAGCCTGTTATAGTGCGATGATTCCACTTTCAACATCCTCTGGAATCCTGGGGTTTGCAGTTTCAGGAGGGGTTGGCTGGCCCCTTCCGAAACTGCAAACCCCAGGATTCCAGAGGATGTTGAAAGTGGAATCATTGCGCTATAACAGGCTAGTGTGGAAATGGCCCATACCTACAACACTCTCCAGCACTGAAAATATGATGGCCAATGGAGAACAAGCCACAAAATGGTGGCCAAACATGTGCCGTTTAAACCTCTTCTCTCACGATGAAGAACAGAATGAATTACAGTTTTAAAAGTAACATGCTAAATTCTGGTTTCCTTCCTCAGTTTCCCACTAATCTCTCAGCATTTTTCCCTCTGTTACCACCATAGCACAATGGTATATCATATGCTAGAGTTAGTCCTAGGTTCAGACCTTAGGATCTCTCAATATTTCTTTCTTTGCAATATTTAGATCTTTCTCTATATCATGTCATCTTGGGATGGTATATAATTCAAGCAATGTCATCTAATTTAAAACAATTCCAGATTAAAACTGTAAAATAAATTAGACAGAATATGGAAAATGCAAATAATAAAAATAACCTACGCACAACCAAATATCAAATAAGGCTAGAATCCTGTTGGGGTGTTGTGTGGACTTATGTCTGTAGGAATGAGAATTGTGTAGCTGTGTAACAACCATATCCAGTAGAAAACTGCTACCAAGTTACTACATAGCAGAATCAGCAAACTGCCCAATGCACATTAGTACTTGATTCACAATGAGACCATTGTACATTGGCTCCAGTGCACATCAGGCAGCAATGCGCATTGACACTCTTGTCCGTGTCCTGTTATATGTCTTTGCAATTCAATAATTGGGTTTCTTGGAGCCTCTCCTATGTAGGTAGAAATATCCAAAGCTGCACAACTTAGCAGGTCATACAGGATTCTGGCATAAGTCAATAAATAAAGACAGCCTAAAAGCCTGCAACAATTTCAAACTATGTCCATGCACATTTAAAATAAATTAGGCCCCAAGGGCTTTAATAAAAAGCCATGTTATGTCTTGGGGATGGAAAGAAACCAGCATTGGCACTGTTCAGATCTCCAAGTGAGGAGAAAAAGCTGGGAAGAATTTTTGTCACAGAACAACTGCTATTAAAAATAGACAAGACTGAATTAGATCAGCTCAGTATAAAACAGGTTCATATGCTCATGGATGAAGCTATTCCCCAATCGTATTGGTGGGGCTGGAGAAATGGGGATTAAATATCTTCTAATTCACAGATTCAGAACTCAGCTTGTCCCTAAATGGCATAAGCATCATCTCCCATGAATAGGGTTCACCTTCAGGAACACCTTTACAAAAGGGGATTGCCAGTCTGCCAGCTTATGTTTTGACATGTTGTTCCAGCTCTGTGGGAAGTTGTTTTGGATAAACCATTCAGCTAGGAAGGTCTAGTCAAACCAGCTGGAGGCAGATCTAGCACACCAGCTCATGGGAAACCATTGGTGGAATTATTTTGGAGCCTAGGAAGACGTCATAGGTCTAGGGGCCTTCTCAGCAACCATGAATGGTTCACCAGGTCTAGAGACCTTCTCAACAACCATGAATGGTTCACCACAAGAGGTAGCAGAGCACATATCCTGGTTCTAGAATCTCCTGACAAAATCTATGAAATTTGACCACTGAGACTGAGTTCCAGAATGGGTGTCTGTCTTTTTCTATTCCTTTCATGACCCTTCTTCTGCCTCTTTTTCCTCCTCTTCTTCCTCCTTCATTTTTATCCTCCTCCTCCTCCTCCTGACCCTTCTATGTTGCTGGAAAGACTATTGCAGCCATTAAAGAGAGGTTTCAGAAAGTTTTACAGAGATTTTGCGGTTGTACCCTCTCTGTTGCTTCGTTTCTGTAGGTCTCCAGCTCACAGTTATTGCTAACCTTTTGCAAGTTTCTTGCTTTTATTGTTATGATTATTGTAGCAAGGAAGGTTTAAATGAAACCCCTGGAGAGATGTATTTCATTTCCAAGGGGGACTTTTGGCAAGAGTGTGGCAAATGTGGCTTAACAAACTGGAGGGGATGGGGCATGCAATGCCCCAGGCAGATGTGGTGTATGCAGAGTCACTTTAAACACCATTGAAAGCAATATTGAGACCAGTAAAATGGCCATGCACTGTATTGCTTCAGGACCACACAGTGATACAGAGGTGGTTTTAGAAAATCATAGGGAGCTTTTACTTGGTTCTTTAAAAAAAAAACTTGCATTTTTTTTCCTTAAGTTGCAAAGACAACGTCCCATATCGTTTCTATTCTCTATGAATGCTTGGAATATTGTTGCCATAAAACAGTTTTTTGAAACATTTGTGTTGTTGGCTTGGCATGTTTTGGTTCTGGAATACTAAAGACCTTGTTTTCACACTTTTCAGTATTTTTAGCAATAAAAAGAGAAAAGGACCCCGGTGCCTTTTATAATGAGGCCTCACGCTGAGCACAATTAAACCTACTGTTTCCAATCAGGTTTAATATGAGGATAAAGTGAACGCTCTCTGAGATTTGAGAGGCGGATAATTTGTCAGTAATAATAAGTGTAGACAAACAGGATGTACTACAGTGCATGGAGACTGATTAGAACCAAATGTGTTCCTAGGGATCATCTGTAAACTCCTTACAGCAGAGGGATGGAATAAGTCTAGTAATAGGCATTCTTGGGATTTTTTTCCTGGGGTGAGCATGCTTTTTTCCTGTTCACTGGTACATTTTGAAGCTGAGTCCCATTCAATGCAGTTGGGGGAGAATTATGTATATGCAGCTCGGGTGTTTGGTTGTTGTCAAATACATGAATGCTTTCTCATTAATTTGCTTAAAAATTCAGCTTGTTATACTTCCCCACATTCAACTTGATAACTCTGAATCAAACATTGAATGGCATCCAAACTACTGGTGTGAATCTCTGTCCCATGTTTACTGAGTTTCTGTGAATCCCCTTTGCTTTTTCTTTCTTATTCTTTTCATATATACTGGGTTGTAAGACCCTGGCTAAGGTCCTATATTGGAGTGATCTAGCATAAATCTCCCCACATTAATTCTGCCAAGCAACTTTTACATTAAATGGCACCTGAATCAAGACTCCAAATGTGAAACTAAATGCACAACCAAACACAGCATGTACTTTTGTGGGAAATGCACAGAGAATGATAGAATGATCTTAGAAGGGGCCACGAAAGGATTACCTAATCCAATCTCCTGCCACGCAGGTAAGTGCCACTGAAACACTCCTGAAAGATGCCAGTACAACCTCTGTGTGAAGTCCTCTGAAAAAGGAGATTCCATCACAGTCCGTTCCACCGTCGAACAGCGCTTACAGTCAAGAAGTTCTCCCTAATGCTTATGTGAAATCTCTTCTCTTGTAACTTGAACCCACTAGTTCATGTTCTAATCTCTGGAGCAGCAGAAAACAAGCTCACTCTGTCTACATGCCATCCCTTCAGACATTTAAAAGACAGCTATCATACCACCTCTCATTCTTCCAGCTACACATACCCAGCTCCCTCATAAGGCTTGGTTTCCAGAGCCCTGGTCATCTTTGATCACACCCGTCCATGTGCAAGAGCACTGCCTGTGCAATTCCAACTTTGCAACCTTGAACTGAATGTGTCCATTCGGCAGCATCCAACCACTTTTGCACGGAAATTGACTCTATGGGTTCCAGCCTGAGCATTTGCTTTCCCGACTAAATTTATGCAATTTTTTAGTTGCCATTTCCCTGATGTATGTATTTATTTGCACAATTCATCTAATTTAATCAACATGTCCCCCAATGACTCAAATGTGATTCTGTGGAATTGTTTTCAACGATGCACATTTCAGTCCTTGGCATTTTAAAATACAGGGTGTTGTCCAAAAATGTATATACCTTTTAACAGCTAATAGTAGCTATGGTGTTTATTTGAGGGTTATGTAAATACATTTATAGTGAAGAATAAATGTGATAATAATGATTTATCCAGAGTTACACGTTCCATCTTTAACAGCAATTTTATGTAAGGTGTTCAAATTGTCGTCCCTGTGCTGCAATACACCATTTGCATTCCCGAAGCACAAAGCCGCAAATTTCACTTTTAAGTTTCTCTTGTAATTTTGTGACACATCTCTGCTATTGGAATCTTTAATCCTGTTAAGGGTGCATACAATTTTTGGGGAAAAAATGCAAAAGAAAATATTCCAGAATCATAAGCTGTTAAGGGTGTATATATTTTTGGAGACAGCCGGTGTATGCATGGTTTTGCATATTGTTTAGTTCTCATGCAAATGTGCACGTGCTTCAGGAAAGAAGCCCATTTTCACACAATGGATATCGCAAATTTGGAAACGTGACTTTCCTCAAGGCTTTTGAGCCCAACAAAATTTCTTCCCATCCTTAATCCTAACAAGAAAACAGAGAACATTTCTGAAATTTGAAATGACCATGTCCCAGCAAAAGGAAAGCAGAGTGGGAAACATCCACATACACACAAGTAAACTAGCACACAGAACTAGAAAAAAAAGTTCTGCCAAACTGAATCAAAGAAATCCAAGTTCAAACTGTGCCCATATTTGACACCGGTTCATTGGATCAGGAAGAACTTTGCAAAGAACCTCTTGATGGTAAGAGTTGTTTGGAAGGGGAAAAGACTGCCTCAAAAGGTGATGGACCTTCATTGGACCTTCATTTTTAAGCAGAGGTTGGATACCTACTTCTTAGGGGTGGCTTAGCTGTGGATTGTTGTACTAGCAAGGGGTTGGACTAGATGGCCCTTCCTTCACCTTGATTAAGGTATTCAGGCACTCTTTTCTTTCAACCTGTCTATAAAATGAGTGAAAGATTCAAACCCAATGGTCGTAAAGCCCTCTGCAATGTTGCGAGAGAGCCTTTTAAATGATTAGAAAAAGACCTTTTGCCATAGTCACAGTGTTCTAGACTGGAGGTTTGTTTTGTCTGTTTTGTGGAAATAGAAGCAGAAAGTATGTGTCCAGACACAGAGGTTTCTTCTTCTTCTTCTACTCAGCCAAAGAAGGGATTCCATAACCCAACAGAACAGGCCAGCCAACAGGCTGGCAAAACTGCTAATTAACCAGCTGCAGAGTTGCAGACGGGCTGCCTCTTTCTGGGCAGAATGCCATCCTAATTAACCACTACTGAATATAGGTTAGAATAGAGGATTGCATTAATCAACCAAACATGTTTAATTGATTAGTTTAACCCATTAATCTTTTAAAGCAGGGGAGGGAAACTGTCGCTCTCAGTTTACCTGTGGCCCCCAAAGCTGTTTCTATGGTCCTCAGCAACCCTTGCCTTCTGCAGACTATTTTTTAAAATACACACTCAAAAAAAATGAATTGACTTTCCTAGAAGCTTAGCTTTTCAGGTTTTGGAGATCCCTGGGTTTACACACACACACATGCACCATATAATAAAAAACAAAACAAGAATGTTGTGGCACAAAAATGTTTTGTGCGCAGAGCAGAAAATTTTGTGCCAATGGCATGCTTTTACTGCACAAGAAATTGTTTTTGTGCAAACACTTAAAAAAAAAAAGACAACGAAATTTTGCACAAAAAGTTCCATTTGAAAAAAAAAATCATGGAGTTGACCTTTTTTGACCTTGGGGAATGTCTTTTGACCTTGGGGAATGTCTTTTGCATCGCTGCGCTTGTTGTTGCCTCTTGATCATCCTTTGCCACGAACAAATGCAACAGAGGAAGACCACTGAAAGTCAGCAAACCTTTCCTCCCACCATTTTCTCCCCAAAAAGCCTTGGAAATCAAGCCAACCTGCCATTTCTAACACACAAGGTTGGAAGTGATTCTAAATGGAACCACGTGAGATGCTAGGCTCAATTCTCCCACAACCAACCTGTCCTATGAACCAAATGCAAGAAGACAGGGATCCAAAGATGGTGAATATTCTTGTTCCTGCCCCCATGGGCAATGAGAGTACTTGGCGGAGTATAAACTCCAAAATTGCAAAGGAAATAAAATCATTTATCTACTAAGGAAACAGCCTTTGCCATCATTCTGTTGGAAATATCAGATAAACATGTGAACTTTGAAAATATTTATTTAATTCATATGCAGTCTTTCCTCCTAAAGTGGGAACCAAGGTGGCTTGCAAAAAAGTTAAAAAACAAACGATAATATTAATAATTTTAGAATAATATAATATAAAGATCACAATAACTCATGCAGCGAACTTGACTATTACAATTTTATTAGGATATTTGGAAAATGAGAGCTAAATGTAAGAAATGACATTAAGCTTATTTTGTGAAGATCGGGATGAGTGTTACTGGCAGGGAACTGGAGAAGAAGTATTGTTATGCCTCTGGTTTCTAGAGAAGGAAGCATAAAAGAAACTAGTTAAAGAAGATATTTCACACTTTTCTCTAGTATTAACTCGAAAGAGAATGGTCATTTCAAATCTTTACTTTCCTGAATAGAATAAAACAGCTAAACCAAGTCCAACAGCTTATTTGTTAACAATGTACGGAATGAAAATTGGAAGTCCTTTCTTACTTTAGTTACGCAAAGCATTTTTTTTTTTGCAATTGTTGAATGTGTGTTTGTGTTACAAGAATTGATGAACATAGCTGAACATCAATTCAGTGCAATGTAAAAGCAGATCATAAAGGGCCCTTTTTCAAAGAGAAAGAAGTAATGTGCTTACCTTGGGAAACTACTCCATTGTAATAATCATTTTTTGGAAACAGACTAGCTCACAATAACTGCATCCAGCATCCTTAAAGTCGACAGAGTGATGGAAAAAAGAAGGTGGTAAAAGGATAAATGGCAACCCAAAAGCAGTGGACTTTGTGCAGGAACCAAAAGATTTATTGCAAAACTATACAGAGAACTGGGGAAAGCCAACTTTTTTTTTTTTTAAAAAAAAGGCATTAGGAATTTTTATATTTCTTTGTTTTTCTGCCATTCAGAACATGATCCTCAATTCCACCTTTTACTAGAAATTTTTGCACATGTGGGTGTTTTATGAGGAATAATGAACGTCAATTTTCGTACTCAGGGGTGTCTTGGGGGGACTGTCAAATGCATCAAGAAGACAATGAAGGGACCAAAGAGGTCTCTCAAGTCTTCGGAAGAGCCGTTTGCTGTTTCTCACAAAGGCAATCATCTTCTTGGTCTGCAATCTGTTTTCCTAGTTTGCCAGTGCAGAGAGAACAAAGTTCCAAGCTAGCCTAGGCTTGGATTTCTCCTCCCTTTTTTCCCAAAGACACCAACTATGTCTTTCCCTTTTTTCTTCCTCTTCTTTTCATGCAGGTACTTGAAACCCCCTCCACCCCACCACCTCTGCATTAGTGGTGCAGGTAACAAAGAAAAATTTGGAAATGGCTCAAAAGCCATACAAGCATTGCATACCTTAAAGCAAACGAGCAAAAATAACACGAGCCCCGTAGGGACAGAGAGTGGGTAAAATGATACGGAATAATAATGCTAAATTTTTTTGCTAAGGAAAACTTCTATTTAAAGTTCTTGGGGGCAGTGTGTGTGTAAGAGGCTGTGATGTTGGCATGAGAGGGGCTGCAATTTTGGGAGGGGGAGGATTGTTTCGATTTAAAAGTATTTGGGGATCAAATAAATACCCCATTCAGGAGTTTTGAGTTTTCTGTGGTAAAGAAAGGTGACAGTGAATAATGTGAATTAGGCTGCGGTAAGTCCAAGATATGAAACGACTTCGGTCAAAGGTACAGAAAAACCAGCAGCTTCCTAAATTTTCTATACGTTTTTTCAGTGTGAAGGTAACTCACTACTAATAAGGAATTAATTGTAGTGAACTCCTTTTTGGCAATAGCTAAGGTGCAGCTGCTATATGTAACAATTGTAAAACACTGGAAGATAACGCCAGTCGTTTCACATTGTAACTGTATTTTTAGTTACTTTTAGAGTTATTTGTTATGTGTAGCTTCACTACTCTGGTGTGTTTTCTGCCACAGCTCATTGGTTTCATTCTGGTTTTTTTTTTAAAAAACTTCATTCACTTGGATGAGACTTTTTTTTGGTAGGGATCTTTATTTTCTTCTTGCATGGAACAATGAAAAAAAATATCGAAATATTATTCCCTCAGACTGCAATTATTAGAGATTCTTTTTCCCTAGATTTCTCAAAGGTAGTCTCCATTTTGGGATTTTCTTATGAAAATGTCACCCAGTTTTTTGCTCAAAAACAGTGCTTTGGTGCATTTGGGGGGGGGAGGGTAGACAAAAAAAAAATCTAATAATGAATTTTTTTTGCAAAAAATCATAGCAGTTTGTAATTCTCCGCGAAGATAGAATCAAATGGCTGGGTGTACACAACTTCTTCACTGTCTTGACACACCTTTTTTCACTTTAATATATATGTGTGTGTTGCATGCATGCCTTGAAGTCACCTGTTGGTTTATGGGGACCCCATGAATTTCATAGGGTTTTCCTAGGCAAGGATTAAACAAAGGTGCTTTTGCCAATTCCTTCCTCTGAAATATAACCAAAACTATATCACTGAATATTAAAGTCAGGATTGTCCATGCCATCATATTTCCAGTTTCTGAATGCTGGACAGTAAAGAAAGCTGATAGGAGGAAAATCCACTTATCTGAAATAAGGTCCTAGACAAGAGTTCTATAGGTACCATGGACGGCAAAAAAGACAAATTGATGGACCCCAGGACAAATCAAGTCTGAACTCTCCCTAGAAGCCAAGATGACTAAAGGGAGATTGTCATTCTTTGGGGTGAAAATTAGGGGATTTTCCTTCTCGAAATAAGAATACTGCCCTCTATGAAATGTGTGTTCATCCCCCAAATCTGTAGCATTTCAGAAACTTAATATTTCAGTTGCACATTTAGGAATACGGTTGAGGCACCCAAAGAAAAGCGGAAGGCAGTGTGACCAAGGGAATTTGAGCAGAGCGGATAGAAGAGGTCTAGCTGTGCACCTCTGCCAGAATCTCACTCTTTGCAATCCTAGAAATTTGGACACTCCGTGAAAATTTCATTGGGAAGCAGAATTCTTATCTGGGTGCAATGCCCTCATCTCCCCTTCCCTGTGGGGTCCTTTCACACTACACAATTCTAGCACTATTATTCCAGTTTAACTACCATGGCCACATCTTATGGAGTCCTGAGGTTTGGAGTTTGGTGAGACACCGGAGATCTCTGGCTTGAGAATTCTAAATGCTCCTCCCTAAAAAGCAGATCCCAGGATTTCATAGGATGTTGCAATGGTAGCTAAAGTAGAAGCACAGGGCTGTAATTGTGAAGCTTGAAAATGCCCCCGATACGTCAGGGTTTGGAAGGGACTTTGGTGATGATGGCCTTGTAGACCCCACACTCTTGACACCCCCACTTTTTAACTCAGAAAGGACCCTCCCCACTCTCTCTCAGGCCACAAGGACCAATTTTGTGAAGTTTTCCACCAAGCAATGTTAGACCATAGAGAGCCTTTGTGTGAAAGGTGTTACCTTTTCTCCAATACTGAAAGAAAATCCCTCTCTCAGTGCCTGTATGTGGGAAGGAGCTGGCAATATCTGCCTTTCCTCAAGGAGCAAAATTTCTTCTGCCAACCCTGAAAAAGAAAAAGACCCCTGGCTTGTGATGGGGAACTCAGCAAAATTTCCACCCACATAAACTTCAGAGTTAGATTTTTCTTGACGCATTTTTGACCCCTGAATAAAAACAATAAAAAACAAGAGTTATTTGGGGAATGCCATTGACTATGGATGGTGGCAAAATATTTCACATTTTGGGGGGCAGTTGGAGCACAAGGCTATCGATGTGGGTCACAAAATAAGATAGGGATGGTATCTGAAGATCAAAATACACAAAACAAAACATGGTGGAGCAAGAAGGAAAATATCCAACAAACAGGTCAGATATTGTAGCCATTATGTCTCTGGCTACACTAACTCTCAAGATGGAGATCGTGGACTCGTTGCACATTCCCTAATTTTTTTTTCATACTTTTAATTTGCCTGCAGAAATAAAGGAAGGAAGGAAGGAAGGAAGGAAGGAAGGAAGGAAGGAAGGGAGGAAGGAAGGAAGGAAGGAAATGTCTTCTTTTTCTGGAACTCTGATGTTTTTCTTGCTCTTTTGGCACTCAGTGATGACATTGAGCATGATGTTTCACCAGAATTTTCGACTTTTTGCTGGTACACTATACTTATCTACCATAGTTGAAACCACTGGTTCATAATAAACTAGACAAGAATCTGCCAGATTTTCATAGAAACTGTTTTCTGCTTTAGTGAAATTTAGGCGTCAGTCCAGACTTTGCCAGATATCTGGATTTCTACAGAACTGAACTGTGATGCTTTTGGGTGCTGATTCTGAATCAACACATTGGCTGGAATCTTAGTTTCTTACACATGCATACAGACTTATGGGAAGTAATAATCCCACTATATTCAGGCCTCATTCAGAGTACTTCATTTCAGCTCTGGGTGCCTCATTTTAAGAAGAGTATAGGCAAGCTGGTGCAGGTTCAGAGAAGGACAACAAAGATGGTGAGAAGTATGGAGAAAAACATATATGAGGAAATATTGATGGAGTTGGGCAAGTTCAGCCTGGTGAGGAGAAGAGTGAGATGTGACGTGATTGCACTGTTTAAATATCTAAAGGGCTGTCATGGACAGGAGGCCATAGATTGGTTTTTTGATGCTCCAGATAGTAGGGCCAGGTCTAAATAAGTTAAGTTAATGGGAGGATAGGTTTTGAATGAGCATTAGAAGAAACATCTTGATAGGAAAAGTGGCTCAGCAATGAAACAAATTCCCTGGAGAGGTGGTTGGGGTGGCTTTCTCTGGATATCTTCAAGAAGAGTCTGGAGAGCTACCAGTTGGGGATACTCTAGGTGGAATACCTCCATTAAGCATGGGATTGGACTCAATGGCCTGAGGCTCCCTTCCTAACTCTATATTTCTTTGGTTCTGTGAGTCTCCTATCGAAACAGTTGGACATTTTTGTCCAGCGAAGAATGTCAGTATTCAATTGAGGGTGCGTCACTGAGCATGCAGGCATGTAGATACAATGTTCAGGTGGCTAAAAATTCCCATGTGTATCCAGACATGCCCTCATTTGTTTAATTTTGCCATACAATAGAGGACTTGTGTAGCACACTCAAAGCATCACTGCACATGTGGGGATTTATGCTAACCAATGCAAATATGGGATCTTCCTTGGGCCTTCAAATTGGTCTGTAGATTTCCAGTGACAGATTTTTGCTGAACTCTTGTAGGTCACTGTCGTTAGTAGCAGGGGGTTCATTTTTTTCCTTGATAATAAAGAACGTTTTCTTGCAATTTGGCTGCCTTCCACTCCCTCCCAGGGATGAGAGGGCTCTATAAACACTGGATAGGAGATTAACGCTGCTGTTCTAACCTCATAGAGAGATCCGGGCCTTGGAGAAGCCTTGGCCGCTGCCCATCTATGTGGCTTACAATGCCCCTTTTGTTTGGGCAATGGCAACATATCAAAACCAAACGCCAACCCTATTGAAAACATGGATCCAAGTTGACCCTGCCGGGTTCTCTCCCCATGCCTGGCCCTTGCAATGTGTTGGTCTGACAGAAGGGGAGCTTTTCAACTATTAATTTCCCTTCCCCTCCCCTTGCATGGGGGAGTCTTCTCTAGTCAGAGCTGGGTGTCAGATCTATCTTGAAGAACCATTCCAAACATCCAGCAGACTGTTTAATGGATGATGCCTTGAAACTTGGCAGATGGGCTGAAACAGGTCTAACAAATGAGAGGAGGGTAAGTGTCAAGGAAGATTTTGTAGCAGACATTGTGTGAAAGTGCAAGGGGGGGGGATGCAAAAACAGAAGACATCCAGAAAGAGCCCCCAAAAGTTGCATTTGGCTATTCTTTTAAAAGAAGGAAGGAATAGCAGCAAGACAAGATGTAGGGAAAAACCATTCATTATTTCAGACCATTATTTAGATCTGGTTCCAAAGGAAGATAGTGATTTATGAATAGCAGAGAACTCCCCACCAACCATCCCCAATTATCTCTGCCCTTGTATCATTCCCTCCTGATTTATCCATTTGTGTAGGTTTCACTCCTCCAGTTCAGCCACCATGAACTACCCAGTGATTTCATAGTCCCTCAAATAATTCCACCCATTCTCTTTTCCTGTCCCTTGTACTTGATCATTATTTTCAGAACAACTACACCAGTATGGCGCCCCCAATCTTCATGTTCCTGGTGGTGGTGGACCTAAAAGTTCCCATTAAAAAAAAAGAGAGAGAACAAAGTCAGTCCAGTATGCCTGAAAAACCCTCTCATCCTCAGATTGTGGTTGGAGGATGGTTTCTACATTCCATGAGAATTATTTGAAAGAGATGTACTTATTTCTGTCAGATTTTATCAGTCCCTGTTACTGCACACCCATTGAATAAATGAGGGTTTCACTATCTGTTGATACACCATCCAGCAATGGGTTCAGAGGATCTGCCTTTAGTTGCGATTAACTAACAATATTCAGGCTAAAGTGCTTTGGTGTCACTGTCACCAAAACACTTTAGCTGGAAGCTCTTTCACAGATACTGCAAATCCTAGTCAAAGCTGTCGAGCTGTGAGGCAAAAGTAAGATGTGTATATCAATTGTGCTTTCATACTGCACAATTATATCAGTTTGATACCACTTTTTTCCACTACAGATCCATCTGATGGAAACCTGGGGTCTGAAGTTGCAGAAACTATTTTGAATTCTCAGAAAGATCATTCCTAGTATATCCTCAAAATACAAAGCTCTGGATTTTGTAGAATGAAGCCCTGGAAGATATCATGGCGCTTTGACTATGTAGTGTGAAAGAGACCTCAGAGGCAAAGCTAAGGAAAGTTCCTTTCTGGCACTACAACTTCCAAAATCCCCCAACCGGTATGTCCAATGGCCATGCCACCCAGCAAAATTGGAGAGCTGTGGACCAAAACAGTACCTTTCTGAAGTCTGTCCCCAATGTTCTTCATCTCTGAAAAAAACTGGCTCTCCAACAAGGTGCCGACAAGTTACTAACTCTCAGCAATAATTGATATTTACCCAAGAAGGTAGGCTGCAATGTTGCCTTTAGCAGAAAGACAACACTTCAAAGCTGACATTATGATTGCTGCTTGGTTTAGGTTGGCACAACATGAACTATTTCAGAATTAATGCCAATATTTAATTAGACGCACTGAACCAGTTTTGGTCACACATTCAATTTAAATTTTTCTATTTTTGGAGACGTTCATGTTTATTCCTTTTGTCACAACACATTTGCTGGCCTTTAAGGTGTCCCCAAGTCCCCATACATGTAAACTCAAGGGTAAATACTATGAAATTCAGTCAGGCTTACCTCTGAATGGACATGCTTGCTCGGAAAAGCTGCACCCTTACATGTACTTTCTAAGGAGTCAAATCTGTTAACACAGTGAGTCTTCCTTTTGGGTAAATGAGGATTGTACTCTTGAAATTGCCCCCTTTTTCCCCAAAATGCTATCATGAAAGAAATAATTTAAAGACTGGCCCATTTGTGACTGCTGCAAAGCAACATTATCTTTGAAAGAAAGAAAGAAAGAAAGAAAGAAAAAAGAAAGAAAGAAAGAAAGAAAGAAAAGCAACTGATCTGTCTGTATTTCTAGACACTGAGCTCTTTGTTGTAGTTCCTTGTGACATCTTTTTATGAGTAAATTAAAAAAATGACAAAGATTTCCCTTCGGTTTGAAGAGATGAGAAGAGGTTTGTCTCCACTCATGATACAAACATCTAGGACAACTTTTGCCTACCGTTCAAGAGGTTAAAAGTAAATCCAGAACCGTGTCTTTAAACATGGAATCACTGATACAAAATTTATCGATAGCATCAAGATTTATCTCGGAGGAAAGAGAAGCACTTAATATTTGGGACACAGTTTTTCCACTGGGATTCTCTGGAACCCTAAGTATCTGCAAGGGTTTTTTTTTTTTTAAAAAAAAATAAACTTCTTTTGAGCTTTAAATATAGGGATTTTTGTGCAGGGGTTCTCTGAGACCCGAAAATTATTTCAAGGATAAAAAGGTTGAGAAATGCAGGTTAAGGGAGCTAATGCAAATTTGCACTTGCCTACATGGATCAAAACACACACAAAGCAATGAAACAATGTGGACTACCCACTTAAAGACTTTCATCCATTTTTTCAGCGTCCAGACAAAGCCAAAGGAGGAGATTAGTTTATGGAAGTTTTTGTAAATGTGGAACCAAATAGTGGTTATTTTGGATTAAATAACATGGATGTGAGGTTGTTGGTGTGGTTTGGAAGCAAATATATTAAAAATGAATCCTAATGTAGTGTAATTATTGGGTGATATTTGGTTTCCAGTAGCATAGGAAATTGTTGTTTAGATGAGGACAATACTACATATTTATATATTTTGCGTTAAAAAAAGAGTAAAAACCCTGGGAAAAGACTTTAAAAGTGTACCCCCCACCCCACCCCTGCTTATTCTCTCTGAAAGAAAATATTTCAGCTAGAGGTCTGGAGGAATGAGCAAATTCCAAATGGCTGTGTAAATGTTTTAGGAGTATGGGTTGGTTTAGATTCATGGAAAATTGCTCTGCTCTTTTATGAAGTGGAGTTTGATTTAATTTTACTGCATTTTTTGGGTCCAGAAAGAGAGAAAGGATGAAAGCTTGCTTCCCTTGACTCGTCCGACCAATTTATGATCCGTTCGTTTCATATTTTCTGTGCCACTCTCCCTTCCAAAACCGACCTCAGGAAAATGAGTGACCTTTGTGAATGTGTTGTGTTTTTCCAGCGATGACTGTTTAGTCGACGGGGTGGCCAACTTCCTGGTGGGATATTTCTGAAGCTGCGCTAAAGATATGCTTCCCCCCTTTTTTAGAAAAAAATAAAATAAAATGATAAACTTAAGGAAAGAGAGAGAGTTAAACAAGAAGGGACAGTCGAGAAGTGGATCCTTCGATCTGTAGGTACTGGATCTTTATCTATCTTTGTTTGACTTCTGATACTTCCAAAGAGAGAGAGAGAAAAATACGGACACTTTATTGGGGAACCTGTTGTAATTTCCCATTTGGAATCGTTCTGAGGACACCCTAGTAGTCAATCATTTTAATAAGAAATCATGTGGGAGAAACAGAATTGTGGCTGAAAACTACCTTTGAAGGTTTGTGTTCCTATTGCTAATGTCATTTTGCAGAACGTTGCTGCCCTGTTAACTTACAACTGTTTATTTGCAAACCTTGCTAGCAGTCTCCGTTTTCCACCTTCAACTTTTATTTCAAAATGTACTCTTTAAAATAAATGTGTTGTACTATTGCTGGAAAGAGAATGCTGTCTGTCAAGTTTTTTAAAAAAAGAATTGCTTTTTCTTAAAACGTATACAGCAGGCAACGATCTTGAAAACACATTAAAATTATATATACACATTTTAAAAACAGCCCCCAAATGAAACCAGTCCTTCCAAAAATTAGTGTCATTTTATGATACCCTTTCAAATACTATAGTTTTTGCTTCATTTTTCTCCTTGAGAAAGTGCAATAGTCTTTTTTTTTTTTTTCATTTTTATTTTGCCAAATGATACTTTACTTTTTTGGAATAAAAAATAAATATACAAATTCTAAAGGTATTTATAAAGATAGAAACATATTTATTTTCTTTCTTTTTTTGCGGACATGTATTTTATACTACACTACAATTAAATGAGATAAATTCAAAGGAAACAAATGCATTCGCTTTCAAACAAACATTAAAAGAGACAGAGGTTATTTTACTAAGCTTTGACGTGAACTGGTAAGGTGACCATGTATAGAAAAAGAGAGATTTGTAGCCTATAAAAGAATCTGGTCTTTCTCCTCTGCATACTGAAATGTGATCAAAATGGGAATAAAATTGCTTAGTAGTGATTGAAAAAATTGTCATATGTAACTATTTCACAAAATGTCACCGGCAGATAATATTGTGGAGAGATAACGTCGTCTGTGTATGTTTGCGTGTTTGATGAAGCGGAAATATATCAAGACAAGGTTTGCTGACATAATGAAATCTCAGATTCTGGTAAGGTTTCTGAAGCATGCGTGGCAGAGCCACATTTCAAAAATTCACAGCTAACTCAGATCTAGAATACTGTCAGTCCTAACCCAAATTTTTTTAAAAAGAGCGTTTCCCAAATCCCACTGCAATCAGTGGGGCACATTTATTATGAGCAACATAAATTCCAATGCATGACTTAATTGTTCTCAAGCTGTGGTTAAATGGGACTATAGTTGCGCTGAAGTTGAAATAAAGCTTTTCTGTATATTTTCATTCTACGGGAGCCCTTTGACAATCCTGAACTCTCTTGCCTGGGAGTAAGGCTTTTTTTGCAATAAATAGGGATTGTTTCTGAGTTGAGATGGAAAGGATTGTGTGAGTCATAGATCAAAAGTGTATCGAAAGTTCAAATGCACTCATGCAAATGCAGTAGCTTTCTCTATCGAATTTAGAACCCATTGAAAAAGGCTGTGAGTAGAGTGGATCTGGGGTCCATGTGAATAGGACTAGAAAGAAGCAGTTATGGGACTCATTTTAAGGAAGAGAGGGAGATAAATTCAATTTGAAAATTGCATAATGTTGTTGTTGTTTTCATTGTTGTGTGCCTTCAAGTCATTCCCAGGAACCCTAAGGCAAACCTAAAACATTTGCTATTATTTTTCAAATGTCAGTACCACCTTTGGAAAATAATAACTAAAAGAGATTAGAGATGACTATTAACAATCCCATAGGGGGAAAAAATCCATAGGAAAAATTCCGACAATTCAGTTTTCCAAACCACAAAGCTATTGATTTCCATGGAAAATTCATCGTGGAATTTGCCTTGGCCAGTCAATGTGTCCATCATTCATTGTTCTGAGGAAGTCACTTGTTTTAGGTTAGCTCGTGCATATTATTTTCATATGTCTACTTTCTCTCACTGTTTCATTGCAGTTTCTTCAAGCTGGTACATTTAAAAGGTTGGGCCTTCCTCTTTTGCTCCCTGCAGGATGGGTTATGCAGTCTTAAAACCTTTGGATTTCTGATTAGATGGAACAGGTGTCAAATTGGGGAGCAGCAAATCCATCATTTTAAATGTCTCTTGTTGGCGTGAAAAGTTAATGCATTATTGGATAAGACTAAAAAGATCAACGAGAATGTTTTTTTGAACAAAACATCCAGGATGTTTATTGCTTGCTTTTGCTCTGATCGTACTCTACGTCTTCCTAAATGAACGCGGACAAATATTCAGATCGATATTGGAAACTGCAGAATTCAGCTAGAATCCAACTGTTGCCAAAGAAAATCAGGAGCCACCCTATTATTTCAAGCGCAGGCAGGTGGCAAAGCAGAGCCAAATGTTTCTGAAGCCCTGGCATCAGCATTTTTGTTGTGCTTCCAGATAAATGGTTGTGCTGTAAATCTGTCTTAATGCATCCAAAGTCTGCAAAGTGGAGATATTAATCAGGAAGAGCCTTGAAAGGTTGAACTGGATCACAATTTGCTCCTTGTCCAGTAGAGGGCATTGGTACTTTTACAGAGCAAACCTGGGGGAACCTTTTACGGGAAGCCCAAGAACACGAGGGCTGAACAGGGATCCGACCTCTCCGTTGCTGATTAGCTGCTTAAAATGCTACCTTGTTGTAAAACACATCATTTAAGAGTCTAACAAAATGTTCTTAACTGCTCTTTGTAGCTTCCAATGGTAAAACCTATTATGGTGATTCATTGCAAGACTTACAGCATGTCTAATGGAGTGAAATGAAAGGAAATGAGGGTGGTTATTTCTCAGACCATAATTAATCCGTCTCCACATTGCATCCATGTTAAGATGTTTGCCTTTTCGACAGATTATGTTGAACCTCCCGCCCGCCACACACAAATTCATTTAAAACTGTATTTATCCAGTATTAAACTCCTTCATTATCCAGTTCTAGCATTTCTAGAGAGAAAGCAAAACAGATCAGTTTTCATGCAATCTATAGCATCACCTGGTTTCAGAAGCACAGAAAGGTCTCCACCAAGAACTGAACTTCCACTCACTTAACAATGAAAATTGTAACTGTTATTAATGAAACAGAGCAAGAATTGCACTACAATTTAAAATTACATTTTGACCACGTTTTTAACCATAACAGCTACCCTGTAGGGCGTTTTTTGAAACCACTCATTATATTTTAATCTGATTTCATTCTCACTTTCTGTATACTTTTTCTTTGCAAGCCGTTGAAGAAAGGTGAAGAAATAAAATAAGATTTTTTTTAAAAAAGACAACCAAATAATCAAGAAAATCATTTATTCGTTGAAGAAGGATCTAAATGTAAAAGAAACCTCCCTTTAAAAAAAAGTAGGTGTATTCCCATATTATATGCTGTTTGTTCCGTTAAATACAAAGCAGATAGAAATTTCATTTTGTTTCCTATTCATGTTTAACTGGGAAAAACAGAATGTAAGGGGTCACTAGAAAGCTAGGTAGCATTATTCACTTGTTAAATAAATCAAGAACTTCAGCAATAAAATGATTCAGCATTAGTCCTGTCCACATTTACCTGGGAGTAAGCCCTGTTGAACCCATTGGGACATGAGTCGGAAAAGACAAGGACAACTTTGCATCGTAAATGTATCAAATCCAATGGTAAGTACTTTTTTTCTTACTTTTTTTTTTTAAAAAAAATACTAAAAGTTATGCCGAATCCATAATCCTAAACTTTTTTCCTTGGAAGCAAATTTCCTTGAAATCAAAGGGATCTACATAAATTCTAAAGCAAGCATAATACATCTTCTATCAATGGTATTAAAACAAAAGCAACATATTTTTTGCTCAACATAATTGGCATAAAAGATGTCGTTTGATCCCCATGTCAAACGATTTGGCCCAAACCAGAAAGAAAATTTCAATATGGCCTTAAAATACTGTCATTCTTTGTCTTTCAACCGAGACGAGTTAAAACAGAGAGACGTTCGTTGCTGTGTTTGTTAACTCTGGAGATAATTTCTGAGTTAAGAGTTTTTTAAAAACTTCTATGTGAGCATACTTATTGCTGTGGCGTGTTCTTTCTTATCTTTTTTTATAAAAAACCTAGCTTCATTCCTCTTCTACTATGGCTAGATTATTTTAATCAGCAATAATTGCCCTGCATAATGAAGAGCTCCACATCAATCCTATTCAAAGGCACACATCGATCTGCAATTAATAACGCAAACTAATTCAGGATTTCATCCTAGACTTTAGCCAAAGGTTTGGCTAGTCCTGCTTGAAACCATACCAATTCTTTACCATTTTTGTTTGACTGTTTGTTACATTTTTCTTTCCATTCTCCAATTCATGTGCAATAGCTGGTGTCAGAACGAGGATCAGCAAGTCAAATAAAGGAGAAATACTGTCCAGCTTAAGAAAATTTAAGAACTACAGCCCTAGCATTAAAGAGGAACGGACTCAGAATTCTGCTGTCTGTTGCACAGATAGTTGTCAAAGAAAGTTGCATTTTAAAAGTCTTGGGAAAAGAGTCTCTGAACACAGATTTATATTAATGCAAAGGACATTGCACATTCATCCTGCTACCGTTTTGTTATTCATGGAGTTTTTTTTGTCAAAATCCATGAGCCTGCTCATGGTTTGATATCCTCTGTGGAGGGGCTTCTCCCTGGTCTCACCACCATCAGAGATCCATCCTGGTAGGAACATGGAAGAGGGTCTTCTCCGTGGCTGGTCTCAGAACCCCCTTTTGAGAGAGGTTAGATTGGTACCTTCCTTGCTCTCTTTCCACAGATGGGCTGCTCAAAGGGAGCGGGCCATAGAGAATGGAGCTGGGCTGTCTTTCTGTGTTGATCTATTTGTTGCTTTGAATAGCTATGTTTTTAATTGGTTTTAATTTAGTTTAATTGAATTTATTTGTTTTCTGACTAGTTTAATGATATTTTTTACTTTCGTATTTGGGAGATATATGATATAGGTATAGGGTCTTTCCACACCATACTGTTATAGTGCTATTATTCCACTTCCAACCTCGTGTGGAATTCTGAGGTTTGTAGTTTCCTGGCGCCCAAAACCTCTCCGGCTGAGAAGTCTAAATGTCCTTCCCTAAACTGCAAACCCCAGGATTCCACAGGATGTTGACAGCGGAATAGTAGCACTACAACAGTGTAGTGCAGAAACACCCATAGATA
Organism: Ctenosaura bakeri; assembly: GCA_948474755.1. Taxonomy (NCBI): domain Eukaryota; kingdom Metazoa; phylum Chordata; class Lepidosauria; order Squamata; family Iguanidae; genus Ctenosaura; species Ctenosaura bakeri. The sequence goes on along the minus strand of CAOLHI010000405.1, from coordinate 543,440 downwards.
TGGTCATATGTACACCAAATATATAAGGTATGCATGCCCACCCACCCATCCATCCATCCAGCTATGTTTCTTTTAATGGGTGTAAGTCAGCTGGAGTGCCAGACTGGGGACAGGCAGGATGTAAATAAATGTAATAGAATATAAAATAATAATACCTATAGCATACCCTCAACATGTCAGGGATGAAGATGGGGATGCATGTGGCCAAGCAACATCAAAGCGTGGTCAAGGTCGCAAAAGTTATGAATGAATGAAAGGCTGCAGCAGTTTGCTTTTGCCTGAGTCTACTGGGAAGGGCAAGATTCCACTTTCTCGTTTCTCCTTTTCTCCTTTCCTCTCTTTTCCTCCCCCTTGCTGAGTCAATTGAGTCCAAACTCCTTTTGCACTTTGAACTCAGTTTGCAGCAACTGAAGTAAGCTGAAGATAAAGGGAGAAAGTGGAAGGAGGGGAGACAAATGAAGACATTTTGAAAATAGCTGAAAAGGTGGGACATCAGAGGGTTCATTGGGACTGTCTGTGCCAAATTTCAACAATTGGAGGGAATGCTACAGGTAGAACATTTATGGACCTCTTTCTCCCCACTCAAGAAGAGAGATAGAAAAAAGACCTCCTTTATGACTTCTGGGAGATTCTCCCAAATAGGATTACGTCTGTAATTCACCATATACTTTGGACCTTAGCTGGGCGTGCTTTCTCCCTCTTAGTAGCAGACACTTTTCATTTTCTGAATAGCCCTTTAAAGAAGAAAAACACTGGCCCTTCAAACAGAGTTTCTGAACCACCTAGTGTTCCTTCTATTTTTCCCCAGTGAAAACTAATTTCAGAGAAGCATTTGGGCGAGTTAAATAGCAGGGTTGCCTGTGCATTGGGCTGGCACAGTTCATTTCTGTTTGGTTTCAAGGTGGGGAAGATTTACAAGTGGCAACTGTCACTTTGCTACTTGCATGTGTTTCTCTCCATCCGCCTTTTTTATATAAATAAATGAATGAACAAATGAATGAATGAATACAAAGAGCAACGTGGACACAGGCATTCTCAAATATAAAAAAGGAAAATGCTTCCTCACACCACGCGCTATTCATTTACAAATAGCAGCCTTTGGTTTGGATGGCTTTAAACTGGATGTGTCATGGGGTTATGAGTCTATTAGCAGCACCTCTTAGGCCATTTCCACACTAGACCTGGGAATCCTCAAAGGCCTCTCCTTAAACTGCAAACCCCAGGATTCCATAGAATGTTGAAAGTGGAATAGTAGCACTATAACAGTCTAGTGCAGAACTGGTCCCATCACTAGATAGAATGAGGCAGCAAATTATTGGAGCAGAGAGGTGTGTACATTCAAGTCCCTTTAGCCAAACTGATGTTTTTGCTTGTGATGTAAAATTCAGTTTCCAGTGTAGATCAATTCTGTACATCTCCAGAGCTTGAAGATGCTATTTTTTTCAAGATGATTACCCACAGAATCCCTTATTACTCCCTACAATAAGAAGCCTTAAATGACAGGGTAGCAGATTTCATTGAGAGCAAACGTAGTGTCGTGGTTTCAGCATTGATCTAGGACACTGGGAGACCAGGACTTGAATCGTCTGCTCAGCTAGGAAAACCCACTGGCTAATCTTGAGTGAATCACACTCAGTTTAACAGGAAGGGAATTGCAATTTGCTATCTTATGCTACTTAGAGTTGACTGTGCTGGGGCGGTTTGACAAACTGTTTGACCCCTCCTAAGGCAGTTCTTAATATATCTAAGCCCATGTATTCTGCATTTGGGAAAGTTCTTTTTTCATTTACAGTAGAGTCCCGTTTATCCGACGCTCGGTTATCCGGCCATCCGGATTAACCGACGTTGCGACAGCCTGGGGGCGTGGCTGTGGGCATTTCTGCGCCCCCAGACATGCCCAGACATGCCCAAACATGCCTCCAGGCCCGCCCCGACACGCCCCCAACACGCCCCAAAATGGCGGCCACCGCGGGCATCCGGGTAATCCGACCCTTTCGGTTATCCGACGCTGCGGCCGCCCGTTTGGGTCGGATAACCAGGACTCTACTGTATTTAAACTCCCAGAATCCAGTAACTGTTGTGCTGGCTGGGAATTCTAGAGGTTATAATCCCCACAATTAAGTTTTCCAAGTTCACTGGTCTCATCTGAATAATATTTGCATCTACTGGAAGAACTTTTCAAGTACTGGAAGTACTTTACAAGTTCTTTCACTATCAGTATCTTCATATTAGATCCTGAGTTTCACGTGAGATGAAAAACACTGAAAGGAAAACTCACGTGGCTTTGCATGGGCTGACCCAGGGAAAAAAAGAAAAGTTTGCATCTCTTTTTAATTGTGTATCCCTGTCCTAGGAAATTTCTTCCAAAAGAACAAGCCAACACTGTAAAGGTTAAATAGTATGTCTTGTTTCTTACGACTCCAAGAGAGTGGGAAATGGGTTGTATACCTGAAAGGAGGTTGTGCATGACCAACTGATGCCTAACCTACAGCCAAAACTTCTATCAGACTTATGAGCTTGATGGAATTTTCCCATAGATGTGCTTTGCAGAAACAACCTGGCAACATCACCAAACTATGTTAGAAAGTACAAGCAAATGGCTCAGGGCTCCCATTCTGCTCAGATTCTGGTTGGTTGGGATGGGGGAACAGAAATGCATCTCCTCTACATCCAGTTGGATCCTTGATTCCTTAGCAAGGTCTTCTAATCTTTCTGGGTGAAGCTTGAAGAAGCGATTCCACTTCAGGTTCTGAGGTTGGCCCTACCAGGAGGAAGAGTGGGATGGCTGCCTCACGCCGCAGCTTTGACTGTTTGTGAACAGGCAGCAAATTTTGACTTAAAATTTTGCAATTATTGCACTTTTACTGCCCTGGAGGGAGAGAGGTGCTTGTGGGATTTTCCAGCTCAGGTGCCAGAAAATAACTTGGCTGGTCTTATTGTGGAGGTGGCACGATATCTTCGGCTGGCCTTGAATATTTCACATACAGCCACCCAGTTAATTTGGAGGCCAGCTTAAAAATCTGAACCAGGGACCTCTTTGGCCAGAAAAAGCTCAGCTTTCATTGCTTATTACTTTTCTAATTGCCACAATTTCCTGTTCCGATATGGAATTTAGTAGCTGAGTATTTAATATTAAGTTTTGCTGTTTTATGCTTGTGAGCTATTTGAAAAAAATCTACATAAAAAAGACATAACTAACTAACTGACTAACAATGGCTGAATCCTAATGTTAATCCTGACTAAAGTCAAGTGATGGAATCAACCGGATTTACCTCTATTCAACAATGGATTAAAGATATCTGCTCAAGTTGGGACCATTCAACAGAATGTCACCCAATGTATTAATTAGGACTCTCTTAGGAACACCCATTGATCTAAATTCCATTAGCTACAACTGGAATAGACCCATAATTCAATGGTGGGGGGAAGCATGGAGAGCACAAGGGCCAATTTGTACTCCTATCCACACCACGGTGGGTAGCACAAGTTATTTTTTTAGCTAGGATTTGTCAGGAAATCACATCTAGAAATCACTTCCAGTTGCAACCTCTTTTGTTTATTTTATTTATTATTTTACTGATTTAATGTTTAATGTTATAGTCTACACTGGGGAAGTTGGAAACCAATTTTGTATTTGTTTTGTCTGTCTTATGTGTTATGATTGTGCTCCCCCCCCTTTTTTTTGTCACTGTTGTTATGGGAGTGTTGATTGTGTTTCCCTGCATGGCAGAATAAGATTGGAATGGATGGCCCCTGTGGTCTCTTCCAGTTCTGTAATGCTACAACCCCCCCACTTTAAAAAAAATTGATTATCTGCCTTCCACTCCAAGTAAACATGGGCATGCTTAGAACCACTACTGTGAATGCTCACAGCTATTGAATAAATGTAAAACAATAGTGTTGCTATTTTTTTATACATTATATTTCTATCTCAACTTTCTTCCAGTGGGCTCAAGAGGGCATCCATGGTTCTCTCATCAAGTTCTGTTTCTTTACAACAGCCCTGTGTAGTTAGGTAAGGCCAAGAGAGGGGGAACGGCCCAAGGCTGCCTAGCAAGCTTTATGGTTCAGTGGAGACTAAACCCTGGATTTTCCAAGCCCCAGTCCAGTAGCAATGTTAATCCTTTACTAATTTTCTTCTCAATGGAAGCAGCAAATAATCTGAATGATCTTTTTTTCCTGCTGAGAAAAGTCTTTGAAAACTATCCCATTTTCAAAGTCTGTTTGCAATTCAGAACTTAGTCTGCACAAAATTCGCGCTTGCATTTTCAGTGCAAAAAATGCTGGTTCCTGCTCAGAATATGCTGTTTTACATGCAAAACAACCACTTGCAAATTTTGTGTAGCTTAAGTGCCGAAATGCAAAGACTGTCATCAGTCCAGGATTCCTCTGGTCAGGATCGAGAATGTTTTTAGAATTATTTTTCAAATATTTTAAAATATATTATTGATCCAGCACTCTAATGACTCCAGCACCTTGCCTCTACATGGTAAGACTCATCAGGTTGATCACAAAATTGAAATGTTAATGTGGAGATTGCTCCAATCTTAGTTGCTTCCATTAGGAAGTCTAGTGTAGGTACTAGATAGTCTAGACATGTAGTACTGGCTTCCTGTGTGATATGCAATTTATTTCAGAATACTCAGGATCCTTCTAAATAAATATACAGATCTAATGTGTATGGCTTTTGTAGTCTTATGGCTACAGCTTGGAAATATTATTCTTTGAATCTCCCAGGCAGCTTGGTCAAATTTCCCAACCCATGGTTACAACAAAAGAAATAGTCACTGTTCTAAAATCACAAGATGTGTGCTGTGCATTATTGGTTCTGTAATCTTAACACTACATAAACAGTGGTGCATGCCTATTTTGTACTTGGATTACATCTGAGATTGGGACATTTGGTGCAGTCTCTTTGACAAGGTCAAAAATATCCTGAGAATGCAGCTAGCTTGGCTAGAAAAAAAAAATGGAAAAACGGAAAAGGAATGCAGATGTTTTTAGAATTCTTGATTCTACTTGGTGCAAGCACAGTAATAAAAAAGAAAAACAGGAGACATTATGAACATATGTCAGATCTGTTGGAAGCATGGAAAACTTTGGCACGGTTGCCAGATTTCTGGGAAGATGACCCAGAAGTACTGGAACCACAATATCCAAATGGAATCCTGGCTTTAGCAAAGGGGGTTTGGCTCTTTCTTTGATGAAAGTGTAAAATTTGGGGGCTTTTCAGTTTAGAAGGAAAAGAGGGCATGATGGAATATGATCTACTAAGATGTTATTAATGGGCATGAATCACCACATAAAATTGCTAGGTAGTAGATTCAAGGAAGACAGAAGAAGGACATTCATACCCCACAAGATGTTTGGTGATGCTCAGTGGCCAAAATGGCTTAGAAGGGGATTTAAAAGATTAGGAATTTAGGAAGCTGACTTATATTGAGTCAAACCAACAAAGAACCCAGCCTAGATTCAGTTCTCATTGGGAATAAAGGCTCATCAGAGTCCTAGCAAGAGTATTTCCTGGTGGTCTCGTGGACTCACCAGGCCTGACCTTTCTCTGCTTCTTGAATTAGACAAGATCAAGTATCTCCGGGGTGGCACGACAGTCAAATTTAATAAAGAATAGCTTTTTGTCAGCATGGTTACAACTTCTATGACAGATGGAGCAGTGAATCCACTCTGGGCTTTAGTCAGCATTTTAAAGGAACTGTCTAAGGTGCTCATGCCTATCATTTGTGTTTCAGTGCCTTAGAAGAACTCCTTTAAAGTTGAGACTAAAACTGGGAACAGATTCACCTCTCCCATTAAGCTGGAGTCAGCAGCTGTATTGACAAGTGGAATGTGTAGCAAAATGTTCCATCTCCAGCCAGCCATCTAAATACACCCACCTCCACAACACTCCATTCCATTCTATCTCCCACCCAGTTTTCCCACCACCAGAAGCTAGTTAGCATTCTGTAACTATTGAACACATTTGTTTTGCATTGGACTGTTGGGAAGCACTTCTTCCCTTTAGCTCTCTTTGTGTTTCTCTGTTATCTTCTGTAAATTTTGGAACTCCCCTAAACTTGTACTGATACTTCCAGCTCGTGCCTCTGTGATGTTCTCGCGTACGAACCAACACTCACCTCTGAACTTTGGAAACAGAGTTATAATAACAGTCATATAGAACCTCCATGTTCAGAGGCAATATACCCTGAAAATCAGCTGGTGGAATAGTCAAACAGCAGGAGGCGTATGACTGCCATGCCGTACTTATGAGCTATTTGCAAACATTGGTGGATGCCAGTTAGAATTCTGGGGTAGGTGGACTCAACTTGGAAACAGAGGGATGGTATTCTGGCTACGTAGAAATTCCATGTTTACAATCACTATGCACCTAAGGTCAGTTGTTGGTGTAGGGAAATAGCAGGTCTATGACTTCCACACCCTACTTATGAGTTGTCTGAAAACATTTGGCTGAGAACTGAAAGAAACAGGATACCGGAGTAGGTCGACCCAACTTGATCTGATCCGGCAAAGCTTCTTTTAACTCTGAAAATTTCCACAGCAAGGCGCTGGATTCCTTTGGCATTTACGTTTGCTTCCTCCGTTACAGTTGATTTTTTTTAAAAAAGGCATTTCTCCTTAAAAATAGAACAGAATAAATTCATAAAACTTACCCACAAGGAACCAGACAATGTGGAGAGTTTGAGTTTCCTCCCAAATTGCAGGACTTCTCCTCCTAGGAATTCTTCACTTAGGGTAGCTGTGTTCTGTTCCCTCTCCAGATACTAAAAGCGGCAGGCAATTCCTTTAAACCAATTCCATCGCAGTCCCAACCTTCTTTTTTGTTTTCTTTTTCTTTTTTTTTTAACAGCCAAAAAAAACCTTGCTTGCAACATAGCATAAATACCCAGGGACATTATTTGTACCTTCTAAAAGCATGTGCCTATTTTTCTTAGCCTTTAATATTTCTGATTTGTTAATGCAAATCCCTCTCCCAGAGTTTCGACGTGAAACATTTCATTGCACAGCATCTTTGTGTGTGTGTGTGTGTGTGTGTGTTTGTGTTGTTGCATCCATTCACTTAAGGCCTTGCCAAAACAACCAGAAAGGCTCCCCAAAAGATGGATGCCAGATAAAATGGCTCAGTGTAGTTTTGAAGTCATAGACCCTCTTTTGAAAGGGGCTTCTTTGTTAATCTTGCCTCCCAACCAAGCTCCCAGAATCTGGGGGTAATTAAATTCAGGGGACCCTCATTTCCCTGATGGCTTCAGCTGGTGATGACATTCAGTGTGACAACCTGTCCTGCAGTGCAGAATTGCCATGAGCTGATGGGTCCCACCCCAGAAGCAACTGAATCTGAGCTTATCTATCTATTTTTATCTATGTCTATCTATTTATTTATTTATCTATCTATCTACCTCTGTCTGAATGTAACCCTATCAGTTGCTAAGTTTCTGTCATCAGCTATTACGATCAGGGAGAGAGAAATATCAAAACTATGTTGGGTTACTAGTGATACACTTTAAGATCAATCCAATTCTGTTGTTTTGATGAGATGAAATTAATGGACACCTATTTATATTTTATCGAATAATCCACATTGTCTATGTTTTTAATTTACTTCATGTATTTTAATACTATTTTATGCATTTATGTCCTATGTGATCCTTTTATATCCTGTGCATAGTCTATCCTATTTATATATTCATGTCTTATTTTTAGTAGGTGTACTTTCTCTATATCGTGCAATTGCATGGTTCACTATGTTGGGTCTATAGACCGTAAAATAAAGTTTGATTTTGACATCTATGTCTGTCTATGTCACTATGCAACATATCTATCTATCTATCTATCTATCTATCTATCTATCTATCTATCTATCTGTCTATCTGTCTATCTACCTATTTATCTATCTGTTTACCTATTTACCTATTTCTGTTCATCTATTAGGAATGCACCTGGCCAAAAAGCAACGTGTGATCTGAATCACTGTGGATATGCTTTGCAGAAACTTGCATGATTACTGCCACCCAGCCACAGAAGATTATGTGCTCAGCAATGCTTCATAGTAAAATATAAATATTTATGTTGTACCCCACCCACAGGAAAGGCACCCTGGGACAATATCCTTTCAGAATCAAGTAAGGCTTGCAGGGCTGAGTCTTCCAGTAGATTTTAAAATCCCTGCATGCAGAAGGATTTGAGGATGGTAGAGTGTCCTTTGATGTGCTAGCTTTCTACAAGTAGGGAGTTCTGATGTGGTAGAACTCAGTACAAACTAATCCTTGAGAACCAGGCTGCAGATTTTTGAAATAGCAACACCAACAAATGTTAGTGTTTACACAGAACCTCCATGTTCAGAGGCAATGTGCATTGAATGTTTGAATACTGTTTTGAATATTCTGACTGTTTCTTATGGAGAATTGGGTTGCACCTGCTAGGTATTTCTGTCCCTCTATAGGGACTAGATTCCGGAATGATATTGGAAGCTAAGCAGGGTCAGCCCAGGTTGGTTATTGGATAGGAGACCATCAATAAATACCAGGTGGTGTAGGCTATAGGTCAGAAGAAGAAAGTGGCAAAACTGCTTTTGAAGATACCTTGCCTAAGAAAATCCCATGAAATTCATGGAGTCACCAAGATCAACAGGTGACTTGAAGGCACATACCCACACATATTATTTAAAGCTTGGAAAAGTTACTTTTTGGACTATCAAAATCCCTCATGGGCATTCTGAGAGTTGTAGTTTATGAATAATTGGTGTAAACAATGATCAGACTCAGTGACTGCAGGACCAAAGCAAAATTTGAATCAAAGTCTGCCTCCAGATGTCCATTATCTGTTCAACCAGTGAGCCTTCACGGACCTTTTAAAAGTTAAAAACCAACAATTATTTTCCCCAAAGACACAAGCAAATCACACAGCTCACTTGGAATCTTCAGATTCCTGCATGCAAACCATGATGTGAGAGGTGCATGGAGATCCGTCCAGCTTTCCGTGACTCACATCCCCTCTCTGAACTGGTGCTCCGGAATTCACCCAAGGGCGCCCAAAGGGTTAACCCGAAGGGGTCCTGCGACTGGAGACCTCCAGCGGTCTCACGCTGACATGATGGCAGGGCTCATGTTTCGCACTTAATTACTTGTTCAGCAATCACGCCTCTGAGAGAGATGGATGTGTTGCTCTGTTTAGGCCGGGCAGCTGTGAACTGTTTATTTACTTATCCTTCAGGAGGGAATGGCTGTAATTTAAAGGTTCAGAACTTGACTACCCCTGCACCGTCTGCTCCAAAAATGTGCCAGGTCTTTCCTTTAAACACTTCCATATTGCTTTGATGGAATGTGGCTTTCAAAACTCCTTTACCTGGCTCCCCTTTGTTTTCTTTTCAGGTGGGCTCGGAAAGCAGTGGCCCAATGTGTGAAACCATTGAAGACCGTGGTAGAGATACTCTCCTCCTTCCTTTCTTTCTTTCTTTCTTTCTTTCTTTCTTTCTTTCTTTCTTTCTTTCTTTCTTTCTTTCTCTCTCTCTCTCTTTCTTTCTCCTCTCCAAGGAGAAACTCTGAAAGCAAAATGTACAAGAGGTGTGGGCTGATGCTTTCCACAGAAACATCACACCTTGGAAGGACCCCAAAGGCCCAACACTCCCGGGGCACCAAATGGTCTCGTTAAGGCATCCACCATCACTCGGGTACCAAATGGCATTTCACTTTCATGCCAGCTTTGTCCTGCAGTCCTAGGTGTGAGTTCTCAGATTATGAGCCACCTGTGGGGGCCCAAACACATTGACTTGGCTCTTTAACTTTCCTTCCATGGATGGAACAGAGTCAACATTCACAGGCCCGGGTCTTTTTTCACCTCCTTCACCCTGCTGTAATCCCCTGGCACCAAAACCCACCTCAAATCTACTTCTGAAAGTTGGAAGACCATTAGGAATGGTGCAAGAAGTTGCAGCTGGATGGGGGAACTGGGAGGAAATGCTTTCTCCATCTTATGAATGGACAAACTGTATAGGCTCCTGGATGTTCAAATTTCTCCATTTCAGAGCTCTGTTTGTATGTTGCAAAGCAGCCATATCTGACCTTTTGCTTTCCCCCACATTTCAGTTTTGTTCATTATGGCACATTGTGATCTAAAACAAACTGAAATTAAATCCTCACGCGAACCAACTCAGGAGTGTTACAGCTCCTCTCATTCCAGTTCTATCATTTGGGCAATGTAGGGCACAGTAACCTTAGGTGTGTCTACACAAAGTAATTATAGCACTTTCATTCTACTTTAACTTGCTAGTGCTCCCATCCTGTGGCATTTAGGGATTTGCAGCTTGGTAGAGAGCCAGCATGGTATAGTGGTTTTTGCTTTGGGGTATGATCCCAATTCCCCACTTGGCTATGGCGACCCACTGGGTGACCTCGGGCACATCACAAAGCCCCAGAAAGTCCTGTGGTCGGTTCACCTTAGAGTTGCCATAAGCCAGAAACAACTTGAAGGCACACAACAAGAATGAAATACTTAATAATTCTCTGCTGAGAGCTTTAGTGTTGTCATTCAGGGGAGTTCTCTATCTAAGATCCCTAGCCCTAAACCACAGATCCCAAGACTCGATAGAGTGGACCCATAATAATTCAAGAGCTACCAAACTGCTATCATTGTGCAATGCAGATACACCCCTTTGTTAGTAACTTTGGAGGTTTTGATCTGCTTGTTTAGATGAGAAACGAGCATGTATCTCAGCTAATCTCCTGGGAGTGACTTGGCATCTCTTTGTTATCTTATGCAGTAAAGCTTTAATTGGTCTGTAATACACATGTTAGTTATGCACTTACATGTTTGGAATTTAAAAAGTGACTTCAACTTTGTTGTGCTGTAAAACAAGACTAGCTTGTTGATTCTTGGGGAGGAGAACGGTTAATGGTCTGATGGAAGAATGATTAGTGCGCATACATACTTATTGTCTGAGATTTTTGAAAATGTGAGCATATTATTTTTAACTAGAATGGAGCCAAAATTCCTTAGGAGAGTGGTTTTTTCCCTCTGCTCAGAATGTTTCAGAGAATTTCCTTCTTCTTTTAGAAATAAGACAACTTGCAGGGTTTTCTCCAAACATCCTCCACCATTTTGGGTGTTCTCAGCCTCTCCTCTCCATTCATCAGGGCAAGAAGGAGTAATCGTAGAGCAAGAGCACTGCCTTGAAAACTATTTGGCCTTAATCCTGTTTGTAAGTCCCAGTTAGAGTCCACCCATTGAACAAGCTGTCAATGAGTCAACATATAGCTAAATGTCACAGATAACGCTCAAGCTATTTCCACACTATACTGTTATAGAGCTGTTATTCTATTCTCAATATCCTATGGATTCCTGGGGTTTGCAGTTTAGGAAGCAACATTTAGAATTCTCGGCCAAAGAGCTCTTTGGCCTCAGTAAACTACAAACTCCAGAATTACCAAAGGAGGTTGAAAGTGGAATAATAGCAACTATAACAGCGTAGTGCGGAAATGGCCTCAGTCTACTCTAATCAGGCCTAAAAATAGGATTTAGGTGAACGTGTGTTCCTCATTTGTTAGACCTGGTGTTTTTATATGAATGATTTATTCCATGCAATTGTAGAGATGGAAAGAATATTTGATATTATTTTATAAATGGACAAAAACATGTTTGTCAAGTGTGGAGAAATCCTAATGAGAAGAATCTTGGAAAGATGAGAATCTTCACATTTTGGGACTTATGCAATGCAAAATTGGCACATGGCTGGTTTGTGCAGCATCTTCTGTGTAGCAAATACTATATCTGCACAGAAAATACGTGCAAAACAACCACGTGCAAATTTTGCACAGAATAAGTCTTAACTAAGAAAAACTTAACTGTTTTTTTCAAGACTTTCTTGCAGCACGTAGAAAATTGTTAAAGTAAGTGGAGAATTACCCCTATGCAATTGTGGTTGATGCTGAAGGTATCATGTTCAATGAAGTCACCAGGGGATGCCTCCTGCTACATCAGCAGCCCTCTCTGCATCCATATCATCTCAGGCCTCTGGTTTTGGGCCTCTAATCTCAGGTCCTAGGATTATCCTTCATGGTGATGAAGGTGGTGGAGGCATCAAGCTAGTAAATGAAGGAGAGACTGGGCCAAGACAGAGTCAGTACAGTCTAGGATCCCAGCTACAATCTGGTCTTCATCAACTAGTGCAAGAGGTCCTGGAGCTGCAATTGGTCTTTGAAGAAATCTTAAAGCCTGGCTTTTCCCCTCATCAATGGGAGGCTTCAAATTTTTTGTTTTGTTTTGTTATTTTTCCATGCCTGGCTTCCTTGACTTCTCCAGCAAACACTTGAAAGCATTATATCGGAGGAGCCAGTCACGCGTGAGACTTGGAGTAAACAAAAGAGGATGGGGTGTGAGGATGGAAATGAATTTTCCACAGGAATCTGCTTTGCCTTCTCTAGGTAATAAGAGGGTTGATGCATTCATTGTGTTGCTACTTATTTCCTTTTCACAAGTATTTTCCCCCTCACTTCTAACCATATAGCCATGAAGTTAAGACTGGAAACCAGAATGTTTGGAAATTAAAGACGGGCCCAGCAATCCAAAAGTTGTGCACTCTTTCACAGTGCCAAGTAGTAAATCCTTTAATGCTTCTGGATTTTACACTCCAGTTCGGAATTCCCCAATGGTATTGAGTAATATGCTGATTGTATTGGTTTTAATTCCAGGGTCATTGGAGTTTTCACAGAAAAGCACTAACGCACAGTAGCTGACATGGGTTGAGAAGAAAAATGTACAGCATTTGCAAGACTCATTTTTTTCCCCAGCTTGATTCAAAGTTACATGTGATCCAGATGGCTTCAACTTCAAGTGTTCCTGGGTTTTCTCTCTGTCGTATTCAGTACCTTGTAGCCCTGAGTTAAGCACATAGTCCTCCCTGGACCATAGTCCTCCTTGGACTAGTGCTGAAGGGTCCACAATTCATGGAAAGTGTGTCAACAGACAGAACACAAGGATCCACCATCCATGGAAGGTGTGTCAACAGGCAGAACTCTTTGAGCTTTCTACCAGCACAGAACCCGAATCTGAATCCTATTGTTAATCCAATTAAAGTGGACCTGTTGAATCAAAGGACTTACCTATATGTTGACCCTTCATTCAACAATTGATCTGGTAGGTCTACCCTCATTGGGACTAATGTATAGGATCCAGGGAGTAACTTGAAGAAGTAGAGTTTAGGAACTGCTGACATGAAAATTTTATCAGGGACTTTTTAGCAGTTGTCTCTAGGCTCTGAAACTCCCTTCCTAGGGAGGTAAGAATGGCTTCCTCTTTGCTGTCCTTCCATCAGCAGGCAAAGATTTTTTTATTCCAACAAACTTTTGAATACTGAATGTTTTTAAAGGATGGCTTCTTGAGCCATTGTGATGTAGTGGTTTGAGGCCTGGACTATAACTCTGGAGACCAGGGTTTGGTTCCATACTCAGCCATAGAAACCCACTGGGTGAATTAGGGCATGTCACACACTCTCAGCCCCAGAAAACCCCGTGATAGGTTCACAAGTATAGCAGTCCAGATTTCCACAGACCCAAGAGGAGCCAAGGCAGTCTAGTGAGGCGGACAAAGAGATTTTCTCGCTTTTCTCTTTCACTTTCTGTGTTGAATGTCCAGTGACAATTCTCATTTAAATTCCCTTCTCTTTGGTGATGGCTTCTAAATCAACAATTAGACAATGGAAGGATGAACCTTCCCACTCCACACCCACTAAAAACCCTTAAAAAACACACACACACACTTTAGGACAAGGCTATTTCTTTCTTCACAAATAACAGCGATGTGTTTTCCATATGGGAAGCTCTGTTTGCATCATAGGGCTAATGCGGTTCTTCAAAAATAGCCAAGGCAGGGAAGACCATAAAGCTGTCAGCGCAACAATTGCTACTCTGTTCAGCTTCCGTTAGTCTATGGAAGGGACTAGAGAGTGTGGACAGAGGCTGTGATTCCACAAGGCCTCCTTGAACAAACAGATCAACCTCATTGCCTCTTGGGCAGGTTATAGAGTGTGCTATTTGTGCCTGCAATGTTTCCAGGTCATCTCCTCCCAGGATAGTAAAACAGTGGTTTTATGGCATATTTTTATGATGAAGATCATGTAGGACTGACAATAGTGCTTGTAAAATGGGTTGCTACTAGGGGCAGAATATGTTAGGGTCAGAACAATTGGACACCAATAATATTTCCAGAGCCAAATGTGGGAAATTATAACTTCAAGGACTCATGGAATCATAGATTTGGAAGAGACTCCAGGGGTCATCCAGTTCAACCCTCTGCCATGCAAGAACACTCATCAAAGCACTCCCAACAGATGGCCATCCAGCCTTTGCTTAAAAACCTCCAAAGAAGGAGACTCCACCACACTCAGAGGCAGCAGATTCCACTGCTGGACAGCTCTGAGCATCAGGAAGTTTTTCCTGAGGTTTACGTGGAATCTCCTTTCCTGCAGCTCCTTGTCCCAGTCTCTGGAGCAGCAGAAAACAAGCCCACTCCCTCCTCGACATGACATCCCTTCAAATATTTAAACATGGCTCTCATGTCCCCTCTTAAACTTCTCTTCTGCATGCTAAACATCCCCAGCTCCCTAAGCCACTCCTCATAGCACTTCATGGCTTCCAGACCCTTCACCATTTTGGTTGCCCTCCTCTGGACATGCTCCAGCTTGTTGATATCTTTTGGGATGGCTCCCCAACCTCACTTACCAATATGGAGGTAATACCTGGGGAAACCACCAAGTCACGCCCTATAAATTAACATTACTATTCACAGAACTTTTTCCTTTGGTTGTCTGTGGATAAGCTTTCTTCTGCCCATCTCGACCAATCAGTAATCCAGTACTAGATGTGAGGATACCATGATGCTGTGTCTGATTTGGTGATGTCACAAAGGCCAGATGACATCATGACACAATTCTAAATAATAAGCAGTCATAGCCAGTAAGCGATCACAGCTGAAACACTGATAGAGCAATTTTACACAGGCAGTCTAAGCACGTGGGATCTTAGCAGAATGCCATTGACTCTCCTCCATCCCAAACTTTGGTCCCACCATCCATGAAGATATGTGTGTGTGTGTGAAGATGATGGTTTTAACAAATAAATGTTTATTTATTTGTCTCTGTTAATAGGTTGTTTGTTTGTTTTTTAAACAAAAACTATGTTTTTAGTTTTATGGATAGTTGAATTATATGTCTAAATTTTGTATTTGGTATATGTTTTTAGCTTTGTTTATTTTGGCTGTTACCAGCTGCCTTGAATCCTAAACTGAGGATTTAGAGAAGTAAATAAATAAGCACACATAATAAGAAAAACCATCTTTGCCAAAATCTTCTTCTCAAATTGAGGCCAAATTTTCACTATCAAAGGTTCCGTCCAAGAGTTATGAGATGCAGGAAAACATGTTATCTTCTTTCTAATTATCTTTTTTAAAGTAAAATAAATAAAAGCTGGAAGTATAGCCGATAAAAATAGAAGTATAGTGAAGAAGTACAGATTTTAAAAATGCAATAAATAAATGGTTAGAACAAATATCAACACAGGTGGACAGTATCACAATACTTACACTTGTGTGCATGTGCCTTTAAGTCACCTTTGGACTTATAGCAACCTCATGAATTCCATAGGGTTTTCTTAGTCCAGGATTACTCTGAAATATAGCCCACAACGCCTGGGGTATTCATTGGTGGTCTCCCATCCAAGTACTAACCAGGGCTAACCCTGATGAGCTTCCAAGTTCAGAAAGGATCTGGTGCTTTTAGGGTATTTAGGCCCTTTGTTCATGCTATTGTCTTCATGACTATAGGCCGTTTCCGCACTAGCCTGTTATATCACAATGATTCCACTTTCAACATCCTCTGGAATCCTGGGGTTTGCAGTTTCGGGAGGGGCTGGCCGGCCCCTTCCGAAACTGAAAACCCCAGGATTCCAGAGGATGTTGAAAGTGAAATCATCGTGCTATAACAGGCTAGTGCGGAAATGGTCTATGTGAACTCTAGAGAACTGATGCAGCAAACATCCTAAGAAACACACCTTCTGTCCTGTCCCAAATGCTTGCTGTCATCCATGGGTGTTCATTGCCTCCAAGAGACTGAAAAAAGGGGACATTTGCTTGGGAAAATGTTCCAGCCAGGTCCGGGACCCTTTTGCATCATTTACACCCAGAAACAGAAGTAGCAATCATATCAGAGAGTCAATTTCTGTGACATTTCAGATTTTTAAATCAAGAACATAAAACTCTCTCAGGAGATTTTGAGCTCATTGAAAAGCATTTTTGGGGGGTTGCTTCAAAAAAAAAAATATAGATGGAGTCATGGGTCCAACCCTTTTGAGCTCTGGCTGTCACCCAGACTCCTGATTACCATGTTCATGTTACAGCTAATGCTCTGTAGAGGTGAAGTTAAAGTCTACAGCAATCAACCCATTTAACAAGGCAATTCCACAGGTTTTATTTCCATTTATGGATGACGGTGGGTCAATTTGATGAAAGCCAGAAGTCAGGAAAATTAAAAAGTCAGATGCCTCCCACCCCTTAATTTCCTAGCTATGTTTGGAATCTTTCAAATTAAGAGTACAGGTTTAGATAGATGAAGTGAAGTTCTTCTGTTCTGGCTGTATTTCTTTCACACGCATACACACTCCGTTTGTGATCTTTGCCATGAGGGGAAAGAAGGGAGGAGGTTGTTAAATGATTTGCATTTACCACTAAATGACCACTCCCCAGACTGGTGCCCTGAATGCTTGTTGGGTTACCAGTCCAATTATGTCCTAGCCAGCATGGCCCATGCTTTCTGACGATGATGGGAGATATAGTCCAACATGCTTGAAGAGGAAATGTTGTGAAAAACCATGCATTAAATGGAGACTTATGGGGAGGGTTAACACCACAGTCTTAGGTTCTACCTTTGTCTTGTCCTGATCAGGACTTGGAAGAGTTACTTCCTTGGACTACAACACCCAGAATTCTCCAGAGAGTATGAGAGGACAGATGAATACGTAGAGATGGGAAGAACATACAGGCAAGAAGGTCTCAGAAAGTCGGTGCTGGTTCTCTTTTCTGTTGTGTGTTTTCAAGTCATTTCTATCTCATAGAGACCCAAAGGCAATCTATCATGAGATTTTCTTGGCAAGATTTGTTCAGAGTGAGTTTGCCTTCCTCTGAGGCTGAGAAAGTGTGATTTGCCCAAGGTCACCCAGTGGGTTTCCACATCTGAGCAGGTCTCCAGAGTTGCAGTTCAATGCTCAAACCACTACACCACACTACTTCTCTTTGTTCTCTTGTAGGTACCCGATAATGCCAGCCTTGATGCCAGCCTGGAAAAAAGCATGAAGATGAAAGTGCTGCCTCAGATAATATTTTCCAAAAGCATTTTGAAGGTAAGCATCAGCACTTTGAACGTTGGCCAAAAGCAAAGAAGTGTGTTAGAGGTTTCTCCATCATACATTTGCCACAGGTCAAAGTTGACTTAATAGCATGTAGTATCAACAACAAAACTTATACTTTTCTGTGTGCACAAGGGACATTTTAATTTTAGGGTCTTAAGATCTTCATCTACAAAGCTGTATCAATAAAGACTAAAGTCAGAATCATCCATGCCACAATATTTCTGATCTGTATGTATGGTTTTGAAAAGTGAGAAGAAGAACAACTCATCTGATATGTGGTGCTGAAAGAGAAGTCTATGGCCCTTTTTGCATGCAGTTTCTGTTGCGAGAGGGCCCCTTGGGCGGTGGTCCGTATGACGCACTCCCATTTACATGATGCTCAAGAGCCGGATGCAGAGCGGACGCACACCTTTTTATTTTCAGCTTTAAGCCGAAAATGGTGCACAGTCGCGCAATGCTCCTGGGGCCCACACATCAGGCGAGCTGGGCCGGTTGCACTTCCTCCCCCAGCACAGCCTACAGCTCCCAGGCTGCACTGCGGAAGGAAGGGGCAGGGCATTCGCGCGACACTCGTGTGATCGGCAAACAGCTGCGGGAGAACGGAGGAGCGATGCAGGTGCCTCGCGCAAGAGGCTGCTTGCGCGAATGGCATCCCCCCACCTCCATGAGCAGGTAACGTGCGGAAAGGGTCTATGAGTACAACAGATGGCAAAAAAAGACAAATAAAAGGGATCTAAGAGTAAATCAAGTCTGAACACTCACTAGAAGCCAGATAAGTAAACTGAGTCTATCATTTTTTGGACATATCATGAGCCCACATGACTCAATGGAAAAAATAATAATGCTGGCTAAGGTGGAAGGCAGTAGGAAAAAAGGGAGACTGCAATACAGATGGATTGATTCAATCAAGGAAGCCATGGTTGCCCATGAATCTGTGAAACCTGAGCAAGGGTGATGATGATAAGGTGACATGAAGGTCTCTCTCTCACGGAGTGGCCATAAGTTGTAGCCAGATTGATGGTACATGACAACGAAATATTTGGCACATTTATCTGCTGGAAAGACAACCCAGCTATGCTGCGATGCCGTCAGTTGCCTGGTGTGATCTTACTGCCAGATCTATTCTCAAAACGTTAGATAATAGATATTTTTTTTAAAGTGGGAAATGGAGAGTCCAATATAGATGAAAGTTGAGGCAAATTCTTATGAGAGTAGAGAAAGCAATGATCTGACAGAACAAGATGGATATTCAGGGGGCGGGGAGAGGGTGGGTAGCTGCTGAAATATTTGTGGGTTTTTTCTGCTGCCTTGAAAAAACCATGGTATTTTTTTATTATTCTTCAGGACTCGGGCTCTGCAAATTCCCGCGGCATTGATATTAACAAAGCCTCTCTATTATACAATGATCCCCTTTCAGCTTTCCTGGCAGCGAAACGGCTTTGGGAAAGAAAATGTATGTGTTATTTTCTGCTTCCTTTTTTTCTTTTTTGGAAAAGATGAAATGTTCACCCTTCCAAACTGAGAGACATGGGGCAGATTTCCTCTCCCAGCTGTGCCCCTCCAATATACATCCATGTTTCTGTAAGCTGGCAGAGCATGGAAAAAGGTGGTTCCTCTGCCTCAGGTTCCCCCTCAGCCTCCCTCACAAAATATATGCACCTAAAAATACATAACCAGTGGACACTGCCTTCCTTCTCTCTTCACTTTTGCATTGCCCAGTGGTGGCAAGTGGGTTCCCTATATGTGGGGCAGTGAATCTTGCATGCTCAGGCATTGAATAGGAAAGCGAAAATCTCTCCATCTTGATTTTTTTTTTTACCTATTTTAGTCTCTCATCTACATTTTCTTCCTGGCCTTCTTTCATCGATTCAAAGAATAACAGAGTTAGAAGAGACTACAAGGGCCAGCCATTCTTACTCTGTTCTGCCATTCAGGAATACCCAAATGGCTCCTGACAGATGACCATCCAGCTTCTGTTTAAAAACTTGCAAAGTGTGGTCACAACATTTTGGACCCAAAAAATTCCCCCAAAAAAGTTTTCAAAGACAGCATCACACAGAGAGTGTTTCAGTGATCTAAACTGGATGTAATCATGGCATGTGTCCCCAGATCCAACCCCAAAACCAGACCCATGTCTCATTATGAATGATGTCAAGTGGCAAAAGTCTCAATTCCTGATGACTATGGGGTTTCCATTTGTGATACATTTGAAATTTATATTTGAAATTGTGTCCTAAAAGAATCTGCCCTTCCTGTCCTTTGGCGTTTGAGTTATGGTCAAGGATGGAGAAAACTTGAACAGTTTTTATCTGCTTTGCTTTCTACTCCTTCTCCAAAGAAAGGTTGGATATATTTAAGGAAAGAGTATAAAATTAACCCATGTCTGACCCCACATATTTTCTATCCATAGGCAATTTTTTCTTAAAATGACTGGGCAGCAGATCTTTCATAAGACTTGACATACACGAGGCTTTTATGGGATGGTTTTCATTGGGAGAGCAACAATGCTCATTACTTTAGGTGATTAATCAAGAAACGTTTCAGAAATGGAGCCTGGGCGAGGAGTCAAAATCCACTCCACTTGGATGATCCAAGAGGTTGCAAAGGCCAAGACAATTTCAGCTGTAAGGCCCAGCAAAAGCCACTTGCAAACTTTAAGAGTGTCAAGATGTGAGAAGTTCAGGAATTTCGCATGTGGGTGGATGGAGGCATCTCAAGTTACTGTGATTTCTTGGCCAACTTTGACTTGGGTTTTCAATGCTCACAAGGACCTGAGGTGCTTTTTGTAAATCTGGAACCTAGATCTGACTTGGGAAGTAGAGAAGAAGACAAGAGCTACTTGCACGGTGTCCATGTGTCTGTCTTCACAAGGGACAACCCTTTTGTTGGAATGTGGTCAGAGAATTCTCATCTGTTTCAAGGCCTTTCCAATTCAAATTCCAAAGAAGGGAAAGCAGCAGTCTTAAATTTGCCCTTTCACTTTTAGCATCTGGCATGCAGGCTAAGCAAGCATTGAGGCCACCTGATTATTGTTTTTCCAATTGTGGTTAGAAGTACAGGATTTCTAGGTATGCCATAGTAACTGTTTCTAAATTTATCTCTTCATATACATGAGCATATGCACATTATGCACACATCTGTATCCTCATCTCTCTTCTTTTTGGGCGACACATAGCCTTTTTTAAATCAATGTACAAGTGACCACTTAAACCACTTGGGAACTCTGTGTCAGCACTGGGGAAACCTTTCTGGTCCAAGGACCAATTCCAACGTTGGAATTATCTTGAGGGCCCCATTCTAGAAGTGAGCAAGGCTGAATGTAAATTGGGTAGAGCCAGTCTCTCTAATTCATTTAAAACATTAAAGGAGAATGGAGAAGTCTTGTCGGTGTACTTTCCACCTCACCCCCAGACATCCTTATTCTCTAGCATCCACTAGAGTGATAGTTGGAGTTTCTTCTCTTTTACACTATTTCTGTCCCAAGTCAAAATTAGAGATACAATTTTTCACTAGGCTTCTTCTCAAAGGAAGCAACAAGGAATTTTTGCAAATTTCTTCCTGCTGAGAAAAAAAGTTTTGGAAAACCCTGCAGTTTTCAAAGCCTATTTGCAATTCAGGGTTTATCCTGCACAAAATTCACCCATGCTTGTTTTGCATAGAAAATAGAAAACCTTCACAAATTTCATTATTTATGTGGAAAGAAGGCACATACACTCAGGTAAAAGTCAAGAGAATGGGAAGAGGAGACTGGGAAGGAGGCGCACTTGCTCCATTCTCTGCCCTCATGGCTGCCCCTTCTCATTTGCTTGCCTTTTGCTTGGGTGCATGGAAGGAAGACACACATAACCAGGCAAAAGGCAAGGGAAAGAGAGGGGAGCACTCACTCGGGCAGCAGGGTTATTCATATATATTTTTTTATTATTTGTGAGTGTTCTGTACCATGAACCCTCACAAAAGCCAAGTGACTACCGTATATTTAAGCTGTCTGACTCTCTCACACACACATGCATGTATCACTTTTACCTTTTCCACAATACACAGTTGTTATGACCTTGACAGATGAGACTTCGCTCCTTTCCATTTTCATACCTGTTTTCAAAATGAGAATGTCTGGCCAAGCCTTGGCAAGTCAGGCCTGTTTTTTTTTTTTTTTTTAATGCAATTGTGGCTGAAGTGAAGGGGAGATTTCTTTGCCCTGAGCCTCGGAGTAGGATTACGGTTTTGGCCGAAGGGCTCAGGCTGTTCTGCAAAAGTTGGAATGTCGTTTAGGCTGAAGTTCCAACCAGGTATGCCAGAGAACTGATGGAGCAGCCTGCCTTGGCAGAAGTTCTTGCCACTTAAATTAGGCCAACATCTGGCTAACCACACAAGACATATCTGGAGACACAACAGTCTCCCATTGGGGATGTCGGTAGGATGGCCTCCAAACACCTGTGCTTTCAACAGGCACTGTCTCTTCCCCGTCCCATTCTGAATCGACTTAGAAGAACCCCCTCGTGTGATTCTCGGGACACATACAACCCTGAGCAATATATTTCTTTTCAAACCTGGCTATTCCTGAAGCAAGAATCCTAGTGGTTGTTATTTTTCCCCCTCCCCTTCTCCTCTCCCCTGGTGATGAGGAATGAAAAGGGAGTATTGTGAATTGAAACAGAGCTCTATAGGTTTCTCAGCCGGCTGCCCAGTATTTCTGAAAGTTTACAGCTGTACTGGAAAACTCCCTGGAGCTTAACAATCCATTTTGGCCAGTCATAAATGATGAGGACGAGAGCTCTTGGTCTGGTCTGCAAGACCAAGGGGATCCAAAAGCTGCGCTTGAGGGTTATGCATCCCAAAAAGTGATGCAGTTTCAACTGGAGAGGGATCTTGGACGTCCTTCTTTCACAATTGAAGCAATCGTACCCTAGTGCCAAGTGACACAGTCTGCAAAACACTGTGTGCCGCACACCTCTCTTAAGCCTTCTTCTGCAGCCAAAAAAAGGCTAAGGGAAAAATATTGCCCAGGATGGAGACATACAGAAACATTTAAAACTGGAAATTTAGAAGGGATGTTTCTTCTAAATTTCTTCTTGAAAGAAGCAATAAGTTATTCTAGTAATTTTTGTCGCCACCATGAGAACATGAGAAAAAAGCACTTTTTTTCTGTGCAAAAAATAATATTTCTATGCAGAAATACCATTTTAAGCACCAAAAAGTGGCTTCCTGTACAGAAAAGACTGTTCTGTGCCCAAATCAAATGCATATGAATTTTGTGTTAAGTCCCCAATTACAACAATTTCTGCACAGGAATCAGCTTTTTCTGTGCATTGAAAACCAAGACAGCAACCTGTCGAAAACCACTTATTTTGAAATATTGCATTTCTGAAGACCTGATAATTTTTTTTAACATCTTTGCCTGTGGGCAGAAATCGAGAAAGGAGGGGGCCCTTATAGCCTCCCTAGAAAAGTGGTTCCAAATCCTGGGGGCTGTCACCAAGAAGGTAGTACATTGTGACCCCATTGACCATGCCTGTGAAGATGGTGGGACTAAAAGATACGGTCATCTCCCAAAGGTTTCAAGGCCCAAGTAGGTTTATATGGGGAGATATGGTCTGTAGATGAAGTCAACCATGTTGGATTCATGGTTTCATAAAACTGACTTTATGGACTACAGCTTCCAGAATCTCCCAGTCAACATGGCTGCTGGCCATATTGGCTCAAGGATTCTGGGAACTGCAGTCAAAAACTTGACTTTTCCAAGCTCTGGGTGGACTAGTGGCTTTACTCCAGCAGCACTGAAGATAATTGTTGTTGTGTGTCTTCATGTCATTTCCAACTTATGGTGACCCTAAGGTGAACCTACCACAGGGTTTTCTTGGCATGATTTAATTACAGGGAGGATCACTTTGCCTTCCTCTGAAGGTGAAAGAATGTGACTCCCTCACAGTCACCAAGTGGGTTTCCATGGTTGAACAGGAAAATGAAACCTGTTTCTTAGAGTCCTGGTTCAATACTCACACCACACTGGCTTTTTGTACACTACAAATTACCTCAGTTTATAAGTCTGGGTCACCACATGCTACAAATCATAGGCTTCAAACCACCCTAGACCTCATACTCAAAACTGCCAGTGATGCCCATCTTGAACTAGCCTTCACAATGAAAATTTATTTGCCTTCAGGTTGACTCCAATGTATGGTGAGTTTCCTCCTAGGATTTTCTTGGTAAGATTTTTTTCAGATGAAATCTGAAGTCCCTTTCCTCTAAGACCAAGAAAGTATGGCTTGCCCAAAGCCACCCAGTGGGTTTCACAGTTGAGCAGGAATTCAAACCTTGGACTCCCAGTGTTCTCATCCAACACTCAAACCTCTATACCTTGCCGTAATTTTGCACTAAGCCATGCAGGAACAGCACCTTGGATACCATCTTTTTTTTCTCTTAACACCACTGTTCTTCCACAATCTCAGGCCTAACTCTACTTGCCAAAATAGAGAGGAACTTAAAAAAACAAAAAACAAAACACTGCAACATAAGTGCAAGAAGTGAAGTAAGTGGCCACTTAGAGATAGCAATGTAAACAAAGCTTGACTTAAGGATCTAATCTGGGTCTTATCAGCTGAGAAGGATTGCCCAAGGAAAACTAATGGTGTTTTATGGATTTCCTGGCATTGACCTTTCTGCAGTAGGCCTTTACTCTTTCAGGGTTGAGCTTTCTGTTTGCATATCTCAAGTACGGAAGCTGTAAGAAAAAGGGTGGGCTGAGATTGTGGTGGCCTTGAAGAACCTTGGAGTTAAAGCACCAATTCTAAACCTTTCAGGAGTCATGAAGTGGGATGTGAACCTCTATTTTGCACTGTCTGCATTTAAGGGCCAACTGATGACCCAACACAGGTAATAGATTCAGGCCGTTTCTGCACTACGCTCTTATAGGGCTATTATTCCACTTTCAACATCCTGTGCAATTTTGAGGTTTGTAGTTTAGTGAGGCCAAAGAATTCTGTGCCTGAGAACTCAAAGGGCCCCTTCCTAAACTGCAAACCCCAGGGTTCCATAGGATGTTGAAAGTGGAAAAATAGTACTATAACAGTGTAGTGTGGAATGGCCATAGAGGATTTAAGAGCTGGAAGATGGTCATTTAATTCAGCCCCTCCCTTTGGTGCTGGCCATTGGATTCCCATCTTCTTCAAAGAGGGGTGAGCAACTGTAGCAGGTCCAGGGACCATTTTATACCTTCCAGGGGATGCATGTAATACTCATTTTAAGGAAAAACAAAACAAAACAGAGTGGCCAGAAGTCCAATTCTGATTCTCAAAAATTGATTTTTTTATTATTATTGTAAAACTGCACAGGGAGATCTATTTCTTCAATCTTGGATGGAAGGTAGAGATTAAACTCCAAACAACAATGTCCTACTGCTTCTGTAGAGGGATTTAAGCATGTTTAAGATTTCAGCCATTTTTTAAAGGCAAAAACCAGGATTTATTTTTTGCAAAAACTAACATTTATTCATGCAAAAACCAGGATTTTTTTTAGTGCCCCTAATGGGTCTAACAGGATTCCAGCCATTTTTAATGAAAAAAATAAACTCTTTGCCAAATTGTCACCAAAAAAAACCCCAACAACAATGAAAAAGTCTTGGAATGCAAAATAAAATAAAATAATTAAAAAGGGGCAAAACCTCCCATAATCTCATCCTGTTGAGAGCAGTCTATTGACATTTTTTCCATTCTCTCCTGCACAACCAAAGTAGGCAAAGATTACATCCTCAGTAGACACTGAAGAAATAAGACGCTTGCTCCTCAATATTTCCAAAATGGTGAGAGGTCTGGAAGCCATGAAGCCCTATGAGGATAGACTTAGAGAGCTGGGTATGTTTAGTCTGCAGAAGAGAAGGTTAAGAGGGGACAGGATAGCCATGTTTAAATATTTGAAGGGATGCCATGTGGAGGAAGGAGAGGGCTTGTTTTCTGCTGCTCCAGAGACCAGGACAAGGAGCAACGGATTCAAGCTGCAGGAAAGGAGATTCTACCTGAACCTCAGGAAGAACTTTCTGATGGTCAGGGCTGTCCGGCAGTGGAATATGCTGCCTCCATGGAGTGTGGTGGAGTCTCCTTCCTTGGAGGTTTTTAAGCAGAGGCTTGATGGCCATCTGTCAGGAGTGCTTTGAGGGTGTTCCTGCATGGCAGGGGGTTGGACTGAATGGCCCATGTGGTCTCTTCCAACTCTACATTTCTATGGTTCTATGATTCTATGAATGGCCAAGTGGGGAACTGAACTCTGGTCTTCTATGATTATGATCTCGTATACTACAGGAATAGGCAACGAATTCATTGAAGACAGAGCTCCATCACAGCCTGGGAATGATACTTTTTCCAGAGTACGTCTCCTAGGATCTGCCTATGAAAATTTCCCCTGCTTGCTGGGGAATTCTGGGAATGGCAGTCCAAACAAGTTACTTTCCCAAACTCTCCATATGCTGTAATACACCTATATAATTTCTTCTGCACGTCCAGTTCCTGGCTACACGGAGGTCTGTGCTACACCTAGGGACAGAATAATAAAAGACCCACGTTCCATTTTTAATGTTCTAAATTTCCTTTGCTTTTGCCACTCTTAACAGAGATTTTTGTGGTTGGGTTTTTATTCCTTTGCTAGATCTTTTATATATAGAGACTTTTTTCTTTTCTTTTCTTTAATAGTACCAATAAAGCACCAGGGGAAAAAAATAAAGTTCATTGGAAATGCCTGAAATGTTTCTCCACTGGAAAAATAATATCCTGTAATATATGGAGAGCCATGTAAACGCACTTTTGCCTAACACAACAGAGCCCTTGTCCGCAATGATGGATGGGATGGCGGGGGAGGGGAGGAAGAGGGGAACTGACTTCATCGCTTTTCATGAGGTACACCCACACTGGGCCTTTGGAGGCCCCATGGCGGGACCTTGGTTTGGATGCAAAGGGGTGGCTTTGCTTGCATGCAAGAGATTTTTCAACCAGCCTCCTTGCTCAAACCCTCATCTAATAATTTAATATGGGTGTGACTTGAAAGAGGTAAGATCTCATTGGTGTTTCACTGCTGTTGGCCAGCTTGCAGCAGGAGAGTTGCCAAGCAAGGCCCACTCCACCAGTTCCAGCTATCTCTTCCTTCACTGTCACTTAGCAGCAGGTATTTCATCAGGCTCCAGCAGGGATGTTATTCTTTGCTAACCTTCTTTTCAATGGAGACAATAAATAATTTTATTGGGTTTTTTTTTTCTTGCTGCAAAGAAGGGCTTTTCTGTACTATGCTTGCTGAGACACCAGCTACTTTGCTCTGTCCCTCTTCCTCCATGGCCACATAGCAACAGCCATGGCATCAGGAGGAGAGATGAGTTAGAGGACCCAGTATCTTGGCTCTGCTGGCAGGCCAACTCTATTGGGTTCTTCCCAAGGATGAACAGCTCAGTCTATATCCTGTCCATTATGGTTTTGTGCATATTTAATCATTATCCCATGTGATTCAATGCCACAGCTATCTACAATTCATACAGAGAAACACATGCACACACATATATTTATTTTCAATTGGAAATACAGTGTGTCCACCATATATGCAGAGGTTCCATTCCAGGAATCCCCCATGTAACACAAAAAATGTGAGCATCCCATTCCCTTGTAGTACACTGGTGCAACATGTGTGAACCTGCAGCAGTATGGGCACACACCAGGCACATCCATTGATTATAACAGGATGCAAAGCTGTGTGCAACCTCACCTTCCTGTGTGGGGGAGTCACACCAGAAGAGGGCACACTATATACATGGGATGCATGCTTTTTTAAAAAATGCAATTTTTGACCTGAGAACTGTATAGCAAATGTTCACAATAGATAGGATAACTATCTAAGGATGGTACATCCAGTCCCCTCCAGATTTTATAGGGGTCCCTGCTTCTGCTTGGTGGGGTATTGATCAATGGCAAGAGGGAGCTGGACATGGCATCCTTCAGTGCCCTGCTGGCCAGCACTGCAAAACTCCATCTCTCAATGCTGCTGCCTGAATTTTAAGGTGACCTGTAGGGGTCAGATTGAGAGACGTTTCTTAGCTATGACACTGGCCATTTCCACACGGGGTATTTAAAACGGTGCAGTGAGTCCTCCACGGAGGACATCTGCACCTTGGTGTGGACTGGGTTCGGACTACTTACCGTAGATCCGCACCTCAGTCCACTCCAGAATGACCCCAAGTGGTCCTCCAGCATGCTTTTGAAAGACCTGATTTTTCCAGTCTTTCAAGAGCACAGAGCGTGCCACTGTGAGGCTGCTCCCTTGTGCAGATTAACAGGCTCATACCAATGCGAGCCTGTGATCTGCCGAGGGCAGGCATTAGGCTGGCGAGCTTCACTGGTTGGTCGAGACCCACAACCAACCGGAAGCCACTATTTTGGATGCCGGAGCAGTGCGGATCGACAACCATGCACTGCTCTTCCTCACCCCGGACCAGACTGGACCGCCAGAAGATCCGGTAAGTGGTGGCGCAGGGCGATTCCCTTGCCCTGTGCAAACATGGCCATTGTGGCTATGCATCTGATACAAGATTTCAGCCAGTGCATTTCCTGTGCCAAAGCTATTGATTTTGCCCAGAAGCAAACAAATGCAGTTTTAATTGACTAGAACCCATACCATTAATGAGCTAAGGTTTCTTTAATCAGGCCTGGTGGTCCTTAGTCATTTTGAGCTGGCACAAATTCTCAAACTGGAAAAGAATAAAATGTACGTAATGCTAGAAACCACAACACAAATGCCCCATACCTATTTCATGCTAGGCTTTATGATTACTCTACCAAATCTCCAAAGATCCTTTCGGAAGTTTGATCAATTAGGGGGAAAAAATGTAAAACCAGTCAGCAGATGTTAGCTGAGATACCCCTTTGCCTGCAACATGATCTGTTAAAACTCATTTCACAAGTTATCGGTTGTACAAATCCATTATGAAAAGCTAATGCACCTTTGTTTTAGAAAAGCAGATTGGTATTTTTGAGCAAGGGAGCTGAATCTTTCTCCAGATTTCAACTGATGTCAAGTGTAAAGTGAACGAAATCCACTGTGGGATTGGAAAGGCACTGGATAAAGTGGCAGAGATGTTAGCCATGCTTAATGCCAAAGCAAGACAACATGATGGATGGATTTTTTTTCCCCATCTGCTTGGTAGGTTGGTAGCAACAATCACTGTCCAGTCCCTGGTCAGAGAACCATTAGACCTGGTCTTGTCCTTTGGGGCAGCAGAGAATAACCCTGGACTCTCCTCCCTGTGACAACACTTGAGATATTTCAAGAATGCAGTCACATCACTCTTCTCTTCAGGCTGAACATGCCCAGCTCCCTCAACTTCTCATATGTTTTGTTTTCCATACCTCTTCTCCTTGTTGTCTGTCTCTGAACCCACTCCACCTTGTCTCTATATCCTTCCTAAAATGAGGCATGAAGAACTGAATGCAGGACTCTAGATGAGGCCTGACTTGTGCAGAATATAATGGGACTATTACTTCCTTTGTCTTAGAAACTATGATTCTATTAATGCAGGCTAAAATGTTACTTGCCTTCTTTGCTGCAGCATCACACTGCTGGGTCATATTCGACTTAATGATCAGCAATAATCCCAAGGTCCTTTTCACATGTACTGCTGCTGAGCCAAGTATCCCATATCCTATAAGTGCATATTTGGTTGATGTGGCCTAAATGTAGGCATAAATTAGACTTTGAAACTTTAGTCGGCTAAGGATTTTGATCTGGGAGTTGTTTAGATCAAAAACTAATGCTTTCTGCCACGAAGAAACTACTAATTAAAGGAGAGATCTTTAGACTGAGATGTTAGCATCACAACCTGCCATCTTTCTAGACTGGAAGCTCGGTTGATAAGAGAGGTTTTTTGTTGTTGTTTGCCTTCAAGTTGTTTCTGACTTACCAAAACCCTACAGTGAACCTATCCCAGGGTTTTCTGGGGCTGAGAGTTTGTGATGCACCCAGGGTCACCCAATCGATTTCAACCTTCTTTGGAGGTTTTTAAGCAGAGGCTGGATGGCCATTTGTCAGGAGTGCTTTGAGGGTGTTCCTGCACGGCAGGCGGTTGGACTGGATGGCCCCTGGGGTCTCTTCCAACTCTACATTTCTATGATTCTATGATTGTATGAATGGTCAAGTGGGGAACTGAACTCTGGTCTCCAGAGTCATAGTATAACACTCAAACCACTACCGTACACTGGCCCATTCCCTTATTAATCTAAATTTGGCTTCACCCTCCTTCAGTTTAACAAGTAACAAAAATATTACAAAGAACCAATGAAGTAATGAGTGGATTATCCCCCCCAACATAGTAAAAAACAAGAATAATTAACAACTTCTTAAGCCCTATAACAAGTAATGGAAATAAGTTATTTCTAGACATTACCTTGCCTAGCTCTGGGTGACCCTGCCTGTCCTCAAAGTCTGCCATTCTTTAGTTCTGATGGAATGAGTTTTAGGTGTGTGACTGATTTATCTTGGTTGTTTAATTGTTTCCTAATGGCGGTGAGTATCCCTCCACCTAAGTTCTAGTCTGAACTTTAAAAGATCTATCCCAAATGCCAATATATTTTTAGGTCAGGAGAATTTGGCTAGCTCCGTTTAAAAGTTCAGACTAAAAGGTGGAGTGGATTTGCCCCTTCCTAGCCCTACTGACCTCAGAGGTGCCACTGGCCACTGAACCTATTTGGCCTTGCGGTTGTGCTCACTGCAATCCCAGCTTTGCAGCTTCCTCCCTTGTTTTTCTTTGCCAGTGGTTTATTTCCAAGCCCAGCTTCCAAATCAAGGGGACAGCTGTGGCGTGCTTGTTCTGTCACCATGCCTGGCTGGAGCTGTAATTAGAAGCTGCCTTGTTCAAGGAGCAAGGGAGTCGCAGAGGATTAATTAGGTCTGCTATTTATTTCTCCAGATATGAAAGCCAGATGTGGCCAGTTAAACACAAAACCTTAGGGAAGAGCCATCCTGGATTTATTTTCCCCCCACTCCCCCCCAGGAGGGTTGAAGAAAAGGAAAGTTGCCCACCCAGAATTGATACGTGATGCAAGCATGAAAAAGCAGTGCTACTCTGTGCATTTACGTAAGGGCAGAGGACCCATGCCCTGCCTGATTGAGTCCTATCAATCAACTCCAACTTTGGAACAATCTAATTTCCTCCCAACACCATAATTTCAGCTTGCTTCTTTCTCTCTTTCCTTCATTCTCCTGGCACCAAACTTTCAATCTATTTCCCATTTTTAAATCTTTTTCAATTATAGGAAAAAGGAACAGAGCACCAATATGAGATGAAGAAAACGCATGTGCCAGAATCCTGTTAGTGCACACCCTCCAATATTTCACTGATGAAAACTGAGACATGTGCAATCAAGATGGGAAAAGTTATTAAAGAGAAAAAATACATAAGCTAGAAAAGGCTGCAGCAGTTTGCTTTTGGCAGAGCCAACTGGGAAGGACAAGAGTTCTGATCCTCCTCTTCCTCTCCTTTCCTTTTTGCTGTGTTGAGTGCAAACGCCTTTTGCATGTTGAACTCAAGTTTGTAGCAACTGAAGAGAACTGAGGACAAAAGGGAGAAAGTAGTAGAGGGAGACTGGAACATTTTAAAAGCAGTTTTAAAAATGGGACAATAGAGGAATCATTTAGGAATGTTCTTGCTAAACTGAGACAGTTGGAGAGTATATTGGTGTCTTATACGTGTGCCCAAAGCACTCGGGTATTTTTTGTCTGATGCAAACTATCTGCATTCATTTCAAGGCTACGGAAGCAGAATTGCATATTGCACACAGTTGCACATGGCTGCTCCTTGTACATGCAGGTGCGTATGTACTTTTGCTTGCAACTTCAGTGGCAGAATATCACAACTCACTAACAAGACAGAATTGTGCAACCACCATGCAACTCCATGAGCATAAACTAACACTCTGTCTCCATGACATAGGTTCTTGTCCACGTAATCAAAGCCTCAATATATATCTATGAAGACAAGATTTATCTAAGAATCTTTGAAATGTGTGTATCTCACAACTTGCATTGGTCTCTTAGAGGGTCACGTGAAAATCTACAAGCAAAGTGGGATATATTACAGTAGAGCTCTTTTCTGTACACATCCACTAATGAAATAGGTGAATGAGGGAGACTCAGTCCCATACCTGCTTCCCAGTGTGGTCTAATGGTTAGATTCTTGGTTGGGACTTCTGAGATCCAAGTTCTAGTTAACATCAAGCCATGAAACTCATCCTGTGGGCAAGTCATTCATTCTCAGTATAACCTGGTATGAGTCTTGAGAAGAGATACTAGAGAGGAATCTCTTTCAGCTCACTGAAAAAAAAAAAAAACAAGGTGCAAATCTAACAGATCAATGAATAACAAAACCTGTGGACCTTCCACACTAATAACTGTAGCACTATGATTCCACTTGAACTACCATGGAAGCATCCCAGGCAAGCAGTGATTCAATTTCCTCCCTACCCTGTTATAACGTTATTATTCCACTTTGAACATCCTGTGGAATCCTGGGGTTTGTAGTTTCCTGAGACCAAAGAGGTCTCTGGCTGAGAATTCTACAATGCCCCTACCCAAACTGAAAATCCCAGGATTCCACAGGATGTTGAAAGGGGAATAATAGCACTATAACAGTGTAGTGCAGAAATGGCCCAAAGCTCAAACCACTCCATCCCATTGTCTCTCCCCTTTCTGTTTAGGCTGGTCTAAACCACATGGCAGAACAGTATTTGAATGTGGAACGCTGTGTTTTATCCTGCAAGTATTCATTCATGCTTTAAATTCATTTTAGGCTGTTTTCACTGTGTGCTTTTAATAGAACTGTTTAATTATTTTTTTAAAGCTTCCTAAATTATTGTAAGTGGCATTGAGTCTCATGGCGGGAGAAAGTTGGGGTATAAATTGAATAATAGAATAATGATATTCTTTGAAAAGATGAGAATGAGAAATTCAACAAGCTGTCTTCCTAATTAATTGCTTTCCAAACCCTAGTAACTGAAACATATTACTTTTAAAAAGTAATTGGCAAAGCTTTGCACCCAATTGTTTTTTTGAATTTCCGGCTTCTGCAATCAAAAGAGGACAAATAAATGCACATCCCCCAAATAGTTATGATTTCTTTTTAAAATGGCTTTGTTAGATCAAAGGATTTTTTTAAAAAAACCAAAAAAAAAGTTACATTGCTTCCTGGAAAACGTCCTTGCTGTTTTGCAGTTCGTAAAACCTCAGCTCATTTATGGTGCATCCAACAGACGTCCACAGTTCCAACAAGTCAGCTGAAAAAACAAACAGCTCTTTCAGTCCCTACTGTAGAGGTCGGATTTGTCATGGAGCAGAATGAAAGAGAAGGATAAGGGGAGGGGGGAGAATGAAACCTCTAAATTCGAAGTTAATCGCCAGAGCTACTGCTATGCGTTCCCATTACTTCTAGAGATGGCAGCTCTGGAGAATGTCAACCCAATTAACCTCAGCGAAGGAGCTACGCCACAGTTCAGCTCTCAATGCACCCTTTGGCTGCTGCAACATGTGTCCTCCATCCTTATAGATGTATCTGGGGGGGGAGAGATCTATGGGCCATAGTCTTGGAATGGCTTGCTGTTTAATCTAAACCGATTAAATATCTGAAGGACTGTTATAGCCACATCACCTTTTGTATTTCCTATCTCCATCTTCCTTGTATCATGTCTTGCTTTTGTGTACAGCTATAACTCCATCAATGAAGTTGATGAAGTTGACGTGTTTCTGGGCATTTCTCCTTCAACAGAAAATTTTGTACCAGAGGGACAACTGACATGGGTTCCTACACCATATTGCATCAGCACTTACCTTGGGCCTTTGCAAGTAGCTGCATTAAATAGTGAAACATTACCTCTCAGAGATGCCTTAACCCCACACAGCCACCATCCTAGATCGCAAGCCTTCGGACTGCGACAAACACTGGTTAAGAGATTGTGGTTCATTTCAGGAAGAGCTGAATGCCGAAATCCTTTTCAACAAGAACAGAGACATTGAACTGACTGGGTTTACTTACGCATTGATTCCCTTTTGAACAATTGATTAACAGATCTATACTTTAGTTTTGACTAATCAACAGGATTCCACCCACACAGTTTCCTCATCCCAGGTTCTATTTCTCTGACATTGGTGACTTGTGAGAATTTCTCAGAATTATTTGCTCTGTGGTCAACTAGACAAGAAGTAGTCCTTCACATCACACTCAGTAGAGACAGTCCCATGCTCACCATGCTGGTTCACTATACCACACTGGCTCCTTTTGACAACTATCCCCTCCACATATTTGCCTAGTCTCCTTTGAAAGCTGTTCAAGTTGTCAGCCATCAGTCCAGTCCTGTGGCAGTGAGTTCCGCAGTTCAGCTATGCACTTGGTGAAGAAGAGCTTCCTTTCTCCCTTTTGTATCTCCCACCATTGGGCTTGAACCTGAAGTTCTCGTGTTATGAAAAAGGAATATAATGGAACTAGCAATGGACAACGATTGGATAAGAGGTAAGAATGGAACAAAGTGGCCATGAAACAAGATATATAGTTTTTGGTGACCATTCTTGGTTTTAAAGTAACTGAACCCCAATTTTAAAGCTGCTCCTTTAGCTACTGGAGACGACGTTCACACAAAGGTTCTATTGAGAGATGTTGGCGTATCCAGTGGTAGACCTGGCAGAAAAACCGTTAACCACAATGTCATGAATCTTAGGTGATGTGAACCCAGCCTGGTCCTAGTCACAAATATCAGAAGGCACACTTGTTCTGTCAATTGCATGTAATGAAAAAGGAAAAGAAGGAAAGAAAGCAAACGAAACCTCAGCTTAGGCAGAAATGATGAATCCAAGGCTGGCTAAATTGGTAATTAGGGGTTGCTAAATATGGCACAGATGCCTGGGAATAGACGCTCTCTTTCTTGAAGAAGGCAATGTCACTGGCTATGTCACCGTCGTGGAAAGCCATGGAGGATGAGGAGGGGGAGCAGAGTCTGAGTTCCAAGGCATGTGCTGAAACGTAAGCTTAACGGTAATTTTGAAATGGGTCAAGAGGTTTTGTGGTGTGAGTTCCACCTGGATTCAATCAGCAAGTGAACGGCTTATGTTTCTCTGATATAATCAACGAATTAGTCAAATTGTCTAAGCGAGACTTTCACTGTCTCGGAGCCCTTAGTTGCTTCTGAATTTTCTTATTTTCACATAGAAATATCTTGGAGAACTTTCTTTCTTTCTTTCTTTCTTTCTTTCTTTCTTTCTTTCTTTCTTTCTTTCAAATAATTTGGATTTCTGGTGGTGCACAACCATCTCACCCCATGAGAAGAGTGATGCATGAACATGGAGGTTCCAACATAATGTTGTTTCTCCTGTCCTGATGTTCTTCTGTCCTTGGACATGGGCTTTCACACTGAAACTGCAACATGGACGATACTGAATAAATACATTATACAGTATCACATAATGTATAAATACATTACATTTAATGATCTATCTCAGTAGTTTTTAACCTTTTCTTTCCTGGAGACCCCCTGTAAATATAAT
The DNA here is from genome assembly GCA_948474755.1 of Ctenosaura bakeri. Lineage (NCBI taxonomy): Eukaryota > Metazoa > Chordata > Lepidosauria > Squamata > Iguanidae > Ctenosaura > Ctenosaura bakeri. The sequence continues at coordinate 508,491 of CAOLHI010000405.1, read as the reverse complement.
TTTTTTTTGCTGGGGACTCCCAAGATTTAACTCAAGATTTAAATATTTAAATTTAGATTAAAACATTCAAATATTTATTTAAATTTTAACTGTTATTTATTTATTTATAAAAGGCTTCTGAGGACTAGGATTCAACCCTCTGATTAGACATGAGTGACCTCAGGCAAGTCACATTAGACATGAGTGACCTCAGGCAAGTCACATTCTCGCAGCCTCAGAGGAAGGCAAAGGGAAACCCTTTCTGAACAAATCTTGCAAAAAACAAACCAACCAACCCTGTGATAGGTTCACCTTAGGGTTGCCCTAAGTTAGAAGTGACTTGAAGGCACACAACAATAACAACAACAAAGTGTCGCTGATGCCAGGAGATTCTTTCCAGCCATCATGTCTCTCCCCTTTGAAAACTGACTTATGGTGACCCTAAGGCGAACATATCATGGGGATTTTCTTGGGAAGATTTGTTGCCTTTGCCTTTGCCTTTCCCTGAGGCTGAGAGAATATGATTTTCCTGAGATCACCCAGTGGGTTTCCATGGCCAAGTGGGGATTAAAACCCTGGTCTACAGAGTCATAGTTTGGATGCACGGACATGACTTCTGCCATGAGCCTTTCGTCAGGGATGCAGCAGCAGGGGTACATGTACATGTGTCCAAAGTGCCCTCTTGTTTGCAAACAAGGGAGCAGTTTCAGCCCCCTAACCACATCCCTATTGCTGTTGGCATCCAGTAACAGAGCTTCGTGGACCCCCTATGAGGACTCAATAGACCCCCAGGGTTCCCTGGACCCCAGATTAAGAACCACTGATCTATCTTTACACTGGAGACTTTCTTTAATTCCTTCATGGCTTCCCTTCCAAGTCTTCTTCTGATTTCTTCTCTACACTCTCCATTTTGATCCATGGCTGAGCCAAAGTATAGAAAAATCTTTTAACTATTTTGATGTCTTCCTCACCCGCTTTACCTAGACCCAAAATAAAAGAGTGAAATATGCAGCAAAAGCTGGAAGGAAAAAAAAATCTACTCTTTCTTTCTTGCCTTCTTTCTCCTGCTCTCTTCTCTTTTTTCTCCCCAGGAGCAATGTAATAATGCTAATGGAGGGGAGAGAATGGGAAAGAGGAAATGTTTCGCTAACGTGGAGAATTTCTGGCCTGCGTACTTTTCTGAGGCCTGTTTGTCAGGGGAAAAAGGAAATTGGTGGCTGGCTGAAATACGAGCTGCTACAGCTGCAGTCCTTTAAATACACTCATTTTCAGGCACACTGGCGCTTCAGTTTTGGGGGTGATTAGCAGATGCTGAAATGCTTCCCCCACACTTCACATGGGACCTTTGCGTGCCGTGGTTTTCAAGCCAGTGTTCAGGTGATTTGGGGAGGGGTGAGGTGGGTTCGAATGTGTGTGTGTGTGTGTGTGCACGAGGGATGCAAAATGTCATTTTCAGAGAAGCAAGAAATACTTCAGGCTCCTGGACGAGAGGCTAATAAAAGGCTTTTTGTGCGGTGGCTTAGCCCGAGCCGTGTCAAACCAAATCACTTGCGCAACTTGGAGGAAGGCTCTCTGAAATTAAAACTTTTGGACTCTCTGTACAAGGACTGCCTCGGGTTGAGAAGAAACATGTGGCAGAATTAGTGTGTGTGTGTATGCATCTGCGTACAGTCAACAAAGGAGAGAGGAGCAGCACTGGATGTAACACAACGTATTGTTGCCGCTGTGTGTCTTCGAATCGTTTCCGACTTTCAGCGACCCTAAAATGAATATATTACAGGTTTTTCATAGCAAGATGAGTTCAGAAGGGGGTTGTCTTTGCCTTCCTCTGAGGCTGAGAGAGCGTGACTTGCCCAACGTGACCCAGTGGGTTTCCATGGATGAGTGGGGATTTGAACCTGGGTCTTCCAGTGTCCTGGCCCAAAGCTGAAACCATGACACCATGCTAGTTCCCAACACTATGTATTTGATGCAGAAAATTCTAAAGGAAACTGTCGCATGAATAGACAATTGTTTACATCTTCCCACTTTATGGAATTATTATTAGGATTAGCATTGGCATTAGTACTAATATTTCTTACCCGTCTCTCTTGTGGATGGTAGGACCTGCAACAAAAGCCACAGCCCCAAAAGTGAGAAGTTTGACCCTCTTCCCTTCCTATTCTTGTCCATCCAAAAGAAATTTTGCTGCCTGAGGCAGAACAGCAAATGATGACCACCATTCCTCATCCGATCATGGTGGACTAAAGCTAGCCAAGTTATTTTACAACATGAAATAGAGGCAGAAATCTCACAAACTCCTCTTTACATCTTGTCAGTGAAAAAAAAAATTCAATAAAAGAAGAGAAACAAAAAATAGATGAGGCATTGTGGTATAGTGGAGCAATCTGGCTGAGAATCCTAAATGCCCTTCGCTAAACTGCAAACTCCAGGATTCCATAGGATGTTGAAAGTAGAATAATATCACTATAACAGTCTAGTGCAGAAATAGCCTATGTCTCATTGCGGTAGGAACGAGGAGAGACCTTTCTTGGTGGCTGCTAATATGCCATTTCCGCACTACACTCTTATAGCACGATGATTCCACTTTCAACATCCTATGGAATCCTGGGGTTTGCAGTTTCAGGAGGGGTATTCATATAGTTTTAATCAGTATATTTTTTTTAACACATTAGCTGCCTTGAATCTCATTACTGAGAGAAAGGCAGGATATTAATGAATTAACTACTACTACTAATACTAATATTTTGGGCCAGTTTACCTTTCCCACAACGAGGCTGCCTATTCCTCCCACTGAATGGAGAAATACAGCTTCTGGAAGATGTGCAACATATGCAGCATATCATCAACATGAAACTTTGGAAAACAGATCTAGCCAATTACAGTGATGTTAATTTGACAAACATCATGTTTTTAAAAAGCCACCATTTGTGGTTAGTGGAAAGAATTGTGTTAATCGTTGTTTTGAGGCTAAGTGGTAAAGCTTGGTTTGGAATGGTTAATAGTTTCCTGACACCATTCCCTACATATCACTGTTCCAGATCAATGAGAATATACAGCAAACAGAATGTCAGAGCATGACCGAAAAATGTATGAGTGCTTTGTTTACGTCCTTCAGTTCCATTGAAGGAATGGAAGCCGGCTGCCCTTGGACTAACTGATCCGAATCACATTTTGCTCAGGAAGTTCCATGCAATGCATCCCACAATTTTTATTTTTTAAGAACCATGGAGATACTGAAATTCTTCCCATGTTTGGGTTTTGTTCTAAATTGTGGTCTCTGAGAAAAAAAAAGTTGTTTTCCTGACCCATTTCTCAGACAGACTGAAAATGTCCCAAAAATCTGTTTGGCAAGATACTTCTTTTTTTTTTTCTTCCTGTATCATTCCGGGCTTCATTCTGGAGAGATGTACTTCAAGTGAGCTGCAAGGTCCTGTCTCATGTCCCTTTTTAGTGGGGGAATGTTCACCGGGAGAGCCATGACACAGTTCTTGCCAGAAGCCCAAACTTGTGCGTCCCTGCTTCAACAGTGACGCAAGTTGCCGTCTCATTTCTTCTCTTCGAGGATCCATCTGCTCTTCTTCCTGAGCAATTCTATATCTGAATTATCGCTGTTGTTTCTTGAGGCTTTCCAGCCCCACAGCTTTGGCAATATTCAGAACTTTTGTTGCAATTGTTATGCAGTTTGAATGGATGCAGGACTGTTGTTTCACTACGTTTGGAGCTGTGGTTTGTGACGTGATGTTTTGGAAGCCCAGCTATGTGGTTGCCCCCATCATTGCATGGAATACAGCGTTTCCCCCCACATTGACCCTTCCCTTTCTACTTTAAATCTGTGCACTTAACCTATATAGTAAACAAAAATATACTACGGGTACAAGGAAGGGTGTGGCAAAATGAGGAATTGGGATCCCAAAAGCCACAGCCAACTTGGATGATGGTCAGCAATGGTGGGAGGTGAAGTCTAAAATGTTCTTGGAAAACATGGTTCTAATGCCTTAAATCTGCCATGGCAAGGAACGCTGGGGTCTGCATTCCAATAACATCTAGAGGGCTACATTTTGCCTGCCCTGCACTCAAGGCAACCATTAGACCAAGCAGGTCAAATAAACCCACTCTCCGTTTTTTCTGCCTCCATTTCATTTGGCTGGGGAAGAGCCAAAGACATCACAAGGCTTCCTTCTTCCCATCTGTTTGAGAAAGCATAAGGCAAAAGGAGGAGTAGATGGACCATTGAAGGAGCACAGGTTACGCCTTGCGTGCAGCATCATAAACATCATCTGATGAAGGAAAAGCAGGCACGGAAAAGACTTTCTTGGCTTCCTGTCAAGAGACAGTTTGCTCATGTGTGACACTGTAAAGTAATTCTAGAAGAAATGGGCATTCATAGGAAATTAGGGTTACGCTGTGAGAAATAGGTGTAGAAGTCAATTGGGGAAAGGGGAGTTGTGAGGTTGTGTGGCCCAGCAGGCTTGCACCCTTTCTCGAGATTTTTCAGTTTCTGCGCAGAATATCTAGCTCTAATGGTTACCGGAACAATAGAACATGTGATAGATTAAAGAATCAAAGTAGGGATAGAAAGAATATTTGAAAGTATTTGAAAAACATATTCAAAAAATGAGTTTCTGGAGCATCTAGAAACCCTGATGAGAAGAATCCTAGAAATCCTAGCTTGGGATTTATTGTATGTGAGTAAAAAAAGCACACAGGGTTTTGCACAGAAAATTGTGTTTTCTGTACAGAAAATTGAAAAAAAAACTCTGCGGAAAATTCTGCTTTCTCTGCAGGTTACGCTGTTTTGGGGGCAAGAAACAAGCTTTCTGGGTAGGAAACTTGTTTTCTTCACAGAAAAGGCTAATTTTGGCACCCAAAAGGTGTTCTTTTTTGGGACAGAATGAGTTCCAAATGGCAAATAGTTTTTGAAAACTCTGCAATTTTCAGTGACTTCCTCCCAGTAAAGAGAAAAAAAATGGTGAAATTGTTCACTCTGAGCAGAGAAAGTGAAATTTACAGAGTTTCATCCTTGAATCAAAGTTAACTCTTGAAGTTCTGGAACAGAGGTCAGAAAGGTGTTGTTGCATACTCTTGAATCTGTTGTTTCATGTTAGGTCAGCTTGTAGGTAAGTCCCATAAAAGCATGTCAGCCATTCCAGGTGATGGAGTTCTGTGGTGCTGGAAAGCCACAGGATGAAGTTAGCAGCCCCTTCCCATGTGAGAGTGATGGTGTGAAGAACCGAAGAGCAGACCCCTGTCACAACTCTCCGTTGCACCATCACTCACTGAGAGAAGGCAGCTGCTCATGGCATCCTTCAGCTTTCCACTTGCCAACACCACAGAACTCTGTCACTTTGGAAAACCGACTAGCTTTTAAGGTGCATTTCAGGAGTCAGATCAGGAAATGGAATATATCTATATTTTAGGTATGCATCCGATGCAGGATCTTGGACACTCTTTTATTATTCTCAGTCTTTAAGGGGGCAAATAAGAAACCATCACACAAATCTCTAATTGCCATACAATTAAATCTTGCCAGATTGATGATCTGGAAAAAATACCTTCATGCTCTTTTGCTTCATCATCAGCTTTAACAAAATATGGTTTATCACACTTGCTGATAAACTGACCCATCATTCTAGACTAGCAAGAAGTGAGAGAAAAGAAGGAAAATTTGAAACAACTCAGTCTCCTTTTGTTTTATTCATTTCTGATCTCAAATCATCCCAAGATCACTGGAACACCTCCTGAGCTACTGGCGAGAGAGATTTTGACAGAATCATAGTAATGTATTTCTCAGGTGATTTTACCCAGTGCCTCAAACTTGGTGTAATTGACATGTTTTGCAATAACAATATGACCTGAGTTACTTGTACAGTGCTTTAAATGCTTTGAACTTTTGGGTTGTTGTAGGAGGGTGTTGTCTATAACTGTTACCATGCTTTTGCAAATTTCAAATAGATATTTGCTTTAAAAAGTAAAACACGCAAGAAGTTATTTGCACACACACACACACACACACAAAATCCCAGTTCTGCACACACAAACACACACAAAGAGTTTTTCCTGTAGAAAACACAATGTTTTGTGCATTGAAAACAGTGTTTTCTTTTGCACTAAACTAATAAACAGGATTTTTTTCCCATAAAAACCACACATCTTCCTATGCACAATTCATAAGCACATCAATTCCTCTTCAGGATGTTCAAATACTAGGAGAAAATTTATCAAGATCTACAGCTGTCTATTGTTCTTCCTGATGGAGTTTTCTGACTGTCCAGAACCCTGTTTTGCAAACTTGGGATGAATAATAAAGAATATTCTTTCCATCCTTAACCTGAGGAGGGAGGGAGGGTGAAAAGGGCCACCAACACAGTCTTGGGGACCCCCCTCCCCTTTCCCACCCCTATGTGACTTGCCATCTATTTCTCTTTCTAGCCATCCCAGGAAATAAGAAATCTCTGGGAACACTGGTACATATTTTGGAAATTCTAATAAAGAAAGGAAACAGGTTATTGATCCTGTAAACACACCCCTACTGGGTTCAATAAGGCTTACACACAGAAACATTTCCCAGGCGGAGCTGTGGGAGGGAAGGCACTGTTTAGATTTTTCCGCTTCAGGTGGTGAAATGTCTTCAGCCAGCCTTGGCCTTGAGTTTCCATCCCGTTGCCCACAAAGGATCAGTAATTCTGAGCCAACGTGATCATTTCTCGGATGGAAGCACACCTTTGCATTTCTCGGCAAGAGTGTACGGCGACACGCTCCCCGACAGAAGATGGATGGATGGGGATTGTGAGTCGAGAATTCTTTTCTGACTTCCTGGCTGGCGCTGGGTAGCAACGTGGTTTACCAAAATACCACCAGGGCTACCTTGCATCCTTGAGCAACTGCCCTGGCCTTGCCTTCCTGCCACAGAAACTCTTTGTTTAGAGTATGCCCTTTTAATCTTGGCACTGTCACCTCCCGGGCCATTAAACCCGGCTTTATGATGATTTATTAGCTGTACATGGCAAACGCGGTGTTATGACAGTTGGCCCAAGGTTATTTTGCAGGTTGGAACATTTTGGGGTTTGTTTGAAATGGAGGATCTGAGCACAAGTTTCTGGAGCCTGCAGGGAGCAGACAGAAGCTCCAGGGGCAATATGGAGATTTTCATTCCCACTCCGCTGACAGCCAGGATAAAGGGGCGAGAGAAACCGAGGCATTACGAAGCCGAAGCGGGCGGTAGGGTTATCCCAGTGTGGTCAGCAGAGACAGAGATCCCACTCTCCAAAGGAGAAATTCCAAAACCAAAAGAAAACGGGCTCCATTCCGCCCACCTCCGTCCCTCTCCCAGATACGCTTAATTTCAGTTATAACTTAAGAGATCAAAACACCTTCACAAGTGAAGAAAAAGAAAATCACACCCAAACCCAGAAGGTATTTCTCTGCATAGCTGAAATTTTTATTTCCACTTCACTGAAAATAATTGGATCAGCATGCCACCATGCTGTTTTCTCCTGCTCCTGAAATTGCTTTCAAAACATTCTCTTCTAACCATTCATTTAGGAATGTGCACACTTGTATTTTCTTATTTTTCATAGATGTTTCGGACAGTGCAAGAGAAGAAGGTATCTGTCGACAACTAAATAAAACCTCCATATTCAGAAGCACTGTATCCCTGGAACATAGGCCTGAATTTTCTGGGTTAATCAGGTCCACGTGTTTCCGGTAACCTAGAATGTCCTGCTGGAATTTTCTTCTCTCATTTTCTGCCTGGTTTATCAGACCCCAATTCACATCCAGATGCAACAATGGATTTGATTACCTAGGAAAGCTCTGCTACTCCGCCAGATGTCTACTGAACTCTCAACTCTCTCAAAAATAGAGGAGTGGGATTATTTTCAAGGGCACATGCCCAAGAGAATAAGGGTGGGGAAAACACAGCCCACAAGGGTGTATGCGGACTGTGGGGCCCAGCTTGGTGGTCTCCAAAGCCCCTTCCCCTCAGGATGAGATCCCCCCAAACTGCAGAAAAAATCAGAATAAAAGACATCATATGCTCTTTCAGCAGATATTATGTGCTTTTAACTGGTGTTATGCTTCCAATTTGTTGTTATACTTTAATCTGTTGTTGTTCCCTGCCATAGGGAGAGATAAGTAAAGAAATTGCTAGTATTAGTATTAATATGAGTATTGTTTTTGTTATTATTATATGGAAAAAGGACCTTTACCAATTGTCTGTTTCTGTATTTCTGTTTTTCTTCTTCTAATGGTTATACTTTCAAGTCACTTTAAATCCTATTGATACTTTAATTTTATTTTAGCTTTTGTACGATGTGAACTTTGCCGGTACCCATTTTTCCTTTTGAGGAAAAGTGTTGCTGTTGTGATGGATCTTCAAGCCAACTTTGTCCTATGGCTATCTTATCCTTGGGTTTCCTTGGCAAGATTACTTCAGAGGAGGTTTGCTAGTCCATTTCTCTAAGGCCGAGGGAATGTAACTTGCCCAAGGTCACCCAGTGGGTTTCCATGGCTGAGCGGGGATTTGAGTGCCAATTCCAAGACTCAAAGCCCTATAGCCTGCAGGCTAATGATGATAACAACAATTGCTGAAAAACACGGTGGTTTTATCCTTACAACCCCTCAAGACCCCCCAGTAGCTCTGAAACATTTTAAAACACACACAGACAAATCAGCTGAAAATGAAACCAGAATGAATGTGTTGTCATTTCTGGTTGTGCCATATCTGTTACACAGCTGCTGGTAAGGGAGTATATTCTACTGTCAAACTGCTCTTACCATCACAAAGTTCTTCCTAATGTTTAGGTGGAATCTCTTTTCCTGAAGTTTGAAGCCATCTTTCTGTGTCCTAGTCTCTGGAGCAGCAAAAAACAAGATTGCCTCATCTTCCATATGGCATCCTTTCAATTATTTAAACATGGCCATCATGTCACCTCTTAACCTTCTCTTTTTCCAGCTAAACATACCCAGCACCCTAAGCTGCCCTTTGAAAGGCCTGGTTTCCAGGCCTTTGACCATTTTGGTTGCCCTCCTCTGGACACTTTCCAGCTTATCAACAGCTTTCCCAAACTGTGGTGCCCAAAACTGAGCACAGGATTCCAGGGGAGAACAAACCAAAGCAGAATAGAAAGGGCCTATTACGTCCCTCAACTGAGGTCAGGTGCAGACTGAGGATATCAGACCGTGGCAGGTCTCCCTGGATGATGCCATTGGTCTGCTTCTGGATAGGGTATCAGAGCCAGATGCCTCTCTGATACCACCACTCTCCACCAGCTACTGAATGGCCATGGAGGTGGGGAGGACCATTAGCCTGGTGGGGGTTTGAGAGGACAGCCATGGCATCATTCCACCTTCATAACTGAAACACAGGATCTCAGTCATAACCTGGCAAGAAGGTTGTTGTACCCTCTGCCCCCTCCTTTATCTGTTTGGAAGATATCAACTCTGTTATCTCTGGAGAAAAGTTCTCCTCTCTATCAGCCATTCAGATCCATCATAGGACAATTCAGGCATCCAGCAAATTGTTTCAATAGAGTTGTGGTTAGAGGAGGTATGTTTCATATAATTTGTTGCACTCCAATTGCCCGAGGACTGAACTGTTTATAGTGAAGTCTTAATGGCTTTCTTATTTTCTTCTATTTTATTTCGTTTTTATTTGGCCTGGCCGCATTCATTTAGAAACACAATGCAAGCTAATGATAAAATCCCACGGTAAATCATGAGGAGCCTGCTAACAGTTAGCACTGGTCACTGGAGTGTGGAATTTTTGGTGACTATTGTTCCTACCATTTATCTACAACAGCAACCTCCACCCCCTATCCCCACCCCCAAAATAGAAGGAGGAGATAATGCTCAGGAAGATGTTTTCAAATTACATGTTCTGTATTTTTTTCTTTTTTTATATGCAGGGGGCATTTCTCCCCCACAAAAAAATAACAACAGAGCTTGGAGAAGCTCCTTTTTTGTGGGGAGAACAACTGCTCATGGAATCCACTGACCAGCATGGGATTCTGGGAACTGTAATCCAAGGCCCTTTTCGCATGGCATTCACCATGCGAAAGGGCCTCTGGAGCATCGTGCAATTGTGAGAAGCCATCCACATGACGTCCTCGCAATTGTGCAACGCTGTCGGGGCTGGCAGGAGCCAATCGTGCACTATTTCATTTTCAGCTTCTAGCCAAAAATGGTGCACGACCGCACATCGCTCTAGGGTCCTGCGCACACTTACTGTGTATGCGGAGCCTCTGGAGCCACAGCACTTGAGCTTCCTGCACCAGGGAAAATCCCAGGCTGCACTGTAGAAGGAAGAGGAGGAGCCCTCACACTGCCTGCTCGCTAGCAGGCAGCGGCTGCAGAGGTGAAGCAGCGGGGACGCTAGAGCCTCTCACAAGAGGCTGCTCACGCAATCCCCACACCCCAGTGCCGTGAAAAGCTAAAGTGCGAAAAGGGCCCAAAACAAGAGTTTTCCTGAACTCTGAGACAAATGAGCATAAAAAAATATGAGAAAACAAACAAACAAAAAAGATTAAGGCATTCTGTGAATGAAGTTTCATGCTCCAGATGTTGATAGGTTGCATTTCCCAGAAACCCTAAGAAGCAGAGCCAACGATGAAAACTGTTTAGCGAGTTCAGTCCTGCAACATCTAGAAGATCCCTCTGAGTGTTATAGCATACTGATTGCTGAAACTTTATGATGCATTTATTGCTGACTGTTTGCTGACATTCCAAACCTCTTGTGGATGCCTGAAGCCTTGGATAATAAGAGTGCTGAGATTGTATGATGTGCCCAAGGTCATCCAGTGGGTTTCCATGGACGAGCAGGGAAATGAACCCTGGTCTCCAAGGTTCATAGCCCAACATGCTACATCACGCGGGTAGTTCTTAGACAGGGAGATAACAGTCTGCCAAATCCAAAGGTTTGAACTCCTTCCTGAAAGCATAACAAGAGAGAGAAGAAGCTCAACACAAACACTCACTGAAGGATCCTTTCACATGACCCACTCAATGGCTGAAAGCTTGACAGTGCAAAGAGAACACAGTGGAGGCCAACTTAGCTTCCTAGTTCCATAACCACAGCCTGAGAGCAGCTACTCACAAATCTTTCTCTCAGTCTCACCCAACATACCTGAGAGTGTGATAGGACAAAGGCCATTTCCTCACTAGCTCCAAGCTGTGTTGAAAGTGGAATCATAGCGCTATAACAGGCTAGTGGGGAAATGGCCTAAGAGAAAGCATTTCTCCAAAGATCTCAAAGCTCAGGTGACTTCCCATAGTTATCTGGTCTTTCAGATAGCCTGGATTCTAGCTGTGAATAGCAACCACGTGAAAGGCTGTTGTTTGGTTCTTTAGAGGCTGTTCCAAATTTTCTGCCAGAAAAACTTGGAAATTATCTCAGAGCAAAAAGGAAAGTATCTCAGAGCAAAGTTTCCTCCCTGCTCCAATCCCATTCCAGACTCGCAGAGAGAAAGGCTTCAAAGTCTTCAGCAGAACAAAGCCGGATGGTGAGATAGAGGGCAAGAGTGTTTATGGAGCTGTGTTTATGGATCAATAAAAAGAAACATGCACGCTTCATTGTTCAGCTGGAAAACTGCACAGAAGCAGAGCTTTAAGCCTTGGGTGTAATGAATATTGCAAACATAAAGAGGGGAAAACAATTAGCCAGCTCCTATCAAACTGTAATCAAACTTCCAGTTAAATTAGCATCTCGCTGGTGCTACCAACCCACCCTTATTGTCTGGCTGCACAGTATGCCCCGAGGGTTCCCCATTGAGGGATACGTTCAGAGGGTCTCTAGTTTTGAAGTTTTCTGGTAAAGTTCACCTCGAGCATAGCTGCACTTTTGCTTACCCTCTCCTGGGGACGTCTCTCCTTAGGCCAAGGGTTAGATTTCCTTCAGTGGATTAAGTGTTAGGCTCATGTCAACAAGGTGGCCGTGGAAATAGAAGTAACGCAGGAAGGCCTTGGAAGCCTGGGTGAGAGAGTTCCAATGACTTCCAGGCGGTAGATTAATCCCGATAACAGCATTAGGCTTCGCGGTTTCTTTCTGCTGAATCCAGGCAAGGACTGAAGCAAAGGCAGAAGTCTATTGTTCCTTTTTTCTTTTTAAATGCATTTAAAACCCATATTGGGCTACCAGGTCTGTCTTAAAAACATCTCTAATCATTTTAAAGCAATGCACTCAACTCCTTGCTACGACTATGCGCACCTGGCAAGAGCATTTCTAGCAATGTCCTCCCTTTTCCATTTCTGTATCTCAACTACGCCGCTCTTGCAGGCTTTTGTTTGTTTCTTTTGTTTTATTTCTAGATTTTTCCAAGGGAGAAATACACTGTAGCTTTTTAAAAATTATTTTAAAATGTTCAAATTTTTGAGTGCATTTTGGTCACGTTGTGTTTATTGACTTAAAGCAGGAGTGGGCTACTTACTGCATGGGGGAGGCAGAGACCAATCCTCCCCCCAAACCCTGATACAGGTCACTCCTCCTCACATACCAAGCCCAGATATTCTGTTTTCCTCTGCTATCCCTCTCAAAATGGTATCAGAAAATGATTAACTCCCTCCTGCCATTTTGAGAGGAACTGCAAGGAAAATGGATGTATTTGGGAATAGTAAGTACAGAGTTCTGGTTTCTGCCTAAATAACTTAAAAGCACCAGATCCTGTCTGACCTTGGAAGCTAAACAGGATAAGCTCTGATTAGTACTTGGAGGGAAGACCACCAATGAATGCCAAGTGATGTAGGCTTATTTCAGAGGAAGGAATTGGCAAAAGTACCTCTGAGTATTCCTTGCCTAAGAAAACCCTAAGAGATTCATACAGTTGCCATAAATCGAGAGACAACTTGAAGAGTCAAATTCCTGACACAGTACTTTTCCACGGCACAGGTATCCGATAAGACAAGAGCAGGGAGGGTGGTCTTTAAGAGGCCTGGCTGCAATTTGGGAAGAAACTCTGTGTTACATTGCTCATTAGACTGTAAAATGCACACATGACCTTCAGGGAAATCAATTAACCTGGCTTGTCCTTCTTTTCCTGATCTGTAGGAAAAGTTCAGAGCTACTTCTAGAGGACATGAGAAAATGGCAAAGAAAAACTTGAACATTAAATGTAAAGACATGGTTATCTGAAATAGCTCCTTACAGTGAAACTGATTATCGTCTTGTAAATTTGAATGAGTCCCGTTGCATATTATCATGGTCTCTGCTTTGGTGTGCCAGATTCCACTTCACCAGCTGTTTATGTCACCATAAATTTGTTAGTCTTAAGTGACCGGGTGTTTCTGGTCTGTGGTGGTCCTTGGCATAGCCAATTGCAAGGGTAGCTAGGAGCTGCCTTCTGGGAGATTACAAGTTGCCCCCTCCCACCTTAATACATAAACCAAGAGGAGAAAAACAAACTCATTTGAGATCCAACCAACCACACTTACTGGTCTCACTGGACATGAGTCTTCTTATATTCTTGTTTTTCTAAATTAAGGTCGTTGAGTTCAATAGCACTTGTCTTTGAGCATGGAAACGTAAGGTTGGAGTCATGTTCTAGAAATGTAACAGAGAGATATGCTTTGTGGTTTCTTTGGTTTGGATGTATGTATTAGCACCTTTGGATGTAATTTATAGGAAGATCTCTTTCTCAGTGATGGACAGCTATGGCTCTGCAGGTACTGTTGGACCAAAACTCCTATCAGCCTTAGCCAGAATAAACTATGGTGAGAGACTATGGGAATCAGTCAAAACACCTCTAGAGAACCACAGTTTCACATTTCTTGTCTATGGGTGACTATATACTCTCTTTCACGGCACACTTATAGTTTTGGATGCTATTACGATGATCTCCTGAACTTCAACATTTATCACTACACAATGAAGCTAGAGATTTGCTGGATTTTTAATGTCTGCGGAATAGTAATCGATTAGGGTTGGGAAAAATTACTCATTTCAACTACAGCTCCCAGAATCCCTCCAGCCAACATGACCTGTGTATATGGTGATTAGGGGATTCTGGGAAATATAGTCCAAAAAACAAACCCACCTCCAAGCTGTATTATATAGATCTCATGTATCCAAGTATCTAGGATAATATTCCATTCATTTGAGGAAGCTGTCCATGAATCTCAAGCCATAATACATCTGTTATTCTTAAAGTTTCCACATCATTTTGAGTGGATTTAAAACTGGAGGTTGGCACACATTTTCCTACCACACTTCAACTGTATCACCTTTAAGCTCCAAAATGCAGCTTTTTAGAAGACAAAGTTGGCTCTTTCTACACAGAAAGCTGCAAGGGACCACAAAAATAGCCACGACTAGTCCATTTGCTCAGTTCTGGATACCACCCGACCCAGTTCAGACAGTCAGTTTCCATAGCCCCCAATGCTTTTTTGTTTAACTCCAAGAGCTGACCTTGCACATCTGCAATGTATTAGATTAGTAATTTGCACTTAATTGCCAAGTCCATTGCATAATAATGAAACTTAATTAGCTGCTTTACACCGGGCTGGTAGTTCAATGACTTTTTATCGGTGCTCAGTTGAAGTGCAGGCTCGAGGTGTTTATCTCAAAGAGCTATCGGTGGCCGCTTGTGCATTTCGGGGCCAAGTCAAGACAGGGGAATTAACAAATGGGAATCAGCCTTTGACATAACGGCATGACTCATGCGGGAATTGGTTCCATCTGTCTCTGCAACAGTGATCATCTGCGTTCTATAAATAGTTAACCATTCAGGACCCCCTCTGTGATATCCAATACAATTTGTAACATTTGTTAAGGCAGGCTGTGCCGTGGGGTGGGGACGAATCATGCTAGAAGGAAAGAGTCTCGAGAGGAAAGTTGCTACTGTGTGAAAAGAGTTGACTTTGGTTGTGTAGGGTGGCCATTTCTGTTTATTTGACTCTCTAAGATTTCTCTGTGACAGAGATCCCATAAAGTAGGGGTTGGGGAAGTGCAACTTTGGGGAACCTGCATCTCCTTTGCAAAACCCATAAGAGCCCCCCAATGTATTAGTGCATTCTGGGGGACGGTCAAGGGGTAAAATTTATCTTCAGCCCCCCAGACATTTGCACACACCTGCAATACAGGAATTGTGTGAGTATGTATGTTCGAGCCACATGTTGATTTATAGCAACTCCACCAATTTCATAAAGTTTTACACTGCATACAATATAGCCATAATATGGATTTACAAAGCAAGAGAATATGCATAATATAACTTTTGTATATCATACTGAATATAACTTTTCTACCTTGTACTATTTTAACGATTCTTTCTTAGTTTATACTCTAAGCTGTTTTAAATCCCTTTGGGGAGAAAAAGAAGGAAACAGAAGTGTTTTTAAGTGTTTTAATCATGTATTTAAAATAATACTGTAATTTAATTCTTTTTTTAAGTTTTGCAAATGAAAGTTTTAGTTTGGTCCTTCTTAAATTATTGTAAGCTTGAATCCCATCTTGGGAGACAGGCAGGATTAAAATAAAACAGAACAAAATGAAATAAAATCTGTAAGAGCAACCACCACCACCCTTTGCCAGCATGGTCACTGACCCTGTTGACTAGAGAATTCTGGGAGATGTAGTTCAAGAAGGAAACTTTTCTGCACTCCAATCATTTCTCAGCTCACTTCGAGAGATGCATAGAGCCACAGAGCATCCATTGACACCACAAATAGAATTAAAGCAAATACCAGATGTTTTAAAAAATAAATAAATCGAGAGTTAAAGAGTGTCAGCTGAAATATGAGCTTCAATTTGCAAATGCCCTTTGCTTTTCTGGTGAGTTAGAAACAGCAGGTTCATGCACCCTTGAACTTCAGATTCTTCACAACCTGCCTTTGGTTCCAGCTATAAATTTTTTTCCAATTTGCTTGCCAGTCAAATGTCTTCAAACACAACATGCTAATAAGCGACTTGTTTCCTATAGTGCAGAATAGACAGCGAGGTGGAATGGGAGCCCAACACTGACATTTGATGAATTTTCTGTTTTCCTCTCTCTACCTTTCTCCACAGCTATGATGGGGGGGGACCTGCTGAAGGCTCAACAGCATGAAATGAAATGGAGAAAAATGGCCAACATCTTCAGATCTTCACTACCGCCGCCGTCTCAGCTTGGTGGGGCTCAGATGTAATTATTTCCACATCTGCTTGCAAACTCTTTGCTTTCACCTTTTTCCATCAAAAAGCCAAAGAAATGTGAAGCGGAGTGAATGGATGGCTCTCTGCCTGGATGGAGAGGAACTGAAGTCAATATGAATATGGCGAAGAATGTGCTTTTATTGAGAGCACCTGTTAATGCTTTATGCGTGGCGGTAGCAAAACATTCCTACACTGAAGAGTGTGTGGTAGGGTTCACAGGAGAATTTCCATCCTGAGAAAGGCAGCCATTGTAGGATCAGATGAAGGAACTCCAAGCTGTGAGACCAATGTTTAAGAAACTTACTTTTTTCCTCCTCTTCTTCTCTTTCTCCTCTTCCTCCTCTTCTTCCTCCTCCTCCTCCTCCTCCTCTTCCTCCTCCTTCTTCTTCTTCCTCTTCTTCTGGGAGGTTAGAACTCCCAGAATTTTCCATCCCACATGATCAATGGGAAATGAACAAGCAAGATACAAGGGCAACATCACCCTTGGGAGGGGAAGTCTATTGGAGGGACCCTTCTCTGTCTCCCATTGGTAGGAGAAATGTGTTGTAAGAGGCCATGAAAGAGGACTTTCTACATGGTGGCACTCCAGTTGTGGAATACCTTTTCCCTTGGGAGTCTGATCAGTACCAATGTTGGGAGCATTTTGGCACCTGTAGACCTGCGACATCATCACTTTTCTTCTTCTGTATGGTTTTTAACATCTTTGCCTTATGAAGAAGCCAGTAAGACTTTGAAAGCTTGCATGATGTATTTTGTGTTTTTGAGCTGGCCTAATAAAGCTATCAAGGTTATGTGGATTTTGGATTTTGTTTTATATCGCTGTGGGAACTGGCAGCTAGAATGAGATCTTCTGGTGACCTTCTTTTTTCTCTCAACTCACTTTACCAACTCATTATCTATGCACGAGTGGAGAAAGTGTAGTCACCATCAGGTTTTTGCATACCCTAAGCCCCCAAGAGAGCCAGTGTAGTGTAGCAGTCTGAGCACTGGACTATGACCCTGGAAATTATGGTTCCATTCTCTGCTCAGCCATGGAAACTCACTGGGGACCCTGGGCACATCACACACTCTCAGCTCCAGAAAACCCTGTTATAAGTCCACTTTAGGGTTACCATAAGTCAGAAATGACTTCAAGGCACATAACAACAACAGCAACAAACCTCCGACAATACCCTTAAGCCTCCAAATTCTCCATTCAATTTTTTAAGGTAAAATTTAGTTATTTATTTAATTTATATTCCACCTTTCCTCAAATATGTTGCTCAAAGCAGCTTGCAATGTAAGTTCAAATAAAGGTAAAACATCAGAGAATACAGAACTATTTTTTTAAAAAAAATTACGCCATCAACCCAATTACAACACTAAGTTAACACAGTTAAAACTTGTTCAGAACATATAAAGACATATAACACCCCTCTTTGTTTTGTTTTTTTAAATCCTTCTTTCTCAACCAGTTCAAACCTGTAGACCCGTTTATTATGCAAGAAGGCCTCCCCTCTCAGCAAAAAGAGAGCAGAGACATTAGGAAGAACTTCTTGATAGAAAGAGGAGTTCAACAGTGGAATATGCTGCTGCCTTGGACTGTGGTGGAGTCTCCTTCTTTGGAGGTTTTTAAACAGAGGCTGGATGGCCATCTTTTGGGAATGCGTAGTGATGTCTTCCTGAATGGGAGAAGGAGGTTGGACTCAATGGTCATTCTGGTCTCTTCCAACACTACAAGTCTATATTTCTATGAACTGTTGACCATGCTAGTTGTGGATGATGAGGTCCTAGTCCTGGTTATGGATGAGGGATCTATGTTGTCTGAGGATGATAGATGTTTAAAGAAGGAGGCTCACAATACTATATCAATAGAGAGCAAGTGAACTGATCATGAAATGCAACCTCTGGTTTTCTTTGTTTATGTAGCCTTGGACCTTTCTTCTACGCACTCATTTCTTAGGAGAAACCAGAGTTTGAAAAAGTTGCTTCTTAGGATTCCAGCACTCAGAATTTCCCAGCCAGCATGACTAGTGGCCATTTTGGCTAATAAAGCTTGGGAGAAAGCAATAGACAGCCACATAAGAGAGAGAAAAAAATGGACACTCTCCATTCACAACATGTTTAATCCTCCTTCTTCTGGATACTCCATGAAAAAATTATGAACAGGCGGCAATTTTTTTAGAAAAAAATCCCGTTTTCTTAAAGGACACACAAACCAAACCTTCAGAACTAGCATGTAACAATCCCTCGACCACCATTAAAAACCTGAAGAAAAGGAACGTTTGACAGGAAATACAAAATCTCTTTGTAAACCGCTAAACATTACAGGAATGAATGGTTGGCGTGAGAGGACAAAATCTCCCTAGGAGCAATGAGCTAAAAAGCTTCAGGGTTGGGTTGTATTTTTTCCCCCTTTTCCTGGATTATGTTTGCTTTCTTCGGCATACAGCTCTTGGGCATTGCTGTTTCATATTTAAGAATAGGATCAGCAAAGAGCGCAGAGGCAGGGGAGAGAGTAACCTCTCTGTATGAGACGATAATAACATTAAAAGTCTCAACTTCTGCACCTGTGTTGAGGCCTCCACTTGGCAAAAGGAGTTTTCTGGCCTAGTTTTTACCAAAGTGGTAAATCTGTGTCTCGGTTGTATTGCAGCAGGCAGAGGCCAGGCTTTTTAAGGGAGGCGAGGAATCCGTTTTTAACTCTCTCCTCCTCCATTTGAAATGTCATGGCACACACCTTCCAACGTGTTAGAAGAAAAATTGGGACACATGTAGCCAAGCAACATCGATCCCCTGCTTGTACAAACTGTAATGGAAAGGAAAAAAATCAATTAATATCCCATATCTTATCATACCATCACAGATCTATGTACACAGATCTGTCTACTAGAAGTACTAATCATCATAACCACATATTATTACATCATTTGATTTCTTATTGCTCAAAAAATCCATTAATGGTTTCCCGTCTTTCAAACAGTCTTTCAAACAATCTCCCATTGGTTTCTCTTTTAAAATCCTCATCAGTTTTGCAAGCAAGATCCACAACTGGAGCAAGATCCACAACTTTAATAGCCCTTTCTTCCACCATGGTTACTTGCCAACCCATATTTTTAATTGTTGTAATTCAGTACCTAGTTTTAATATGCTCTCTGATTCAATTATTTTAAATTCCTTTTCCCTCTGTGTGAAAACAGGTTGATTTAAACTGTACTTTGTTTGCATTCATGTTGTAAGCACAAATCCTGGGAAGAATGTGGGGTATAGAGTGAAATGAAACCTCCAGTCGAAAGCAACCTCCTTGCTGGAAGCGGTAATAAAGAAAAAGCCAGAGGCCCCTTCTCTCTCCTTCTCACCCTCCCTCCCTCCCTCCCACAACACACACAACTACACTTCTCTCCCCTCTGTTTCCACCGTTGCATCACAGTTGACCAATTCCTGATCAGATTAAGTCACGATGGCTCCAGATGACCTCCATGCCATCCCCTCATAGTTGGGTTGGAATGCTGGGATTCAGTTACATTTGGAGCCTGGACACATTTATAATGTTTCGGTAAATGTGCAGGGCAAACTGTGACCCAGCCTGGAAATTTATAGCTTTCCTTATGGCTTTGACAGGACTTTGGAGTGAGATGTTTTGGCAGAAGGGTGGGGGGAGGTAGGTGAGAGGGAGGGATGAAGGTTCATCTTAAAACAAGGGAAGGGGGTGGCTGACTGGCTGAGGAGGGGGGAAAGCAGAGATAAAGCAGCTGTTGAAAACTTTGAACCAGGGGCCTGACTGCCTGCATGACCACTGAAAAAGCTGGTGGGCAGAGATGTTTCACGCCGAGGTGTCAACGGCACCAAATGGGTCCATTAATTGAAAGAGGGGCTTCATGCTGGGCTTGCAAAGGATGGAGTCATTGGGAGTGACCAAGAAACCACCCTGAAGAACAGTTAAAGAAATATCAGGACCTCTTAGCGGAGGATGAGACCATCTGTTTTAATTTCCTCTCCTCTCCTGATGAGCTGGATTGTTCAAAAAGATGTCTGATGGAAATTGTACAGCAAAAATGAAGGTCCAGCAAATCTAGCAGAAGAGTAGGGAAATTCAACCCTTAAGGCTAAATCTGGTTCCCCACCCCCTGGTTTCAAGCATGACTTTTCCATGATACTATCTCTTGAGGCTTTGCAGGATTTTTGCCATTCTGAAAAGTTAAACTGCTTCGTCTAAGGTTTAGTTGCTCATGATAAGAGGTTTAAGTTTAAATTTTCAGTCCCACCATTTTTCCATTGACCACATCTACCACTGGAATGCATTCCAGAGGGTTATCATCTTTGATCTAGTAGCATTGTTGCTGGTTAGAGCTAGTCTGAGATTTTTCTGGGAAGCCCTAGTCCTGTATGGGTACCATCTCAATTGAAAAAGGAACTATTTGTGTCAGAAAGATTGAACTAGCTTGTGTACGGATGTTGGTGCTCTCCACTGATAAGCTCTGTTGGACATGAGTGAAAGGGTATGAGAGGTGATGCTTCTGAAAAACAAGCAGATAAGGACAGGCAAATGGGAAGTGCTTATCAATTCTGGCATGAAATCAAAAGTTTCTTGCCCATGCAAGTTGGTTTTACGTTTCCAGTAAAATTGTTGTCCAGGTTCAGATGCTGCTGAGAAAATACTAGCTACCAAAAACATCAAAGGCTATCTCTAAGCACCTGAAAAATGTTCAGCAGAAGGTCAGCAGGAAATCATAATTCTAGATCTATCTTTAAGGTAAAGTAAGCAACACAGATCGCCTGGAATCCTATCAGTGTCTCATGTATGCGGAAATTTCCCTGCAGAAGAGGTTGGGGATTTTTGTCTGGTGAAGAACCTCTGCATTAATTTCTAGGCTGAAGAAGTAGAGATGTGCCTGTGGTGTCATTGTTTATGAATGTGCAATGCTCATCAAACATCTGATGCCTTGGTTCAGTTGCATGAGAAAGAGTTTGATGGCACAATTAATGAACAACTCCACATGCAGAAGTGTATAGAATACACCCTCAGTGTAGGACCTCAGCCATAGTCTTTTGACAGTAGAAGACCTCTTACTTGGATACTTCCAGAGAACTCTCAAGCAGACACTGGGATTTGGGAGATCCAGACACAAATCCCCATTGAGTCCTAAAACCCACTGGATGTCTTTGGGCCACTGTCTGTCTCCATCTACCTGTGTAAGTGGGGATAGAGTACTGATTTCAGAAATAAATATTGTTGATCAGGAGTTAAGCCTTAAAATCATAGACTCATTGAGCTTAATGAACAAGATGGAGGAGAGAGGAAGAGAGAGAAAACAGCAAAGATGGAATGGGATTATTTTTTTTATTCCCTTTCGATAATTACTCTGTTAAACATATGAAGATGCTCTACTCTCAGTGATACAACTGAGCCACCTAGTCCACATTATTGTACCCTCTAGCACAGGAGTAGGAATTGTGAAGCCCTCCAGATGTTGCTGGACTGCAGCTCCCAGCAGCCCTAGCCAACATAGTCAACAGAGAGGGATAATGAGAGCTGCAGTCCAACAACACCCACAATAATCACCATAATCGATTTTATTGAAAGCCACCCTGAGATCTTTGGATATAAGGAAATCAATCAATCAATCAATCCATCTATCCCCAGAGGCGTGATGATTTCTACCCTGATCTAAAGATGGAGCTGAAAATTGAACCTGGGGCTTTTCTGGGTATAAAGCACGTGTCCTAATAATCAGCTATGGCTAGCTATATCACCCCTGTCCTGTGTAATTCTCTTTCGTTTATCTGCCAAGTCTCTGAGTTTCTTAACAGAAGCTCTTCCTCCAGCTGCCCGCTGTAATTCCACTTACTTACAGCCATGTTTGAGAATTGCAGCCTAACTCAGAAACGGCTCGTTTGTGGGAGTTCTGAGAAGACAGCCAACTTCACATTCCTTAGATCTACATCAGGGGAAAAAAATCTTAAGGAGTTAAGATGAAGTGCAGATTTCTTCCTGATGCAATCAGGAAGATATGCCCTCATTCAGTAAGGCTCACCATCTCCCATCTACTGCTGTTGGGCCATTTTTATTTTATTTCATCGCAGTTGGTTTTCAAATAGTTTCCCCTCTGTACCTTTTCTTCTCCCTCAAAGGATGTTGGGAGTTGTAGGGTCACAAGAGAATTGTTGTTTGCATGGGAGATAGCTGCTTTGAAATATCCCCACATCTAAGTTCACATTTGTTTCTCCAATGGTTGAGAGTTTCATCCATTAAAGTTGCTTGCATTATCCATCATTTTAACTTTATAATGTGAGTCACCTTGGGTCGCATATTGGGAGAAAGATGAGCAATTAATTAATTAATTAATTAAAGCTGAGGGAAAGAACAAATACTGATATGTAAGCATACATTAAGGTGGAGTTGTCTAATAGTCTAGACCAGACTTGTGACACATTTGCTAGAAAGATTAGCCACAATCACTCTGGGCGCGAAGGGGAAGAAATGTCTTCGCAGCCAAATCACGTTGCAGAAATTCAACAGCATATTCCATTTTCCAGTGATCTGGGAGTTCATTTATTGAACTTCATGCACATGGTAGACTTACACACACTTTAATGTATACATCAAATTTATCTTGCTTTCCAGGCCTCCATTTTTTTTTATTACCGCAGGCCGCTTCTGCAGAAAGATTTGAGACTTCCCTTAATTGACGAGGGCTGTGGCCCAAACAAGGATCACTTTCTCAATTTTGTTCCCCCCAAATCCTCTGTCAACAACTTCTCCTGGCCACATTAATCTAGCCATTTACTATGCCGAAATCCTCTCTTCCCTCCCCCATCCCAACTCTCCTGGCTTCCTTGGAGACCAGACCTGTGTTTCCCCTCCAACGTTGACAATTGCAATGAGAAGCCGGCCTCACGTGGCTTTTAAATAATATCAATTCGTCAGTAAGTGGATACTGTCGTCCAGGTTCTGGATTCCCACACTGAGATCCTGATGGGTTTTGCATACCTTTTCTTCCTCAAGAGGGGAATTTGCTGTCTCTGGATGCTAAATATGAGCAGCGTTTTTCAAATTCTTTGACAGAATGCTTTTAACATATCAAGAGGGCTAATAAATCCTTCCCTCCTCCACTGTTCGCTTTGGCCCTTCTGGCAATAATAAGCAGGAGCAAATAAGAGGTGTAATCGGTGATTGAGCATAAACATTAATATTCAGAGCAAAACGGAATGAATCCTGTGAAGATGTACATCTTTTTATCTGTCCTGAATCTCAAGCAAAATGGATCTCATGCATCCAAAAAAATTAAAAACAAACCAATCTCAAAACAAAATAGTTCAGTACATCAAGGCGATAAGATATTTTCATGCGTATGGGTCTGCTTGGACACTTCAGCTGTATCAAAGTCATACAAAGAGTGAGAAAGATGGGAAAACACAGAGAGGGTGGGAGGGAGAGTTATCAAGTTGGAGCGGTCTTGGAAGTGTAGTCCAAAAAATAACTTTCCCCAAGCTTTTAAGCCTTTTGAAAGCAGCTATTGATTCAAATATTAAATTTAGCCCCTAACCAAAAAAAAAAAAAAAAAAAGTTTCTCTCCATTTCGTCCTTGGGTTGCCAACATGGAATAGAATAGAATCCTAGAGTTGGAAGAGACCTCAAGGACCATCCAGTCCAACCCCATTCTGCCATACAGTAATAAACAAAGCATTCCCAATAGATGGCCATCCAGCCTCTGTTTAAAAACCTCCAAAGAAGGAGACTCCACCACACTCCCAAGCAATATATTCCATTGTTGAACTGCTCTTACCATCAGGAAGTTCTTCCTAATGTTTAGCTGGAATCTCTTTTTCTGTAGTTTGAATCCACTGCTCTATGACCTAGTCTCTGGGGCAACAGAAAACAGGCTTGCTCCATCCTCCATATGACATTCTTGCAAATATTTAAACTTGACTATCATGTCCCCTTTTCACCTTTTCCAGATTAAACATTGTTCCTCATAGGTCCTGGTTTCCAGGCCTTTTTCTGTTTTGCTTGCCCTCCTCTGGACACATTCCAGCTTGTCAGCATCCTTCTTGAATTATAGTGCCCTGGACTGGACACAAGAATTTCCTGATGCAGTTTGACAGTGGAATATACTGCCTCAGGGTGTAGTGGAGTCTCCTTCTTTGGAAGTCTTTCAACAGCGGCTGAATGGCCATCTGTCAGGAGTGCTTTGATTGTCTGTCCCTTCATGGCAGAATGAGGTTGGATTGGATGCTCCTTGGGGTCTCCTCTAACTCTGTGATTCTATTATTATATGATTCTATGGATCAAACCTAGAGTGAATTCACCACTATACTGATATGGGAGCCTCCCAGCTACCAGCATTCTCTAAGCAACTTTTCCCAATTTGTGGCTTGGTAGCAAATGATATGACCTGCTAAAGGTCACCTGCCAATGGTCCATATTCTGTGTAGCTCTGAAACAAAGGAACAACTCCTGGCATTTTGAATCAGGATGGTTTTGCTCCCCACCATGAAGATATATGGACTGAAAAGCTGATAGAGAATCTCAGCACGGTTAGAGATGGTCACACCTGCTCTGTCCCTGGTGTGAGTCATTAAGATTGGCTTTAAAACTTTAAGGACAGCCACACTGTTAGATAGTTCTTATCTCCTAAGCTGCCCTGTTTGATGGACAGGGGCCTTATCAACGTGACTTCCAGCAGAGCAGGAGGAATCTAAAATGCAAATGAGTCAACAGGCTTTACAGATGAACAATCCAAACACAGTGATAATTAACTTCTCATGCTGGTCATCAGATAGTGCACAAAGCCTTCTTTGTGTGGTGGTGCTAATTTATTTTTAAATTAACACCACATCTCATATCCCATTGCCTACCAATCTTCTTCTTGTGTCCAGTATGCACCTGATAAACCTGAATCAAAACATAACCCTGTCCAAAGAACTAGAGTTTTGATGGACTAAGTTCTTCCCCATGGAATCCACTGATTCTGTACCTTTGTTTTTGTTTTTGTTTTTTGTTTTGTTTTGTTTTTTGACCATGAAAATGTAATGATGGGAACATATTATGAAGTTGGGTACCAATGGTACCCAACCCTATCTGCAGACACAGAATGTGCATAGCCCAAGGGAAGGATAGAAGCTAGACATCAGTGCTGAGTGTAATAGGATCCAGCCAGAGAGTCAGAAAGGATGTCATGGTGAACATAGCAGGAGGAGGACATCAACAAAACCTAACCCATTTTTTTGCCAGCAGCTGGCTTAATGAAATTGGAAAAGTACAGAGAAGATAATGAAATGAAATTGAACTTGGAACTTTAAAAAGGGAAAGTATCTGATGCATCTGGACAAAGCTAATCCAAAGCCCAGATACTGAGGGGACGGGAGAGGTACCTGGAAACAGTTGATGTTTAGTGGGCCCCTTGGGAGGGTGACAGACAGCAACCTAATCTTTAGTTTGCAGCGTGGCGGCCAAAAAAAGGCCAATGAAACATTGAGCCATATATTGCAGAACAATAACGTCATGGTCTCTCTTTGCTGGAACAGCATTTGAGATGATTGCACTGGGCATCCAGAACACCATCATTATCAGGATAATGCCGGGTGGCTAGGGGGAAAAGCCATTAGTTTGAGGAGCGTGTGTTAGCCAATAAAATGTATTTGGAGAAAACTAGTGCAGAAAGTTCTGATGCAACCAGAGGACCAAATGCCCCATCTTAGTTCTCCCCCATATGCCTGTCTCCTGATGAGGTAGAGGACAGGAACCAGAAAATGACAGGACAGGGAGAGGGGAAGGTGGAAATGAGTATCTGAACAGTCTCTGGTCATTGTTGTCCACGTTCACTTGAAGAGAGTGGTCAGTAGGCACAACAGAAATTGTGGAGGGCAGGTCTGTCCACAAACATTAGCCAAGATAAGTAAACAGAACCTCACACTACACAATTATACCCCTATGGTTCCACTGATCTTGTCCACAATGCCTGGTTAGTAGTCATAAATCCCAGCAACACAGAAATGGTGGACAATATTGAGAGAAAATTCTGCAGAGTGGCATTTTTTCTCTGGGGTTGGAGTCGCAAGCAGGGAAAAAATGAGTCTCTGAATTTTTCTCCAAATATATATTTATATATATATTGAGAAATTTCAACTCAGCTGTGCTTTCCAAAGCACCCAGTCAACATAGTCCACGTTTGGCTACTCTCTATTGAGGTAAGGGATTGTCTAATGAGATCATAATCTGTGTGACTGCTGGCTTCTAAGGCAGGAATTTCTTTTGTGGGGGAAGGTCAAATCAGGAAACCTAGAAACATTGACAAGCTGTGTCATTGTAGCTTCATCTGATGATATAGGATCTTGGCCAGAGTGATTTTTTTCCCCCATAGCCCCCCTCCCTCCAAGTTTATCCAAGAGTCAATTAGAAAATTGTAAACAGCTGGAAAAAAATTGGGGACACCTGTTTTGCCCCGTACAGCTTTGGGATGGCCTTTGATCCTGATGGAGACCCAGGGGGCTGTTCAAAATGACAAAATATGGCATGACCTTTAGCTTTGCCATCTTCTCATTTAACCAGGGCACACCCTTCCTGGCAGGGGAGCTGTTCTTCAACTCACCCAGTCCAGCAGGCTCAGGATTAACAGCATCCTCATTGTTATTTTTTCTGAGCATTTACAGGGGCAGCCCAGATCCTACGGGAAGCACAAACGATTTTGGGTAAGACTTGTCTCTCGGACTTCATAATGCCCTAGGGAAAAAAAGGAAGTATTAAAAAGTCTGGGAATATCCTGTACAGTGAGGTCTCTGGGGCTCTTCTCAGGTAGGAACCAGACATTGTTTACACTCAAAGCATGGGGTGAACCGATAAAATGTTTTGTGGATAGCTGCAAGAGGAAGGTCCTGACGGGACAGCAACAGGTTTGTATATGGCAACTGTCTCTGGCAGACATTTCCAGCAACAATGTTGGATGCCCGTTGTGGGGTCTTCAGTCCAGATTTCCTGAGCGACACAATCACTGTGATGAATGTTATGCTTTTTTCCCCCTCTCTGATGTGGATCCAGAATTTTTTTTAAAAACTTTGCATTAAAATTGTTTTATCAACACAGCTGATTTGCTGACTCTTCTAAATTCTCTCTTCTTCTATGCACTGGTCTACTTTCTGGCTTTTCACAGATAAGAAGAGTGGCTGCTCTATTCTAACAAGGCTCATTGTAGGAGGCAGTGAAGACTACTTGCAAGAGAAGGGCACCTGCCCCAGTACGCTTCCCTTGAAAGCTGTGTTCTACCTGCCACATGCTGTGTCAATATCAGGGATGGAAAGAATTTTCTAATTATATATATATATATATATATATATATATATATATATAGCATATGGTTTTCTTGTACAGAAAAAGACATTTTCTGGCCAGGAAACAGCAGGAAAATGTTATTTTCTCTCAAAAAATAACTGTGTGAATTTTGTGCAGATGAAGTCATGAACTGGAATATTTTGTTCAAAGATGCTCTTTCCTACACCAAAAATGCTCTTTTTTGGTGCATCACCCCCTGTTCCAAATTTTGAACAGAATAAGTCAGAACTATGCATGGTATTCAAAAACTGTACAATTTTTTAAGACATTCTTGCAGAAGGAAGGAAATTGCTAAAATTAATGGCTGCAAGCTGTGAGAATTATGTCCTCAGGCAATAAAAAGCTGATGCAAATGCAACAGATGTGACTTCATCTGCACAATATTTTCATGTAGTTGTTTTGCATAGAAAAAAAGCATTTTCTGCACAAGAGACAACGTTTTATGAGGAGAAAATATTTCTGTGTAGAAATGCATGCAGAAGTATTGTTTTCTGGGTCTTTTTTTTTCCTCCCCGTGCAGAAGTGTTCTTTTCTCTCCAGATCAACTATGTGGTAATTTTGTGCAGAAGTATCCCATAATTGCTGCATTATATGGACAGAAAAGCAGATTTTTCTGCATAGGAAACCATAATTTGACATGTAAATATTATTTTGTGCACAGAGAATGCTATTTTGCGAATTTTGCGTATAAGTCATAATCTCTGCAGATTCTTACCAGTCAAAAATTCTTGTCACAGTTTCTCAACACTTGAAAAACATGATTTCTTAACTATTTTTTTTAACTCAAGTATTCTTTCCACACATAGAAGACACCAGGTTTGGTACCTAGGACAGCACTTTTACATTTGAGACTAGAACCTGACGTGGATTTATTGCCCCATAGATATTGGAGTCCTCAACCACCACTGGTTAAAGGGAGAGACTTTTGCACACCCTGAAGAGGAAGTTCCAGTCCCATAGATCGCAAAGACCATCCAACTGTCTGACAATTTAAAAATACCAGCATCTGTGTTGGCAATTCCTTTCCACTCTTCTCTCCATCTGCAACTTTGCATGCCATTGTTTATATGAACAGCTTGATTCCCCTGTCACAAACTGCTTTGTTTGCTCAGCGGTAAATGAAGTGTCTTTGTCAATGGATGTTTGGGGGCCTGGGAAAAAGTAAACAGGAATGGGGGGGTGGGGTGGGGAATTTTACTTCTCCTTTAGGATGCTTGCCCAAAGCGAATTAATCTCAGATGTGTGGCTCACGTTGACTGCAGTTTTATTCCATAAGGAAGCATCTCCCTTGAGAACAAGGATGTTCACAGCAAGCCAGCGATTATAAACAGGGAGAAGAAGACAAATGTCTCATGGATAGAGTCCGTTGAAAGCAGGGTGGGCAACTGTGGAAGGCCACATTAACCCTACAGGAAACCCAGGAGGGCTGGTCCCACCCACAAATAAAAATGTTTTGCCCCAGATGCCCTATGGGGTGTGTGGAGGCATTTTGACCATTTTGGAGGTCTTCCCGATCCATTTTGGGTCCAGCAGAAGTCATTATCAAAAAAGGCCTCTTGTGGGTCTAAACTGGCCCAGGGGCTCCCCACTCACCAGACATTAGCTGCTTCAATCCATGGAGTTCTGTTCCTCTGTTGCCTGGGAACCATCTGGCTGCTGTTTCCACCCCTTTGTGTGAGTGATTCCTATTGTCACAGGCAGAAACATGGTCCCTGTTGCAATTCCCTCTTGTGCTGAAGATCACTCACATGAGAGGAACGGGTAGGAACCAGCAGCCAGTTGCTGCCGATTGGCAGTGGAACAGATCCCTGTCACTCCCAGCAGCAGCTGCCTAGGAAGTGGGGATTGAATATGTGACACTCACAAGTATGTAATTGCAGGTTACACATTTGAAACTGTCATACAGGATAGAGTCATTCAATGGATGTTGGTAGTTAAGCATGATTTATTATGCACCAGCACATGCTATATGCATGCATTTATTCGTGCTACACATGTATGACTTGGAAAAAGAAGATGTCAAATTGGTTTTCATCAAGTACCTACGCAGTGCAATTAAAAACACAATGCAACTCAATTTAAGAGTAGTAGTTGTTGTTGTTGCTGTTATGTGCCTTCAAGTCAATGCCAACTTATGGTGACCCTCTAGGCAAGACTTCTTCAGAGGGAGTTTGCCATTCCCTTCCTCTCAGACTGAGAGAGTGACCAAGGCCACCCACAGAAATTCCATGGCCGAGAAACTATTTAAACCCCAGTCTTCTGGATTCCCAGACCAGTATTCAAGCCACGATAACACTCTAGCTCCCAAGAGCAATTTACAAAGGAAAAATAATTAAACACTGAATGTTTGTGCAAATAAATACGTACCAAAAAAGTGGTTGAAGACCGACATAGTCTCTGTCTCTTGGACCACAAATGAGGAAAGGTGTTCCAAAGAGCTACTTCTGAAAAAGACCCTCTTTTATGATGTTAACCAGTAATATTCTACTGTTTATGGAACAACCAATATGGCATGCATTGAAGATCTTGCAAGATGACTGGAAACTTGCAGGAGGAAGCAGTCTACCCAGTATGAATGTAAGAACATAAAAAGAGCCATTCAGGATCAGACCAAAGTCTTAGCTAGTCCAACATTCTGTTCATATAGTGGCCAACTGGTGGCTTGCCCAGGAAGCCCACCAGCAGGACCTGAGTACAATCAGCATAATCTGCCTTACCTTCTCAAGCAATTGATGCACAGAACAATGTTGCCTCGTATGCTGAAGGTGAAGTATAGCCACTTTGATTAACAGCTATAGCTATTAATAACTATTGATGAATTGGTCCTCCATGAATTTATCCAATCCCATCTTAAAGCCATCCAGATATCCTGGTCATGACATGCTTTGGACTTATGTCAAAACAAAAACTTGATTCCTTTGTGGTTGTATTTCCAGAGGTTCTTCTTAAGCCCATCCCTGATCTGTCAGGAAAATAAGCCTATTTTCTGTTAGGTTGAATTTAACCAATACATAGTTTGGTCCGACATGGGAATCCTATATCTCAGTGCTCTAAACTTATTTTTGTTTCTCGATGAAGTACTTGATAGACCCTCATAGTATTTAGTTGGAAGAAAGTTTTTTTTTTGACACTGTTATGAGCAATTTAATGTCAATCTCAGTTCTCTCTAGAGTGCTCCAAACCTAAACCACAGTGAGTTTGCAGTAGGATGAACCCAGGAATTTCATCTCTGACCATATTTATATTTAAGCATCTCTTTGAAATCAGGAAGCAGGACAAAAGAATGTGGATGCCTGAGATCAGACCCTATTTCTAGACACAATGATTTAATTTTTTAAACATGTTCATTGGGTTATATTACACACTGTGCTAGCTACTTTTGCAAGTTCGATTTTGTGAAAAGAAAAATGCATTCTGGACAAACAGACATTTGTTGCATTGTATATGAATGCACTCATCACTTGAATGAACAGGGGAGAGCACACTTTCATTTTTATAGTTACAATATGGCCACCAAAATGGGCAAAATCTTGCCAACGATCTGGAAAGAAACCAAGAGGGTTGCAATAAAAAAAAAATATTAATGGCCCAGAAGGGCTGTCTTAGGAGAGGAGAGGAAACATGAAATATAGCCAAATCATGACTAAGAAAGGATACAGTCACCTTCTTTGTGAATAAGAAGGCTGTAAAATACCATAGAAGAAGGAAAAAGTGTGTGCTTGTCTGTTAATTTAAAATCTGCTTAATGCTATACTTTCACTTTTACATATGTGTCAGTGTGACTCCTGTAGATGTTCTTGGACTATAGATTCCATTGTCTCTACCCAGCAGAGACAACAGTGTGGAATTTTGGAATTTGCAGTCCAGAGACCTTTGGAGGACCATAGTTGTCAACCCTTGTTCTGGATGCTCCAGTCATCAAGTAAACATGATCCGTGTGTGCATGTGTGTGCATGCACCTTCAGGTCGTCTGTTGACTTACAGCAACCCCATCAATTTTATAGGGTTTTTTTAGGCAAGGAGTCCTCAGAGGTGATTTTGCCAGTTCCTTCCTCAGAAATACTGACCTGGAAACATTGGGCAGACTCAGGGAATACACCTTGTTTGTTCTGGAACCTAACAATGTCTTTGTTACTCACTTTAAAGTTATCATTTTGGTTATTATTTTTGTCTTCTTAATAGTCAGTTGTAACCCTGCATTCAACTTTCATGGTTTTCAGGGGACCACATTCCAGCATTTAAGATGGAGTCAGTCGTCATTTTGGCTGGGGTATTCTGAGTGTTCCCTCTTAAAAACAAACTTTTCCAAGCCCCGTTCCCACTCTTGTAAGTTTCCATGGTAAACTTCCATTTGCCATTCTTTCTCACGAAAGACCAAGACCAGGGCCATTTTATCAAGATGTGGACACAGCCACTAGCTCATACATCTTTAAAAGGCAATCAGATTAATTCACAGAGAAGCAGAGGTCTGGTAACCATCATTCTGATGATGACTAAACTGGACATCCAAGTCTGAAGGCAACATACTTCTCAATAGTATGAATCACTCAAGAACAATGGTAGGAAGAAAAGACACAACAGCCTCATTTCTCCTGTAGTCAACTTGCAAGAGGGTTTCTTTTTCTCCTATTCACATAATATTACAATCCTGCAGGACTGATCCAATAACAATGAAAGGTGGGAGGTTCAAAAGAGAGAGAAAAAAGTCCTTCTCACAGCATATACTATGGGTTTCAGTGGTACAAAATGGCATCATGGCTACCAATTTGGATTACCTGAAAAGGGGATTAGATCAATTATGGAGGATGGGGTTCTCAATGCAACTATATACTTTCACCATTGTCAGAGAACCATTGTACTTTTTAGCATCTATTCCTAAGGATGTTATTGTGCTCATGTCTTTTTTGTTTGTCTTCCAGAAGGAAATGGTTGATTGGGGTGGGAATAGGATCCTGGACTAGAGATATCTTTGATCTGATCCATCACAGCTCCTCTGATGTTCTGAAGAATATGGAAGGACTGCATCTGACCCAAACAACTTTGAACCTTGGTGCTTGCTGGCTGAAGAGAGCTGTTCCAGGAAAGTACAGTCACCTACAGAAATTGTGGGGTGGCAAAAGTCCTCTCTGATAAGGCTTATCAGTCCATCTGTTTAAGGACAGTGTGCTTGGCAATGTATGATTGGGTCTTCAAAGTCTGTTGTTTTCATACCAGCTGTTCTATGCAAGCAAATGTACCAAAAGTCCTGATTATATCAATACATCTGTAATAACTTGCACTTCCTGACACAGCTGTTCCATGGATATCTTTTGTTCCCAGTATGTCCGTTGAAATGATAGGTGTAAACAGCCCCAGTCCTCTAAAAAATAGGGATAATAGTCTTGTTTTTCCGCTTTTCCTCTTGGCTTGATAGTATAATCCAATATTTTGATTGACAGATGGGACGAAACCTAGACATGCTAGCCATGGAACCCTGATATGCAAAGACATTTTTCCAGTTAGATACAAAATAGGATAGAGCTGTATAAGAACATACAGTCCAAAAAAGAGAAGTCAGCCAGGGGTCCTTTGACATGACACAATTATAGCATAATGATTCCACTTTAATTGCCATGGTTTCATCTTATGGATTCCTTGCTTAAGAAAACCCATTTGATCTTGGAAGCTAAGCAGGGTCATCCCTGGTTAGTACTTAGAATGAGTTATAAATTGAATTAATTGTAGTCTAAAGCCAGTCATTAGTCCCAACTAAAGTAGATCCGTTGACTCAATAGAAACCTGATAAACTTACCTAAGTTTTATTGATTTATTAGGTCTATTTTAGCTGGAACTAACAACAGGATTTAAACCAGAGAAATACATGTGGCCTTCCATATTTTATCACAAAGGAACACTTAGCATTCCTTATCACTGGCCATCTTGCCTAGAGCTGATGGGACTTGCAGTCCAACACAATCTAGCAGAAAGCCATATAATTTCCACCCCAAATGTAAGGCAATGCCCTTGTGTGTCTGCTTTTCCCTAATGTATGCTTTTTATGCAGACTTTTCCAGTTGTATGCTTCTTTTGTGCACAAATGTGTTGACATGAAAATTGCATTGCAATATTAGGATAAGCACAACTGTAACTGCTGTTCTGGTTCACAGGATGCATGCCACTTCCTGATCTTTGCTGGTTATATAGCAAATGATCCTGGATGATTTGCAAACACATCTATGCCTCCAGACCTGGTGGTGCTTTGACTTCCTGTTTGATTTCAGTTTTCTCTCTCTGGATGGAATATTGGATCTCTGATTATGAACACCTCAAGATTTATTGGTCCCCAAAGGCTCGGAGTCAAGTTGGAACCCACGGTTCAGAAAGCCAGGCAGGGTCAGAGGTTATCTTTGGTCAGGCCGTGTGGGATTGCATCTTGACTGGGCCTCCGCTCCCCTCGGCCATCTGCTACGATCATTAAAGCTTGCATTTTAACCCTCCGGAATTGTTAGTGTCTTTTTAGCACCGTGATCAAGTTTCTTTGGACTTCTGAGTTCCTAGATGTATGTTAAGGATTTCAGGAACGTGGAAATGGGGGTGGGTGGGGAACTTTGGCTGGGGGGAAAGTGTAAGGGTGAAGAGAGACAAAATGGGCCATTAATTGGAATGAAGAAAATGGCACATTGTTGGGCGGGGGAGGCATAAAAAGACAGAGAAGTTTGGAGTTTCCAAGATTCCCACATCAACCATCCCTACTTGGCATGTTTCCCTTTCTTACCTTGGGTGGAAAAACATTCTTTAGGAAAGAAGCAGAAGGTTGAATTAAATTTTCCTGAGAATCACAGGATTGTAGCCAGGGGAGGGGGAATCTCTTTCAGCCCTAAGGTCAAATTTAATCTCAGGGGGCCCTTTCTGGGGGTGGGGAAGGGGGCTAAAGGAACAGCACTAAAACTCCAGAAAAACTTCTTCCTGCCAATAAAGGAAGCATTTCAACATTTCAGAAAGGAAAGGGGGAACAGAGAAAAACAAGAAAATCTCCAAACAATTGTGCCACTGGGAAAGAGGTATGACCATCTAGAAAAGACAAGAAGGCCAAATTGGGGACTTAAGGACCCAATTCTGTCCAAAAACAGATCCATCTGTCCCAATGTATTGTTAAGTACCAATGGAGTGAATGGGACTTGAAGTAGTGCCCTTCTTAGCACATATTGTTGGTTTTCATAGATCATAGACATAATGATAAGTGAACTGGGTCCAATAATCCACAGATCCACCTAGCCTTGGGTCTCACACTGATTTGTGTTTTAGGAGAAAACTGTGATAGAAAATGAATGAATATGGCCATAACCAAAACAAAACCCCATAATGGCCTAAATCCTGCTGGTTTGCTCCAGTGAAAGTAGACTCACTGGATCAATTGCTGATTGGTAGTCAACTAGTAGGTAAATAAGTCTGATTCAATGGGTCTAATCTTTTGGGGATCAATCATGGATTCAAGTCCATGACTTAGAATGGAATTCTGTTGATTAGTCTCAACTACAGTAGACCTGTTGAATCAATTGTTCAATATATAGACAACACTGGGGCAGATATAATTGATTCAAAAGATCTACTCAAGTCGAGACTAACAATGGTATCTAGGCCAATGAGTGGAATTCTAATCCAAGAAGCAGAAATTATTTGTTAAGCATGTTGTTGTTGTGTGCCTTCAGATTGTTTCTGATTTACAGTGACCCTAAGACAAATCTATCCTGGGTTTTTCTTGGCAAGATTTTTTCAGAGATTTGTCATTGCCTCCTCTGAAGCTGGGACAGTAGGACTTTCCCAAGATGAGTTCCCATGGCCAAGCAGGAATTCAAACCCTGTTCTCCAGAGTCATAGTCCAATGTTCAAACAAGTACACCATGCTGGCTTTCCTGCATATTGTTAGTTTTGGATAAAAAGTTTGCTGAAACACATTATCCTGGGCGGAACCTATCCCTCTTCTTTCCACATAATTTCTGCTTCTGTTACCAAATTTTCCATTAAAAAAATTATGCCCAGGAACACATTGCTTTTGTCAGCTGAGGTACACCTGCATTTTTTAAATTCAGTATCAAATAGGATTTAGCTGCACTCTGTTTTAAATTTGTTGTTAGCCACCTTGGGTCTCATACCATGAGAAAAGCAGAATATAAATAAAATAACAACCATATGAAATACCTACAAGCAAAATGAAAGACCGTAGGGGTGGGAGCTGGTTGGTGTATTTGGTCCCTGCTCTTTCCCAGTGAATTCCCATGACTGAGGAGGGATTCTGAACCCTGGACTGCCATAGTGCTATTATTCCACTTTCAACATCCTATGGAATCCTGAGGTTTGCAAACCCCAGAATTCCATAGGGTGTTGAAAATGGAATAGTAGCACTATAGCAATATAGTGTGGAAGTGGCCCTGGTCTCTCATAGTCCAACACCCAGACTGCTACACCTCATTGTGTCTGGCTCTGTCCTTTGGGGTGTTAAGCACTAGCGGACACTGATTGGGAAGTGGTGGGGTGCCATCTCTTCTAAAAAAAAAAGGTAGTTCCCAACTTTTTTTACCTTCCAAGTTTATGCCCAAAACTCCTTCTGTAAGCCTGTTTCTTTCTTCCATCTGTTTCTCCAAGGCTTCCCTCTTTTATCAGTGACCCAATCGCCTGTGAAACCCAAAGCAAACTTCCACAGAGTTCTTTGGTTACAGCCCTGAGATTTATCTGAGCACACGGAGACATACAAAGTTTTATTGATACGGCATGGCGCCATTCCTTTGCACTCACCTATTTGTAACGTTTATTCTCCGGGCCTTTTAAAATCTTCCTCTGACACCCCTCCATCTGTTCCTGGTTGTCCGGTAGTTGCAGGGTCCTGTTTCATTGGATACTGAAGACGAAATCCCTTCATCTCAATAATAGCTTGCAGTAATCGGGGTCCATTGTTTGAACATTTGGATCCTAATCTTCTCTCCCTAGGCATTTCTTCCCCTTTTTACCACTTTGTTTTAGGAAATCTAAAAATGTAATATATTTTGCTTTTGCACTCCATATCAAAAAGCAATCTTGATTGCCAGTCTTTCTTCTCTGGGTGAAAATGTAAGTGAGAAGAAAAGAGACAGACCTGCTAATTGTTCCCAGGCAAGCTGGCTGAAGAAAAAGAGCCTGTATAGTAGGAAGATAGAAGGAGGAGAAGGAGGAGATACAGATATAGATCAGTGGCGTTTAGGAACTTCTGTGTCAGTGGGGCAAGGAGTCCATGCCACATCTTATTATAATCTCTGAAGGAACAATCCATTGCACTGAACCCATGTCGTGGGTAGGAATAAGCACCTTGGATATCCCCTTCAAAGTTCAGACTAAAACCCAGAGTGGATCTGGAGGAAAATTTGTAAATGAGTAAAGTGGATCTGAATGAGTAAAGTGGATCTGGAGGAAAATTGAGTGGGCTGGAGGAAAATTTTACAGGGGGGCAGAATTCATACTGGGGGAGCAGTATCCTTATATTTCCATAACTGCACACCTCCTTCAGCCTCCTCTTGGAAAGGAGGTTCTCTGGTTTATTCAGCTGCAGGGCTTCTGAAATGCCAAATAGAGATTTTGTTCAAAAGTGAGGGCAACTTCCAGGGAACTTTTCCTTTTTTTCTGTTAAAAAAAAGAAAAAAGAAAAAATGGATAGCACAATAAACAATGGTAAGAGAAGTTGGAGAAAAGGTATGCGAGCCCACATTTTGTTGGCCAGACATTTAAAACTCTTCCTACATTGGTGTGACCAATGGTATGATTATCCTTCAGTTCCCACTGTGTGATGGGGGGAGGATAGTAAATTCATTTGCTCTTTTCAGCCTCACATATACTTGAAAAGTATCCAAAAACAGGCCCTGGGCACTGATGCAATCTTTCCTCCATCTGAAATATACCCCAATTTGCATCGTATTCTTTTAAAGTCACACTGGGAACGGTACGGTCCACAGGTCATGTCTGTTCCACAAAGACTTGTTCTTCTGGGCTCCAGAGCTTTCCCAAACAATGCCCCCCTCTCGATCCAAGAAAACTGAGAATTGGACCACCAAAAGCCTCTGAGGAATTCTCTCCCATGAAGGGCAGACTGGTCCCCTTCCTGCTTTCCTTATGCCAGCAGGAAAACCCTTTTTGTTCAAGCAAGCTTTTTAATGTATGAGCAGGGAAGCTTTTATTGGGATACTGTGATTATTTTTATTTTTAAAACTTTTATGTGTTTTTAAATGATTTTATACCAGAAGTTTTTTTAAAAAATGCATTGTTCAGGATCTTTTTTCTTTGACTCTTTCTGGAAGCTGCCTTGGGTCCCATTCTGGAAGGAAGCTGGCATATAAATTAAATGAATGAATGAATGAATGAGTAAATACATAAGACTGGGTTGAGTCCCAGAAGGCACAGATTCAACCCAACCCCTGCTCTCCAACTATCATCCCTTACTACTTTTTGAGGACTCATAAATGATGCCCTTTTCTCCCTGTTTCATTGGGAGACTAGAAGCCTATTGGCTCAAATATATCCTTTTTCCTAAGAGGTGTCTGAACAGACATTTATATAGCTCGATGACAGCTCCAGAGCGATTACAATTCAGCGGGCAAACGGTAAAGGCTTGACGCAAAAATTGACTCCGTATGTGTTCAATAAGAGAGAGACAGAAATAACCAGAGAATGGACAGCCCAGTTTTTCCTTGTCTCCTTACATTGGTGTGTATTTATGGCCAAAGTGAAGGGGAGTAACCTCCAAGGGCCATCCATGGAAAAAGCAAATGGATGGGATTAATCATGGGACATGATTGCCTTTTTAGATGGGGGTAGGATTAAGCCTGGTGTTCCTCTCCCAACCTACTCACATGTGCTCCCCCCACATCCACTCCGCAGCAACAATCCAGAAACAGAGAGTTTTGTTCCACGGCTGTGACATATTTAAGCACTTTCTAATGGGTTTACTGGGCTTTGGAGATTTCCTCCAGCTTCTTCTTTCACTTAGGTGGTCTGGCGAAAAGTGTCGGCAGGGTCAAACGGTTTGGGGGTCTCTCCGCTTGTCTCCAGGTGATAGAAACATCAGATGTGGGGGTGGGAAGGAAGGGAGATTAAATTAAGATCAAAAGAGAGACAATGTGCCAGATTTTCACCCAACAGTAAACCCCTCGGAAGAGAAAGTTCCCCTGTTGATTTATGGTTGCCCAGGAACTTGTCTTGTAACAATGAATCTCCCCATTTGATGGGAGGGTGGAGGTAGGGGGAACTAAAACCATCTTTAGAGATACTTCATACTTAAAATGACCTCCATACTTCAACAACATGAGGCTCTACCATTGCTGCAGGCTTCATAAAGAGCTTTAGATTTCTAGGAAAATGCTGTGTCCTCTACAGCAGGAGTAGAGAGAAGTTGGATGGAGATGTGAACCCACTGGTGGGTCTCTTGGTAAACTGCAGTAGATCTCAAAAGAGTTTCCATCTCTGAATGGTTTAAAATAGCAACAACAACCCTCCCCTTTCAAATTTTCCCTCTTACATCAGGCAAAAAATGTTTGCTGGAAGATGGGATTTGTGTGCAAGAGGATTCATAGGCAAACACCAGTCCTAGTCCTGGTTAATCTCTCTCTCTCTGTTTCCAGAAGAGGGACCTTCTGGAGGTGCCTCTTTTTCTATCTGTCTCTCCAGAAGAGGCAACTTTCTGAGTCATGCTTTGTTTTGTAGCTCTGGTTGGGGAATCTCAGAGCCCTAACAAAAAATTAAGAGGATCCCACAAGCCTAGGGATTTCCCAGTCTGCCTTCAGCGATACCACCTGTCATCCCACTTTTTCAGTTGCTTTTAAAATGTCCCAGGTTCTCTCCCCTCCTCCTTCCACTTCCCCCCCTCATCCTCAGCTTACCTCCATTGCTGAAAACTGAATCCAAAGTGCAAATGGAGTTTGTGCTCAACTAACCTGGGGGTGGAGAGAGGTGGGATTTAACCCTTCTGATTCTGCAAAAGCAAAGTGCTGCTCTCTCTCCTGGTTATCATTGATAACTGTTGCCATCTTGACCACACTCTGGTGTTGCTTGGCCGCACGTGCTCTGTGAAATGTCATGTTTCTGCAGGTGCCCTCAAGTCACCTGTCGACTTACGGTGACCCCATGAATTTCAAAAGGTCTTCTTAGGCAAGATGGTTTGACAAGTTCCTTCCCCTGAAATACAGCCTACAGCACCTGGTACTCCTTAATGGTCTCCCATCCAGGTACTGAGCAGGCCTTAGGAAGCCCCCACCTTTTGGCACCCCATTATCTCATGACTTGCTCTTTTGATGCTTCTAAATTAAGGACAAGTTCCATTAATTCAATGGAGGTTCTGCCCTTTTATCAGTTCTTCTTGCCTCTAGAGTCTTGCTTGGGGCCTCTTGTGTATGCACACTGCTTGCAAAGTGAGCGGGGGTGGGGGAAAGGCACCAAGCCAGCTGAGAGACTTTGCAAGGAACACATATACGGTCGGTCCCGAGGGAGACTCCATAAGTCCTTCATGCCTCCTGAAGTACAATACGTGAGTTTTGTTTTTCAGTCAATTCTGTTTTCAGACAGTCCTCTGGTCCCTAACCTGTCAGATAAGGTGGGGGGGTGCCTGCATGTCATTTGCCTACAAACTGGACCCCTAAAACAATGACTGCATAATATGTGAGGCCTGTTTCCTTGTCCCACAGAGTGCCTTTCTGAGGCACAGTAGGAAAAGGAATGTTAATAACATCAGGCTAATAAAAGAAGGAGGCAGATCATATAATTTGACGGCTTTTAGAAGGAGAATGGGAGGCTGTCACTGCTTGATTTTCAGAAATAAATCAGGGTCCCACTGTCTCCTGACACATAGAAAAGTCTCCGGCCTGCCACTGACCATCCCATCTGGTTATCCCATCAGCCGGAGCCGTATAGCTGAGAATAGCTAAGCCCTAAATGCCAAGGCAGGTTCCCTTTTTTGAAAAAAAGAACCGTAGGAATGACTGTGTTTATAGACTCCTTGCATTAATGCTTTCTATGGTTTATTTTTCAAGTGAAGAAAGAACATTGCCTGGTAGGCACTGTAACCCAAGCAATATCAGTTTAAAAGTTGAGGCTATGCTCTTTGGAATATTTTCCTAGTGTTTTGAAGTGTCCACTTAGTTCGAGGAGGGAGGGGGTGGAGTGTTGGAGAAAAAAGTGAGGGGGGGAGAACAAAGCAGAGTGAGGTGGGGGGGATTGTTCTAAATTTCGCCGTTGTGTTTGGCAGGGCTTAATGGGCCATTGCAACTACTCATCTGGTATGGATTAGATCTTCTCTCACACACACTGTCAACCTGGGTGTTCCACATGCCGGCTTCTTTTCGGCAGGGGTCCTCTGACCGGCTTGTGTGATTTTTTTTTTCTTAAAAAAAAGAAAGATGTCAGGAAGTACCCCACACAGACCACATGTGAAATTTGTGCAGGGAACAGTTGGGAAGATAAAAGAACCCTCTCAAACATACCAAAAGGGTGGGATGAGGTTGGGGGGTGGGGTGGGGAGAGAAACAGGACATTAAAAGGAAGCGTAAAGCATTCTGAAAAGAAATGATAGTGAAGGCAGAAAGGAGGATATTTAGTTGGAGGGTGTAGAGAGAGAGAACACTAAACACACACATATACATACAGACACAACTGGAACACTATGGTCATAATCCTGTTGGTTAAACCCCAACTGGAGTAGATCTACTAAATCAGTTATGAATGGTGAGTCAACACTCAGGAAAATCTAATTAATGCATTGGTTTTACTAAGTGTGAATAACAACGGGATTTAGACCTAGAGCCTGGGGTGATCCAAGTTGGTGCCTTCAGTTGCACAACACTGACATTCAACACAAGGGCCTTCCCGCACTACACAATTGGGGTGCTATTATTCCACTTTCAACCTCCTATGGAATCCTGGGGTTTGCAGTTTAGAGAGAGGCCTTTATAATTCTCAACCAGAGAGCTCTTTGGCCTCAGGAAACTACAAACCCCAGAATTCCACCAGATGTTGACCGTGGAATCATAGCACTAGAACAGTGTAGTGCGGAAATGGCCTTGGGTTGCATAGCATAATCAATGCGCAACTCTGCATGCTGAGACATGGGTTATACAGGCTAGGTTATGGGGTGTTTGATGGCCCAGGACAGACTTTTTTCTAAAAGTGACTTCTGGTCACTTTCTGTTGCTAAAAAAAAGGGGCCTCTTCTATAACAGTTGTGGGGAAAGATGGTGAAAATGCAAACCACGCTCTCAAGAAGGCATTGGGTGATGATTAAAAAAAAAAGTTAGCATTTTTGTGGAGTTTTGCAGCCCTACAAGGTCTCCTGGGAGGCTCACATGGCTTCCTAGCCTTCTACAGTTGACCACCCCTGTTGAAGGACTGTAGCTCCCAACACCCTTCCTCTTTGGCTATTCTGTTTAAAGCTGCTGGGAGTAGCAGTTCAATAAGATCTGGAGGGCCCCACATTTTGGAACCCTTGTTTGAAACGGAGCCAGAATCTTTCCTGAGCCCAAGGCGTTGTGTTCCAATGAACGAGCAACTTCCTCTGTCTTGTCAGCCTTTATCCATCAGTGCTAACAAACATCTCTGCAGAATGATGAACAGATAGATCAGATGAGATTAGGATTTACGACTCTTTAATTTACTGGCATTGAAGAGAAAGGGGTAAAGAAGGAGGGGGAAAAAAACTCTCTTCCTCTAGGGAACATGAAGGTGGCTTGAATGTTGCTTTTGTGTTTGGAGAATGTTTATGTTACAGAAAGGAAGATCTATTGTGTATTATCAGTGACCTTTGAAAAATTGTAATCAGATTTCATGACCACCATTTTTACAGCTGCACGACATAATTTCATTCAGGTATATTTTTTTCCTCTTGCTCAGGCACTGAAGCTGAATGTCTCCTAATGAACAAATGTCCCTCTTTTTCCACCGAGAGCTCTTTCCAAAGATCTCCTTTGTCTCTTTCCTCCCACCTCAACCCCGCTCCAGTATCACATTGTACATCAAAACCTGTTGCACCACATCGATGTCTTTAAAAAAAAAAAGCACTCTATATATCTGAGAAATTTCTGTTGAGCAGCACTGTTTAAAATGCTCTGAGCCCTTTGGCTCACCTTTCAACTTCCTGAGGCAAAATGGGGACTGAAAGATTCCCTAATACACTGATCTCTTGTAGAGATGGTGGGGAGGAGATTCAAGCGGGATAAAATTGAGCCAAAGCAGAAAGCATTAAATGCTCTGAGATGTAACAGTAGAGACAAACAGTGTCATCCTGCATATGTTTCTTCGGAAGTAAAGCCTGTTACATACCTTCCAAGTGTCCTGATTCGGCAGGGACAGTCCTCATTATTCCTCTACCATCCCACATTTTTGGCTGCTTTTAAAATGTCTCAGTTTCCAGCTTCTCTCTTGCAGCATGCATAATGACAAAAAAAACCTTTACTTGGCTACAGAGGAGCCTTCATTATTGCATGGGGCAAAATCCAATTATCCAAATTATGAATTTATTAGTGACAACTCTATATCGTGGTCAGTGGGTCCCCATAATAATTACACTGAAAACTCTCTGCAGAGTGTTAGGCTGGATATTCATTTCTTGTCTCAGGAAGACTTACTTGTCTGGAGTGGGAATTATGTGGCCCACAGGCCGTGCACAGCCACATGCAGAAGGGAGCATTCTGGTCACACTCCCATCCTGGCAGTGTCACTACTGGGATTGTGGCAGGACGATGGAGAATGGTAAGATGAAGAAAGGGCCTAGGTCCATGGGTCTAGTGGGTGCCCTTTTGCCCCCCAAGTGCTGTTTTGGAGGGCCCCTTGA
Organism: Ctenosaura bakeri; assembly: GCA_948474755.1. NCBI lineage: Eukaryota > Metazoa > Chordata > Lepidosauria > Squamata > Iguanidae > Ctenosaura > Ctenosaura bakeri. The sequence continues at coordinate 465,264 of CAOLHI010000405.1, read as the reverse complement.
AACAGATAAATCAACAATAACAACAACAACAACAACAAATTATCTATCCAGAAGCTAGCAGTCTGGTCTCCAAAATGGTGACTGTGTAGTCTTCGTGGAATCAGAAGAAGGTGGGAAAAAAGCCCTTTCATGCACTGTGCATGATGCCTGAGCCAAAGGTAAAGGCTTCCTTCCTTCTTCCCTTCCCTTCTTTTCCTTTCCCTTCTCTCTTTCTTTCTGTGGGAGTTCAAAATCCTTCCTGAGCTCCAAAAGAAGCACCCAGAAACTTACGTTCCCTGCATGATGGGATTTGACAGCCCTCGGTGGCAACCGGTCACAGCTTTGACATGAGGCAACTGGGAACTTCTGAGACAGTTTGCCTCCCCCCCCAAAAAAAAGCTCCTCCTACTGGCCCGTACACATCATCCTCACCTTTCAGCTCCCCTCCCTTGCCAGGGAGCATATTGCAACAATAATAGCTCAGTTAGGGAGGTGGCCGAGCATTCCATTAATCTTGCTTCTCCGGGCGTTAAGAGGTGGAGAGACCTGAGCGATGAATCTGTCTCAGTCTGAGACATCTTTTTTTCCTCCCCTGTGCCAAAGCATGAGATAAGAAATCTGCAGGTGAAGCCAAGAGTTCGCTCAGTCCTGTGGTGCCATATTGATTGGCACCAAGGTGTACTGCAGGGCTTTGATGTGTTACATGGGAGCTTTGCTTTTTTATTCCCAGACGTCACTCATTTTTCTACAGAAAGGTGTTTGGGGCCCATCTGACTTGCAAAGGCAGTCCCCTTTCTTTGGCATAATCTTGCAGAGAATGAGACATTGAAAATGGTTCAATCCTAGAACACTTATATTTGTTGTGTTTTAAGTCCCTGAGTAACTTTGCCTGCCTCTTTTCTTTCAACTTTATTTCCAAATGCTCAACTGAGGTTTTAAGTTACTGCAATGTGGTAACTGAAAGAAAATTTCATTTGCAGGGGGCAGAATTCTTATTTGGGGTCTAATGCCCTGATTCCCCAGCCGCAGCTACACCCTGGTCTATTATAGTTCAGACTAGCAATTGGATTTAGGCCAACATTTACTAGCTGAGAAGTCTCACCGCACAAAACTGCAATCCTAGGTTTCCTCCATGATGAAAACCTCAATCCATGTTTTTCAATGTGAGCCCAGAGAGTAATGGAAACTGAACTCAGGACAAACCAGAGAACTTTAGAAAGCCAGGAAAGCTCTTTGTGATACGTGAGGATGAACCTCACAGTGAAATGATCGTGGAATTTGGCTGGAACATAAAAGCTTTTCACAGCTTCAGAATCAGTGACAGGGACCATTTGGCTGTGGGATTATAATAACATAACAGGAATTCCCCCACAGTCCTCTGACTTCACACATCCTGGGTGACACATGTGAAAGCTAGCAAGGGACAAGACCAGGGTGGGGCACAAGTCTCATTGAGATGTCTCCTTCGTTGACATGAAGGAACAGGGTAAACAAAGAGGAGGAGAAATGTGGCTTCTGTCCAACCTTGGAGCTTGTGATTGACTGCCACAAAATTCACCATCGCCACTACCTTTACGCCCATATCGCACCTGTATTTTCCCTTTTGACAGGTCTGAAGTTGAGAGATGAAAAGGCACAACAGAGTCATAATCAGGCATTGCCCTTAGTCCAAGTTGAGGGGATGTGATGATGGATGCAGTCTCATGCGCATCTATTTGGAAACCAGACTGCTTCCCAAATTCACTGGGATTTTCTTAGGCAGACAGGGGTATGATGGCATTGAAGACACAAAGGAGTCCTAGAAATTAGCAAGGGTGGAAAGAATATTCAAAATTATTTTTAAAAGATGCTTTTAAAAAAAAGTCAGAGATTTCTTGAGTGCTGGGAAGCCCTGATGAGGAAAATTCTAGATGGGTAACAGACTTCACAATTCAGGACTTATTCTGTTTGAAAAATGTGTTTTCTGGGAGGATGCAGAGTTTTCTGCTTAGAAAACAGCATTTTCTGTGTATAAAATGTCAGTGTTATTCAGAAAATGCTGTTTTCTGTACCAAAAACACATTTTCCATGCAGCTATGTTTTTTCCAGCACAGAAAATGCAGTTTTCTAAGCCAAAAGCTTGCTTTCTCTAGTGAAAATGCAGTTTTCTGTGAAAAAAAAGCATATTTATTTTTATTTTATTTTACACTGAATAAATCCCGACCTGTGAATAGTCTTTGAAAATGACACAAATTTCAACAGAAAGTCCTATTTGCATTCCAAAAGCTCCTCTGCAGCAGGATAAAATACTGTTGCAAGGTAGAAGATGCCTCTTCAAAGGAAATGTGAAATAATCCTCAAAAGGCTTTAGTTGCTAACATAGGTATGGGACCTTGCAAAGGGAGCAAGACTTCCTTTTCCCCTTTTCAGCTCAGTTTTGGCTGAAGCAAGGGTTCTGCTGGGGAGACCTGTCTTCCAGGTGCATATGTAGTTTTGGTCTGTTTGGGGCAGCTTTCTGGTAGAAAATTGCCCCCTCCAAATAATCACCCTGGTATTCTCAAGGCTTTGGTGGACTTCCATGGGGCTTTTAGGGCCACAAATGTGGAGGCCAAGAGCTACCTGCCACTGGTGGGTTACACTTTCCCCACTCCTGTGGTAGCATCATGCCGAAGTTGCACCTCCAGAAGTGATGGCAGCCCTTGGGTTGAGAGGTGGATCGCCAGGAGTACCGATTCCTGATTAATGTGATAGCCGCATCCCAACCTATTTGTCTTGGTGGCAAAGGACATGGGCAAGGTTCACTATTTGGATAGGTTGATAATATAAGAGAGGCCGATCGACTGGGCCAGTTTACTTCTCAAAGAGCCTATGCCAAATGCATCCAGGGAGCATTTGATTTTCCAAGCACGGTAGTTTTGCAACACCTCTTTACTCATTCAAACTCCCTTGTTGACTTTAACCACCCTCTGTAGCTGCCGTTTGAACATTTGCTCTGCAAAGAACATGTCTCCCATTTTTCTTGGAACCACAACACAGGCCTATCAACTCCCCCCCCCTTTTTTTTCTTCCTGCAGGGAAGGGCTGCTTCGACTCCTACTTTTGAATTAGGTGTTTGGAACATCCACAGGCCAACGTGCTGCTTTAATTTAGCTGTGCTGGAAGATTCCAAAGAGTAAGATGACTATATTGACTAAACAAACTCTGCAGAATGGACATAGTTGAAAAACACTTGGGAACTTCTATTGCTTCTTTATATGTTATGCAAAATGTTCTTTAAACACTAAGTATCTGTCTTCCTGAATACAAGCAGCTAGCACCCACTGTGAGTGGCAGTGGGGCACAGTGGTTTGACTGTGGGTTTAGGACAGGGTCCAAATCCCTGCTCAGCCATGGGTGATGCTGGACAAGTCACACACTCTCAGCCTCAAAGGAAGAAAAGGAACAAATCTTGCCAAGGAGAAACCCCATGAAAAGTTCAACTTAGGGTCTCCTCAATTTGGAAATGACTTGAAGACATACAATAACAAGAACACGATCACCCTCATACATACAAAATATACATTTTATACATTGAAGTACCCAATAGCCACAGCAGGAATCAAGGTAAATACTCCAGATGAGGCCCCGGAGAGTTCGTATCTGTCTCCAACTCCACTTATTTGTTCTTGCCATGGGACAGATATGCCTACTTAGTTGAAGTCAAGTCATATCAGATGGAGAAAACAGCAGTGCAATTTGATTTATATCCCTTCAATGTTGTAAAAAGAATGCTGTGTCCCTCCTCCCATAGCTTTGGGCCATGGTGGGCTGCAGAATTCTGGGAGCTGTCATCCAAAAAAGGAACTTTTCCAAGCTTTGCCTTTGGACCTCTGAATTCTGCTTGGAGTGGCACAGAGTTCCGTTTCGTATGTTCAGCTGTGGGCTTCTGACCCTGTATAAACCCTGATGATGCCAGCTTCTTCCTTTTTTTTACAACTGTCTCTGGACTGGTCTGGCAATTGGTCTGAGGGACACTGAGAGTGTTTTCATGGTAGAGGTGCAGCTAATTTGCTGTATCAGCATTATGTAGATGTTTGGAAAGGGGTGTGTTGTGGGTAGAGAGGAGACAGAGCCCACTGTGCTGGCAACAGCATTCTGGAGGCCCAGAAGAGCTATGCAAAAGCGCTGAGGAACACTCCTCATGGCTCCACAAATACACACACATGTTCCAGTGTCAGGGAAATGCAAGCAAGGGAGATGACCTAGAGCTGAGGAAAGTTTCTTTTTGGACTTCTTGTTCTCACATGTGCCAGTCTTTTGAGAGACGTCTTTTTTCTCTCTCTCTTTCTGTATGATCTGTCACTTTTTCTCTTTCCATGCAATCATTTTAGACAGTGGATCTCTGCAGAGTCATGCATTGCACATTGCATCTTGAGATCCTTGGACATAGGACAGAATAGAAATATTTTAATTAATTACCTCTAGATACTGGTGGCTCCCACATCAGTGGGGCTGCAAATCCACTCCAGATTTTACACAGACTTTAAAGGAGCTGTCCCATGTACAGAATCTATTTGGGGGATAGGCTTCAGCACCTTGGATAGCTCCCTTTAATCTAGGCTAAAATCTGGAATGGATTTACTACCCAAGTAACACGGGAGCCATAAGCTACAACTGCATGCATTTTTTTCAGCAGGTTAGGCTGAAGAGCGGAAGATGCCATCTGTGTCCCGGACTGAAAATAAGTTCGCAGTGCTCCCTTCATCACACAGCCTGTTACATTTGCAATTTAAAATGAGGCATGTGTTCCTCTCTTCAACAGCCTATGCACAAATAAGTTATGCATGTGTGTCTATACAAACAAAGAAATAGTTTATAAGGTGTTCTGTCTATCTATTTATCAATCATTTTATTCATACCACACCTTTTCCCTAAGAATGGGAATCAAGATAATTTATAAGGCCAAACAAACAAACAAACAAAACTTAAGACTTATAGACCCAAATCCAATTGCCAATCTCAAACAGAGAAGAACCATTAAAACAATGGTATCTGCAAAAGTGTTTTGCTGTTGTTGCTTACAATCAGCTATTGATTCAAGAAGTCTTCTTCTATTCAGTGGGCTAGCCATTGGATATTATGTAAAGCAGTTTTTCCAAGATCTGATAATTAGAACTTATGAGACCTGAGTTCAGGTTCCCACTGAGACATGAAACTCACCAGGTTCCCTTCCCTCAGCTTGCCATACCTCAGAGGGGTGGTCCAAAGATGAAGCAGGAGGAGGAGAGCCATGTACAGCATCCTAAGTTCACTGGAGGGAAGACAGGATTTACACGATGCCATGCAACTGATGCAATTTGGCTAAATGATGTCATATTTTGGGAAGAAAAAGTTCACCAATAGTGAGTGGGCACCAGACAAGCTGCTATAAATGAACAGGCAAATAGTTCTGAAGGAGCAATAAAGACAATGTTTTATTATGAGGGGGAAAAGAGGAGGCTTTCATCTAAATTCTAAATATCAGCTCCCAAGATTGGATTCGCTGACTTTACAGCTGATTTTAATATTCACTGCTTCATCCCCCTCTTTCCAATTCTATATTACATAAATTTAATCCACAAGCTGTAGACTTTTTCCCTGCTAAGCCTGCAACTGTTCGGCATTGGACCAAACATTCTTGTAAAGTCTAAATTTATCTGAATGCACACTCACTGTAAAACATGAACACCACAATAAAAAACTGCAATAAAAAATGGAAACATTGTGTGTGAGAGAGAGGGAGGAGGAAGGGAGATCCTGGATATTGAAAGCAAATAATCTCTCCTTTCAAAACCTGAGATCATTAGTTTTTGGACAAGTTTTAGCTGAGGGTTTTGACAGAGAACTTTGCAACTGAAATTGTAGAAGCCAGTTAACAAAGAAGCAATAAGCATTGAGCTGGAAAAAAAGAAATCGAATCAACCATCCTGATTCCTTCACTGAGGTCCAGAGCTACAGAAGGAAACAGACAATATCTGCCAGGTACTTGCCCTATGTTTAATTTTTTTAAAAAAGGGGGAAAAATTCTCTGAAAAACAACATCTATCAAAATAAGCAAAATATGTGAGGTATGGAATGTGGTTCATTGGGGGCAATCTACTTTCTTGGTCGATGGGTAAATTAAAACACATGGCAACGTGTTACAAGGAGGAACACACTGCCGACTGTATTACTCCTTCTTTTTATTGGTTAATCTCTAATAAGAACCAGCTGGTAATAAAGCAAAGGAGTTCATGGGAACCCACCCTTTGTTGAAAGTAGAATCGGTGTCAATACTAGAAACAGATGACTACTCTTATATACACAAAAGAAAGCCAAATGTAATTGCCTTCTGGAGGTCAGGTTACGTAAAGACACCAGTGAACAGAGGTGATACGCTGGCCACCAAAAGCGCCAGTGCTAAAGACATGCTCTTCTCCATGGGTTCACGCATCTGGAAGGGACAGCTACGGTTCAGTTTGGGAAAGAGTGTGTGTCTTACTGCCATGGTTCTCCAACAAAGCCCTGCAGATGTTGGGAACTTCAGCACCAGCCATACTAGCTGAGACTTCTGGGATTTGATCTCCAAAAGACTTAAAGGACCACCATTTGAGAACCACTGTCTTAGATGTCTCTTTCACACTACGCAGACTTTGACACTGCCTGAACTACCATGGCTGCAACCTACGGACTCCTGGGATACGTAGTTGGGTGAGGCACTAGAGCTCTCTGGCAGAGCATTATAAGTATGGTACCATAAATTGAAAATCACAGGGATTTCATAGGTTGGAGCAATGGCAATTCAAAGTGGTATCAGAGCATCACAATTGTGCGGTGGGAAAATATAGCAGCATATTTGTTGTTGATTAGATGTTCATGTTTTCTTCACTTGTCTTCCAGGATGAGATTCAAAGTGATGAACTTGTAGGAAGTCTCCCATTTCCATGCTGACCAAGTCTACCCCTGCTTATCTTTGGCAAGTTAGCTGTGGTAGGAGTTTTCAGTCCATAAGCCCAGAGTGGGGGGATGTTCCAAGCCAAAGATCTCTGAAGATGGAGTTTGTTCCAAGTAATCGAAAGGAAGTAGTGCTGAACACTACACATAAAAGTACTTAGCATGATGCTCATGAAGAGTGTACACCAGGGGAGGGCAAAGCACAGCCCTGGGGTCACCTATGGCCCTCATGGTTCTTTTTGTGGCCCTCTGCCCCTTCAGACTGTCTTTTATTGGCCAAATAAAAAGGTAATTTGCCTTTCCTGGAAGCTACAGAGAGTAGCATTTCCCCTTTTAACTAAATTGGTAAGACCCACTGCACTGCCAATCGAGGCTGTCATACTTTGGCCATATCATGATTCACATCATGGCACTGGAAAAGATGGTAAAACTTCACACTGTGGATCACTGTGGCTAGATTATCTTTGTCTTTGTTGTAAGATGCCATCGAGTTGGATGCAGCTTATGTCAACCCTATGAATTAATCCAGGAATGCATATATACTGGTGGCCTAATATTGTATCTAAAGTAAGTGGATTGCAATTTGGAAAAAAAAAATCTCATGCTAAAATAAACCTGTTACTTCTAAAAGTGCTATGTCTCTTGTTGTTTTGCATGCTCCTATTATTTTCAGCTGTAGAACAAAAAAAATCCCCCATGAGGTACTGAAAAGAGTACAAAGTAGGGATGGAAAGAATATTCAAAAACATTCAAAAAATGGCTGAAAAACATGTTTTTTGAGTGTTGAGAAACTCTGATGAGAAGAATTGTAGACTAATGACAATCTTTGCTGTTCAGGACATATTCTGCACAAAATTTGCACATGGTTATTTTGCATAGAAAACAGTTTTTCTGAGCAGAAAACTGAGTTTTCTGGAATTAAAATTTCTGTATTGAAATATTTTCTTTGTAGAAACACTGTTTCCTGTGCAGAAAATTCTGTTTTGTGCACAAAAAAGCACCCACATACAAATTTTGTGCAGAACAAGTTCTGAATTGCAACTAGCCCCTGAAAATCGTGTGGTTTCAAAGACTTTCTTGCAGAGGGCAGAAAATTGCTGAAATTACTCATTGCTACCTTTAAGAAGAAATTCAGTGAAGAATTACATCCTCAGTACAAAGAAAGCAAGAGGTTTGCTTATAGCTATCCACAAAGATCATAGCTCTTGAGTGGGTTGAGCTTCGAACTGGGTCTCTATGGACTCAGAGCTCATGCCACCAACCTGGGCACTGCATCTAAGTATATAACCTTACATGCTTTAGTTCTAATCCAGCATTTTCTCTTCTTTCCCGGCCTTACAGGAGATTTCATTTCCCCATGAAAGACGGAGATGCAGAATTCCCATTTTCTTTTGTTGTTTCTAGTTTAAAGTAATGCCTTTCGAGAAACTGCGGTTACTGAAAAAAGGAAAAGAAAAGAAAAGAAGAAACCAGTGGGGAAGGAGTTATTAGCATCAAATTTAATAACATCCATCTCAGCCCTTCGCCCTCTCAGAGGCATTGTAAGGAGGCACATTTGGCTTTCCCCAAAAACGGGATTCTAATTTGAAATGAATTTGTAGCTAATTCAACCTGTAGGCTAGTGACTTTGGGATTTCCTAGATAATACAATCCAGACAGTAATGTTGATGGATGCTAGAGGCTTGCCTGTGTAGTAGATGTAAGGCACTGTCAGGAGAGTGAGTGATGCATTCTTGCTTAACCATAAGTAACCTCCAGCATGTTGGTATATTCTGCCCTCCTGCATAACTGCCCTGCAATTAGTTACCACTGATCTTTACTAAATTCCCCATAAACTATCTCTTGCATGTGCATTAGCTATCCAGCTGTGTTTTATGCAAGTATAAGATCCTTTATAGAAGTGGTTGGGCATTTTTGCCTGATGCGGAATATCTGCATTCTGATTAAGTTTGCAAAAGCAGAATTGAACATGGTGTCGTTGCCCATGAAAAAGCACATTTTGCCTAGATGTGCATGGCACATCAATGTGCAGGGCATGTTTGACTCTCCATTCAGCCACACACTTGATGTCTTGGTTCAGTTATGCAGTATTGCCATTCAACCTAAGGGTTGTGTGGCACAATTAATGCACAATTCTCCATGCAGAGATATAGGCTATTCAACTCTGATGTGGCACTTTGGCCTATGTTTGCCTACAGGATGTAAAAAAGTCCTCTCATTTGTAGAGTCACTACAAGTCAAAGCTGATTTGATGTCAATTATATAGAAATGTTTCAAAATACATGCTATTTCTAAGTTGTTCGCTGCCTCGATCCATATGGAGAGGTGGGATACAAATAAATAATAATTATACAACAATAAGAAATATATTATTAATTAAAATACATATTGTAATTAAATATTGCCATTAAAATAACTCACAATAAGCTTATGTCCAGCTTTGACAATACAGAGACTGAAATCCAGCTGGCAATCCTGGCTGAAATAGACCATTGAAACAGTTGTTAAATCAATGGTGTCCAATCTTTGGTCCTCCAGGTGTTTTGGACTTCAGTTCCCGGAATTCCTGGCTGTTAACTGAGTAGTTAGGGTGTCTGGGAAGTCCCAAACACCGGGAGGCCAAAAGGGTGGACACTACTGTGTTAAATTGTTAAATAGACACATACATCAATTCAGCTGATTACAGTGACTCTATCTGGGCTAACAACAGAATTTAGGCCAGAGACTTCACAAAGAAATCACTTCTTTATTCATGGCCCAAAGTGCAACGGAGTAGCCTCTTGGAGGAAGAGCCAAAAATTGGCTGTTACCAAAACTGTCCACCTCTGAACTAACAGGGAAGCCAGCTCTGCTATGCAATCATGAAAAGTAGGTTAGAGGAGAGAACCTGTTTCTCAGTGTCTGTAGAAAAAGTACCACTCATTCCTTATGAATACATTGAGTTGCTTCAATACCAGGAAGCAATGGATGGCTTTGTAGCGAGAGCTTACTGGGAGGGAGATGAACCTATACAGCATTTTTCTCTTTCCACACTTTGCAGCACCAGTAGATACAGCAGACATCCTCAGACTATGGCCATTTCCATGCTAGACTGTTCTAGTGCTATTATTCCACTTTCAACATCCTATGGAATCCTGGGGTTTGCAGTTTACATAGGGGCCTTCGGGCTCTTCCCTGAACTGCAAACCCCAGGATTCCATAGGATGTTGAAAGTGGAATAATAGCACTATAACAGTCTAGCATGGAAATGGCCTATGTTTCCACATGTCCTGTCCCAATTCACAGCCAAATACAATGCTACCCTTGCCCGAACCTACCCTGGTTGGGAAGATGGAGTGGTACAGATCAAATAGACAGATGACAGTCCTGTTTCCCTGGTTATCTCCAGAAGAATTATACAAATGTAAGTTGGAGACTGTCTGCACTCTCGGTATATATCTGCAGAACTTAAAGGATATAAATTCTTCTGAGCGCGAGCCAAAAGACTGTCACTCACCTCATAAATCTGAAGCAGCTCCCATAACCTTGGCACAACTTAGATGAGCCAGAAGAAGATTTGGCCTGTTACGGGACAAAAGGATTGCTTTCAACAGCCATATATTCTCTCTTACCAGGGGTCTGAGGCCTTTGCGGTGACACCCTTGAGACTTGTTTGTAAAGTATGTACCATTTCAACACATCCTTTAACTGCCTCCTCCAGCTTGTCAGAATTTATCAAGGACAGCCTTTGCCCCCAGCCCAAATTATGGTACACATTCCCTCATACACAGCTGACTATAATACCTATAATATAATCCAAGCTGTTTCTTGTCTCACTTATTTCCTTGATGAACACTTCAGCGGAAGATACATAGGGCCACATCTGTGGTCTCATGCCCAGAGCCACTGAGCTGGTCAGGTAGCACAGCTGTCCTTGATTTCTTGGGCTCCAGAGAAGGAACTTGGTTCTTCTTTGCCTTGGAGAGAAGTGACAAGTGTGGTGCCTCAATGCCACAAGACTTCTCTCGGGGGGGGGGGTGTTATTGATCAACAGCCATAAAACTGTTTTTTCCCCATCTGGTGTCTCTTTTTCAGGGGGAAATTCATTTGCACGAAAATTTGGTTTTTATGGAGAAAGATCCTGGTTTCAGGCAAAAAAAAAAAAAAATCCCAGCGTGTTTTTTGTGCAAACGAATTTCTCACAAAATCAAGGTTGACTAGTATTTCAATAAACTATTTTAAAAATCTGAAGGAGCAACGTGAGAATCAGTGTGGTTTGAAGTTTGGACTACAGCCCTGGAGACCAGGGTTCAGTTCCCTGCTCAGCCATGGACAACCACATCACAGACTCTCAGCCCCAGAAAACCCCATGGTAAGCCTTAAGGTTGTCATAAGTTGGAAATGACTTGAAGGCACACAACAGCAAGGTGTAATGTCAATGAATCATTTTTCAAGTGACCCAATGAGTAATGGGAATGGATGGCTTTTAGGCCTGAACTTTACTGGAACTCCTTACTAAAGAAGATCAGACATCTCAGTGATATTTGTGCAGGTACTGACTCACTATTCAACAATTGATCCAATGGGAGCCACCATGGTTTGAGTGGATCCGAAGACCAGGGACTGAATCCCTGCTCAGCCATGGAACCCCACTGGGTGAGGCTGGGCAAGTCCCACTCTCCAGGCTCCGAGGAAGGCAAAAGCAAACCCCCTCTGAACAAATCTTGTCAAGAAAAGCCCGTGAAAGGTTCATCTTAGGCTCACCACAAGTCAGACATGACTTGAAGGCACACAACAACAAGCTGGGATTCCCAATAGGATGCAAGCCTTACAAAATAACTCCCTGCCCTGTGGTGCTTGCAAATGATGTGAATATGTACATGTACAGTAGCATGTGTTCTCTCCCCACATCTCCCCAATTTAAGCAGCCTGTCAGAATTTCAGAGGGGCCTTTCTATCCATGCGCCCACGTGGAAGCTCGTCCAGCTCATGAATCAGGGAGGCCCGACAGGGTTTGCAAACTCCCACAGTTCACACAACAGCTCCGCCAGGCCTAGACCGAAGCGGGAAAGCGGTTCCGGACTTTTGAGTCTGCGTAGCGCTGAACTATTCCACAGCCCCAGACTTTCTAGGGAAAAATCGCACGTTATCAGTCTGTCTCCAAACCTCCTTTTTCGTGCCAGAGGTTAACAAGAAGATGGTTGCCGCAGAACTTTGACGGCTCTTCATCTCTAATGATTAATTTGACAGATGTTATCCTGGCTTCTGTCCAGTCCATAATGGGGACGCTGTTGCTGCTTCTGAGTGCATTAAGAATGACCTACTTATGTCTGCTGGCCAAGATACCGTAAATTTTATTCCGGTTGCAGCCGAACGTGCATGGGGCCGGCTGCACTTTTTTTCCTCCTCTCTCTCATAGAGACAGGACTCTAGAACTATCTATTAACAATACCTGATAAAACCGAGATAGAGGAAACATCTCTTATTGGTTGTGCCAATGACAACCAGAGCCAAGAAAGTTGCTTTTGAAAAGTAATTAGTTGCCATTCTAAACCTATGGTCTGAAATTGCATTAACAATTTTATGGCCAAGATCAGAATTAGATAAACTAACAACAATGCTATTGGAGAGGACAAAACCCCAATTTGAAGAAATTTGGATGATTATATCCCCTGTGTGGGAAAGACTTGGGGAAAATTATCAATTCCGGGAGTGGTGGATTAAACTAAAGAAGGGAGGGAGGGAGGGAGGGAGGGAGGGGGAAAGAAAGAGAAAAATGCCAGAAAGATGGAAAGTGAATTGTATAAAAATCGTATGACAGCAAAAGCTATAAGTAACAATAAAAACTATATAAATTAAAATAATAACAATAAATGGTTAAGGCAAGAGAGAAATATAAAATAATATATAAATAAATTAAATAAATGGCTTAAGACATAATAGCAAAACCCATTACTGAAAGACTGGTCTGATACACTAAATACATCCTAACCACGCTAACTAAAACTAACGAAAACAAAAAAGGACTCTGCCCCTCCCTCAAACAAACTGTAATGAAAAGGAAAAATCAATTAATACCCCACTTCTTATTTTGCCATTACATAGCTATCTGCATTCCATTTACTAGAATTGTTAATAATCATAACTGCAGATTACTACACAGGATTTTTTTTTCTGGAGGACTGGAAATCATGTATGGAGAAGAGACTGCAAATGCCATCCAGTCCAACTCTAATTCTGCCATGCAAGGCACAAAGCACTTCCAACAGATGGCCATCCAGCCTCTGTTTAAAACTCCCAAAGAAGGAAACTCCACCACACTGCCAGGGAGTGTATTTCACTGTTGAATTCCTTTTACCATCAAGATATTCTTCCTAATGTTTAGATGGAATATATTTTCCTGAGATTTGAAGCCATTGCTCCACGTCCTAGTCTCTAGAGCAGCAGAAAACATGCTTGCCCAATCCTCCACATGACATCCCTTCAAATATTTAAATATGGCTATCATGTCACCTCTTAGCTTTCTCTTCTCCAGGCTAAATGTACTCAGCTCCCTAAGTCAGTCCTCATGGGGCATGATTTCTAGGTTTCCATGGCTGATCAGGATTCGAACCCTGATCTCCCTAGCCCTTTGTCCAATGCTCTAACCACTATGCCACACTGGCTCCCTTATGCTCAGTTGCCACCTGCCGGATCTCTAAGGGCAGAGGTATGGAGGAATTATCTGAGTGTGAATGTTAAAATGCAGAACCCTTTGGTAATAAGAGTGGGTGGGAAGATCTGGCAAGGGAAACCAGTTTAAAAACCAGTTTGCATTTGTAATACAGATGTAGTCCAAGGGGAGTTTGGGGGGTGATTTATTTGCCTTTCAAAGTGAGTGTACTGAAAAGGCAACCCTCTGTGGGCCCATCCCTTCATTAGCCTTGGATTGCCGAAGCCTCTCTAAACCATGTCTGAAACTAAAATAATATTTTCTTCAAATGGTACCTTTGCCAAAATCCAAAGCAAAAGAAATGCAGAGGGGGGAAAAAAAGACCCGACATTTGCTTGGCGCTGGCTGGGGTCACGTATGAGGCTCTCTTGTGCGCAAACCGAATAAATATTTCAAAGGAGAACGAAGGAAAAAAAAATCATTAACCTTTTGTCATTAATGTTCGGGCTCTCGGAGCTGCTCCGCCGTTTGAATTAGTGCACCTGCCAAAATAAGCACCAAGCCTTGTTACCCTCTTAGGGACAACCCTGTTCCATAAATCACCGCCTTTCAGTGACAGCTAAATGTGTTTTATATCACATAGAGAGCCTGTGTTTATGAACGTGAGATAAAAAGGGTTTAGCCAGTGCAAACACAGAGACTACTGTGTAACGCCTGCTTCTCTCCCTCTCTCTTTCACTTGCCTTTCTCTCCTTGAGTGAGAGATTAGCTTCTTGTTCTCAGTCTTCCAGAAATGGACTCAATGGAGACCTTGAGGTCAGCAATTTATTTTAAGTGCTGGCCATATTTTGGGTATGGCAACGGCTGGAGGGAGCTGAACTCTGTTGCACCCATTTCCATCTCAATTGAAAAGCCAAGGGTCCTTTCAGTCCTCTCCCCCTTGTATATATCCAGCATCTCTCTCCATCCCAACTCATTCCTACTCCAAGCAAGTCCACTTTCATCCATCCCAGGCTGGAACAAGTTCCCCTACAGTTTTAACTCCATTGGCTAATAGCAGAAGCTATGGTGATCTTCCCTTGCTGGTAATTTTCCTTGAGAAGGAGATGCTGTGGTAACTGCTCTAGTAGAATATGTTCCTCTGGTCATCAGCAGAGGTGGCAATGACCTTCCTCTTTGCTTCTATGGTCTCCCATGGTGCTTTTCCTGGAAAGAAGGTGTACCAGAACATCCTTCATAACAAGTCAGGCCCTTGGTCCATTTAGGTCAGTATTGTTTATACCGATTGCAAGTAAATATCCCAGCAAACAATAGGTGCACCTTGCCCTTCCCTGTGGACTCAAGCAAAAGCAAACTGCTACGGCATCTCCTGGCTTGTATGATCTCCTTCATTAATACATTTTGATCTCTTGACCACACTCTAACATTGCTGGGCCTCATGTTTCCCAGTTTTGGTCTGTGAAATGTTGGAGGGTATGATCTTAAGTCCAGGTTTTATTTTTCACCAACTTATGATGTCTATCTTCTTTTAGACAAGATTCTCCCACCCAGCTGTAACTTGGAAATGAATCTGGGACCTTTCCTATGCAAAGCCAGTTCTCTACCACTACCAAGTGGTGCCCTTCCTCTAGCTGACGGAATTATGAAATACAGCCTATCTGGAGTTTGGGTAGAAACAAATTGGGGTGAAATATTTTTAAGCGCCTTCTTCCGTCAATTTGGATGGAGATCTCCTGGATCCCTGGGAAATCTGTCCCAAAGAACTGCTCTCTTCAAGATTTTCTGGTCCGAGAGCTAATCTTATTGTGCTGTGCCATCATAAATATTGATATCTATAAATCCAAAGAGCAAGCAAGCACAGAATTCAGGGTATCTGCGTAAAGCTGTGGGTTTTGGAGCACGTTCGACATTTTCTCTGTTGGAGTCATTAAGGACGGAGTCCTGTGTAACTTCATTCTCCATTACAACACAATAACAGGAAACATTTCGGTGGCCTCTAAAGTACTTGGCATAGTATTTCACTTTAATGCTTACATTGTCCGAGCATCAATAAAACTGGAAACTGTGATATAATTAAATCCATTCTTCCTACAGAGAAGATGACTGGCTGAGATAACAGCGAGAGTCGCTCATTACATATTACTCGGGAGAGCACATAACTGCAAAATCTCCCTTTTCTCCGGCCAAAGCTTTGGCTTATTTATTTGTCCCTAAAAAGGGAAAAAAAAAAAAAGCTGGGAGGAATGAGAGAAAATTGGCAGAAACATTCTGACAAAGTTTCCTCCCTACATCTTTGTATGCATAGTTCAAACCTCACCTTCGGCTGAAATGTAAAATACTTGCCTTGGGGCTCCATTTATTTAAGCAAAACCAACAGTTCAAGACGCCTCTTTTGGCATTATCTTTGATGGTGTACCATTACATCCATCCTAACAATAATAGTAATGCAATAATACTAGTACACTAAAGCTGTATTGCCCTCTGTTTTCAAACAATGCCGTCAGTTCATCTGTAGGGAAGGTATAAAGGGATTCCTTATACCCGGTGACTATGTATTTGTAGCTTGGCAGAGGTGGAAGGCCTAGTTCACTATTTCTTACACTACCCATTATATAGTAACCCTGGGATAAATTTCCTGGGAGACCTCTCAAGAGCGAGGGCCGGTTGGATGTTGCCTGATATTATTTGGAACCTGTTAGCTGATCATTCTAAATCCACTGCACTCAAGTTTGCCACCTTTGAAATAGTAGCCCAAAAGATCCACTGCAACTTCCTGAAGATCTCAGCAGTGGCTTGCAAAGGGGATCAATTGAAGTAGCTGCCATTATGATTGTTGGTCTGACATGTTATCTGGTAACTTCTTGATTTATTTTCCCCTTTTTAACCTTCTTTGTGACTGTTGTATTTGAAGTAGTTATAATAATTATGATTTGTGGTACATTCCTCCCTTTTCCCAAGCAGCATGGAAAGGCATCCCTGGATACACTTCTACTCTTTGCCATTAAGATAAGCAGCTTTTCACATTATGATGGACATAGCAACCCTGGAAAGTAGCCAAGAGATGGGCAGTACTCGGGGATGAGGAAGAATTTTGTATTAGTTTGAACGGATGTCACTTTTGGAGCCCCTGATTATCAAAATCTGGGTAGTGTGCAATACCTTTAAAGATGTAATTGTGCTAAGATCCTACACTTGGCGTTGCATAGCACAAATCTCTGCACATAGTATTACACATAGATTGCCCTACACAAACTTTGGGTTGAAAGGTAATGTTGCACAGCCCCACTGCTCAACCAAATGAGCTTCCTTATATGCAAATATAGGTATTCCAAAACATGAGGGGAAATCAGAATACAAAACGCTTCTGGTCCCAAGCATTTTTGGATAAGGGATGATCAACCTGTATGTAAACAGACGTTAGACAACCATCCGTCAGGGATGTAGATTCCTGCACTGTCAGGTGTTAGGACTAGATGAACCTGAAGGTCTCATCCAACTTCTATGACTTTGCATTCTTATGTTTTAAAAAAGCAACCTAAGAAATCTTTAGGAGCTTAGATTTATCAGGAAGAGTTCATAGTCATGAGGCAAAACCTCCTGGAGCCAGTGGAAGGAAAGGTCTGATGATATAAAAACATTTCTGGTATTTGTGCATTCAACAAACTCCTTTGAGATAAGCTCATTGCTGCTGTTTTGAGCATCCTGCAAAACTGAGAATATTGTACAGAGGTACACTACTTCTGACACTGGAGGTGATGTATAGCAGTGCTGACTAGTGATCATAGTGCCCCTATCCTCTAATTCCTTTTAAATCTGTCCAACCTGGCGGCCATTACTATATCTTAAGGCAATGAATTTTACAGTTCTACTTGAAAATTCCCCATATGATCTACAGCAGGGCTGAGATATTGCCAGGGCTTGGGGAGGCACTTTGATCCCCCAAATGCCATACACCCAGCCCCATTTTTTATTTCATATTTGGAGGAGGGTTACTATTTCCCCTCCTATATCATCTCTGTTGAGAGAGGCACTCTTATCATGTTTTTGGCTTCCACCCAGCTGTTTTGAGACTTTCCTTTAACCAGGAAGTGACTTCTGGTTTACTTCAAGGTTGAAAAAATCATTTTCCTTGGGCTAACTACTGGGAGGTGGGGAAAAGACAGTCAAAATTGTCTCCCATATGGTACCATGGAAATTCAAAAAGAATTTTTTTAAAAATGGAGGGAGGGGGTGCTGGGGAAATCTCCAAAAGAGCCCAGGGGCCTGATAAGATATCAGTTACATATCAATAGTGGGTCTTAAGCATTGTGTTTACTTACCCCAATCTATAACCTGATTAAAATCTAATTGCATATCTGTTGCATATCCTTCAGCGATTCACAGACAGAAACCAGGACACATGTGGCCATGCAACCAGATGGCAAAAGTGATTAATGCAACAGAACACACCAGCTAGAAGAGGTTGCAGCAGTTTGCTTTTGGCTGAATCAACAGGGAAGGCAAAATACTGTCCTCAATTCCCTTCCCGGCTGAGTTAATGAAGTCAAACTACTTTTGTATTTTGAACTTGGTTTGCAGCAACTGAAGCAAGCTGAGGGTGGAGTGGGACAGTGGGAGGAGGAGAAAAATAATGGGACATTTTAAAAGCAACAGAAAAAGTGGGATGACAGAGGATTAATCAGGAACGTTTGGGATATAGAACTGTAGGTC
Source organism: Ctenosaura bakeri (assembly GCA_948474755.1). Lineage (NCBI taxonomy): Eukaryota > Metazoa > Chordata > Lepidosauria > Squamata > Iguanidae > Ctenosaura > Ctenosaura bakeri. The sequence continues at coordinate 447,014 of CAOLHI010000405.1, read as the reverse complement.
TTACATGTGGACAGCCACCTGTCAGGATAACCACCTTTCAGCAGCAGTGGGTTAATCAAAGTGGGAAAGATGATTTCTCTTGCACGATATGTTTGGAAAGCTGGGAAGAAACAGTCCCTTCCATCTGAAGAATTTCATAAGTTATTAACCCCCAAAGGTAAATTGGCTTAAAAAAAAAAAGGCTCTATGGAATGTGTTCCTTGAATAATATAGAAGAGGCAGCCAGCTCTCTAAGATCCCGGTCAAACTTTATGTTTAAAGTTACATGCATTAAAATCTCATTTTTGGATATGGGGAGGCAAAAGAATCCAGGCCAAGCAATTAAGCTGCATGAAGTAATATCATTAAGGAGTGAATGGTAAAACAGGGACCCCTTGGCTTAGCCTACTACAATGAATGTTTTCATTTGGCCTTAACTGGAGAGTTTTAAATGCTAAAATAATATTTCAAGAGCAGATCAGTTGAACACGGGAAGCTAAAAAACTCTCCAAGTAGCTGCTGAAAAAAAATTGTTCTTTTAATTTTGCAATGTCCCTTTGACAAATTAACTGTGCAGTATAGTTTCCAATCTTACTTTGTTCTCTGGGGGAGGTGGGAAAGAGAGAAAGTATTTCATTCTCTGCTGTCAAATGGAGTACAAGTGTAAGACTTCTGTGATTTACAGCTGCAGACAATAGAAGGATCCCTGTATCTTAGATTACATATTATTCCACCAAGAAGAAACTGAGAGAAATTAAAAGAAGACGGTGAAGCAATCCATGTTGTACCCACTTTCTGCCTCTGGGTGAAATTTGTGGACAATTTTCCCATTGTATGAAGAACAGCATCTCTTTTTCTTTTTTCCTCTCTCTGTTTCCTTCTCTCCGCACAACCAATTCACAGTAAATATATGCTGTGTGTGTGTCTGTATTAGAGATGGAAAGAATATTTGAAAACAACTGGAAAAATGTTTTGTTTTTTTAATGAAAGTGTTTCTCAAATTTTGGGACTTCCTGAGGAGAAGAATCTTGGATTGATGAGCAGTTTTTGCAGTTATTCTGTGCAAAATTCCCATCTGTTTCTCTGTGTTTGTGTGTGTGGATGTGAGAGAGAGAGCGGCCCTTTCCACACCCTACTTTCTTGCGTGGTCCTCCAGTGGTGATGTTGGCAGCAGCTCTGCTGGGAAGGGAGTGTGATGGGAGTGATCCCTTCCACACCAGGGCCATTTCCGCACTAGCCTGTTATAGCGCGATGATTCCACTTTCAACATCCTCTGGAATCCTGGGGTTTGCAGTTTCGGGAGGGGCCGGTCTGTTTCCAGGCGCAATTCAAAATGCTGATGATGACCTTGAAAGCCCTACACAGCTCAGGTCCAGGTTATTTGAATAGCAATAGCAATAGCATTTATTTCTATACCACTTATCAACTGAGTGTTATCTAAGCGGTTTACAATGTGTTTTAGCTAATTGTCCCCAACAAGCTGGGTACTCATTTTACCGACCTGCGGAAGGATGGAAGGCTGAGTCAGCCTTGGTGCCAGGCAGGATCGAACTCACAACCTTGTGGTTGCAGTACTGGCATTTAACCAGTGTGCCACCAGGGCTCCTTGTTCTTGTTGAAGGACTGTATCCTCCCCTACGAACTAGCCCAGGCATTGAGATCTGCTGGAGAGGCCCTTCTTTCTGTCCCACCACCTTCACAGGTGCATTTGGTGGGAACACGGGAGAGACGGGGTCTCTTCAATGGCTGCTCCCAGGCTCTGGAACTTGCTTCTCGGAGAGGTCAGACTGACACCTCCCTGCCTGCTTTCTGGAGACAACCAAAGACACTCTTATTTCAGCAGGCATTTAATACGTAATTAGTAGGAAGAAAGACGCTGGTTATTTTAATTGTCATTTGTACGTTGTTTTCAATATGTATTCTAATATTGTTTTAATTACTATTGTTAATTTAATGTCTGTTTTAACTTTTGGATGCTATAGTTTTAACTATGTTCTCTTCTAAGTTTGCAAGCTGCTTTGAATCCCTTTGAGGAGAAAAGCAGGGTATAAAGATGATGATGATGATGATGATGTATGATGATGATGATGATGATAGCAATAACAACAACAACACACTGTCTATCGATCATCAAGACCTCCATCATCTAAAGATTGAGTCTCCACTTCGTTACCCCATATATAGTTAGTGGTATATGGGAACAAGCTTTCAGAGGGTTGCAGTCACTGAATCTCTTAATTACCAGGGGTTATACCATCTACCACCTGCCTTGGACTTAGCTGTTCCCTCTGAATCATGCTTTAATCCCTAACAAGTTGGAAGGGAAATATTGTTTTCCCTATCAACAACGTGAGCAACCCCAACACATTTTGTTGTGACCTGGTCTTCGTAGAGCAAGAAGTATTAGCCTTACAAAGGGCTTGCTCCTCTTGGAGATGAAAACTCCCACAGTTGTTCTTGTGGAGGAAATTTCCTAGAAATGAGACGCACAATTTAAAAGGTCCACAAGCATTTTTCTGGGTTAGCCCTTGTGCGACCATGTTAGTTACCCCTTCACTTGTCTATTTCTGTTTGCCATTCCATCTTGTAGCATAAACCAGGCTTGCAAAAGGCCAAGTGGTTTCATCCAGGAAAATAATTACTGTAGATCATTTTAAAAAACAATTGTTTCTCTGAAAGATGAAGACTTTCCAAGGAATGGAAGGCAGAGAAAAGATACAGATTTGCTTTTTTGTTCAGTGGGAAAAGTTGTGAAGGCCCCAGATGTTCTCCTGACGTCACTTGCAGCCACATATAGCAAGCTGTCCCCAACTTGGAAATGGAGGAAAGAGCAAAGGTTAGAGAGTTCGTATTTCTTTTCAAAGTGACCATATCAAGATTGAAAGTCCAGTTTGCACCATGTATTGCTGTTTTTGCATTGACTTCTAAGGCCGCAGGAAGATCATTCAAAAAGGTTTTCTTTCCTATTTTATTTTAATGCACAAAGACAAACGGATTGCTTCAGCTTACAAGATTTGCCTGCTTGTAAGATACAAGATACTCCAGCTAAAAGCATCCCATCAGGCAGTCTGTCCTGAAAGGACGATTCCCAGAGCAATTGGTGACCTTGACTTCCTCTGGACTGGCAGAATGCAGATGGAAATATGAAAATCACATGGCCACCCAGAACATGAATTATAGAGAAGTCAGGCCATCAAAAGACCAGCTGCGGCGTAATAATGCCTACTTGACAAAATAATAGGAGGACACCTGGGTTGGCAGAAATATGGTTGTGCACAGCTGGGGTGGAATGAATTCACCCTGAGAGCCGCACCATAAGGAAAAATGAGACACGATGAAAGAAAATTCAAATCCATAAGCCGCGGTTGGTTGAAACATGGACTCCAATGGCTGTTTTCGTCATCCACATTCCCTCTCTTTTTTAAAAAAAAACAAAAGAATGGGTTAGTTATCTCTGCTCACAACCTCCAAAACAGCAAAATTAACTTTTTCAGTAGGTTGCCACCTCACCCTTCGCTGTTTAGCATTTTAAATAGGGGCAGGAAGAATATGCACAGATATTTGAAAAAATATTGTTTCATGAGCATCAAGAAACCCTGGCAAGAAGAAACAGGGACTCATGGGAATCTTTGCAGTTTGAGACTTATTCTATGCAAAATTCTCATGAGAGAGAGCAGCATTTTTCAGTGCAGAAAGTAATTCTGCACATAAATATGATTTTCTGCACAGAAAACTGTGTATTTAAGGACCTTCAATTCTCCATAGAATATGCAGTTTATTTCTAAACAGAAAAGACTGTTTTCTGCTCAGAACAGCCATGTGCAAATTTTTTGTGCAGAAACAAATCTTGAACTGGGCTTAGGCTTTCAAAACTTCTTCTTTTTCAGTTACCTCTCTCTCCTTTCCAGAAGAAGGAGAAGAGGAGGAGGAGATGGAGGAAGAAGGAAGAAGAAAGAGAGGTAGAAGAGGATTAAGAAAGAAAGATGATGATCTTCCTATTCCCCTATAGTGGGACTTAAGACAGCTTACAAATTAGAATAAATACAATACTGTTAAAACATAAAAAGATCGGCATTAAAACGGAATTAATTTGTTGGCAGTATTAAAAGAAATCAAAACACACAGTAAAAAATGGTAAAAACCATGTTTAAAGCGATGGAATATAAAACAGGGCTGCTAAAACAATACAGCACCCTGTTAGAAGCCCTTTAAAAAAAAAACAATTGTCCAAAACAGGTCAGAATTTGAAAAGAAAAAGTCTCCATCTGCTAAAAAGAAGATGGAGGGAGAAGAATCACAGTGTGAAAATCATGAGTGGGGAAAGGGTTACTTTTTCCTTCTTTCATCAGCTGAAAATCACTCAATATTAAACCAGCTTCCCTCTTTTTTAAAAAACCATTAGATTTCTTAAGGATCCGGTTGCATCCTTTTGCTATAAGAGAGAAGACTGGAGAAGAACTGCTGCATGAAAGAGATAAATGGGAACAGAGTTAACTTAAAAACCACTCCATACTGAGCCTGTTGTCCTCTAAACAAAGTTGCTCTTAGGTTTCTTAAATAGATATTTCCATCTCAGGCGGAGCTACTAGTTAGACCCCTTTTGACAGCTGCTTAGATGCTAATGTTTGAGTTTACGATGTAAAATAATATCTCTAATTGGACGGCTGCCCAAATTCAGTTCCTGAATGCTGGCCTCCCGCAAGGTCGGCAGCCTTCATACATATTCATATTTGGCTGGAAAAAAGTTGGAAGTTCGGGTGAATTTAAATTTACAGGATATGTGATGTACATTAGCAGGCAGAAAGCATTAATGCAAAAGACTTCCAGTCAATTAAAAAAATCTTGATAATTTAAGCAGCCAACCTAATTCACATATCTCAGGCTAACATGTTGATCAAAAGCCACTTCTTCTTCAAAAATGCACGTTTCTCCCATTGTTGGATCAAAAAAATGTATGCAAATATATTAACTGGGAAATGAGGAGAAAAGAGAGTGTTTTACAGTGCTGTAATTATGATGGTTTTAGTAATACCTTTTGCTTTTTTGATTTTATTTAAATTTGTCGTGTTAGCCACCAACTTAGTGGTTTGTTAACAAAGAGTAATAATATTAACATTGCTGTTTGTCTTCAAGTTATTTTCAACATATGGTGACCCTGCCATGAGGTTTTCTTGGCAAGATTTATTCAGAGAGTTTGCCTTTGCCAATGACCCATTCACACTACACAGTTATAGCACTATTATTCCACTTTAACTGCCATGGTTCTGCCCTGTGGAATCCTGGGATTTGCAATGTAGGGATAGATAGATATTTAGAACTGCCAGCCAGAGAGCTCCAGTGTTCCACCAAACTACAGACCCCAGGATTTCGCAGGACAGAGCCATGGGAGTTAAAACGGAATCATAGAGCTATAAGTCCACAGGTGTGAATGGGCATGAGAGACAGTGACTTGCCCAAGGTCATCCACTGGGTTTCCATTGCTGATCAGGGATTTGAACCCTGGTCTGTAGAGTCATAATCTAAAGCTCAAACCACTACCCCACTCTGGCTTATAATACTAATTCTAATAATAAATATTGGAAATAATGACTACAGATAGTACAGGTCCTCTACGTAAAGCAAAAAATGAAACCGTTGAACACTTTACGAGTTCCTGCCCCGGGATTAGACAGGCTGAATATAAGAAATTCCATGATAAAATAGCTGGAATGATATCTTGGAATGCATGCAATATATTTATAATTTACCATGTGCAAAGAACTGATGGGAATGTAAGTTGCTGAAAACTAGTACAGTAAAAATCTTATGGGAATTAAAGATAGAAATTGATAAATGATTAGCACATAACAGGATAGACATAACTATGGCTGAGAACACGGGCCAAAAATAGAGTAATCCATCTGTACCGATGTCCCAACATACAAGGTCATCATCCATTTCTCAATGTGCCAATTCCAGAACTAGAACCATGGGATTGCGTTCTGAGAATTGCCGCAACACACTACTAAAATACTCCTTGTTTCTTTCTTCATGAAAAGACAGGCTATGTCCCCTGGCTTCGGAAAGGTCCGCCTATATAAAACTAAAATTGTTATGATTATTTAGAAAAATAATAATAATAAAACAAAGACACTCACAGCCTGCCAGGAATGGTTTGAATTTGAGTCAGGTGCAAGCAGATCAGACCAGGCTTACAAGTGATTTAATTCAGGATGGAAATGGAAACTTTAGATAAGTTCACATCTGTGAACTGAGCCTTTTCCGCTACCAAAGCAGGGGGAAGGGAAGAACCTTGGAGGGGAAAAAAATCCATCCTATTTCCATTGCATTATTTAGGGAGTGGGTTAGAAAACCAGATGCAAGGAGCTGAAAAGAGTAAGGAAGTGTTTAGTTTACAAGGAGCTCACTTGGTGTAAATCAACGCTCATATCCTCAACCTTGCCTTCTCAGTACTCCCTTCGCATCTTGGGAGAAATCTTCTGAATTCTTTTAAGAAATAATTAAATAGGTGCAGAGATATCAGTATTTAAAGCAGGGGTGGAGAAAGTGTGGCTTGCTGGCTGCATGCCAGCTACAAAATTCTAGAAACTGAGGTTCAAAACATAACTTTTCCAAGCTCTGTTGTGTTACTAAAAGATTACTCAAGTGTTATTCAAAAACTCCAAGTGGAATGCTCTAATATTGCAAATGAAGGGCCCCAAGAAGTCTTTGCAAAGTGGAAAGTTTACAAAGTGCTTCTCTGAGAACTGTACATGGAGAAGGAATGTGCAAATGTGCCTTCCCCCGTTCCTTTGCCTTTTGCCCATGGTGAAGGGCATGTCTTCAAGGAAAGGCCCACTCAGCTGGCACTGTTCTCCCCTTCCCCTCCCTTTTTAATTTAAACAAGTTGTGCTTATTTCTTTTGCTTACCTCAAGAAGCAATTTGGAGATACATAGAACAGGATGTTCTGTTCCAGAGCTAAGGGAGGCTGCAGCAGTTTGCTCTTTCCCGAGCCTACTGGTAATACCAGGATTCTACTGACTCTTCTTCTTTCCCTCCTGCTGACTTCATTGAGTGCAAACTAATTTTGTGCTTTGAACTCAGTTCAAAGTCAGATCTCAGACTGAAGTAAGCTGGGGGCAAATGAGAAGGAGGTGAGAGAAACTGGGACATTTCAAAACCAGCTGAGAAAGTGGGATGGTAGAGGATTAGCCATGGCCAAGCGGAATGGCAAGGCTCCTCTGAAGAAAACATGGCAAGAAAACCCTAGGCAAGGGTCATAATCTGTCATGCATGCCATGTGAATTCAGATCAGCCACAAAAATTCCACAATTGGGATGCTACACCTGAGAAGGACCACTCCCATGTTCTCCCACAATGCATTGCTCCAAGAAGGTCCACTCCCATGTTCTCCCACAATGCATTGCTCCAAGAAGGTCCATTCCCATGTTCTCCTACAATGCATTGCTCCAAGAAGGTCCACTCCCATGTTCTCCCACAGTGCATTGTTCCACGAAGGTCCACTCCCATGTTCTCCAGCAATGCATTGCTCCACGAAGGTCCACTCCCATGTTTCCCACAATGCATTGCTCCAAGAAGGTCCACTCCTATGTTCTCCAGCAATGCATTGCTCCACGAAGGTCCACTCCCATGTTTCCCACAATGCATTGCTCCAAGAAGGTCCACTCCCATGTTTCCCACAATGCATTGCTCCACGAAGGTCCACTCCCATGTTTCCCACAATGCATTGCTCCAAGAAGGTCCACTCCTATGTTCTCCAGCAATGCATTGCTCCACGAAGGTCCACTCCCATGTTTCCCACAATGCATTGCTCCAAGAAGGTCCACTCCCATGTTTCCCACAATGCATTGCTCCAAGAAGGTCCACTCCCATGTTCTCCCACAATGCATTGCTCCCACTGGAAGAGACACCAGTTATATATAAAGTCATTGAATCAACAGGACTTAGCTAAGGGTTGACTTACCACTTGGCGATTGAGTCCATGAACCTGCTCTAGCTGGGTCTCACTCATTGTATCCATGCCTCTGTGAATGCACCAAACAACTCTCTCTAGCTGTGCCTTATTCTAGAGTCCATTTTATATTTTGATTGCCATTGTGGAAGGTGATTTTCACTTTTAACATTTCAGCATTCAGCAAACTCTGATTTCTCTTTGTCATTCTGGTAAGTCTTGGTACCACTCAAATCTCACGGGGTAATGGAGCAGTTAACAAAGATCTTTTCTCCTAAACCTTTGCTGGACTGTTTCATTTCAGCTACCCGTTCTCCTAATGAGAAACAACAACTGCACCCACCCTATAATTTTCCACCCACACTTTTTCACACATTTTTTTTTGACAGACTAAATATGACTGAGTAAACAATATGTTATGTGGGAAGAACAGGGATGAAGGAAACATGTCATGGAATAAAAAGGTTCTATAACCTGGAGCCTATATATTGTGTTTTGTTTGTGGCAGTGAAGACTCTGAAAACAGGCTGAACTCAGGTGTGGTGTTATAGAATATTCACTAACATTCCAGGTTATGCTTCAGATTCTGTCAAGAATAGGGATGTTGTCATTTTGGCAGAGAATGACATCACCTCCAGGGACAGAAGTAGCTCTGTGGGAAAATGTTTCCTGGGGAATTCTGGGAACTTTATTCCAAAAGCAGCTTTTTTTCCCCCAGCCTCTGAGTAAACCACACATGGTTTGCAAACCACATTCAAATCATGGTTTGAGAACTTGGTTTATCTTTCTCTTTAAAAAGGAAAGAACAGAAGGTAGTAGAAAGCTAACAGACAGGGCGGCCAGGAAAAGAACAAAACATTTTCTCACTATTTCAACATGTAACATCAGCAGTTCATTTTGCCAATAGCACAATGAGTAACAGGAGCAAATTACCTCTATAAAGTAACTCTGATGGGTTCTTTGCAGAAATATCCATCTCAATTTATAAGACTGCATTCAAAATTTCTGCACTGCTGACCCGACCCAGAGCACTTTGGGGGGGGGGAATCAGAAGCCAACTTTTCAAAAAAATTCCTTTACCAAATAAATAAATTAGTTTGGGGCTTGGATGTTTCCTGCAGCTCTTAAGCCAATACCTTTCAGGAGACAGTTTGGGACTTATCTTCACACAGAGAACTCCAAACAGAGAACACTGAAACCAAGGCTTTCAGCTTTGATCAACACGCAGGGCGGTGTTTGCTCTAATGAAACGTACATGTTCTCTAAGTGGGGTTGCTTCAGGTTCCGAGTAGCCATTTGCCAAAACTCTGTCAATGGGACTCCTTCTTCCCTGACCCCTTGCCCTGATACAAATATGCTTTTAAAACCCCATTGGAAAACATGCGGTTTGACTTTCAGCTTTCTTTTGCTGTTTTAACTCAGCTTGCTTTCATGCACCAAGCTGGGGAGGGCACTGGTTCTGTGGATTGGGACCAGTGATGCTAATGACCAACCTCTGATGCAAAATGGGGTCTGTTAGTTTAACTGTGAGCTGCCTTTCTCTCTCCAACCCACTTTGGCACTGGTATAATGAAATAGGAGTAGAAGCAGTGGATGAGTCCACACATGCTCAGTGCTTCACAATGAATGGAGGAGGAAGAACCTCACCAAAGATGGGAAAGCACATAATAGTGGCGTTACAAGGAAGTAGACTTGGTCTTGAGAGGGCTGAACTGGGATCTCAGGAGGTTCCCACCCACCAGGCTAGAAGAACACAAGAAGAGCCATTTTGAATCAGACCAGAGGCCAACCTACTTGTAGAGAGAAATTGGACGATGTTAAAATTATAGTGACCCTTCCCAGAAAGGCTGTGAGGGGTCAAAGGGAGAACTGAAGGGAAATGTCAGAGGCTGACCATGAGGTCAAAGGAAGGTTCAACTATGTTGAAGGAAAAGCATACTCACGAAGGGAAAATTGTAGAAGCTGGAGGGTTGTTTGACTCTTAAGAATCTCAAGGGAAAGCATTTCCAGAGCATTCAGACCCCACCATCAACTAACCGGTGCTTTTTACCACTAACACTAATAATACAAAAGGCAAGGAAAAGGTCCAACATTTCCCTTGGTGCTGAATTAGTAATTTTCCATTATGGCTGATGACTGGTCTTCAGTTATTGGCTAATATATATCCAGTATACTCCACTGATTTGCTATATGTTGTTGTATGCTGTTGTTGGGTAGACTTTCAAAAACTGCTATACATGTGTGGTTGTTTCAGTGCCAGATTGCTTAGCTGGAATGCGGACTATCCTGTTATTTCTTCCTTGCAAGTGCTATTTAGAGGTCGTCTACCTTGGATTCTTGGAGTAGCATTTGAGTATAGCTATCATTACTTTTTGTCACTGACTTTCTGCATATCCATGTCTAATCTTGTCTTAAAGTCATCTGAGTTGGTGGGGATCAGTCCGTCTGTGGTTAGTGTGATACACAGAAATTCTGCCCATGAATTTTTACTTCTTACTGCATCCTTATGCTATAAACTCTACCTGTTGAACATCTGGTCAACCTCTCACTGACAGTAGGACTGGGCACCTTCTCTACAAGTAAGTGCTGTTGGGTTTTGGTGGAGTGATCCAATTAAAGCTGACATGGGCAGCACTTAGCTCAGGGGCCAAATGTGGCCTCAATATGTATTTTGCAGCCCTGAGTTCGTCTGGAATGATGTCAATGCATTTTGGTAGTAAAGGACAAGGAACTTCTTTAAAAGCAACTGAATGACTGATTGATTTTATTTGCACATTGTCTTTTCTGGAAGGTTGAGATGCAAGGTGGATTATGTCAAATTTAAAATATCTGATAAAACACAGTAAATTCCAAACCCAAAATTGATGACATGAATTGAAAAGAGTCACTGAAACACTTCCAAACCTCACCTTAATAATGTTAAAACATTCATTTCTGCATGTGTTATTTTTTTTTTAAAAAAAAGGATTTTTTGATCTTTCAGTGAACTTTGACCCTAGTTTGCAAGAATCTCATAAGAATTATGGAAGACGTTTGTGTTCCAATTGTGAAGCCAGAAGCCTAGGCCAAAAAGAGCAGATAAAAATCCAAAGTGAATTTCTTTTGCAGCATGAAGAAAACATCCAGCTGAAAGTGACATCCCTCCAAAGAAGAACAATCAAAATTTGGCATGAACTTCCTGCTATTTGAGTTTTATTACGGCTGTTCTGTGCTGCTATTTATGAGAGTCTACCAGGTATCCTTAAAGTGTTGCCAATTTCTCAATGGATATTTCAAATTTTGGGGGAACGATCCAGATGTTACACCTTGTAAATAGACTAGACATTTACCAGGGGCCTCCTTGGCAGCTGTAAGAGGAGTTCTTTGCTAGCAGGTATAAAAGAGGAGATGGTAGTTTACGTAGCAAGGAAATTGTCTATCTTTTGGGGGCATGGAGGGGAGGAAGGAGTGTAAATCCTACTATGAATCACCGAATTCTGTTTATCTGGTATGAGAACATGCATCCACATGCACTTTTATTTCAGCTTCCCAAACTTCTGCCCAAGAATGAGGAGCTGACCAAGCAGAAATTCATCTGTCTGTAGGGCAGCCCAATGGTGTCATTGAACCAGTTTGCACTGGTTTGCCCAAATTGGTTATTAAAATTGCTCCAGTTGCTCTGGAACTCCCTTACCAGAGAAGTTAGATTGGCATGTTCCCTGTTTTTTCCTTATTTTATGCAGACAAATAATGACTTTTCTGTTCAACAGGCATTTGATGAGTGAATCTGTAAGGCCCGTCCCACCAAAATAATGTCCTGTGTCTTGCTAACTGCTGTGCTGGGGGGGTGCACCTGTTTAAGGACAGATACTTTTAAATCTGGTTTTAAATTTTTGATTGTTTAGTCTTATTTTAACTTCCGTTTCTAGTGGATTTTTAACAATGCTTTTTAAATCTGCTCTAACATGGTTTGAGCCCTGAATTGGGGGAAAAGGCAGGATAGAAATTAAATAAAGACATGGAGGCTTAAAAGGGGAGCTAGGAGCAGTGAAGGTGAGGAGGAGAAGGACGAGACCAGAGTTGGTAAGGAGGACAGAGAGGTGAGAGGGTCATAGAATATGAGTTGGAAGAGATGTCAAGCACATTTAGTCCAACCCTCTTCTGCCATGCAGAAATACACAATCAAAGCACTCCCAACAGATGGCCCTCCAGCCTCTCTTTAAAAACCTCCAAAGAAGAGACTCCACCACACTCCCAGGCAGCATATTCCACTGTCAAACTGCTCGTACCATCAGGAAGTTTGTCTTTATGTTTCGGTGGAATCTCTTTTCTTGTAGTTTGAAGCCATTGCTCTGTGTCCAAGTCTTTGGAGCAGCAGAAAACGAGTTCACGGCATCTTCCATATGACTTCCTTTCAAATATTTAAACATGGCTATCATGTCACCTCTTAACCTTTTCTTCTCCAGGCTGAACATTCCCAACTCCCTAAGCCACTCCATGAAGCTGATGCCTGATATAGTAGGTTGGGGAAAGAGTTATGCTTGGGGCAATGGTGTCACAATTGTAACAAAGTAGGAATCATGAATGTGGAACAGTTACCTGGATTTACTTGTCTATAACTCTTCTGTGTTGACGTTAGCTATTTAGTCACAACTGTAACACCATTTCCATGATTGTAACTCCTCACCTAACCTACTTCACTGGACATCAACTGCACAGGGAAAGGTCCAATCTACAAGTAACTTGTTGCATGGTTCAATTATGTTTCCATCAGGTTTGGGTGGGGTTGAGCGAGGAGATAAACTTAACTAAAGTAGTTGATGTAGAATACCAGCTGTTATTTTGTTGGATTACAGCTCTCAGAAACCTTGAGCTGGCACAGCCACTAGCTTAATGATGCTCTTTGTCTTCATGCTTAAACAGCAAAAGCAAACGAGGATGACCATCATTTTGGAGAGGAGTTGTAGTCTGAAAAGGTAAGGTTTCCAAGGTCTGGGTTTGGATGGCTGTTATTTTCACAGGCCTAGCTATCAGTGGGCCATCTCCAGTGCCAATTAGAAAATGTTGTTCATCTTGGCCCATGACCAGCAAAGCATGTGAAGATCAGACAACTTGGGAAAGGTTGAACCATGCATGAATATGGAGCTGACTCACCCTTTCAGATAACCTATTGTTATCGGTGCCTTTTCTCTGTGCTGGCATGAACCCACCAAAATCCTTCTGTTTTACAACTTGTAGGTAAACACCATGTGTTTGTGCAGACTCACTATCAGGCTTTCCCCCTGCTGCTTGTGTTATCACAGAGGAAGCACTGAGTGTGCAGGTGATATTTTTAAATGAAACTGTAAAATAATAATAATACCCAAAAAGAAAAACAGCAGAGTGCTTGATTTATCCATCCCCTCGGGGATGAGGGGAGGAGCTCTTGGCCAACTCACTGTCCATCATTGTATTCAGCATTTCCAGGCATTGAGAAGCTAATTTGAGTGCTATAATTAATCTGGATGGAAGAGAAATCCCAAGCAAATTTATTAACTCAGACTTGCTGAGAAACTGTGGAGTCAAATTTTAATTCTCTGGACCAGCACAGGTCCTCACAGAGGGTCTGTGAAGGCTTGAAGAGATGTTATTAGGTTTTACAGTTAGAAAGAAAGAAAGACAAACAGATAGTCACACATTGATCTCAAAAAGTTGGAGTCTTTTGCCAGGGATATATTTCATTTGTACAAAGGTTTATCACAATAATTGTTTGATAGCAAAAAATGTATTCAGCACTCGTGGTGAGAACATGCAAGGCAATAACGCTGAGGATGTAACATTTCTTGCTACCATGCATGCAGCCAGAAACTTCTTTCATAATGGAAGTGGATGCATATATTTATTTCTCCCTTCTCTCCAAATCTGAAGATCCCAAGTAAGCAGTATTTGATGCACTTTAGCATTTTAAATCTTAAGTTAAGCCTTGGTGGTCCATGGTAACAAAAGATATCTGAAAGGAGTCCATAGCAAAGAAAAGGTTAACTGCTGATCTGGATACTTTCTAGCATAAACTAGAAGCACCACTTTCTTAAACTCCCCACCCCAACATATACATGGGTTCAATATTTCTTCTTCCTTCTTCTGCCTCCCTCCCTTGCAGTTTTAAAGGTGCTTCAGAAACATCAACTGTTGTTAAGAGCCCAGGATCCTCTCAAGTCCAGCCAGTCAGAACAAAAAGATAGATGTTGTGTTTCTGAAATGGACAGAAATTGCTTTTTCAGACTTCAGGCTGATGCCATACCACATACCAGACTCCTACACACTTGGGAACTTGATCTTGTACCTAGGCTTTTAGGAGGACTGAATCCTTGGCAGGTGATTATTTTGCTTTCTCACATCACGTTGGGCAACGTAAGTGCTCTGACGGGTTGTTGAGAACCAGCTGGTGTGTCAAAGGGAAGGGGGGAAAGGGAATAAAGAAAGAAAGAAAAAGTCAGGCAGGCACACAAACACACTGAACGGCTATACCTGTCAAAATATTTCATGCTGTTGAATTTGTAGCTCACAGTCCAACAATCCCAAATTGGCAGGGACAGTCCTGATTAATCTTCCTTCTTCCCACTTTTTCGTCTGCTTTTAAAATGTCCCAGTTTCTCTCCTCCTTCTCTCACTTCCCCCTTTGTTCCCAGCTTAAGTTCAGTTGCTGCAAACTGAGTTCAACATTCAAAAGACATTTGCACTCAATGAACGCAGCAAGGAGAGGAGGACGAAGAGGGGTGGAATCTTTCCCTTCCAAGGAGGCTCAGGCAAAAGCAAACTACTGAAGCCTCTCCCAGCTTGTGTGTTCTTCCTCATTAAGAAGTTTTGCTATCTTAATCACACTCTGGTGCTTGGCTATACATGTCCCAGTTTTCTTCTGTGAAACATGGAATGTATGCTGGATAGTTGCTCCTCCACATTTGCAGATTTCAGTTTGCAGAGTTGATTATTTGCAAGTTTCTCTGACCCCTGCCCCTCCCCACCTCACATGCTTCTTTTCCAGGGGAATTTTCTCTCTCCATGGCTCTGATCAGGCTGTGCAGCCCTTTAAAAACCTGCCTCTGGTCCTCTTCCTCATCCATCAGCTGCTGCCTGGCCGGCTAAGGAAGGCTCACATAAACTTTAAAGCACACAGTGAAGGCAATGAAATAGTTCGAGAATTCCCATACTTTGACTCAATCATTAATCAGAATGGAGACTGCAGTCAAGAAATCAGAAGACTGAAAACTTGGAAGGGCAGCTATGAAGGAACTAGACAAGATCCTCAAGTGTAAAAATATAGCATTGATTCTTTCATTAGGATTGTCCATGCCTTGATATTTTCAGTTTCTGTATATGGTTGGGAAAGCTGGACAGTGAAGAACACTGATAGGAAGAAAATCAACTCTTTTGAAATGTGGTGTTGGAGAAGAGTTCTATGGACACCCTGGACTGCTAAAAAGACAAATCAATGGGTTCCAGAGCAAATCAAGCCTCAAGTCTCTCTAGAAACCAAGCTTACTAAACTGAAGCTGTTGCATTTTGGGCATATCAAGAGAAGACATGACTCACTAGAAAAGACAATAATACTTGGCAAGGTGCAAGGCAGTAGGAAAAGAGGAAAACCTCATTGCAGATGGATAGACTCAGTCAAGGAAACCACATCCCTGAATCTGCAAGACCTGAGCATGGTTGTTAATGACAAGTTGACTCAGAGGTCTCTTGTGCATAGGGACACCATAAGTCGAAGTCGACTTGATGGAAGTAAATAACAAACATTTAGAATTCCCAGCCTCAGGATTCCATAGAATGCAGCCATGGCAGTTAAAGTGGAATCACAATGCTATAGTCATGTTATGAGAAAGATTATGGTCAAGGTTCCTGCCCAATCACCAGCATGGAGAAGGAATTAATAGTGAGCCCAGTTAGTTTTTGCAAATGGAATGGGAGAAGTTATAATCTTGTCCTTCATCTCTGTCTGATCAATTCATGGAAGGTGTTCCTGTAACCACAATCCCTTTCACACTGCACTATTACAATAGTACAATCCTACATAAACTGCCAAGGCTACTTCCTGTGGAGTCCTGGGATTTGTAGTTTGATGAGTGATATGAAAGGGTCAGAGGTTGACTATAAGATTCAAGGAAGGAAGGAAAAGCATCTTGAACTGAGGAAAGTTTCAGAAGCTGCAGCTACTGACCCTTAAGAATCTCAAGAAATAGCAGATTAAGCATTTCCAGAACACTCTGACTGTACTTTCCACTAAGGGACAATTTCCACTAATAACAATCTGAAAACATAAGAGAAAGATTCAATAGGAGTAGTTTTGACTCGGTGCTTGTTTAGTCATTTTCTATTGTGGCTTATTGAATGTTTTTTTATTCATTCTTGCCTGCTAGAAAACAATTTAAGAGAAGGTGCATGCCAGGACTGAGAGCCAGCATGATGTAGTAGTTTAGGACTATGATCTTGTAGACCAGAGTTCAATTCCCTGCTCAGCCATGGAAACCCACTGGGTGACCTTGGGTATATCACACACTCTCAGCCCCAGAAAACCCCCTGATAGGTCTGCTTTAGGGTCACCATAAGTTGGAAACAACTTGAAGACACAGAACAACAACAATAACTTCCCTAGATGGAGTAAACCTGTTCAAAAGTCCCATGATGTTCCTGAACAGAGACTGAGAAGCTGGACTTCGAAGAAGTGAAATGCTGATGCCAAAGGATTTCCTAGTTACCAGAATATGTGTGTTCTTTTCTGAAATAATTCTTCTTGAAGCAAAGAGGAGGGCGGGTTAGATTGTGGTCAGTTTTCTTACGAGCAATTAATAACTTTTTGTATTAGCGAGCACCAGAAGTTTCAGGAAGCTTAAAAAGCCAGACCCTCCTGAGATACAATAGCCTTATTAAGTCGGATATTTCATATATGATTTTAACAGTCTGGAGGTTTCCTCAACTATTTGCATAAGGATAACTGGGATTTCAGAAGCTATGACCTCATACAGGAATTGATGTTATCAGAACTCTGCTGTTGTTACTCAGTGGAAACCTGTCTGATTCAGGGGGCAACCCATAGCCAAGTTGTGGCATTTAGAGAGTCTGAGTGTTTATATCATCGGCTGAGCATAAAATTGCTTATTGTGGAAGGAAGTCAAGGCCACCCAAGGAGAGATCGGTGGAGTTCACCAAACCCATGAATGTTATCATCAGCAGGAGATCGCATTTGTTCTGGTCCGGCTTTGAAAAGCTTTCAGGCAAAGGAATTACTACTATATTGTAACACCCTTAGGCCCTCATTCTGTTAATGACTTACACACATGTAAGTGGAGCTTTCATGCATCTAAGCCCCTTTTTGGATGGGGCTCTTGCCCTTACATTCCATCCAAAAACTTTCCATTGCCGGGCAGCTTTCATTCCCTGGGAGGGGCAGCTGCTATTCCTCCTTACTAGAGGCAAAGGGAGGCAGAAGGAGGCAATTCAGACCATGAAAACGCAGCTGCTCTGAGCTCCATGGGGAAGGAAAAGACAGGTGCACTCCATTTGAACACACACCCTCATTTCTCTCCTCTCCTAACCAAGCTGAGACCAGCTGATGCTGTATGGTCTGAATTGCCTTCCCCGTTCCTCCTTTCACCACTAGTAATCAATAGCAGGGCACCCTCTCAGGTTTTTGCAGCTTCTGGATGGTGGGAGGACATCTTAGAACTGTGTGTACGGAGCTACATGCTCATGTAGGATCTTGGCCTTAATCAGAAGAGTTATCTTTTAGGACTAAAATTCCAATAACTCTCCAGTAACCATGTGTGCTGAGGGATTTTAGTAGCTGGAGACCAAACAAGTAACCTTCTCTCAGCTGTGCTCTGAATTTTCACCAGTGGTAGCAAAACATGATGGAAGCTACAACCCAAATCCTAATGACTGTCCCAACTGGGATAAAACCAATGGCTCAGTTATAGAAAAGAGAATCAATTGTTTTGTAAATCCCATTGTTTTGATTGATCTACTCTCCCTGGGACTGCCAATAGCAGGGATTTGAATCATGTAGTCTTCTAGTTCTTCTTGAACTGGCATTCTGATTGAAATCCTGGAATTTATCATTCCTTCAGCCTGTCTAGTACTAGGTTGGAAGGCCACCAGGGAGTACCAGGGATCTCCAGATAGGGCTGGCAAAGCATCCTGTCTGAAACTTTGGTTTGCTGCTGCTGTCGTTCAGACCAGACAATATAGGGATAGGTGAATCAATGGACTGACAGAGTATGAAGCAACTTCTGATAGTCACATTGTCCTTACCAGATGTTGTAGCTCCCCCATAAGTACTCCAGGCCAATATGGTCAACTTTAGAGACAACAGTCAGTTGAATTCTTTGATGTTGTTGTGTGCCTTCAAGTCATTTCTGACTTATAACAACCCTACCATGGAGTTTTCTGGGGGCTGAGAGTGTGTGACATGCCCAAGGTCCCCCAGTGGATTTCCATGGCCCAGCAAGGAATTGACCCCTGGGCTCCAGGGTCCTAATCCAAAGCTCAAACTAACATACTACACTGCCTATAGCCCTCAGCTCATTAAAAGCTTCTCTCTCAGCAGCAGTTATTTGCCACAATGCTGCTTGAATCTTTTTTTGAAAAAGTTTTCGCTTGATGATTGAAGTAGAACAGGAAGAAGGCCAACCTACAGTTCTTTCACATTGCATAATTATAATTTCAACTTATCTGGAAATAATCATTTAGTTAAGATTTCTGCCTTAATTTTCAAGCAGGAAAATATGTTCTCCTTCCCAATCCCTGCCTGTCTCTCTCTCTCTGTGAGTGAGTGAAAGTGTGAGTGTGAGCATTTAAATGACAGACTGTGTGCAACTGTGGTTGGTACTTAGGTCTCAGGTGTTGATCCAGAAACCATGGGGCCTGGGACAATCACAAACTGGCAACTCTCTTTCCAGCCCAACTCTTTAGCAGGTCACTACATCTAGCGTTTACTCGCATGAGCTTATATTTCACAAGATAAAGAAGAAGTAAAGAGTTGATACTTGGGGAAGCTATGGGAGACACTTGGTGTGGGTCCTCTAAAGATTGAAACCTGACCTGTTAGTGGAAGGGTAAGGGATTAAATTGTGTTTCAGTCACAACTAGCCCACTGAAGACCTTGACCAATTTCAGGCCCAGTTTGCTGAAACAAAGCACTGGTGCTAAGTCGAACAGGTCGCCTGATGCTGGGCTTTGCTGGTGTTGGGTTTCAGAAGCGTCACAGATATCAACTCCCAAAGCTTAGGAGGATTAACGTCAAAAGGCCTGGTGCTCTCGCCCTATCACTTGCTGGGGTTAACCGTGTTTGCTCATATGAAACGGATCATGTGGATTATTGACACAGAGAGAACTGATTAGCACACCACTCCGATGGTGTGAAATGAAGGAGGTCTCACCTGGAAAGTGTCAGCTAGAGCTTTCTCTCAAGCCCTTTCTCTTTTTTGCCTTTCAGCTGGGATGTGACGACTCCAGCCATATTGCCCAGATCAGCAGAAATTAGGCATGACCTCGAGCTGTATTGGTAGTTTAGCCAAGTATCTCCAGAAAAGACCTGGGAGCCCATTGAGTTAAGCACTACTGAAATGGGATCCACACGTCCTCCTGATTCCATCCAAGTCCATCAGCTTACGTTGAACTGTGGAACCTTGACTCTTGGGTGAAAGAAAATAATAGCTTAAGCTTTTCTTGAAAGTTTCCTCAAGGCATCCATGAAAAAAGTGCACTGGGTACCATCCAAACTAGAGATGAGATGTGGGACAGGCATCATGTTCAGAGGTGTTTGGTGGCTCCAGTGTCACTAGGGCAGTGAACATTAGTCTGAACTTCAAAGGAACTATCCAATGTGAGGAATCTTATTCTTAAAAGATTCAGCACCTTAGGCTTTCAAAACCTAGAGCAGAATCACTGTCCCAATAAAATGGAAGCCACTGACCACCAATAGACTCTGGCTGTAGACTTTGTGGTTCTGTTCCAGAGGTTCTTGCCATTTAATCAGACAATTATAGACAGTCCATATGCCTACTATGTTATCAAAGAGCTTATTAGAATCCCACAATGATTTCAGATATCTATTAATCTTGCTTTTTGATGACGATGCTACCAAGCCAGTAATCTCTGTTGGCTATGCATTACCCTTTGTCATCTATACAACCATTTCAGAAGTAGACTACGCTAACTGGGGCTGATGGGAGTCACAGTTGAACAACACTTGTGGGTATAGGATAAAAGACTAATCTACTTTTCAAAGTTGTCGCATAAAGTGCTATATATAAATGCTCATTAATATTGTTCTGTTCGACTTGGCTTTTTTCTTTCTTGGAAAAAAAACTCCTTTTCTTCAACAGCTTTTCTAGACAGTTGTTTTAAGAAGGCTGTTTTCTTTTATCAAGCAGAGGAGACTTAGTATATTTAATTTTTCATATCCTCATTAGAGGTACAGTTACTAAGTCAATACAAAGGGAATAAGAGAACCATTCTTTTTTTAAAGTTTTCCAGTGATAGTCTAACTTCCCTGTACAGAGCAGGGGCCTGGGTTGCCGCTGCTGTGTTAATAGAAAAGGTTTGTTACATCCAAGTCACCCTTTAACTCTGATGGTCGATAATTCTCAGCAGAACTGTGAGATGGTGATTGGCTTAAATCCCATACGGTGACCTCTGACCTCTGACATGGTGAACATATGATAACAAGCAGGAATGAGGTCCCTCTGGGACGGTGCTAAGGTCTGTGGTGGATTAAGCATTCCCAAGCATGACTTCTTTCTTGCAAAGCAAGAAAAAAAAGAGAAAGCAACAGAAACACGCCTGGAGTCAACTCAACCACAATCCACTGATTAAGAGACCCTGGAAGGATTTTCTTAGCTCTCCTCCTTGAGCCATTTATTTTATAAACACCTCTAAATCTGCTTTGATGGAAGATCGCATAACCTTCAGCTGTCAAAGTTTGGGAGAGAGGGTCCTGATTAATCCTTTGACATCCCACTTTTTCGGTCGCTTTTAAAATGTGCTGGTTTCTGTCCTCTCTTCCTCCTTTCACCCTTGGTCCTCAGCTTACTTTCATTGCTGCAAACTGAATTCAAACTCTAAAAGTAGTTTGCATGAGCAGGTACCATAGTACTTGTCTAACAGCTTGTGTTATCCATCCCGAACATCCCAGATTCAATCTCAAACATCTCTAAGTAGACCTATGGAAAAGAAACTTGTCTCCACCACACTGTGAGGCAGCATATTCCATTGTCAAACTGCTCTTACCGTCAGGAAATTCTTCCTAATGTTTAGGTGGAATCTCTTTTCCTGAAGCTTGCCAATAGCTTAAGAATTTTGCATTAAATCCATTAAGAAAGCATGCTTTAATCAGTGGGGGAAATACACAGAAAGGATTGTGTGTGTGTGTGTTTAAAATTTATTAAAATATGCATGTGAATATATGAAGAAGCTATATCAAAATATACACAAATACTCATGGGGAGTGTGGGACATGAAGTCTTACAACTTGATACAAAATAAGAATGGGAAAAA
This sequence comes from Ctenosaura bakeri, assembly GCA_948474755.1. Classification (NCBI taxonomy): domain Eukaryota; kingdom Metazoa; phylum Chordata; class Lepidosauria; order Squamata; family Iguanidae; genus Ctenosaura; species Ctenosaura bakeri. The sequence continues at coordinate 425,571 of CAOLHI010000405.1, read as the reverse complement.
TGTTGATGAAATTCAAAGAAATATAACAAATTTAAAATAAAAACATGAATTTTTTACACTCTTCAGTGCAAGTGCTCAGAGGTGACTATTGAATACTATTTCAATACATTGTTTCCAAGAGTTCTGTTCAATTTTGATGTTGGAGTTCAGCACACACATTACATATAAGCGTATCTGAAATTTTAATTTGGGAAGGGAACATGGGACCCTTACTTTAGTTTAAAGAGCTGGGTCCTAGTGACATAAAAAGTTCCTTTTGGGGACTACAGCTGTAGCTCCTCCCAGCCTGCATGTCACTATGTAGACTGGGGGATGGAGACTAGGAACCGTAGTCCAAAAAAAGGAGAGATTGTTTCCAAGCCATTCAGGCTGGGGGATGCTGGGCAATATAGTCCAAAAAAGGAACTTTTCCAAGCCTGGCTGGTGAACCTACAGCAAGAGAGCATGCTAATCTTCTCTGTTCCGTATCCTGGGACAAAATCAGAAAGGTTGCTGAGATCTAAGATCCTTTTTCACATTTTCCTTAATGCAAATCATAGAAGGCTGACTTAGGATCACCACGGAGCTGAGATGTAGGGTGATGGACTGGAGAGTGAGGAGGACGGAGGTCCTCCCGGTTGGAGGACTTCGCTGATTATCTTACTGCAGTTTCCACTGGGCTTCTTTGAATTACAGCCCTTGATTGCTGACTCCAGATGAAAATTCATCAGGCTTTGAACCTGCCAGTTTCTTTTAATCGCTTACCATAATTTACCTTGACACTCTCAATTAAGGATGTCCGTCACTTCATGCCAATGACGATGAATCCCAAGAATTTGTTACTTGATCTGCCATTTTCTCCGCTTGGAGGGAGAGAAGAGGAGGAGGGGAAGGAGGAGGAAGGATTGCCTATGCATTTCTTGTGGCTGTTTGGATTTTGTTTGCTTCATTGTACGCTGACCTGAGAGCCACCTAGTACAGAGTGACAAATTAGAAATTAATAAATTATGCACACACACATACACACCATGCCATGACACAGATATTTTCTGCTACACTGGTCACCCCTCTTGTGAAAACATGAACATTCTCTGTTTCTTTCTTTCTCTCTCGCAAACAGACCTGTGGGTGTCCATGAAACTAATTAGCCAAGTTCTCCGTTTATTATAATCATAAATATTAGACTTTGGGCCTGGTCCAAAGGGCAGGAGGGTCATTGGGAGATTCCATGAAAAATTCCCCAACTGATTAAATTCATTGCAATATATGGCAAGGAGTTTTTTTCTGCAGCTGAATGACTTGGCAGAAGATGATGCTCTAGGTATCTTTCCCCCCTCCACTCTCTGGCTGTTATTTTACAAATTGAATGGAGGCAAAAGGGGTGAGTGGGAAAGGAGGTTGTCAGCAGAAATGCGTATCCCATAAATTTGTTAATTTAGGGACAAAGGGATTTGGAAAGGAACTTGGAAGAATTCTGGCCATAATATCAGGGCTACTGGTGGGTTTACCTTCCAGCAGCAAAGGGCACCTTCTTCAGCTTTTGTTTGAGTTGGAAGGATGGCTGTGCCTTGACCACTTGGAACTTTCCGGCTGATTTTGTTCCCACAGGCTTTGGGTGTCTCTTAGACCCTTCTGTTGTACCAGCAAAACTACAAAGTATTCATATCAGTGGTGCCCTCTCTGGATTTTAGCCTGAATTTTAAAGGAGTTATCCAAGGTGCTGAACCCTACTCCACAAAAGAGATTTGGCATTTTAGGCTCCTCCAGATGGCCAAAAGTCTGAATAATGGGGAGACTATTTTCTTCCTTTGTTGCACGCCCCATAGAAATTGTTCCTCCCTCCTCCATCCTGTGATGCTGTAAATATATAGGGCTGCATTGATCTGTGGAGATATGGTTAACTGAGGTACAGGCTGGGTTTCTTTCATTCCTTGTCCTTGCCCATGCAATGTGTCATCAGGGACTTCCAAGAGGCACTGCAGAAATGGAGCCAAAGGATCCATAAGAAGGACAATCTTTGTCTGTATCGGAATCTCCCAGGACTTAAGGTCACAGTGAGTTTGGGGACTTAAAGAGAAATAGACCAGGGGAAAAGGTACATCATTTGGTTATTCAAAAAAACAAGGAACAACTCCTGACAAATCTTGAGCCTTTTGCCATCTGATGGGCCCTTAGACAGCTCCTTTAAAGTCTGGAATAAAATTCAGGATGGAGTTACTGTGTCATTTCCAAAGAAGCCACCATCAGAGCAAGCTCTATTTCCTAACTATCCTACTTAGGAGAGTTTCACTTCTCCCATGTCCCTCATTTTAAAATCTTGTTGGTTTTCAAAGTGAAATGGGGCACCACCATGTTTTCTAACAACCATTTTCCTGGATTTGTTCCCCTCCTCTGACCCAGAAGAGACCTTTTTCCAACCAAGCCAGGATCAGAAGTTATTCCTGGTTGGAGATAAAGCTTGAAAGAGCTCAGAGGTGGCACAGCTGGCAGAGTTGTCCCCATGACCACTAGAAGGTGAAAGGGATATTTAGTTATACATTAAAAAAATGCAGAGCAAGGGGCCATTCTGAGATCCAACCTGGAGTAGTGATTTGAGTGTTGGATTATGGCCATGGAGACCAGGGTTCAATTGCCTGCTTGGCCATGGAAACCATGCTTGATGCTATTAAGATTACTCCCATTTCACAGATAGGATCAGTGAGGCTGAAAGAAACTGACTGACCTAAGGCCACCTGGTGAGCCTGCAGAGAAGAATGCATTTGGAAATGAGGGATTTCTAGTCACTGCACTGTTTTACCACCTGTGAAGTGCTCTGGAGCATCAGTTTGGGCTGGTTCCCCAACATTTTCCACTGCTCCTTAGAACACCCTTCTGATGCCAGAGAGAGGCCAGTTGCGACAGCAAGAACAAGCATAGGTTGGCTGCTTGCTCAGTGGAGAATGTGAGGTTGTCTCAATGCCCGGTCTGTTGTTTCCTGGACTCGAAGGGAGGACAGACAGATGCAATCTGGTACTCATTGTCTGGTAATAGCTTAATTATCTCAAGGGGAGGGGGTTACAGCCTGGTTGTATGCCCGATGAACCATGAAATTGTCACTGCTCCAAGGAGCTATTTATCACCAGGGCTTTTGGAGTGAGAAGGGGACAGGTCCAACGTGGGAGAGGTGGAGCGAGGAATTTGGGCGGCTTTGGCCTCCCCACGGAATGCATTCTGATGTAGAGGAGGGGGATGCTGAACCTTTCAAACAGCCAGTGAACCTTGCAGGGGAAGGGGGCAGGAAAGCCTTTCAGGAGGCAAACTTCAACGTGCCAAAATCTTCCAAAATGGATGGGGGCCGGAAGCCTGAAGAAAACATTAGGAACGTTGCCTTAGGAGATCGGCGGAAAGATCTCTTCACTTCCTCTTCCACAGAGAGGGATTGTTCTGAGCTGAAGCCATTAAGTTCAGATTCCACCAGGTTCAGGCAAGGGGGCTGTTGTGCTGAATTCATTTTTTTGGGGGAGCAGGGTTAGGGAGGAAGGACAAAGGGGTGAGAGTGGAAAACACTGCTAAGGAATATGCCAGCAGGGGCTGTGCTTAAAGGTAAAAAAGAGAGAAACGATGTTGTCCCAAAGTGAGATTTTTCTCTAATAAGTCATTAGAATCCAAATTAATAACAGTCTATTCATTAATCAACAAAGGAAGAAAAAGAAATTATTATCCTTTTCTGATATTTAAGAATGCAGGACTACGTCTAGCACCTACTTAAAAAGGGGGGATGGGAACCTTCCAAAAGAGACAATTCAGTCTTTTCAGATAGGAAAAAAAGATCTTCCAGAGAGAGAATAGGGCCCCCAAATCCTTAGGGGCCATGTGACCCCAAATTTACACTTTGCCCACCTCCACTTTGAGAGCAGTAGATTTCTGAGTATACCTTGCCTAAGAAATTCCTATGAAATTCTTGAGATCGCCATAAGTTGGCAGGTGATCTGAAGGCACACACATACATGCACAAACATTTACATTGCTCTAAATGCAAAGCGTGAACAACAAACAGAGAGAAACTCCTATTTGCAAAGAAGTAGACCATGCACATTTGGGGCTCCCTGTCGGGTGTACGGTCAGTGGCTTGCCTGCATTTGCGTTGCAGAATGTGTGAAGAGGCCTCACAGGAGGAAGGATTACAGAAGGCACCCTTCCTTCTCTCTCTCTCTCTCTGCCTATTTGTTTACCGCTTTCACAGCCCACAAAGCAGGGCTGGATCAGCTGCCTCATTCATTTGGATGCCAAGTCCATTCAGAGTGATTGTTTTGGCCAGCGGTGATGGAGGAACAGGCGACACCACCACCGAGCTCTCTCCAGGCCAGTCTTGCTTAAAAGCCGTCAGGGGGGCAGACAGTTGGCAAAGAGATCAGGGAGGAAAACAAACCCTTTTTCATGGTCTATTTTAACATACCAAATAGACTCAAAAACAAGGAATAGTTGGGAAAGGCTTCGGTTAGGGTGACAGGAGCCCTGTGCATCTATTTAAGAGGAAGTCTTAAAAATCCAAATGAATCCCAGCTGGGATCCTGCATCACAGCTAGCAATGTACAACCATACTCCTAACTTGATTAGCAGTCATGTTGGAGAACTGCAACAAGGTACAACAATGGCAGTACATAAGATATCCTGTTTGCATGTGAGAGGGGGCTCCCTCTGCACAATGAGGCACCATAAAAGGTGGGGACATTTTTCCACCTGGGTGCAGGGTGTTCATAACTTTCCACTGGCCCCTGTTTTGGATTACCCTGTGGAAGCCTGTGCCCCTCTTTCTTTGCACTGTCATATTGTTCCTCAACGTGCCATATCATTGCATGCTTTAATCGTTGCACAATGGTGATACTGGTTATTCTACTTGTGCCATATCCTGATGGTGCAGCTACGACAATGCTACCTTCCTAGAAATAAGTCTGTTGCAGAACACGGAGATTCTATTTATTTATTTCATAGAATCACAGAATCATAGTTGGAAGAGACCCCAGGGGGCATCAAGTCCAACCTCCTGCTATGCAGGAACACCCATCAAAGCATTCCCAACAGATGGCCATCCAGCCTGTGCTTAAAAACCTTCAAAGAAGGAGACTCCAACACACTCCACTGAGGCAGCAGATTCCACTGCCGGACAACTCTGACTGTCAGGAAGTTCTTCCTGAGGTTCAAGTGGAATCTCCTTACCTGCAGCTTGAATCCATTGCTCCTTCTCCTGATCTCTGGAGCAGCAGAGAACAAGCCAGCTCTCTCCTCAACATGACATCCTTTCAAATATTTAAACACAAAATAACGTCAACACTAACTGACATTTTTAACATAAACAAGAACTATAATGAAAACACAACACTAAAACAGTGAACTAAGAAACATTAAACGCCAACTCAATAAAACACTAACTAATTAACTAAACAGCTGCTTTACAAATGTCCCAGTTTCTCTCTCCTCCTTCCACTTTCCCCCTTTGTCCTCAGATTCCTTCAGTTGTTGCAAAATGACTCAAAAAATTAGCTTGAAAGGAGGAAGCAGGGTCTCGTTCTTCCCAGTAGACGCCGTCAAAAGCAAATTGCTGCACCTTCTCCTAACTTGTGTGTCCTTATATTGACCACAGTCTGATGTTGCTTGGCCTCACCTATCCCAGGTTTTAAAGTAACTTATCAAAGTTGTGCATGGCTGCCAGCTTACATCCTAACTGCCAGGCACCTAAAATAGCACTAAAGTCAACCTAGAATCTTATTTGGGATCTGACCCCAAAAATCTCAAGCATCTCGACACATTGACCTCTAAAAACAAACAGGCACTACTGACAAGGATGGGTGGAAGGGTACATGACTCTGCTTGCTTCCCTGCTCCAAATTCTTTGGAAGGAATATAAAGGGCCCACTTGCATCCGATTGAGAGGCCACGGCTTCAGGGGGCAATATGCACCTATCAAAGTTTACGGAAGAGTAAACAAGCCAAGGCAAACCGCAAACCTTCTAAACAAACACTCTTTCGGGAGAGGCGTGCCAAACTCCCAGTCAGTCAGAAGCACAAATAGCTGGCAAAGGGGCTCAGCTGTTGCTGACTTACAGGTGGAAATGTACACGTTGATGCACAGGCTGTGGAATTTAATCCCACTCTCCAGCCCCAACCATGGCTGATGGAAGCATTTCTCTCATGCCTCCAAATATTATTATTATTATTCTCATTGTCACCACCCTCCACCTCTCTCCGAGGCTCAAGGAAAATCAATGGATGTTGTACACACACACAAAATCATATTTTGCATAAAAATCCCCACTGCAATATCTTATTCAAAATACAATATCTTTTCACAAAATCAAGTATTTTTGCACAAAAGAATTTGAATTTTTTTACCCCAAAAAACATCCTGTAGAATGTAAAAACTATGGAAATGGGGGTGAAGACTGCTATGGACCCATGCAATTGGGGGGGGGTTCTTTTTTCTCATGAAGCTCCTGCTCTAAATAACTTTGGATTCAGTGTAGATCCAGCTACTTTGGTTCAGCTGCCTTTGACCAGTTAGGATTGCATTCTATTTAGAAGGGGGCAGGAGCCATTAACAAAATTTATACTGTTAACTGGAAATTCAAATCCCAGAGATTTGCCTTCTGTCCGACCCAGTGCAATTGTAACCACTTATAGCTACCAAGGAGAAGTTCTAGGACCAGCTCCCAAGTTATTAAATTGCTATGCAATTCAATGAAAATCAAGCTAAATAAGCAAACAGCTATTTAAAAAGTGAATAATAATGAAATAGACCTTTGCTGAGGGCACTGCGAGGAAATGCCATCCAAAGACATTAAACTCATGCCAATTTGGGCAAGAGGCTTCTTTCCCAATGGTGAGAAAATAAACTCCTGTGTCAAGTTTCAGGGTGCTTTTCTTTTTGGTCCTTTATAGATTGCTAATGATTTCTGCAAATTCCTTTTTCACACTGCAGCAGCTCATCCTGTTTTAAAAAAGCCTGCCAACCATCAGTGCGCCAAGGGGGAAAAAATTTAATAAAAGTTCCTTCAATCTCAGGAAATGAAGCTTTCTCCTCTTCGAGTTCCTTTTGGAGAAGAAATGTTCCATTGTGGCAAACACAACACACGGCTGCAGAAGAGTGGCTGAATCTGTTCCTCCAGTCTCATATCAGGAACTGATCGGCAGTTCGTGGCCTTCCATGGAAGCCAATTCTCAGATGCTGAGACTTTCTCTGGCCTTCAAAATTCAGTGCTTGTTTTTAACTGTTGTCCTTTAAAAAAAAATGGAAAAGGAAATAGCTCATGTCAGTCACTGACATGTTCATCCCTGCTTGTCTCCGTCCGTCCATCCATCCATCCATCCATCCATCCATCCATCCATCCATCATCTCAGTTTGACAGCTTTACATTACATCAATTACATCATCACCACCATGCACCATGAAAGAATGTGTATTATTGGGTGCTGATTACAATCAATAGTTTTCTAAGAACCAAGGGCCACATTGGACATTCCCAGAGGCTACATGTGGCTGGTGGGAGCTTCCAGTGTATGTCCTTATGCCTACACAGAGGACTAAAAGACGGAGAGAAAATGAAGAATAAGAAGCATTAAAAAGTTCCTGTTCTGAACTATGTTTCCCAGTATCCATCATTCTCCAAGATCAATGGCTGTGCTACATTGTGGGTTTATGGGAGCTGTATTTAAAAAGTACTGGCTGGGATCCTCTTGGTGTCTTACATATGTGTTTGCCCCATCACATGGAAGTGGTTGGACATTTTTATCTGATATGAAATGGCTGCATCAGTTGAAGCTTACAAACTCAGAGTCAGAGTATATGGATGTACCTCTCTCATTGTGCAGCGATGTACATTGCCCATTGCATATAAGGGTTCATTGGCTTATGCATCTGTTTATATATTTACTACCTTGGTTCATTGGGACAAATGGTACCATTCAATGTAAGGGTTGCATAGCACAGTTAAGGCATAACTTTACGTGTGGACCTTTATATTACCCAACCTCAGGTAAAATCTTAGCCAGTATTTCCAAGCTCTAGACAGGACATAAATTAAATAATCGACAGGTAGATCCCCAGATAATAAAAACATAGGTTGTTCCATTTGGATGGGGAACACTGTGCTGCTGGAAGACAAAGAAAACTTATTACTAGTCTACTACTTAGATATTGTGTATGTGTCTTCAGGTCACCTGTCAACTTATGGTGGCCCCATGAATTTCCTAGAGTTTGCTTAGGCAAGGAATACTCAGACTGGTTTACATACTTCCTCCCTCTGAAATACAGCCCACAGTATCTGGTATTTTTGGTGGTCTCCCATCCAAATACCCATGACAGCTTACCCTGCTTAGCTTCCAAGATCAGATAGCTTTTAGGGTATTTGGGCTCAAGTCACAGGATTGCTGCCATTCTGCCTAAAATTTGAGACTGTTGATAAATCACAAAGTCAAACAATTTCAGGAACTTGAAAACTGATACCAGTTTTTGGCACAGATTTAAGTCTACTGAAGTTCTTCTAATGCAATCCTTCCAGGGGTAACAGTAGGCTTGTTTGATTTGGAACATATGTCCCATGAGTTGGTATGCCTTGGTGGTTTGGGGTTAGAGCTAAATCCATCCATCCTGTCTCTTTATGGTGAAGCCCTTTTGTCGAATCAGCTTGCCTCTTCCCCTCCCCGCCTCCAAAAAAGCCTTAGAGCAATGCAGCAAAATCACAGAAGGAGGAACACTTCGCACTCAGATGTTTACTTTATGAAAGACGGCAACCCAATGGAGAACCCAGGAAGGAAGCCAATGGATTGTTCTTTACTGGGTAAGACCACAAACATGCTGGTGGCATTAATTAGTTAAGCAATTCATAAGACAGATGTTGTGTGTCCCTTCCTGATTATTTAGGCACACAGACTTGGATGTGGAGTTTGTTGTTGTTGTTGTGTACCTTCAAGTAGTTTCTGACATATGGTGACCCTAAGATGAACCTAGAGAGCCAGTGTGGCATAGTGGTTTGAATTCTGGACTATAACCGTGAAACCAGGGTTCAATTCCCTGGTCAGCCATGGAAACCCACTGAGTGACCTCAGGCATATCACACACTCTCAGCCCCAGAAAACTCTGTAACAGATTTCCCTTAGGGTCATCATAAGTCAGAAACGACTTGAAGGCACACAACAACAGCAACAACAACAACAACAACAAATTTATCACAAGGTTTTCTTGGCAAGATTTGTTCAGAGAGGGTTTTCTCTTCTGAGATCTATCAGATATTTTTTACAGGCAATTGTGCATAGGTTTGGAAAGCTGACCTTACTTCTGAAATAAACATGCATAGCTTTGGACCATTATTCAAAGACTGGAAGGCAGTCCTAACAGGTTTGTCAAACATCAGGTTTTCTGGACATCAGGAATCTGGAACATCTGCAATTGGGCATATTTATTGAAAAAAAATATTTACTGAAAATATAGATCCTCGCCTATTTTCAGTCAAAGACATGCCATATTTTAGGTCTTTCTTCATAATCTACCAATACTGCAGCCTAGGAGAAAAGTGGGTGTTTTGCTGTCTAGTTCCAGATTTCACCACAGGAGGGTGCATTCAGAAGAAATGCTTACTCGACAAGAATAACGGAGGAATGCCACTCCAAAAGGGAACTTTATCCTGTTGTGAATGGCCACTGTCCCTCCTTACTATGCTTTCTGGACTTGCAGCACAGGTTGCTTAGTACAGGGTTCAAACATCTCACTTAATTTATGAATGGGGTATATATGGATTTATATTATCCCTCTTCTTGCCAAGCATCATGAAAAAGAAATGGTTTTAACCTGACTGTATTAAGAATAGAAGTTCCATTTGAAAATAAGCCTTTCTTGAACTCCTCTTTTGCAAACTCAATCATTCCTCATTGGAAAGAGAATTGCTACGGTTGCAAATACTTAAATATGTTCCGTTCCCAGTTTGGACCATTAGATTAATTTCATGCACCCTTTTTTAAGCAACAAGGCCAGCCTTACCATTAAAGTGAGTCAGCCACATCAAGCAGCAGATTTAAGGTATCCCAGAAGGACAATAAATAGCTCACTATTTACTCTGGTATTTTTGCATTTCTGTTACCAGGAGCAGGGAGAGATGATTGTGAGTTTCTAAGCAATCCTTGTAGAGGCATCCAAAAAAGTTTGGGAAAGCATGATTTTTTTTTCTTTCAAAGAAGATCTTGGAAAACTTAATTTTCAATCAGATTTTCTCTTTTGGTAGGTTTAGTATTTATTATTTAAAGTATATGTTCTGAGTAACTGGCTTAATGTTTAATGATTCATGCTCAATGGCATCATCAGGGCCCACCCTCAGTGACATCAATGAAAGACAACCACAGATCTCGGCTGAAATCTGAAAATGCTTCTGACCTGGCAACCCTACATAAATGACACATTTGAACAGAAATGCTACAATCTTCTGATAGCTGGAATCCAGTATTCCTTGGAAGAAAGTCTGACTGCACTCAATGGGCCTTACTTTTGACTTGAGACATATAGGGTTAGACTCTCAGTGATCGCCGTGGGTCTTCAAACCTTGCTTTGGGAACCAATCTACTGGCTTAAAATGTATTGGCCTAACATTTCTACCCAGTGACTAGCATCCTGTAAGGGATACATGCAAATGTAAGTCCACTTTACACTAGTGTAATTGTTGGTGTTATTGTTGTAGAAGTTGGTATTTTCTTCCTCCCTCCACAACATCCAAAGCCACCCCCTTGGAATCACTGTTAACGCTGTGATAACGCCTCATACTGGTGAAGTGTGGAAGGGATTAGAAAGTATCTGGCTCTGTTCTTGTAGCCAGATGTGAACAACAACATTGTCCACTGAGACTTCCGAGGGATCCCAGTGGATCTTCACAGAAGACATCCTTGGTCTGTCTTTGGCTAGGGGAACACAGCCAGATGCTTCTCCAATTCTCCCCACCACCACCACCACCACCATCACCATGTTCTCCACCAGCAATGCGACGGCCATGGAGGAAGGTTGCTGAAATGCAATAGTTAGTGCTGGGGTGGTGACCGGGGAGCCTTAGCAAAGCTCCACATGCAGAATTACTGTGCTATGCTCATCTATCTAGCATTGCAGCCACAGTATGTTAATTTTTCCATGGCAATTGAGGATTCTTTTAGTTATAACCCTTTGTACAGCAGCTATGTTCCTACGCAAGGACGTCACGGCTGGGCAAACCTCCCCAGGAAGTCATCATGATTGCGATTCTTCCATGTGGCTTTATCTGATAACATTTTTGCCAAACTTCTTCTTCTTCTTCTTCATTTCTTTTTATTTTTATTTCCCTTTTTGAAGATCCCAAAACTAGGGACTTTGACACTCTGGTTCCTACTTTGAGCAGAGGCATCTGCAAAATCGATTTGTTGGGGAGGGGGGTTGGGGGGGGAAGAGAGAGACCTTCTCTCCAGTCTGCTGATTAGCCAAACAAGTGTGTAAAGTGTGTGTACATTATCCTTGACAGCTGCAAAATTGAGTTTTTGTTTTCTCCCTGGTCTCTGAAGACTCTGGTTCCCTTCCCAGTTGGCTTAGACATGCGGTATCGCTGAAGGCGGGAACACTGTGCTGTAGAGGCAGGAAGCTATACTGTACCACACAAAGAGAGCCAGCAGCTACTCCAGACAGGAAGGGCCTTATCGCATCTAGAGTCCCGAGTGCATTTCTCTCTCCGACTCTGCACTTAAGGTCGTTTTTGGCTCCTGCATGTTTTTCCCCTGAACTTGCAAAAATGGTCCATGGAGCCTCTGTGATGGGAAATGACCATCGCTCTTTCCAACAACAGTGCCTCACAACACAGCTCCTGCGTCTAAACAATCTGAGATGAGTCGCTTTCCGTGGGCCTCCAAGTGCTTTTCTTTAATCCAAGACAGCCCCAACTGTTTTAGCCCTATGAGCAGATATTTTAAGTCAGGGATAGGAAACCGTTGGAAGTCAGTGGACCACATTGGCCTTTCAGGGGATTTTGGAGGTTGTATCCCCATGCTGTGCTCTCCCCAGAAAAGTTTAAAATTGCCCCCAATTCCCTCTGAGCAGTAGGGGTACTTTCACTACAGTTTTAGCCCTTTCTGATCCATTTTAAAAGCCAAGAGAGGTTCCCCCATCCCCCAACAAGGAATGGCATGAAAGCAGACTTCCTGGTCCATAGAGTTGATGGACTCTTGAGGACTTTAGAAGGCCACAAAATTGACCCTACGACTACACTTTCATCTCTTTGGGGTCCTTATTGGCTGAGATCCTGCTAGTGATATATGCAGATATCATGTCATCCTTTGCCTGTTTATATCCTCTTATGGTAGTCCCAGAAGAAAACCTGGAGTGATAGGTTCACTTTAGGGTCACCATAAGTTGGAAACAACTTGAAGGCATACAACACCAACATATGTCTGCAGAAACATAGCTGGACATGGCCTACCCACCATGGTCCTTCCCTGGTTCTAAATGGCCACTGAGGGAACCTCAGAGACAGAGAAGTAGGTTCCACAAACAGTCCTTGCAGAAAGGAGATGGTGTGACTACCACAACAGGATACTCTTTCTCCTATCCACCAGTAAGCAAATCCAACCCATTCTGGAGTTTCACAGCTGGGAACAGGTTTTAGACAGGGCACAAAGGGCTAGAAGATAACCCCTGTGCTAAGACATACTCAGGGGGTCGACAAAGAACTGCCCAACTGCAGCATCACAGCTCATCTGCTGAAATGTTCTCTCTCATTTTAAGACTCCAGCAGAGTGTCCTGGATGCCTTTTTCCAGCAACCACACATGTGACGTGGCTTTGACTGACAACCTCTGATTGAAATGCATGGAAGGAACAAGGTTTTCTGGAAAACAACTGTCCCCTTTTTGTGTACGTGGAGAATCAGGTGAAAGAGCCTTTCTGTGGGTTACCACTTCTTTCTCTCTTTTTTTTTTTCCTACCATGCTAATTTTAACCGCTATTCAGCTCCTTGAAAATTACCAGCTTGGAAAATAAACAAACAAACAAACAAATAAATAAATAAACAGGGTCGAGTAGCTCAGTTGGCATAGAGGAAACATCTCCCCGCCCCCTGCTCTTTTTCTCTCTTTTCCAGCCAAAGTTTGGAATACCTTACAGTAGCTGAGCTTATTCATGTGTGGCAAGAGACCTGAAAGAGGACCACTTTGGACTAATTGGTCCTCTTTGGGTCACAGCTACTGCCATATGGTTTTAAGTTACATGTAAAACAAGCAAAACAGTATCTATAAATAGTAGAAGAAGACAAACTTTTGTGTGTGTGTGTGTGTGTGTGTATGTGTGTGTAAGACAGTGCCTGTCTTGCTCCCAGTCATGTTCCACATCAACCCTGAGCATGGTCTTTGTCATTCTGGAGTCATCTGCTTTTGTCAGAGGTTGAGTCTGAATTGTGATGCTTGCTTGCTGGTAGGAATCACTCTTGTGGATAATTCTTCCTGGTAATACGCCACATATATGTGGTCATCTGGAGTGTATCTTCCCATGGCTGACACCACAACTCACTGGAGACTTCCTCTGATATACTGCCATGTAGGAAGAACGTCAGAATCCTTATCTCAGAGCTGAGAGACATCTGCAGATAAAAGAACTTGACACAAACGTCCTGGATGTAGTACTCTACTCTTTCACCATATCGTTGTGAGTTGCCTTCATTTTAAGAAAACTCTCCCCTCATGTAGAAAGAGGGCACTTGTCAGGGAAAGGGAAGCAAGCACTGACGCCAATGGAAGCACCTTTCCCATGGTTAATTGTTGTTGTTGGGTGCCTTCAAATCGTTTCCAGCTTACAGCGCTCTACAGCAAACCTATCACAGAGTTTTGGCAACCAGGTTTGTTCAGAGGGGGCTTGCCTTGACTTTCATCTGAGGCTGAGAGGGTGGGACTTGCCCAAGGTTGCCCAGTAGGTTTCTAGGGCTGAGCAGGGGTTCAAACCCTGGTCTTCCAAGGTGGATACAAGAGTCATAAACATGGCCTTGAGGTCACTGGGAAAAAAGTAGGGTATCAATATAATTAATAAGTAAATAAATAAATAAAACTATGCTAATCAGCTAGAGTGTGCGGGGTTGGCAGGAGAAAAGGTTAATTCCCCCCCCCATACATGATAGTCCCTATTCTGAATTCTCTGTCATCTTCTCTGTCTCTCTTTGAGACATGCAACTTTTTTATATATATTTAGAAGATTGACATGCTAATAACGAGCACACAGTTATCATCTGTGGCCCTAAGTTGCTTTTATATTGTTTCTTCTTTGATCATTCTCATCTTTTTTATTTTATAAAGTGTTGTGTGCATGGTCCATCTAGAATGGTTGGCACTGGAGCAAAATATAAAAGATGAAATAAGAGAAAGTTGAGAAAGAAACATATTTACGTCCTGAGTGGAGAGCTGTTACGAAATAGTTATTCCCTTTCTTGAAGTCTCGTCCTCCACTCCCCAAGCCCCCAGTGGGTGTGGGTGTCCATAAAGGGACGAAGTTTACCAGTGAAGAGACGGGAGTTCCTTTTCTCTGAAGTCATCCCTTTGCAACAGTGACTGCTATGTGTTTTTCAACCAGCACTTCACTGTTTCTGGCTTTGCAGCCAAAGGCAGGAAGAGGGCATGGAAAAGTTTCCCACAAAATTGTGGAGCCGCTTATGCTTTGGACCCGAGGTGGGAGCTGCAAGTCCCTCCTGGGAGACATGTTGTCATGTTGCTCCTTTCATTACATCATGGTGTTGGATGGAGCTGCTGGAAATGTATGGACTTTTCTCTTAAATGGCACTGCATGAGAGAGACTGAGAGAGAGAGAGAAGAAGGAAAGGAGACCAGTCTGCTAAAACTAAGTACTTTTAAACTGGATGTGAAGGAGGAGCAAATTCATAGACTTGAAAGGGACCAGAAGAACCATAGAATCATAGAGTTGGAAGAGACTACAAGAACCATCAAGTCCAACCCCCTGCCAGGCAGGAAGATACCATCAAAGCATTCCTGACAGATGGCCATCCAAACTCTTGTTTAAAAACCTCCAAAGAAGAAGACTCTGCCACACTCCAAGGCACTGCTGAACTGTTCTTACCATCAGGAAGTTCTTTCTAATGTTGAGGTGGAATCTCTTTTCCTCAAGTTTGGATCCATTGCTTCATGCACTAGTCTCTAGAGGAGCAGAAAACAGGCTTGCTCCATCCTCCATATGACATCCTTTCAAATATTTAAACATGACTATCATGTCCCTTCTTCTCTTCTCCAGGCTAAACATACCCAGCTCCCTAAGCCTCTCCTCACAGGGCTTCATAATTTCGGGCCTTTTACCAATTTGTTCCCCCGCTCTGGGCATGATTCAGCTTTTCAATATCCTTCCTGATATATCAAGTCCAACCTCCTGCCAGTGCAGAAATCCCCACAGCTAAAGCATCCGTCAAAAGTGACCATGCAACCTCTGTCTGAAGACCTCTGATGAAAGCTGAAGCCTATTCCAATGCTGGCAGTCTATCCCATTGCTGCCAAATGCTGCCAAATTAGAAGGCATGTTGTTCTGGCAGACCTTTGAAGACTGATGCTAACAGGAAAGAAGCCTTGCCTAATTCCACCGTCTACATTGTACTCTCTAGGACTTAAATTTCCAGCCAAACTGTGCATTACAATACAGACAGGTTTGGAGCTACAGGCGAAGGGTAAAATGAGAGCATTGCTTCCCATATGGCTTCTGCCCTCCATGAAATTTTCCTCCCATCCCCAAATTTCTAGACTTGCAGCATCTTCAAGCTTCATTGGATCATTTAGAAATACAGCTTAGGCATCCAAGGACAGAGGGCAGAAAAGTTACCCAGGGGATGCGAATGCAGCAAACGTAAGAGCTCTGGGAATGAAGAATTTACACAGCTTCACTCTCTGCAATGGTAAAAATTTGAAGACCAATAGAAAATTTTACTGAGAGGATAGAAGTCTTTCTCTCACCTGCCGTAGCTTCACTACTGAATATATCTCCTTTTTAAGAAGAGTGCGCTTAAACCGGCTAGCATTATTGTGAAGATAAAGTAACTGCATGACCTCAGTTCAGAAAAGGTGCCCAATCCAGTTCAATATTCCTAATGATTTTTGGCTAAAAGCACCCCTCCTTGGTTAGTATTTGCTCCCAAAAGGACCATTTGAAGCCTGAGTAGGACAGGATAGCTATACTAATTCCCTTGGGGGTAATCAAAGCAGGTAATCTTTTGCAAAGTTATTTAAAACTTTGTGGTAAGCTGCTTTTTGTTATACAGCACAACTTTTGCAGAACTTAAGAGAGTTATTTGGATTTTTCTTTTAACTACAGCTCCCAGATTCCCCCACATTTTTGGACTACAGCTCCCAAACTGCCCAGCTAAAACAGCCACTGGCCAGAATTACATCTTCAACCACGACCCACACCCCTACTTTTCATTTGAGAAAGTGAAGCTTTCTACCATGGTTCCTGAAACTATTTTCATCTGTGTGTACGGACATCATGGGAGTTCAAGAACCCCATGGAAACATCTGAGCCTTCATTCATAAAGTGAATGTTCTCCTTCCAAGTTCTCCGGATTGGCCTTGGATCTCAAATTCTGGCTGCTTGGAAGCACCTTCAGTCAGATCAAGGCCACGTTGGTCTTGGCTCTGAGTGAGAACAACAAGGAAAAACAACAAGGAAAATGGGCCAAGACAGGAAGCAAAGAGGCTGTTTCAAATTTGGGAAAAATTGTTGGAGTAGTTTTATTGTCTTGAAAGAAATGAGGAGAGGGGTTACAAGAGTTTGGAAGTAAAGGTGGATTCATCGAAACATAAGAAAAGTAAGGATGTAACTCTTCACCAAGTTTCTTCTCAAAGGTAGCAATGAAGAATTTTTGCAATTTTCTTCCCACTGCCAGAAAGTCTTCAAAAAGCAGAGTTTTTGAAAACTATTTGCAATTTGGGACTTGTTCTACATAAAATTTGTACATGTTTCTGCTTTTTCTGCACATCTAAAGCATTTTCTGTCTATAAAATAATATTTCAATGTGTAAATATTAATTCCTGTGCAGAAAATGCTGTTTTCTGTGCAAATCAACCATGTGCAACAACCTGTGGAATCCTGGGGTTTGCAGTTTAGGGAGAGGCATTAGAATTCCTAGCCAGAGAGCTCTTCGGCCTCAGTAAACTACAAAACCCAGAATTCCATAGGAGGTTGAAAGTGGAATAATAGCACTATAAGAATGTAGTATGGAAATGGCCTATGATTCTAGGATACTAGGGTGATGTTGCATATTCTTTCAAATACTCTAGACTTAAGTTATATAGGGCCTTATAAGTCACGACTAGCACTTTGAATTGTGCTTGGAAAAAAACAGGTATCCAGTAAAATTATTTTGAAAAGGGAGTTATGTGGTCCCTGTAACTTCCCCCAATCAGCGTTCTGCCTGCCATGTTTTGAACCTGCTGAAGTTTCCAAACAGTTTCCAAAGGCAGCCCCACATACAGTGTGTTACAGTAGTTCAGTAGTCCAGCATCCTTAAAACGAAAACCAGTGAAAAGGAAACATAGCTATTAAAATCAACAACTAAAGAATTCAGCACTATTCTGCAGGTCCAGTCCTCTTGAGGTTCCTGCCCTCGGATGCAGTAGAAGATGCTGTTGCTTAATCGATGTTCAACTCAACTGCCAGAACCATTCTCTTCTGTATACGGAAAGTGTGCATCTTGTTCTCTGACCTCAGGCAGAGAAACAACTTGGACCACCCCTGCTTGGGAAGCTGGTACCAGGAATTTTGAAGGGATGCCATGTAGAGGAAGGAGAGGGCTTGTTTTCTGTCGCTCCAGAGACCAGGACAAGGAGCAATGGGTTCAAGCTGCAGGAAAGGAGATTCCACCTGAACCTCAGGAAGAACTTCCTGACAGTCAGGGCTGTCCGGCAGTGGAATAGGCTGCCTCGGAGTGTGGTGGAATCTCCTTCTTTGGAGGTTTTTAAGCAGAGGCTGGATGGCCATCTGTCGGGAGTGCTTTGAGGGTGTTCCTGCATGGCAGGGGGTTGGACTGGATGGCCCCTGGGGTCTCTTCCAACTCTACATTTCTATGATTCTATGATTCTCTGCTGCTCAAAGGGGCAGAGGGAGAGAGTCCCAAGACTGTATACGAAACTTGCCCTGCCACAAGCATGCTGCGAGCATGTGTCGGCAGCACTTGTTTGGATCTGCAGATGGACACACACAAACAGATGTATGCACACACAAATACACACACAGAGACCAGGCTTTTCAAGGTCGCCTTTTCATCTGTATCTACAGAGCAGAGAGCCCTGTGCCAAAAAAATGTGCTTTGCAGCAAACATCCCCACACTCCTGGGTGATTGTTTGTAACCAATAAAATCGCATTACACACTGATTGCCGCGCCCCTGCCTTGCATTTCAGCGGGCTTCAGAGGCGAGCGTGTACTGTACACAAATGAAAACCATTATCCGTCAGGCCGACCACATGTGCTGTCCTGGAGCCAGTGGGAAATGACAGGGAATGTACAAGGTCATGGTTTACTAAAAATATAAAAAAAGGTTTGAGCATATGGTGTTAATAGAACACACAACAGGGGTCAGCAGGATAATGGAAAATTGTTCTTGTTTCCAATGTCAGGGCAAGTTGTTCACGAGCAAAAGAGGGGGAACGATTCAACGTGTGCACAAGGAAATAATCTGACCTCTCTCCTGCTTCTTTTAAAGTAGGAGAGGTCCAAGAAAAGGAAGCAAGGTGGTATAGGGGATAAGCAGGATGTTACAATAACAACAGGACGTCCTGGGTTCAAATCTTTTCACAGACACAAAACTGTTTGTGTTTCCCTACTTTCCCCAAGGCAGTGCACAAAGCTTTCCTCCCCATGCCCATGTTATCTTCACAAGAACCCTGCGAGGTAGGTCAGTGAGAGAGAGAGAGAGAATGACCAGGTTTCAGTCACTCATTGGGTTTCATGGCATAGTCAGGATGAGAATTCAAGTATCCCAAGTCCCAGTCTAATACCCTAATAATCCGTGTGCCACACATCAGTCTGGAACACAGCCATTAAGGTATATACTCTGTGCTTTGTCTTTACTGCTACATGTTTTCTGCTAGAACAGGGGTTCTGGACCTCACCTTTTTTTTCCCTTTTAAACAAAGAGATGGATTTAAAAATTGATAGCAATGGTAAGTAAGAGAAGTGGAAGACAGAGGAAGGATTGGAGCCAGTAACAAAAAGTTCTGCAGGGGCCCCTTTGTACAACACAGTTATCACATCAGTAGAAGAAGCATTCCTGGAAACAGTCCTAGGAGTAGTTGAATGCATGGAAGGAGTAGTGGATTTATGGAAAGAGTGGCTGTAGGAACAGGGGGAGCAAAATTGTTCATAGAAATAGTTAGTGGTGGTAATAGTACCAGGGAGCCCTGGTGGCGCAGTGGTTAAATGCCAGTACTGCAAGCCACAAGGTTGTGAGCTTGATCCTGCCCGGCTCCAAGGTTGACTCAGCCTTCCATCCTTCCTCAGGTCGGTAAAATGAGTACCCAGCTTGTTGGGGGCATGTATAGAAATACATGCTATTTGTAAGTTGTTCGCCGCCTCGATCCATATGGAGAGGCGGGATATATATAAATAAATAAATAAATAAATAAATAAATAAATAAATAAATCAATCAATCAATCAATCAATCAATCAATCAATCAGAAGTCAGACACAGAGCAATGGCTTCCAACTTCAGGAAAAGAGATTCCAGCTAAATATTAGAAAGAACCTGGTGAGATCCTTGACTGTGGAATATGCTGCTGCCTCAGAGTATGATGGAATCTTCTTCCTTGGGGGGTTTTAAACACAGGCTGGATGGCTATCTATCTGGGAGTGCTTTGATGTTGTATTCCCACATGGCAGAAGGGGGTTGTCCTCTCCTCCAACTCTATGATTCTATGAGTCTATGGCCATTTCCGCACTACACTCTTAGAGTGCGATTATTCCACTTTCAACATCCTATGGAATCCTGGGGTTTGCAGCTTCGGGAGGGGCCGGCCGGCCCCTCCCGAAGCTGCAAACCCCAGGATTCCATAGGATGTTGAAAGTGGAATAATCGCACTCTAAGAGTGTAGTGCGGAAAGGGCCTCAGTGGTGGGAGGAGATGAGGAGGAGGGAGGGAGAGGAAGGAAGAAGGAGGAATAGTAGTAGAAGTCGCAGGATTAAAATAGTAGGAGCAGCAGAGAAGGCGAAGGAGGAGGAAATTCTAGATAACTTATTCAAAACTTATGTTATCTGTCCAGAGACTTTGGAGAAGGCACGGGTTAAAAACCGACCCCTTTAAAAAGGCACCCCTTTCACTGACAGATCTCACTCAACCTCTGACCCCCAGAGGTGTCAATCTCTTCTTCAGCTGCCAGCCATAAACAGAGTGGCAGGTAAAAGCTGTTTTGATTTCCTTCACTCACTTTGCTGGAAGTGTTTTGCTTTCTGGGTTGACGGGCTCCATTTGGGCCGCTTGGCTCTGGCAGCCCATAAAGGCTTCCTCCCCCTGCTTCCCTCAACCCAAACCCTGATGCGTGAAGATATGTTTTGATTGGCTGCTTTTCCGATTCCCTGCCTCATTTCCCATTGTTTGGACTACAGTCCTTGATAGTGATTCCTGCATCCCATCCGCTGGCGAGGTCAAATGGAACTAAGGGACCGCCACTAAGGGACCGCCACTGTGGTCATAGAATCACAGAATCATAAAGTCAGAAAAGACCCCAACAGCCATTGAGTCCAACCCCTGCCATGCAGGAACATACTGTCAAAGCAAATGGCCATCCAGCCTCTGTTTCAAAAACTCCAAAGGAGACTCCACCATCCTCCAAAGCAGTGCATTCCACTATCAAACTGCTCTTATTATCAAGAAGTTCTTCCTAACATTTAGAAGCAATCTCCTTTCCTGAAGTTTGAATCCATTGCTCCATGTCCTAGTCTCTGGAGCAGCAGGAAACAGGCTTGCTCCATCCTCCATATGACATCCCTTCAAATATTTAAACATAGATATCTTGTCGCCTCTTAACCATCCCTTCTTCAGGCTAAACATACCCATCTCCCTAAGCCTCTCCACATAGGGTATAGTTTCCAGGACTTTAAAAATAAAAAATTGCCCATTGTCCTCTGGACACATTCCAGAAGTTCCACAGAGTTACCATTGGTAGCTTCCATGTCTGTTGGATGGTACATCCACTCTGGGTTTTCTTCTGAACTTTAGAGGAACTAGCCAAGGTACTGAACATTATCTCCAAAACAGATTCAGTTCCTCATCTTTAAGTTTGAACTAAAGCCTGGAGTACATTCACAACTGACACGAGAACCATCATCTGACACTGGATCCACATGGGAGAAAAGATGCCAATCAATTAGCTTTTTTAAAAAGGAGGAGGAGGAGGAGGAGGAGGGGGAAATTTCTGGGTCAGGGAGCCTTCCTCTCCTTCAGTTTCACTCACCCCCACACACACTCCCATGCGATCCCAGTCTCCTTGTGCCTGCACTTCACACTATAAAATAAGCTAATGTTGGAATAAATTGAGGGATTATTTTTCTCTCACTGCTGTGCAAATTGTTGGCACGTAGATCCCAATCTAGATTAGAACTATGGAGAGGAAACTAAACTCCTCGACTACCCATTTCAGGGTCCCAATCCAAATCCTAGACACCTTACCTATAATTTACTTTTTTTAAAAAATCATAGAATTACAGTCAGCCCACTACATGTGATTATTTGCAGGTTTTCCAACCCCAGTCCCCACTCCCACCTCAGTTGCGTTTTTCTAGGGGACCTTCTCTCTCCGCAGCTCCAATCTGTCCACGTAGCTCTTCAAAAATTTGTCTCTGTTCCTCCTCCTCCTCCACTAGCAGCTGCCCGGCTTGCTGGCCCCTCCCTAAACTGCAAACCCCAGGATTCCATAGGATGTCAAAAGCAGAATCATAGCTCTATAACAGGCTAGTGCAGAAATGTCCCAAGGAAGGAGATGAGTGAGACAGAGGAAGTTTAAGGCCATCATGCCAACTCACTCCCTCCTTCCATCTCCTTGCCCTGACCTGGTTTGGACCCTGGGTGCCCGTTCTCCACACCATGCCTTGGCCCCCTTCCCACAGACACACATAGGTATTTCAATATTTGCATTTTTTCTACTTTTATGGGTTCTTGCAACCCTAACGCTAGTGAATATGGAGGGCCGACTGTAAAAGCTCCATGGTTGGCATTGGATCGAGACATAGGAAGAAGACGCTATTCCAACAAACTGTGGAAACCAACTTAATGGCACTCAGATGCCCAGGGTGAGAAAAGATTTCCTGAAGAAGTTCCACGGAAGACCCAAAAGCTCAGCGCGTGCAGCTGGATACAGCAATTTTGCAAAGAATTTGCCAGGTTCAACACCAGGTTACTTTCCCACACATCAGGTTTTCTGTTTGCACAGACAGATCCGTCTGGGCAGTTCTATATTTAACCAGCCCAGAAACAGAGTCTGATAACTCTTTCTCCTGAGGAGGGGAGGGGGAATAAAAACACTTTGCATTTTTATTCTCTTTCCTTCCTTGTGGGCGACGGACGCACACTCGTAGACGTAGATGCAAGCAACCCAATCTGGCCTCTCAATTACATAATTAAGCGCTTTCCTGTTAGAGCGATTAAAGAAGACAGGCCAAGATTTATAGGGTGCTAATCAAGCCAGCTGCCCTCTACTGGGTATCTGTTCTGACTATGCCTATAATTATGCCAGAGTCATTAGCCCACTTCAGGGCAAAATAGCTTAGAAAAATAATAGAAAAGAAGTGGCAGCAATAGCGGTGCTGCAAAGATGCCAGCATAAATATGCAAAGTTAGCTGTGCTAGCATAAATATGCAAAATTGGGGCCTGTCATCACAGCAATACCATTTTATGCCAGGGTGGGCAAAGCTTTGCCCATGGGGCATATGCAGCCCCCAGGGCAATTCTTCTGACCTTTGCAGGACTCCCTGATAACCACTCATCAAGCAAAAATAATCAGACCAAATGCTTCAGCTCAAAGCCTTGAGAGCAGTAGTTTTGCTACACAGGATATGCTACTTCCATGGAAATCCACTGGGTGATCTGGGCACATCACACTCTCTCAGCCTTAGGGGAAGGCAATGGTGAACTTCCTCTGAATAAATCTTACCAAGACAACCCTAGCATAGGGTTAGCGTAGAACGGAATTGACTTGAAAGCACATAACAACAAATAGTAGCAACAAGAGACTTTGACCACCCTGATATTTGTTGGAAGTCAAACCCACTTTGCCCTTTGGTGGGGGGAATTTCCAGATTTATTTATTTTTTAATCATAATTCATGTGCGACTATTGCTCTCTCAGTCAGTGACAGCTGGTCCCTTCCATGTCCATCTACCCAATCCATTCTGGAGTATAGTCTGAAATTTTAAAGGAGCTGTCCAAGGTATTGGGGAGGGAATAATGTTCAGCACTTTGGGTAGTTCTTTTGAAGCATACATTAAAACCCAGAGCAAATTCACCTCTCCGCTGAGATGGAAGCCATCAACTCAAATCACGACCAATGCATCACTCATTATATAAAGAGTGACCACAAGAGTGAAAGCCAGCATGGCATAGTGGTTTGAGCATTCCTTTACAACCATGGAGACAAGAGATTGATTCCCCAATCAGCCATGGAAACCCATAGCATGACCTTGGGTGTGTCACACATTCTCAGCCGTCAGAAAACTCCATGATAGCTTTGCCTTGGGGGTCACCATAAATCAGAAACAACTTGAAGGCCCACAATGACAGCAACCATAAGTGTCACTTTGACAAGAATAACAGCAGTTATTTCAAAAAAATTTAGATAGGAAATTTCACCCATTCCCCCAAAGTTTGTGATTGACCCCTTGCTAAGGGAGGAGAACCAGAGAAGAGTCAGTTGACCCTCAACCTTCATAAAGCTCACTCTAACAAATCCTCTGTGTTTGTTTCAATATGTTCTGCATCTAATTAACCCATGTACCTGAACGTCTGGGGCTGAGAGTGTGTGATGTGCCCAAGGTCACCCAGTGGATTTCCATGGCCAAGCGTGGATTTGAACTCCAGAAGCCCCCATAATAGAGTTCACCTTACGGTTGTCATTAAATTGGAAACCATCTGAAGGCATGCAACAACAACACACAACATCAACATTAATGTCTGGAACTTTCCTACAACCTCTTTAAAATTTCCTTTCCTTTTGTTTTCCAGACTCCTCCATGCAGTCTTGGGGGAGAGGTGTTTTTCAGCACACACACACACACACTCAAACACACGTGTGCCAAGCAATTGAAACCTCTCTGGCGTGCCATCTCGGCATTAGCATGCCGCACCATTACCAAGACTTTCTCCACATGCCAAGGAGTTCCTGGAACCCAACGGTTAATTGAGAAAAGTGTCCTCTTGGCAATGGAAAGGGTCTCATAGTTTGGTTTTTAAAAAATATGAAAGGTGAAATGCACTGCAGCTTTCCAGCCCAAGTTTTTTAGGGTTGAGTTTCACCATTTGCATTCTTTTGAAAAATGCAGATAAAAAGCTTGGAAGGTTTCTTGTTCTCTCTCTCTTTCCTCCTCCTGCCCTCTATCTTATCCCCCACCCCCACCACTTCTTTACTTTTTTTTTTTCTTGTTTGGTGGCTGATTTTGGGGAAAAAATAAGGAAGTCTGGAAACTCAAAGGGTATTCTAAGAAACAAGTCTGTTCTAGCTGGGAAATTGGGTACTTTTACAGGTTTTTTTGTTTGTTTTTTTTTGGCCTGAAAATATACAAAATTTGGAGGGAGTTTTGTTATGTTCCCCTCTGGCCAGTTGCCTCTTGCCCCAGTGTTTCAAATGAAGAGTCCCTGTGGTTTCAAGAAACAAAATGACTAACACATCTAGACAGGAAGCAAGTGAAATCCTATCCATGAATCATATATAGTCCAGTACTCTTTGTTTGGAGAAAATCCCATAAGCTTGCCCACTGAAATAATTGCCATTCATTTTTATGGTAGTAGGAACTGTTGACTTCTATGTCAGCAGGGTGATAGATCCGTTCTGGGCTTTAGTCCAAGGTTCTGAAAAGGATCCACCGGAGAGTCAGTTCCTTTTAAGTTCAGACTCAGGCCATCTCCACATTTCCGCACTACATTCTTATAGTGCAGTTACTCCACTTTCAACATTCTATGGAATCCTGAGGTTTGCAGTTTGGGAAGGGGCCTTAGGAAAGCTGCAAACTCCAGGATTCCATAGGATGTTGAAAGTAGAATAATAGCACTTTAAGCATGTAGTGCGGAAATGGCCTAAATCTCAGCACCGACTCACCTTCCCACTGACCTGGGAGCAACTAGCTGACACTGTGGAGTGCGAATACTAGTCACCCAGCCGAGGGAGGAGTGAAAAAAAGCCATCATTGTTCCTCCTGTGTCCTCCTTCTTTTGTCTTCCTGGCTCCGTCAGCAGCCTTGGCATCTCCCCTGCTCTTTGCCTTTGAAGTGTGGCTAAGCTCCCAGTAGCAAGTCGAAGGTGACGCTTAAGCCGTGCCTCTTCCCTGCTCTTATCTCTGTCAGCGGTCTTTGAAAGGGCTGACACTTTGGCAGCGCAAGGGCCCTTCTGCAGAGGAGACTGTCCCCTCAATGACCTCCGGGGCTTTCTGAAGAAGACACTTGAAACCTCCCAGAGATGTGATCAGAAGGATGGCCCATCCCCGCCTCTTCTCCCTCCGCTGCCAAACAGCCATTTCTCATTCCAGAGGAAGCCTCGTCTGTCTCATCTGTCTCTCCCTCTCTCTTTGTCTCTCGGACTGGAAGTTTGCTCACCTAGCCCTCAATACACGCCTGCTCTTCTGCTTTATCTATACCAGCCTTTGCCTGGCACCCTCCTGCTATGTTGGACTGCGCCTCCCATCGTCCTCAGTCCAGCATTCTCACTGGATATGCTGGTAGAGAATGAGGAACGAATGCATCTATATCCATACTTTCCAGCAAACCAGGATTCAAATTAGCTTACAAATCGACACAAATATAACACAAGTAAAACATACAAAAGGCAAACATTAAAAGAGCTATCCGTAACATTTTATTTTTATTTTTTATTTATTTATTTGTATCCCACCTCTCCATATGGATCGAGGCAGCGAATAACTTACAAATAGCATGTATTTCTATACATGCCCCCAACAAGCTGGGTACTCATTTTACCGAACTGCGGAAGGATGGAAGGCTGAGTCAACCTGGAGCCCGGCAGGATCGAACTCACAACCTTGTGGCTTGCAGTACTGGCATTTAACCACTGCGCCACCAGGGCTCAAAAACAATCTTCGCAATGTACATCTAAATTGATAAAAGCAATTTAAAAGAAATACAACCAGTGCAGAAATCTCTTACAAGCCCTTTCTGGAAAAACATTCACATCCGTGAAGCCTGTTTGAATTTTCCTTAAAATTTGGAGGTTTCTCCACCCATAGGACCAAATCAATAATTTCGTAGAGGGAAGGCATAAATCAACATGTTTTTATAGTTTTGGAGCCACCAACCAAAAAGCCTTTCATCTCGTGCCCACTAACCTAAGTAACTTTATCAGGAGAAATAACCAAAGAAAACCCTTCCAGCTCTTATGATACTATGATAGGAGCCCTGGTGGCGCAGTGGTTAAATGCCTGTACTGCAAGCCACAAGGTTGTGAGTTTGATCCTGCCGGGCTCCAAGGTTGACTCAGCCTTCCATCCTTCCGCAGGTCGGTAAAATGAGTACCCAGCTTGTTGGGGGCATGTATAGAAATGTATCAAAATACATGCTATTTATAAGTTGTTCACCGCCTCGATCCATACGGAGAAGCGGGATACAAATAAATAATAAAAAAAATTCTGTGATTAGTAAGGCATCAAATGTGCAACTGTATGTGCAGACCAATATGGATGCTCCTCCCCACACAATGCACCTCCCCGCAAAGTGCCATAGAGATCTATATGAAATATCACAGCATCCACAGCATTAATGGAAATGGAATGCAGATGCTCTACATTGGACAAAATCACTTCCATAAGGGAACTGACTCACATATAAGACACTGACAGGATACCAGCCTATGGCTCTCAGTACCGTTCAGTGTATTTAAAGCAAATCTTTCTCTTGCTTTCTCTTTCTCTGTTGCATGAGAGGTGATCAAAGGCATTAGAAAGTTAACCATAGTTGTCCTCTGAGCTCCATTCATACATGTGGCCCAGCCATAACTTGATTTTGGAGTCACTTATTGGTGTGAACTCCCTGTAATTCAGCATAATGGGGGGTGACAGTTCTTCCACTACCAGGCCTGTGATGAAACCATTCTTTCTCTCTCTCTTTTACAAATCTTTCCTTCAGAAGTCTGGCGTGTCTGTCACTGGGCAAAGATCCGGTTACCCCTTATCTCTCCAGACCATCTGTTTGCTTTCTTTTCAGTTTGGGAGAAACGACGCATTTAGCTATCTTGATTGGACCTTAATTACAACTTATCCATTTACTCCTCTTTCTCTTTTTTTTTTTTAAAAAAAGTGTTTTGAATTCCCCATCAAGATTATCCTTCCCCTTGCAACCAGCTTTTTTGCTTATGCCAATCATTTTCCCATCGCTCTGGCAATCTGACAAAACCGAGGCACTTCTGAACATATCTCGGGCCTCTGGCTTGCCTTGTACTTAATATCTCCCAGTGTCACCCAGAACTTGGTGTCAGGAATTAATCAAACTCACACACAAGCCTAGTGTCTATCCTAGCCAAGGCTCCATTCTGCCCTTGTCTGTAAGGATTAAAACTTTTTTTTCCTTCCTCCAGTATAAATGCTTGGATTAGCTGTCAGAACTGAGTTTTCTTTTGATGCTCCTTTCTTCTCTTTTAATTCCAGTCAAATCAAGGAACATGTTGAACTGTTAGGAAACTCCACAGGCATTCCATTCTCGTTTTTTTAATATAGAGAGAGAGGGAGGGGAGGGGAGAGAAAGAAAGAGAGAGGGAAAAGGAGAGGGAGAGTTACCACAGAGAAATGTTAGCTTTTTAATTGTATTTCTCTACCAAATCCCAACGGCACAGAAATGCAGATGATCTGTGGACTCATCTAAACGTTTCTAATGCTCTCCTATAAGCAAGAGAGCAAGTGTGGTGTAGTGGTTGGAACGCTGGATGATGACCCTGGAGACCAGAGTTCGATTTCCCACTCAGCCATGGGTGACCTTGGACTCATCACATACTCTCAGCCCCAGAAAATCCTGCAGAGTCACCGCCCATCAAAAACAACTTGAAGGCACACAACCACAGCAGCAACCATAAGCAAAGGTGGATGTAGTGAGCTGGGCCTCTGGTTTTTGCAGTCCTTATCATCATTGTAACAGCTGCTCAGTGATCCAGATTTGTATTGCAGACTTTGTTTGATACTTTTTGCATTAGCTTGGCAGTTTGAGGCTGGAGAAGGCAAAGAAGGAATTGGGGAGTCAATTTTTCCTAATCCCTGTAACTCCTTGGCTGGCAAAGTTACTTTTAGAATAATGACACCCAGCATCCCTCAGGGATTCCAGGAGTCGTAGTCCAGAAAAAGCAAGCTTTCTCAAACTTTGATGAATTTAATGGTCCATGCAAAAGACTTTTTCAATTTGGGGTCTTCTTTTCCCTGCACCTGTGTGAAGAGAGTCTGCTTTCTGTATAAAGACCTCTGGAAGAAACTGGGGCTATAGGAATCCTAATGTTAGTGGCTTTAGGAGGTGCTTCATGGGGCCAGGGAGGACACAACCTCCAACTCTCCCAATCTGGCATGGACCGTCTTGATTAATCCTCTGTCATCCCACTTTTTCTGCTGCTTTTAAAATGTCCCAGGTTCTCTCTCCTCCTCCCACTTTCTTCTTCTGTCCCCAGCTCACTTCAATTGCTTCAAACTGAGCTCAAAGTGCAAAAGTAGTTTGGACTCAATCAAGCCAGCAGAGCGAGGAGAGGAAAGGCGTGACAAACTTTTGCCCTTCCCAGAAGACCCAGGCAAAAGCAAACTGCTGCAGCCTTCCTCATTAAACACATTCACTGTCTTGACTACATTCTGATGTTGCTTTGCCTCACGTGTCCCAGTTCTCATCTGCAAAATGTTGGAAGGGCAGAAATCTTTCCGTGTAGCTTGAGGGTGGGAGAGGAAGATGGTATTTTGGAAGGTCTTTTGTTGTTGGGCAGTTTCTCCAAACCCAGAAAGACCAGGCCTGTAAGAGCTTTTGGATGCGTAAAAAGGCAGATTTTTCCCCCATCCTTAACTGGGGCAAATATAAGATTTGTTTATGACTGTTACTCACTGCATAGGTTTCAGTATGGGAAAAGGAAGAAAAGCTCCTTTTGTTTCCATAGATGCTGCCAGGTGCCGGTGACCTTACATGTCTTTTAACAGCGAGCTGTGGCAAAACAATGACAGCAACAGCGGCAGCACGCTGTGTATTTGGGAGTTTCTAATATGGGGTAGAAAGGTTACGAGTGAACATCCTTTTTCTCTGTTCCAGAGAGAGAAGGATTGTTCCAAAGTGCCCACTCAGCCCAGCGGGGACCGAATCTTTCAGCATGCAAACCACGTCCCAATAAACAAATAAATGCAAATAAATATTATAATGTTTAACGAAGCAACATAACACTGGGCCTCTGTTTGTTTTCATGATTACAGATCTTGTTCCTTTTGGGATTTGTAAAACATTGCATTTGTTTGAAAGTGATTTGGGTGGATTTGTCTCAGTACTCTCATTCATTCCCTTTAAGTAAGTAGCACTAGAATTCTTTTTCCCTAACGATCTGAACACAATGCTATTTTGGGACACTGGAGTGTGGCAGAACCTTAGCCACCCCAAAACTGTCATAGCACCCATTGGTGGCTGCCATTTTCCCCATGGAATGTTCCAGAAGGATGTATCGTCTGGGGCATTCTGGGTAAAAATGAGCTCCACGGACACTTCCAAAAACAAGGAGAGGAGGAGAAGGAAGAAGAAGAACTACAAAACAGCAGCAACAAAAGTAGTAATGGAAATCAGTAAAAATGCATATAAATTATGAAACAATTCTGACTTTAACCAGTTAATAATGAAAATCAAGGAAAGTTTAGTAAGAAAAGTGAATGGAATAATGAAATGGGAAAAATTTCTTGAATATTCCAAGACTACAATGAAACCCACTCCCACAGAAGGATTACTGTGTATTGTGTGTGTCAAACGGTCATGATGCTAAAAAAAATATTTTATTTTATTTGTTTTATTTTACCATAAATCTTTTACTGTTTTCGTTTTCTACATCTCTTGTTTTATTTCAGTAATTAACCAGTAAAACTCACCATGCTTTGCCACATTGAACTCACTGATCCACACAGCTACTTGTCCCATACAAGGATCCGAAGTACCGGATCCAGGGAGAGATCGCAGGGGTATATGGGTTGGTGGGTGGGGAGGATGGGTTATGTTTTAATGCTTTTGATGTATTTGATGTATTGCTGTAGTACCGCCTCGATCTGTTGGGAGAGGCGGGATATTTATTATTATTATTATTATTATTATTATTATTATTATTATTATTATTATTATGGCAGGAAAAAAACAGAAAAAAAACATGATAGGTTCACCTTGGAGTTTCCATAAGTCAGGAACAACTTGAAGGCACGCAACAACAACAAGAACATATATTTTAGATTGTACACCTTTGGGAGGACCCACTGTTTTTGGTTAGCTTCTAAAGCATCATGTACATAGATGGTGCCATAGAAGTAAACATTATTCCTAATACTAATAATATAATCACCCCTTTCTTAATTTAAGCTGTGTGTGAAAGACAAAGAAAAAAAAGAGCTGCTATCTCACCACCAAGAATTGGTGTGGGATTTGGAGACGCATAAACTATCTGAAGACACAGTTCTTAAAAACGAGAGAGAAACAGAGAGAGAATCTCATTCATAAAAGGAAGAAAGAGGTGATTTCAGCTTTGACTGCTTTGGTTCGGTCTTTGAGAGCCCGAATTCCGGGTCTCTCTTTCATCCATCACAGTATGTATGTTTCGCCTCACGACAGGCCTTTCATCCTCCGATTCCCCAGCCAGCCCACGCCAGTCCCTTTTTACAGCAATCGATTATGACTTAGAGGTTTCCACACGCCGCCCAGTTCAGACAGACCGGGAAATGTGCGAGTACCTGAATAAACTCTTTTAATCCGCAGGCAAAGCTCCACCTGAAGGAGACGGCATGAAAGGTTCCCTTTCATGGGCTGTTTTCGATCGTACAGCTCCTCACTTTCTTTGGGGCTGCCATGGCTTCCTGTGTTAATGGTCTCTGAACGCATTCCCAGTTGTGGGTTTTTTTGTGGGGAGGCTGTCAGGTACCCCATACGAATGCCTAGGGGGTGGGATTGAGAGAGAACAGAGGAGGCAGGAAAAGCTCCAGAAAGGCTGTGGGCATGGAAAGATTCAGCCTACTAATTAACTTAAACCAAAGTGAACAGAAGCATAAATATGCTTGTATCTTAAGGCAAATAAATTGTTGTTGACAAAGGGATGCTTCTTTGAGCAAGGCAGTGCCATGCAATGGTTGGATTTCCTTCTTCTTCTACCTCTTCTCCTTCTTCCTCCTCTTTTCCTTTTTCCCATCTTCTTCCTCCTCTTGAAAATCAGCATAAATCATCCACACCTTGAACTCTTACATCCATTGTGTTCACATTCCCTTGGTCAAATTGGATGCCCCTTTGCTTTGGATGCCTCAACTCTACTTGTATGTTCAGACACCACCAAAGCACTCCCAACAGATGACCATCCAGCCTCTTTTTAAAAATCTGCAAAGAAGGATACTTCCACCACACTTTCAGGCAGCATATTCCACAGTCAAATTGCTCTTTCTGTCCAGAAGTTCTTCCTAATGTTTAGGTGGAACCTCTTTTCCTGTAGTTTGAAGCTATAGCTCCATATCTTAGTCTCTGGAGCAGCGGAAAACAAAGTTGCCCCATCCTCTGTATGACAGTCTTTCTGAGATTTCATTTTTCTTTCTGCCTAAGCGTAATACCTCACATTTCTCCCTGTTGAAATTCATTTTGTTAGTTTGGGCCCAGCTCTGTAATCTGATAAGGTCATTTTGAATTCTGATCCTCTCCTCTAGAGTATTAGCTACCTCTCCTAATTTGGTGTGATCTGAAAATTTTTTAAACATGTCCTCTGTTTCATCATCCAAGTCATTTATAAAGATGTTGAATAGTCCTCTGGACTAGGGACAGAATCCTGTGGCACCCCACTAGTCACTTCTCCCCAAGATGAAGGGGCGAAGGTGAGCAGAGCCATGGATGGTTCACCATTCAGTAATTGATTCAGTGGGTCTACTCCAGTTGGGACCCACCTACAGGATTCCAGCCACACAGTTCTGTATTCTTGGATATATGATGAATATAATATAACGAATCACATGGGAGATTGACGGTATATGACGAGAAGTAGTATTTTTTACACTAATACGTGCTGATGCTAGTGATAGCTGTGGCTTCCATGTCAGTCATGCAATTTATTCACACCAGGTTTTAATTTGAACTTTAAAAGAGCTATCCAATGTTCTGAACCAGTCTGTGTGGTGTGGTTAGGGTTCAGCACTTTGGATAGCTCCTTTAAAGTTCAGACTAGAACTTGGAGCAGATTTACCATCTCACCAACATGGGAGCCAACAGTCATCAGTCATGTTGTAAAGAGCGAGCTTTCCTTCTTATGTCACTGTGCTTTTCTTGAAATGCTATTGTTAGATGTTAGATTGTGTGTCTAGAATTCGGTAATGTTTCTCTCCATGTAGAGGACGATGACTGT
This sequence comes from Ctenosaura bakeri, assembly GCA_948474755.1. NCBI lineage: Eukaryota > Metazoa > Chordata > Lepidosauria > Squamata > Iguanidae > Ctenosaura > Ctenosaura bakeri. Next base: position 392,803 of record CAOLHI010000405.1, on the reverse strand, counting down.
TACAAGAAATATGTTTTGGCCTGGATCCAAGGAAGTTAGTCATGAAGACCAAGTCCCATGGAAAGTGAGTGTTAAATGAGTCAGCCTAGTAACTTCTTTCATTGGTTTCAGTGGTGCCTCCTCAGTTTTGTTAAGTGTGGACTTTTTCATTCAGATTTCCTTTATGAATACTGTGGTTGAAACCCTGTCCATGTCATATATCTGTGTAAATTCACTTGCACATACAATGGTACTGTTTGGGCCATTGTGCAAAGGATGTTTTCAGTTCAAGATCATGGAATGTGCCTCGTGTGTATTGGATTGTGAATGTGGTTGTACATGTGGTGTCTTTGTTCATTTGCACAACATTGCCATTCAACACAAGGCTTGTGCAGCACCATTAATGTGCAACTTCACATGGGGAGATTTACTCTACACCATCCCAATGAAAGATTTCAGCCATTACTATCCTATAATGTCCCAGTTTACTCAAAAGAAATCTAACCTTTCTTAAATTGTCCCAGACATTCTGGCTAGGGGATTCTGAATACTGTAGTCTAAAAAGTCATTTTTTCCAAGTTCTAAATCATCCAGAATGGATGACCCAACAACAGGATACAGTAGAAGGAACCAGTTATAGGTGAACCAAACTGGTCCACATCATACCCAGATAACCATGGAAGTTCTCTAAGGATGAAAGGAGGCACAGAAGCAAGATCTCGGTCATTCCAGAATCTGTCACAAGAAGTCAACAGTCCATAATCATCAAGGAAAAGACAAAGAAAGGTAACACTCAAACCACTCCAGAGGTCAGGAATGCAAATGAATCTATGAGCCCGAAGAAGTCCGGTAGAACAAAATGTGGTGAACAACATATACTCCCAGCACCTGCTGTGAGATTTATAGCTCCCTGACCCTGAGATGCCAGGTGGTTAATGGGTCAGCATTTCTCATTTAAGCTTCTGCAAGAGGTGTTGATTCTTTTGCCACTGTTCTTTTCCCTGTTAACACGCTGCAAGTGATGGATGTTTCTCCTTGGTGTTGATCAATCCCAGCTGCCCAGTTCCTCCTCAGATGTCTCCTCTGCTCAGATTCAGGGAGTGAACCATCATCTGGAGTCAGAGGTCTTTGTAAATCTGACTTCTTTGGCCTGGATTTCTCAGACTTCACGGGGTGAGTTTTGACACTATCCAAAGGTGACTTACATCCCATAGACCAGCAGTCTCTTTTTCATTCTTCTCATAGATATCCCAGTAGAGCATATAATGTAAGGTGCTTTCTTCATTTTGTCAGCCACATGTCAACAACCTTTGATTCACAGATATTTATAAAAAGTGGCTGGCTAAAGCTTGTGTGGGTAAACAGACAACCCTATGGAGAACTCAAACGAAGAGGCCAGGAGGCTGGAGACATCAAGGTTAGTTAGAAGAGACATCTCAACCTCCCTCCTTTGTGTTTCCAAATGTTAGCAATAGCCTGCCTGGCTCCTTTTTATTCTTTTTTTCCATTAGTTGGTGGTCAGAGTTGACATATCTCTCCACAAACACACAGTGTCTTGATTTCAGTATCCTGTGAGACCCGCTGCAACCAAACCAGGGGGAAACCGTGTCAGAGATTGACTTCCTGCAGGACAACGTCCAAAATGGAAACTCCTGGCGCTGACAGATGGCTCTGCTTGAGTGATAAGCTTGAGCGTCAGGCTCTGGGCCAAGAGTGGGACTGTAACTCCTTCGTTAACAAAAATTACCAAGCATCATCTCCATGATTATAGCTTGAACCAGGGCCTGTCCCTTCACAGCAAACATTAAATTAGTTTCAGCAGATGGCATTTCCCTATACCTTGGCAATTATGTTTCCATGAAAGGACTGTAGATGTCAAATGGATGAGTAACCTGAACCATAAATTCTGAATTAACAGACCAGTCCTATTGGAAGCTGGGTGAGAAGAAATCCTGGGCTTCTTCTTAGTCTTTTTTTCACTGTGCCAGTAGGAATGTAATTCTTTGCTAAATCAGTTCTAGAAGGAAGCAACGTGCAATTTTAGCAATTTTCTTCTTGCTGCAAGACAGTATTTGGATACTTCACAGTTTTCAAAGACTGTTCGGCATAAAAATTGTGAAACGTTTGCAGAAAATGCTGAAGCTGGGGGCATTTTTCTGTGCAAAATAGCCTCTTTTCCACCAGAAAGAACAGCATTGTATGTGCAGGAAACAGTATTTTTCTTGTACAAGAAAACCTGCATTTTGTGCACCAGAAAAATTGAATTTTGTGCAGAATAAATCCCAACATGTCATCTTATTACCACTGTCCACTGCTGAGATGACTCCCACCCTCCCATGACCACTAAATGACCATGAAGGCTCACTATCCCAGTGGAGACAGTGCCTTCCTCACTGGGCAGGGAATGGTTATGGAAGGAGATAGTGAATAGCTTCTTCCACAATATCCCTAAAAGGACATATGCTAGATAACTCCAGATTATGCCAGCATAAGTCACCAACAGGATTCCAAACTGTGCATGTATTTCTTCTCTGTCTTTCTCCAATTTGTCCCTTTGTCCTCTTCTCTTCTCCTCTTCCTTCTCTTTAAAAAAAATCCTAAAAGAAAATAATGAAGGTGATGCTTATAATATGACCCAAATTAGTTCAGATGCCTAACAATTGGGCCGCCTCTGCAGAGACACCGTCAGATTAATGATGTTGAGGATGGATTGAAAGCGAACACAGACAATCCAGCCAATACTAATCTGGCACTCCTTCGCCTTCGACTGGATTGGCCCTACAAGTCCTTCGGAAGTATCACCCTCAAGTTACATGTTGGACGTGGCTGGTTGCCTAAAAGGAAAACAGTGAGAGGCCATTTTTAAACCCCCTCGACTGTCACTCAGTGGGATGGTGTTTTCCTGTGGATACCCAAGCCATGAAGGGAAAAACAAACAGGTAATGCTGTCCAAAAATGAATCACTCAGTGACCAGAGATGACACAGCACTGTGGCAGTAAACCATGTGATTTACTGTGCCTCCCTCCCCGGTGAGAAATCAGCAAAGGGCAAAATAAGGAACTGGAAGAGTGGAAGGGAAGGTCCATAGGACAGAATGCTGCATTTGTCTGAAAGGAGGGTGGGTGGAGTGAGGCATCCAAATTTTATATTATTTTTTGGCAAAAGAAGGCAGCATGTTGCAAGGGTGCAGTACCTTTTCAGCTGTGAGAGTTGCATGCATTCTTGTCCAGAGATCTGTGTTCATCCCGGTATGTGTGTGCATATCCTAGCAGTCCTCTTCTTTTACTGGGAAGGAAAAGAGAGCCTTTTTACTGTAAAAGTGGAGAAAAGTGCCATCAGTCTCACACAGGCAAATATGTGCTTCTAGGGGGCAGCAAAGCAGGGTTTCCAAGTATGTGTTTCTACTTCCTCTCGCCTAACCTATCTTCTACCTTCCTTATATTCTCACCTCTGACATCTCACCTCTGACATCACCTCTCATCCCTCTCCTGACAGATTTTTTTTTTTTAATTTAGTCTTGTAGCCATGGCCAAAAGACTCCATCTCTCAGAAATATAATTTACTTAATGAACCCTTTCTCTCCATTTAATGTGGCTTTCATACTGTTTCCCAAGCATCCAATTTCCACAAGGAGCTACAATTTGATGGTTGCATGCGGGGGAAAAAATGATGGAGAAGAACAAGGAAAACTCATGAAAGAAGAATCTTATTGATTAGTGCCAACTGGAGTATACCCATTCAATTCAAATCGTTGAACAGTGAGCCAACATGTAGTAATTCCCATTCATTCGATGAATTTACTGTGGTTGAGACTAATCAATAGGACCCAGATCGTATTCTGCCCTTCCTTGCAGAAGCTCAAAATGGCAATTAGCATTCATGCCATTTTTGTAAACTTCACAACAACTGTATGAGACTGGTTTGGCTGATCGTGAACTTCACACGATATCAGTTCTGTTATCCAAAGGTTTTCCAGCCAGCTCTCCAGTAGCTGATTCCTGGAATGCTGACGAATTGCACCAGACAGACTGAACAGTGGCATAAAACCCAGAGGGCGACCACAGAACCTGGGGGCTTCAACGTCTCCCGTCGTGGTCCAATGCTGCCTCCTCAACAGAAGCCTGATGAGGCATCGTCACAAATCACAGCTTTCCCAAAGCCGGTCTTTCTTCCTTCCCACCCTTCCCTGATGAGATGGTTCAGCATATTTTCCCCCTACACACAAATTATCGTTGAGTATGTGTGAGCCGGAGAGCCCAAACCACAGCCGTTGAGTCTGTCCACCAACCATAATGTTGGAGGGAGGCCAGAAGAGGATAAAATGTAGAGTAAAAGGCCTGATTGAGGAGGATGTGGAGGGGGAAAGACCCAAAATATTACTGGAGCAAAGTTCTCTTAAACCACACTGCTGAAATCTTCATTATTTAGGACTTTGAATCAGCCAGTTGAGTTGAAAGATTTCTCAATGGCTGCATTGGCCCGTATTTGAAATGGTAGTATTCCTTATCTCTCCTCCAACAGATGCCCATGTAATTCTTTGCTCTCTTGCTAACACTAGCCAAAACACTTCACAGGTAAAACTCAGTTGTTGGGACAGATTTGAAAAGAAAGTCAGTAAGTGCTAATGTCCTGGCTACAAGGAGGAGCAAGCAAGATGCTGGAGATTTGTCTCACAAGCAGAATGATTAGTGTTCTCAAGCAGAAGATGAGCAACAATCAGTCCCACACCAATGCACATACTCAGATTCTAGCAAAGAAATAAAGCAGTCTTCATCTTCTTTCTAAAAATATATGAAATAGGTTTACTTACAAATACAAAAGGTTTACTAGCATCTCATTTTGAAAGGTTCTGTGACATGTATTCTTCACACACGGAAGAGAGAGAGAAAGAGGGGATGGCAAACTACAAAATGGAGGATGCAAAATGTCCAACTAACTGCAGAAGAGAGAGAGAGAGGTGGATAAGACCAATAAACAGTAGATAACATGAACACATGCAGTGCCTAAACTTTTTGCACCTTACCTGGCCACGGAGACATCCAGTGTGGGTCCCAGCGTCAGCTCTGCTGGGAGGGGAGAAGAACAGGAGCTCTCCTCTCCCACCCATGTTCCAGGAAACACAATGGCCACACCTCTGCCTGTTGCAGCGCGGACAGATAGTTTCCCAGGTAAGTCCACGATGGTGCCATGATTGCCAGTCATTGATGGGGAAAACCCATGTTGGTATTTGCAACTTTTTGCAAGGGTCCAGAGCCCCTAACCCTGGGGAATGTGGGAGGCCTAACATGGTTTTAATTCTAGAGACAGTTTAATATTATTTTAATCTTTCCTCTTTTTTTGCATGCTTTTCCCTAATTGCTGTTTTGTTTATATCTGTAAAGCACCTTGAATCCTCCTATTGGGGAAAAATGGTGAGATATCAATGCATCGATGATGGATTGGATTGGATTGATTTTGAGAGGAGTTCGGGTTCCTCAGCACAAACTGTGCTAGGCCTGCCTTACTTGTGAACTGTGTTTGAGTCCAAGGGTACCAATTTTTGGAGGATAAGTGAACCAGAATCCTTCCTTGGTTTCAGAAAGAAAAGAGAAAGTGGTTCCCTGTTCAATGGAACAGCAGTTCAGCCTTGTTTGTTTTCATTTTTATACTATTGGAAAAGTGCTACGCTACTATGCTGCACAGTATTGGACTGAACTGCTGTGTTTTTGTTGCTTTAAAAAAAGGGAGAGGAAGTGGCGTTTTGGCAAAAGAAAGACCTGGCTGCAAAAAAAAAAAAAGAGAGAGAGAGAGAGAAATCATTGTAATTGTTGTGGAGACAGAAAGCAAAACAAACTGTACTTAAGTACATTGTAAGAAAATGTCAGGGATTTGAGGGAACGGTCATTAGCATACGAAATCACTTGTCTCCCAGGACTAAGGGAGCTGGAGGAAGACCAATCAATCCCTTGTAATTTTCTGCATTTTCCCCCTTTTTTTCAGGGTTTCTTGGAATGTCAAAACTACTATTTCTCTTTGAAGGAGGGAAAGTTCTGCTTTAAAAGAAAAGGACAAAAATTAAAAAAAAAAACGAACAAGAAAAAAGTTTGAGAAAACTTTTCGCAGACGGTAAAATCTACTCGTGGTCTCATACAACTCATGCATCTCTACGAAGGAACACGCTGTTGAGAAACGAACATTACGTTCAAGACCAAAGCAATGCATTCTCGGTATTGCTATGCTGAGATAAATGAAACATCTGAGAAAAAAAAATAGAGTGTTCTGCCTTTAACATGGACAGCGGCCAACTGCCAAAGGGAAGCTCATATCAAGGCATGACGGGAGTTTGCTGTTCTTGATTCGTTGACTCGAGCAACTGGTAATGAGAGGCATGCTAACTTGGAACCTTATTCCTTTCTTGCTAAACTGTTTCCTCTTTCGAATACAGCGCATGTGCTCCAGCAGGCCAGAGCACGGTCCAAATTCTCTGGTCCCTGTCACTGTTATAAGTCCTGCCTTGTCCCCATTTTTGCCTTGGAGGGATGCCTTGCTAGGATTCGATTCAAATGAGTTGCTAGCATTTTCACTCTTTGGGGTTTCTCAGCATCACAAACCTTCACCCAGTGCCTCCCTCTACACACTCAAGGAAGGAGATGGGTGAGAGGAGGTATAGGGTCATTGAGTCAACCCTCCCCCTTTCCCTGACATGCTTTGGATCCTGGGTGCCTGTTCCCACCATCATGTCTCACCCCCACTTCCTATAGAGACACACATACACATTTCGATATTTTCCACTTTTCAAGGGTCCTACTCCTCTAACCCCAAGCGAATGTGGGGTGCCAACTCTATGCGAAATTAAAATACAAATGAAAAGACAAATGGAGAATAAAACAAGTAATTTATGATCAGATTTTGGCTTAATATAGAATCATAGAGTCGGAAGGGATTTCCTGGGCCATCGATGCAAGAACTCCAGCTTTAACATGCTTCCAAAAGCCGTTTTGGAAGGCGAATACAAAAAGATTCCTTATGAGAAGTGCACTTACTCATGTGCAAATGTAACAATAGAATCTCTTGATCACGTTTCATTGTATTGTCCGTTTTATCAAGGCGTTTGTTCCATATTAATACCTCCTATTCTACAAAAATTTCTAGAGAGGTCAGCTAGATTTTACCTATTTCTCCTGCTTAAAGATTTGGAAATACTAATTATAGGGAAGGTGGCCAGGTTTTGTGCCTCTGTCATTACTACCTGTGGACAAATAATAAAATATATAATTTTAGGAATTTTTAGATACTCTAGTTATATTTAAACCACAAGTATTATATTTGAAATCTTACCAATCTTAAATTTTCTGTTCAGACTTTGGATACAAATGCAATGTATTTGGAGCACGTGCATTTGATGTATGTACATATGACGTATGAATTTTAGCTGTAACGACAATTGGGTACTGGTATTATTTTATAATAACTTTTTTAGACATTTTTATTTGGTCTATGACCTTAAAGAAACAAATTGATTGATTGATTGATTGATGCCCAACTCCCTCAACCTTTCCTTATGTGTTTTGCTCTCCACATTTCTTATTATCCTTCCAACTTTTCTATCTCCTTAAAACAAAGCACCCAGAACTATATACAGTACTCCAGATAAAGCCTGACCAGTACGGAATGTAGTGGGACCATTACTTCCCTTGACTTTGAATCAAGGGGAGTCCCTGGCCCAGGAAGGGATGTATGGTAGAATCATATAATCATAGAATCATAGAATGTCAAGTTGGAAGAGACCCCAGGGGCCACCCAGTCCAACCCCCTGCCATGCAGGAACACCCTCAAAGCACTCCCGACAGATGGCCATCCAGTCTCTGCTTAAAAACCTCCAAGGAAGGAGACTCCACTACACTCCGAGGCAGCAGATTCCACTGCCGGACAGCCCTGACCGTCAGGAAGTTCTTCCTCAGGTTTGGGTGGAATCACCTTTCCTGCAGCTTGAATCCATTGCTCCTTGTCCTGGTCTCTGGAGCAGCAGAAAACAAGCCCTCTCCTTCCTCTACGTGGCATCCCTTTAAACATGGCTATCATGTCCCCTCTTAACCTTCTCTTCGCCCCCATTCCCGTTTGGACCCAAAACCACTCATGTTTCTAGCAGAGGGCAGAGTAATGAGGTTCACCATGAAGTGGATTGGACGTGGCTGCCAAATGAAGGGGATAATGATTCTGATTCCTGGATAAGTGGCGGATTCTTTCAGGGAAGAAATTTTGAGTGAAAACAGACTGGCATCAGAATGAGAACAGGGAACCAAATCTAGTTGAAAAACCTGGACTCCCACCTCAGATCCAGAGTTAATTAAGTGCTTTCCTTACAGGAGCCAAATGATATCACATATGTTTCCCATCCGGGCCTGCACCGAGTTATCATGAATACGTTTGATTCTTTTAATTATAATACAGGAAAGCCCTGTTTTAACTCCCCAGTAAGACCATGCCTAGCAAGTAGGCACCGAGCGGTATCAAATGCAAGCGTTTCCCCTTTCAGAAACGAAGTGGTCAAAAGTTCTGAGGGGAAGAAGGGATTTTGGAAGTATGCCTTAAGTCAACACGGCTGCTAGCAAAGGGATAGTAACATTTCTCCGCTCGGCTTTGATCAGAGTTTCAGCGAAATGAAGCCCTCGGTGCTGCGTGTCTTAGGAAAGGGAGACTATGAAAGCCTTTGTCTCCTATCGCAAGCATCTCCCGAGGAAATCAGAGGGACGGGGAAACAGCATCCCTCCTTCGCTTTCATGGCTGGCTTTCAGAAGTGCTCCCATATTCGTGCGGTTTCATAATGATGGTTGAAAAGAAAGTCGGCTGGCTGGGGTTGGGGGCGCAGGGGGAGGAGAAAGGAGTGCCAAGCCCTATAAGTCGATATGCATGAACTGTAGAACGGTTGGGGGAAGTGATACATATGCCCAGATCATTTTAATGAAGAAGGACACACACAAACACAGAGACACAGGGTCACAAAGACTGCCCGTTTGAAAATCAAGACTTTCCTCTCAAGAGATGTGTGGATTTTTGTGTACGCCATGGCCATCAAGTTGCATGCAAAAGATCATTAAACATTTGAGCTGAGATGCCCTCTCAGGACTAGGAGTGTGCTTCTTCACTGGTTTTCTTCTTGAAGGAGGCAACAAGCAATTTTTGCAATTTTCTTCTTGGTGTAAGAAAGTCTCTGAAAACTGCACAGTTTTTGGAAGACTATTCAAGGCTTATTCTGCACAAAATTTGCATGTGGCTTTTTTTTCCACACAGAAACCAGCAATTTCTGTGCAGGAAACAATACCTTCTGTTAATAGAACTTCCGCCTAGGAATATTCTGCATAACATCGACTCTGCATAGGAATATTATTGTCTGCACAGAAAACGCTGTTTCCTCTGAAGAAAGTGTTGCTTTCTGATCCAATGTACAGATTTTGCATAGAATAGTTCCCAAAATTAGGATTCTCATCAGGCCAAAATTCTTCTCATCAATATTGTAATCATTTTAATTTGTAAGACAGCTTGAGTCCCAAATTTGGGGAAAGATATTATAATGACCATAACAATAAAAATAATAGCCAGCATAGAGAGGACCACAGCACAATTGCAAAAACTGACACTATTTGGAACATGCTACATTGCCCAACGATGCCTCGCTGAGCCTGGATTCTTTAACAGAATCTGAATTACTGATGATCTAAAAATCCAGTTGGTCACTCCTGGTGGACTGTGAAACCAATGAGAGTAATTCTGGTTCAATTGCACAACACTGCTGTGAAATGTGGATTGCACATCACAGGTAATACAAAACTCTGCATACAAAAGTTTATGCTATCCAACACTGATGTAGAACCTCAACCAATAAGATTTCTCTCGACATTCATTATTTACTGTAGTTTCCTTGGGGCAGAAACCTTTGTTTCTTTTTTTCTTCTTCTTTAGCTGGAAGGACAAATTGCCCTTCCAGCTAAAGCTTCCATTAATAGTTTTGTTTGTGTTTAATTAATCTTTTTTGCTCCTATTCAGCAAGTCACAGAAACATTAGCAAATTCCACTAAAGCTCATCTCAAACTGAAAAGGGATGTTGTAGCAAATCCCGCAGCCTCATATTTCAAGTTCAGCACTGCCTTAGGTCCTGTCTAATCATAAACAGCAGGCGATATTTGAAAGCCTGGCTGATGCATTGATAGGGGAATATTACCAGTCCACACTAGAGTTTTTAATATCATTATTTTTCAGTGCATGACCCCTCCCCTTCTCTCCCCCTCTCACCACAAATGAGAATGTTGGTAAATTCTTGGCAGCCTTTGGAGTGTTTCAACATCAACACAGACACACACACACACATTTCAGGGCCAGCCCCTTGCTTTTCTGGAGACTAAAGTTGCCAGATCACAGGGCCTGATCCTAGGTCTCCAGGTTTTATGGGTCATGTCCAGGTGGGAGCTGAGAATGCAAATTCTCCAGTTTGGGGGAGACTTGGCTCTGGGCAAGAGACTGTTTAAAAATCTCCAGTGCAGCTAGTAGCACAGTGGCTTGCTACAATTTTCAAAGCTTAAGTGGCCTGTTGCTACAATTTCAACAAGAGGGACTGTATATTTACTTAGTGAACTTCCCCCGTCCTTCCCAGTCACTGTGGTGCCAGGGCTCACCCTCTGCTCTGCTTTGTATGCTCCTTCTGCCTAGAAGCAAGTAAGCGTCCTTATTCCATCTGCCAAACTCCACAATAATACTCTCATTTCAAAGACCTGGAAACCATGAAACTCTATGAGGAGCAGCTTAGGGAGCTGGGTATGTTTAGCCTGGAGAAGAGAAAGTTAACAGGTGACATGATAGCCATGTTTAAATTTTTGAAGAGATGTTCTATGGAGGATGGAGCAAGCTTGATTTCTGCTGCTCCAGAGATTAGGATATGGAGCAATGGCTTCAAACTTCTGGAAAAGAGATTCCATCCAAACATCAGGAAGAAGTTTCTGAAGGTAAAAGCAGTTCAATAGTGGAAAATGCTACCTCAGAGTGTGGTAGTCTCTTTCCTTGGAGGTTTCTGAACAGAGGCTGGATGGATATCTTTTGGGAATGCTTTGCTATTGTATTCCTTCATGGCAGAATGGGATTGGACTTGATGGCCATTGGGGTATCTTCCAATTCTCAGATTCTATTATTCTATCTTAATCCCATTAGCTGAGATTTCTGTCTTAATTTCCAAACAGGAACATATGTTCTTGTTCTCTCTCTCTCTATGTTTCATTGACAAACTGTCAACCAAATATGGTTGATCACTCAATGACATCACCAGGAGGAATCCTAAGATCTCAGGTTTTGGTGAGGAAACTTCAGGGTTTAGGATGATCTTGAATTTGTTGCTGTTGTTGTGTGCCTTCAAGTCGTTTCTGACATATGGTGAACCTAAAGCCTATCATGGTGTTTTCGTGGGCTGAGAGTATGCAGAGGGTTTCCATGGATTGGCAGCCCTATAATGGACGATAGTCTGGTATCCACCACGCATGGTGTGCATTCATGCCACAACCCCAACAGCCCTACTGCCCCAGCTAGTCCAGCTAAAGCTTTCACCGCTGAATAAAGGGATAATCCTTTTGCCGACCCTTGGAACTGACTTAGCCACAGTGGCGCAATCAAATTTAGGCACCCTAAGAGATCTGCAAACCACAGTGCATGGGGGACAGGGACTTCAATTGGCTTCAAAATATATTCCTTGTGGCTGGTAGAAATGTTGAGGGTTTTCGAAGAAGGGAGATGACCAATGAAATCAGTGGGCTATTTTCCCCCCTCTTGCCTCCATTTGGTTTAGAAAGAATTATAACGTTCATTTACAATGCATTTATTTTTCCTTTTACCCCTCCCCATGCCAAAGCGGTATGCTGAGGTTTCATTCCTCCCTAAAAATAAATTTATTAAAATATGCACATTGGGTTTATGAAACTCCCCAGCGGGAGAGAGAATGTAAGGAACACCAGTTGGACAAGATGTTTTTCATGGCAAGTTGTGGAGACCTTGTAGAGTTCCGTACCACAGTGAAATGTATCGATTCAACCTCAAAAATCTGTCAGATTTTTTTTTAATAAGTTCAAAATCCATTCTTCAAATGCAGATCTCTATAAGTGTAAAGACTTAGCATTACAGGCCAAAATCAGAATCATCCAGGCCATTGTATTTCTGAGTTCTGCATAAAGGTTGTGAAAGATGGACAATGAAGAAAGCTGACAGGAGGACAATCCTTTGAAAGCTCTTTTGGAGAAGACCTCTACAGATATCATGGGTCGCTAAAAAAAGAAAAACCAAAGGAATGGGTACAAGAATTAATGAAACCTGAACTTCCACTAGAGGACAAAATGGCTAAATTGAGGCTATTGTATTTTGGACATGAGATGACATGGCTCATTGGAAAAGATAATAAGGCCTGCTAAAATCAAAAGCCGTAGAAAAAGAAGGAGCCAGCACTACAGGCCAATGGAATCAATCAAGGAAGCCACAGCAGCCCTGAATTTGCAAAACAGGAGCAGATGACCAGGGCATCCTGGAAGTCTCTTGTTTATAGGATCACTGTAACTGGAAGTCAACTTGTCTGCAAGCAACAACACAAAAGCTGCCTGATTGTGGTTTGCATTAATGTGTTTTTGCTTTTATTTACAGGCCATTTCAACACTACTCTATTATTCCACTTTCAACCTCCTATGGAATCCTGGGGTTTGCAGTTTAGGGAGGGGCATTTTGAATTCTCAGCCAGAGAGCTCTTTGGCCTCAGGAAACTGCAAACGCCAGAATTCCACAAGATGTTGAAAGTGGAATAATAGCACTATAACAGGGTAGTGTGGAAATGGCCACAGACTACCATGGAAGGATTTGTATCCTCAATGGCACAGTTGTCTCTGTGGCTGGTGTCTTCATTTTCTATTGCACATGAGTGTACATACATGCCGTGCATAAGGGCACAAAGACAGCCTGTCATTCTTCATAGACAACTAGCTGCTGAAGCATGGAGTTCGGGGAAAGCTGTTGAAAAAAATGTTGCTAAGAACCTAGCATAAGGTAATTATGTTTTTCTAGTATACCCTTTAACCAAAGAAAAATACCCACTTTACTTTTAAATTGGAAGAGGCTGAGATGTTGGAAATGGATACAGAAAGCATTCCACAAAAAGTGATAATGAGGTAATTGGAGAGCCTTGTTATACAAATTTTGGGGTCTTACAAAACTCCCTCCAGTTTCCATTGCATGAAATGCTGGAGAGTGAGACTGAACCGAGACATTTTGCTGTCTGAGGCAATGGGCAAGAGGATGATCCACCAAATCATACACAGAGAAGCAAACTGAACTAGAGGTTCAATTTTCTTTTACTGTAGTTCTGAGAATTGCAATGTGTCCTTCTCCACATCTCAAGTCAGCAGCATAGTTTTGGGGATGCAGGGGAGACCCATGTGGCAAACATAGTAAAGGGGATTCATGAAAAACAGCTAGATGGTTTCACTGCCACCCCCCAGTATTTGCTGCCTGAGGCTGCAAAAGTCAGCGCTGGGCCTTTGAGAAAATGCACCTCCATTTATTGATGTGGCTGCCAACAAAAAGATTTCTGGCATCTTGCATAGGCTTCTCCTTTACTCAGCCCTTATACCAAATATGAATAATGTATATGTAAATATTATAGGATGTGTGTGACTGTCAGATATATGTGATATTGACTGAACGAAACAGAGAATAACAAGTAAAATCAATAAAAGTTATGTGAAAAAATAAATAAACAGGTGCATATTGTGTTTTGCACCTCACTTTGCTTACCAGATCCTCATGTGTGGTACTTTCCAGATCCAGCTAAGATAAGTGAAAAATATTTCAACATCTTACAATACTTTGGGACAGATGCTTTTATGCTAATAAACCTGTTTCCCAGCATGCAGCAGGCTTTGAAGCTGTTTGAAAATCAAGCTCTTCATATGTTTAAATTCTAAAACTTCAGCTGTTGTAACTAATTAGAACGGCACTTCTCTCTCTCTCTCTCTCTTTTTTACAAAATAAAGCAATTTAATGAATCCAATGCTTGTTTATCTTAAACTGCCAAGGAGTTTAGCAACTGAACAAGTGTGATTTGGAGTCCATTTGATTGCAAGCCATGTAGATTTCCATATGTTGGAAAAGCTGGAAAAAATTTCAGCTGAACTATTGTCTCGGAAAACGTGTCCTAATTTCCTCCTACCTCTAGAAGGGCTTTCTTTTTTCTTTTCTTTTTTAAGCTGGGCTGACAAAGGATTTATCATAATTATTGTTCTGGTCAAGTTCGTGATTAAAAATGATGCTTTTGTTCTATTTTGTTTATAAAGTTTCCAGCTCACAATTAAAACATTCTGCAGTCTGGTCCCTTCCTTCTCTCACCCCCCTTTCTCTCTTTCCTCTCAAGGCAGTAACAGATCTCGAAAGCCTACCATTTGTTTTCAAAATTAATACCTGTCAAATCGTGCTTTGGGGGCTCTGGTATTAGGAGAACGGGGGCAGGAAGGAGGTTTTGGAATATGAAATGTTTGAAAGATTTTTCCAAGGGGAAAAGATGTAGAAGCAGAGGAACGAGGAACGATAAACATCGCCAAGGGACAAAGGAAGAAATGTAGGGAAGTCTTCTCCTGCTCATGTCCTCTATCAGATCTTGTGCCAGTGCATAGAATTTAGCGATTCCCCATTTCATTTATGTAACTTTAAAGAGTGTAACAAAGACGTCAAAATAGCAAGAGATTTCCTGTACCTTGGCTCAGTCATTAATCAAAAGGGAGACTCTAGTCAAGAAGTCCAAAAAGACTTGAAAGGGCACCTATAAGGAAACTAGATAAAATCTTTAAGTGTACAGCTATATTGTTAAGTATCAAAGTCAGAATCATCAGCCCATAGCATTCCAGATTTCTACGCATGGGTAAGAAACTGAAATAGCAAAGAAATCTGGCAAGGAGAAAATCAATGGATTTGAAATGAAGTGCTCCGGAGAGAGTCCAGTGGGTACCACGGAGTGCCAAAAAGATAAATAAGTGGATCTGAGAGCAAATAAAATCTGAACTTTTCTTTGAAGCCACACTGACTAAACTGAGGCAGTTGTACTTTGGATATGACAAAAGATGATAATTTTTATTTATTTTTATTTGTATCCCGCCTCTCCATATGGATCGAGGTGGCGAACAACTTACAAATAGCATGTATTTCGAAACATTTCTATACATGCCCCCAACAAGCTGGGTACTCATTTTACCGACCTGTGGAAGGATGGAAGGTTGAGTCAACCTTGGAGCCCAGCAGGATCGAACTCACAACCTTGTGGCTTGCGGTACTGGCATTTAACCACTGCGCCACCAGGGCAGTGTAGAGTGGGAGGCAGTAGGGAAAGAGTGAGTTGTTTTGTGACTTCAGGTCACTATGGCGACTCTAAGGTGAACCTATCATGGCAAGATTTGTTCGGAGAGGGTTTTCCTTTGCCTTACTCTGAGGCTGAGAGAGTGTGCTTTGCTTAAGGTCACCCAGTGGCTTTTCACAGCAGAGAGGGGATTCCAACCCTGGTCTCCAGAGTTGTAGTCCAATGCTCAGACCACGAGACCACGCTGGCTCTGTCTCAAAAGAGGAAAACCACAGGACAAATGTATTGATTCAATCAAGGAAGCCAAGCCCTGAGTTTGCAAGACCTGAACAAGGCAGTTGATGACTGAGGTTTTTAGTAACCTCTCATTCACAGGACCTCCATAAGTCAGAGTCAGGGTACCAGGGTGGTCATAAGCTAGAAAGGACTTGAAGGCATACAAAAACACAACTGTGTCACTTCAGGACACAGGGGAATACCAACATTGGCAGGGACAATCCTGATTCATCCTCCGTCCTCCCACTTTTTCAGCTGCTTTTAAAATGTCCCTGTTTCTCTCCTCCTCTCGTTTCCCCCCTTTGTCCTTGGCTTACTTCCATGAGTGCAAGCTGAGTTCAAAGTGCAAAAGTAGTTTGTACTCAAAAAACTTGGGAAGAGAGGAGAGGAGGGGGCAGAATCTTGCCCTTCTCAATAAGCTCAGGCAAAAGTAAACTGCTGCAACCTCTCCTTGGTTGTTTCTCCTCTTTAATAACTTTTGCCATCTTGACTATACCCTGACGTTGCCTGACCACATGTGTCCTGGTGCACCTTACGAAACCTTGAAGGATACGGAGATATGTGTTACATTTGTAGTAAATCCATTCCTTGATCCAGGCCAACTTCTGGATGAAGTAGACCATCTACCCCTGGACTATCTGGCAAGCCTGGAGAGAAAGGAAGTACAGAACAATAAAGCCTGTGTATTTTTAATATTTAAGGAGTCTACATTCTTGCTTCCAAGAACTCCAAACTTCTAAACTCGACAATAGATAACACCAGGCCCTAGGGCTGAATCTGGCCCTCCTGAGATCCCAGTCTGGCCATACACCCCTTCTCCATGATGCCGCCATTTGGTGGATTCCAGATTTTGTAATTTTTTTTTCCCCATACACTGAAAGGCTGAAATTATTATCCTGGGGTTTAATTACCTGCAGTTAAAAGCTTTAAGCTAAGGTATGTTGGTATTTCTGGTGCCAGCCTCTTGAGTTTAGCCTCATCTACCCTTGGAATGTGATCCTCAAGTACTTCTAAGAAAATGAAAGTAGATGGGGAACTAAAAGTAGTTCTCCATCCTTGATACAAGCAACACAGAAAGGTTTCTTTAAACTCCCAACAAGCTTTTGCCAGCGGTCACTTCTCAATTCTGATTTTTTTAAAGGCCTCTCCTGAGCCTAAAACTATACAAGTGGGGTCAAAATGTGGTAAATTTGGCCCCTGAAACCCCCTAGAGGGTCATGGGGGGAAAGAAAAAAGAGAGAAAGCACCAAGGGGTCTTCAGGAGGGGTCACATATCACCCATAGCCTTCATTTTCTCTGGGCAGAAAGTTATCCTATACATACCCTCTTTTTGAATCCCATAATGCAGAAGAACTTGGAACTTGGATTATTCCACCAAGTTCTTTGCATATATATATATATCTCCCCGCTCCTTTGGATGCATTTCAAACATCTGTACATTTTTCTTTTTATATATTCACATTTTCTTCCTCTCTCCCCACCCCATCCCAATACGCAAGTCTAGTGGGATTGCATAGCAGAACTTGAGAAGTTTCAAGGGAGGAAGTTCTATAGGATAAAAAGACAGGAGTTTGATTTCAAAGGCTTTGACTAGAAAAGATTCCACATGCACACCCGGAATAGGAGGGGGGAAATATCCTTAATTTTGCCAGATCTTGTGCTATCAGGATATTTCTTTCTAAGACTGGGAAAGAACAAGGGATCCAACCCCCATCTCCCAGATAAGAAGTCACATGTACCTCCCTTGCTGGATCCCCATGGTTTCTGGAAGGAAAGGCATTTCATACACACAAATCAATACCGAATAATAAACAGGATTTTCTTTTAAGCCACTAGGATGAGACATTTTAGTTTCATGGTGAGGTTTTGTTGCAAATTCTGCATGCAACTACACCTACAATGCAGACATTCTGCACAATTTGTCACCTACCTACACCATTGTACGCAGCAACCAAGATCCCTCATCAGATTACGAGGGTGGATTACCCACCACGTGTGGAGTTATGCGCTGTTGATGCTAATCTAACTTTGTGCTGAATAGCAACATTGCATCAACAAATATGTAATCACATGTGCAAACAAAAATGCACAATCAAATGTGCATGTGTCTCTGAATCCATAATGTTACCGCATGTGCATGAAGGGGAATTTTCTGACCTGAAGGGAGGAGCTGGGCAAACCTGGCTGCTGCCAGCCGATCACAACTCGGGGAATGCAGGGAAGGTGAGCCTATAGGGAGGAAGGATACAAAACTGAGGCTTGTCTCTGGCCATTTCTGCACTAGCCTGTTATAGTGCGATGATTCCACTTTCAACATCCTCTGGAATCCTGGGGTTTGCAGTTTCAGGAGGAACTGGCCAGCCCCTCCCGATACTGCAAACCCCAGGATTCCAGAGGATGTTGAAAGTGGAATCATCGCGCTATAACAGGCTAGTGCAGAAATGGCCTCTGACAGACGGCGGACTGGGGGAAGCTGTGGCCATTTCCACACTACACTCTTATAGTGCTATTACTCCACTTTCAACATCCTGTGGAATTCTGGGGTTTGTAGTTTCCTGAGGCCAAAGAGCTCCCTGGCCGAGACTTCCAAACGCCCCTCCCTAAACTGCAAACACCAGGATTCTATAGGAGGTTGAAAGTGGAATAATAGCACTATAACAGTGTAGTGTGGAAATGGCCAGAGATAGGATATTCAGCTGGGAGGAGAAATGAATATTTTTGGGGGAAGCTGTGAATGATTAAATAGCTCAGGGGTTAATGTGTGATCTAACGGCACTAATAAACTTCTACTTGTTTATATTTTTTTTCCAGGTGTGTCTGGCTGTTCCTGTTAATTTTGATAGCCACATTTACCAAAGTGAGGGGACTGAAGAACACAGTAGGAAGATCCACTATCCATTGAAAATGGAGTATACATCTTGTCATCTCTTCTATTTTAAGAGAAGATTGACCAATATAAAGTTCAGCCTAGCTTTTCAGGCTGATGCAACACACTCATATGACTTAGCTAGTCAACCAAACATGACTGATGTCAAACACTGATTATGTAAAATAGCACTAATTAATTTCTGAAAAACTCCATGGATGTGAAAGTGTAAAAGACCATATCTTTTCCAGCAGTGTCAAAGCCTGCTCTAATATTCTGTGTGTGTTTAAATCCGTGTAAAAGCAGGAAAACATCGGACAAAAGTTAAAAAAATATCTTTCAAAGAAATGGCATGCTTGGCTTCTTAAAGTCGAAGTGCTTTGCGATATGGAGTATTAAGATTTCGTAATCAGTTCATCGTGCATGACCTCACTATCAACTGCCCAGAAGAATTAGCTCCATCCCAGTCAACGGCTTGCAAACTATCCCCAAACGTGAATCATTTGTCTTGCCTTAATGAGCAAGTCAGAGCTGATGAGGAGTTTGGGGAATCTTAAGTTTCTCAAGAGCAAATGAACGTATCCTGCTCCGATGGCTTAGCTGAAACTTGCAAGGCACTGCCTCCAAGTCTGCTAATTTGAAAACTACTCATGTAATTTCCTTTCTGATCCCCTTTTGCTCAACATCCAAGCGCTAATAAAGAATCACATAACGCTCCTTGGGAAGAATTCCTAATTGCCAATATGAACAGTAACCTGAATGCTCTGAGAGATTGCATCATTCTCTTTCTAATTATGCTACCCTGAATATTAGTGTATCAAATTGCTCCTTGGGTTGGTTTCATATTCTGCCGGACACACCGCCTACTCTGTGGATATAGTCTTAGGGTCAGCATTAGTTGGCAGAATATGGCAGCACTCAGGAATAAACACACATTCACAGTGTTATGTCTCTGAGCAGGAGTGAACAAAGTGTGGGCCCCTGGACCCTCAGGGCACCCCCTAATGCCTCCCTAAAATATAAACCTCAGGATTCCACAAGATGCAGCCACTGCAGTTAAAGTGGAAAATCATAGCACTATAATTGTGTGGTGTGAAAGGGCCCTTAGTTGCAAATGTTTGCAATGATGGAATTGCAATCCTGCCATTTTTCATGCGCACACACAGAAGAAAAATAATCGGGGGGGGGGAATAGGCTACTCAAGGTTGAAAACTATTTTTTTAAAGTTTTGACATTTCAGTTTTTCCAGCCCTGCATCCCTTATAACCTGCCTTTCTCCCTGCCTGAGACTCATATCAATTTACAAAACAGAGAAAATTTCAAATAAATACACAGAGGGTCAAAAACACGCAACACATTGCGCTTAAAACAGTATTCCCCTGTCAACAAAATTAAAACCATTGAAAATGTTCATTGAAACATTTGTAAGCAGTATAGGGCACTAAAAGGTCTTTTTTTCCTCCCCAATTGTGAAAAACCTGCTGGAATAAAAAGATCTTTGCTGGCCAGGGAAAATAATCCAGACATAGCCATGTGGGTCTGGATCACCACACAGAGGATATTGTAGCAGCTTTGAGCCTGAAAGAAAGAAGTTGGCAGTATAAGCTTTCGTAGGCTGAATCTCCTTCATGAGATGCATAAGATGCGCTTCCACCCCTGTCAGCAGAATGCATCTGTTGTGCTGTGGTGAATAATTCCTCCTGCATGCATGGCATGACTTAGACATGCATACGTCACCAACAGGATGCCAGTCAATGTACCTGCCCCTAAGCATTTCTTTTGTAGCTTCCTTGTTGATGAGTTGACAGCCAGAGAACTGCTTCCCTCCCTTGGCAGTCCTTTTGAGCTGAGCAACTCAGCCTCCATGCCACTGGCATTGATGCTTGCTTGTCAGACTGCTGGAACAGTGTCTCTCCGAAGGATGTTTTCTGGTGCCAGCCTAGGAGGGGCACTGGTACGCACCCTGTTTCTAGGACCCAAGAACTCCCTTGGCTGTCTTCAGAAAGACACTCCCCAGGGGCCTGCAGAATGAACCTCATGGATGTCTGTCATAAGGATGAGTCAAGTCAACCCACCTCCTGCTTGCGCCTCTGGGGTTCTGCGTCATTAAAACCGCTGCGTGCTTTCTTGGCTATAAGTGCGTGGGAAGCGACTCGTATGGCTCCAAGGGATGCTCGGGGATTGTCAGGGTGCTGGATTATCTCTGACTCTCTCGAGGTGTTGACATGGTGATGGGGATTAAGTTGGCACTTAGGGTAAAAAGGCAAGCCTGACAGGAAACAGGGTGGTGGTTCAGCTGGCTTTCAACTGGGATTAACAAAGGTATGGCCTTTGTTTTATGGACTTGATCAGGGCTGAGGGACCTTGGACCCTGGAGCTCAAGCTGGCCTTCCTAAGTTCTCATTCTGGCCCACTGGCGTTACTTAGGGGCCACGTACCCCCTGTCTTCCAACTCTCCTAATCTGGCATTTGGCATTTGCTGTCCCTCTTTCTCAGCTCCCTTTAAAACATGCCAGACAGACTCCTTGTGTTTCATAAGGCCCAATTGCTGCACATCAAAGGCTGCAGTCACTTGAAGCCCTCCTTCCACAAAATTAAAAAAAAAATCAGGCTGATTTTAGGTGGATTTTTTCTCTCTCCAAGAAAACACAAAACTGCTCATTAATGTGGCAGTTTGTTTTCCCCCAAAGCCCCAGGGCCATCCAACTCATCCAAACTTTGGAACAAACAAAGAAAGAAATATAGTGGCTGGAAATGATGTTGCATCTCTGCTGGTGTGCTAAAATGCCCACTGCTGCCCACCCCTGTGCTTAGGGATTGAGCTATTGGGAGTATAGCTTGCAGTCCTGTCTTCAAGGGATACAATAGGATACAATATATGTTAGCATCTCATATGGCCCCAAGCCCCAAATTTGGGACGTCTATGGTCCTTAGTGGGGTGGGGAATCCACTGGCTTGACTCTAATTGGTTTCTGAAATCAAACAAACATGGGTATGTTGTGTAGTGTGGTGGACTTTATGGACGTACCTTGGCAAGGTTTCACGTCAGGGTTGTACTACATCTGTTTCCACAGGTGGGATTATACACTGGTTGTGCTATGCCACCACTGTGCTGAACAGCAACTTTGTGCAACTAAATGCATAAACCAGTGTGCAACCATATGCACAACAGCACTACATACACATGGCTGATGGCCTTTTCCTCAACCTTGAACTGAATGGACAAAAATACCTGGTTTCATCTGTAGGAGAACTTACACACATATGTAGTGCACCAACAGGAGCCTGGCCTTTTTGTGACAGGAGCAACTATACCTGGGAAGTTGCCTCTTGTGAAGAATTTTGCATAATGCCGTGGAGCACCTGAAGCAATGGGTGGCTTCCTCAACTATCTGTAGATCTCTGCTGACCTTATCTTTCTTGCTTTTTTGTGACTGGCCCAAGAGAGCAAAACACCCACTTAGCAATACATTCATTCATCCCTTCTTTGTCCATGCGCTAAAATATCCCAGACTTTCTCTCAAGCATGGACAGGATTGTTCAGATTTTTCCAGATGAGAGAGAAAAGCTGGTGTTTGCCAGATGGAAGAGAATTGTATATAAATAGTATGAAATATATGAAATGAATGAAAAGTTAAGCGAGAAGGGCAAGATGCTTTCCTTCAGTATAGGATTTCCTCCATGGAGACATCATTAGAGCCTGTCAGAAGCTGGGCCCATCTCCAAAGGTTAGGGGGAAGGTCAAAGAAAGAGTACAGTTTCTGTTTTAACTGAGGACCACTTTTCTCTCCCTATGATCTTCAAACAGCATCTCAGGCCAGCTGTGAAAAAGAGACATTTCATCTTCCAGCTGGTCCTACCATGGACTACAGGGGTAACTAGTATTGCCATCTTTCCTCCTGCTTCTCTCCCATTTGCAGAAATCCTGTGCCCTCACAGGCATGCATTCAACTGGTGAAGCTTTTAAAATCAGAGCTTGGGAAAGTTCACTGAAGGATCAACCAATGGAGCATGTCTACCAAGAGCATGCACATGTGCGCACATAGAACATGGAGCATGTAAACATAATCACAATGTGTTTGCCTCAGACTGGCACAGTGTGGGACAACTGCAGCCTTCCACAGCAAGGCTAAAGCGGGGAGGAAGGTCAAAAGGAGTTGCTGCTTCAGGGCTGTCTAGGGAGACCAGGGGCTGGGCGGCTTTCGGGAGATCTCTGATGGATCCTTTTGCCAGGCTGGTCCCACAATTCCAACCCTGGGTTCCTTTCATTCATCTCACCCTCCCCTGTCTTTAATTCTTTACATTTATTTCTTTCATTAATAGAAACAGAAGCCATCTAGATCCACTCAGCTCTCTGGTCAGTCTTTGGAATGACATCTTAACTTGAAGTCTCAAAAAAGAATATGTATATGTGTTTATTACATGCTTTGTTAAGGAATGCTGATAGTCTGTAAATTATATTCTGTTCAGTTGAATTCTGTGAAGCTGATTTTCTGTAGGGATGACTCAGAACATTGTCATACATCTTCTACCTGAATAGGAACTACTGCTCCTGAAATGTTCCCCTGGCTGGAAGTTTCTGGGAATTGTATTCCAGAAAAATAACTTCTCCAAACTCTGAAAGGAATATTATCAGAAGCCTTGCCTGTGAAATTTC
This sequence comes from Ctenosaura bakeri, assembly GCA_948474755.1. NCBI lineage: Eukaryota > Metazoa > Chordata > Lepidosauria > Squamata > Iguanidae > Ctenosaura > Ctenosaura bakeri. The sequence continues at coordinate 369,681 of CAOLHI010000405.1, read as the reverse complement.
CCCCTGTCCTGAAGCTGCGAGAGACACAGAAGCTCTTTTTTTGTTGTTATTTTGGAAACCCATATTTTGAGTTCAGGGCTGGATTGCAGCCAGTGTCAATGTTACAAAGACCGGACTACTTTAGCAAATCAGTTAAGACTGTGGTCCTGAAGCCAAAGAGAGGTCCAGCATTTTTTTGGTATACGTTTCCATACATTTTGGGCTAAAAACCTTTTCTTGACCTCTCTCTTTTCTTTTTTTTTAAGCTTAGCCTGAGAATGTTTAACTTGTGGTTTGATCACCAGCAGAAAACAGCAAGTCCATTATGAGAATTTTGCTTAGCCAGAGCTTATAGTAAAAATCCCTCTCCTAAAAAAAAAAAGAAAGAAAGAAAAAAGGCAGAAAAAACCCACATGCATACACACCCCAAAGCGTTTCAAAAGGTCAAAAATACAGGGAAATTTTAGCTGATTGGACAAGAACTTGCTGGAAAAAAAGTGAATGACAAGACTGTAACTTTTGTTGCAAAAGCAAACTTCCATCTCGATAATAGTTTGGAAAAGTGAACTTTTGGACTGCAGCTTCCAGAATTCACTGGGATTCTGGCTCATAGATCCCAGAATCCACAGAGACAGAGACCGCTAGTCATGCTGGCTAAGGAATTCTAGGACTTCTAGTCCAGGAAAGGTAACTTATGGGAGCTATTTCAGACTTATATGATGTTCATGTAATGATGGAAAGGGAAATATATGGGAAAGGGAGAAATCCCTGCTAACAGAAAGCTAGCATGTCAGGTACTAAATAAATCTTGAGCATTTCTCTCTAGTATCATCTAGTTGTCTGGAATTATTTTGTGTGGAGAAGGAGTCAGCCAGCTAAACTTCCACCTGATATCTGAAGGGATGCAAATCAGATGTAAGTCTATCCATTCAGTTTTTTGATTTATTAGACTGTGTGCTTGGTTTCACCTCCACTTCTTGATATTATGTCCATTTATCTCTCCTGAATCTCTAACTATTCAGCTTCATCAAAAGATCCTATTGGGAGATTCTGGAGATTGGTGTCCTGAAAAAGTAACTCATCCGAGCTTTGCTCCTAAGTAAGCACATGTGGAAAAAAGCCAACCTGAGCAACCGAAAATGCCAGATTCCGTAGGTTTGAATTAAAGAGGGGGAAGCTATTGCAGAAGACTTAGAGCTCCAACCCTGCAGAGGCTGAATGAACGTCAACGTCATTATAAATATAAATGTTTAACAGTTTACTCTGACTCTCCAATGGGAATGGAGTTACTTAACTAGATTCATATTGTCTATGATCTCCCCGGCCTCATTTTTTTCCCTCTCTTTTCTTTCTTCTATGCAAAATCAGGATTTTCCTGAACAAATTGCAGTGTGGTCTTTCTCTCTCTCGTTCTCCCTCCCTCTCTCTCATTCTTTCTCTCTTTTTTTTTTTCTTTATATAAGCTCGTCCCAATGTTAGTTTTCTTTGGCTTCCCCTTGGAAGGCTAAGCGATTTGCTTTTGATGTCTTTTTTTTTTTAATTGATAAATGAGCTCCTATAAATAACTCTCCAGGGTAGCCGCTCGCTCTTCGCTCATGTTCTCCAGCAATTGTAACAATATGAAATGAAAAGAGGGGTGGGCTGAAATGTACGGCTGCCTGATGTGAAAGATTTTGGGGGACTTCATAGCCTTTGGCTTAATACCTACAGATGTAAAGGCAAGAAATGTTATGTCTTCACCAACCCTGATTACACCCTGTTTGGATGGAAGCAGCAACTGAGCTGGTTATTGGAAGTATACTGTTAAGACTTTAATGCTCTGGATGAAATGTATGCCCTTGGGATGAGAGAAGGAGTTGGGGGAAGAACAGGTTCCATCCAGGTTTGGCAGAGATGGAATACACTTGACCTTGCTCTTGACACCTGTATGGATGTACCCAGTGGCAGGTAGAACATCTGGATGCACCGTGTCAAATTGGTTCCACTGAACACCACCACTTCCTAGTTAAAAAATCCAAGGTGCTGCTCCTTGTGGTTGCACAGAAATGCTTGAAAACATGAGGGTTCCATGGAAAGGTGTGTTTTGTCTGCTTGCTTGCTTGCTTCTGTGCAAGGGCCTTTCCACACTACACTGTTATAGTGCTTTTATTCCACTTTCAACCTCCTGTGGAATTCTGGGGTTTGCAGTTTACTGAGGCCAAAGAACTCTCTGGTTGGGAATTCTAAAGGCCTCTCCTTAAACTGCAAAGCCCAGGATTCCATAGGACGTTGAAAGTGGAATAATAGCATTATGACAGTATAGTGTGGAAAGGCCCTAAAAGCCCATCCACACTATATAACTGTAGTGCTATATTCCACTTTAACTACCATGGCAACATCCTATGGGATCATAGGATTTGCAGTTGTGGGGAGCATTTAGGATTCTCAGCCAGAAACCTGTTATGATACACCAAACACCAAGATTCTATAGGATCCAGCCATAGCAGTTAAAGTAGTATCAAAGCTCTATAACTGTGTAATGTGAATGGGCCTGAAATGGATTTGAAGTACCTGGAAACAATCTTCGATAGCAGTGGAAATGCTGTTTGTCAGTGTCCGAGTGCACTCTGCATACACTCAGAAGCAGTGATTTCCACAGACTCCAGGGCTGATGGCAAAAGCAGGAAGAGATCAACATTAAACTTCAGAGAGCTTCAGGGAGAGGGAAGGCCACATTCCAGTACTGGGTACAGCTCAGAATACTGACATATTTTAGCTTAAAGCTCTTCCTGCTGGAGGAGAGGTATTTAAACATTTCAAGAAAAATATACAAAACTTGCAAAACCCACCAATGGTGTCCTGGAGAAGGTGAGCTGGAACTTGAGAAGACTGCAACTTGAAAAGGTCCAGGGCCATTTCCACACTAGCCTGCTATAGTGTTATAGTGCACTTTCAACATCCTATGGAATCCTAGGGCCTCAAAGGCCACTCCCTAAACTACAAACCCCAGGATTTCATAGGATGTTGAAAGTGGAATAGTAGCACTATAACAGCCCAGTGTGGAAATAATCCAGATTTGAAACCAGAATTGAGATCTCCTGTCTTCTGTATAATAGGTTTCCTCCCCGGAGTTCTTCCAGTCAAGAAATGATTCTTGGTTCTTCTGATGTGTAAAACCAGCAGAGCGGGGCCTTTTCTGTCAAGGCCCCAGGCTCTAGAGGTTGAGGGTAGGGCTGTTGCAGTGAAATTTAGACATAGATCTCATCATTCTTAATGGTTGCATGGAAGAAAGAATTCCTACAAGACCAAACATCTGTGGAAATTCCCTCTAAATATCCTAAAGGCACCAGATACCATCTGATCTTGGACACTAAGCAGGGTCGGCTCTGGTTAGTACTTGGATGGGAGGCTCCCAATGAATACCAGGAACTGGCAAAATCATCTCTGAGTATTCTGTGCCTAAGATAACCCTATTCATGGGGTTGTATAAGTCGGCAGGTGACTTGAAAGCACATTTACACAAATGCACATACAGAACCATTAGAGGTATAGGAACTGTCTCCAGTTTTCAATCTGGCAACCCTAGTTAAGGGAAGGAGGTCTATCTAGCTGTTTGCTGCTGCTTCTTCCACTGACAGGTGGCGACCTTTTCATACATAAAATCTTGCAGTATATCACTACTGATAGGATCACTTATTTGGTGATCTTTTTAAAAATGTTAACAGAATACCTGTCGTCTTGTAATGTATATGCCTTGAAGTCACCTGTTGACTTCTTGTGGCCTCATGCATTCCATAAGTCTTTCTTAGGTAAAGAGGTGGTTTTGGCATTGCGTTCCTCTGAATCTAGCTTGCAGGGTGTCCACCTATCTTTGGAATGAAAGGCAGATTCAATGTGATTTTAATAAATGAAACACAAAATGTTTTGCATTCTGTGTTTTTTTAAAAAAAATAGCCATTGTGACCTTCTTGCTTCTTCTGCAATTTGCTTTCAGTGTTGCTGTTTTTGGTGTTGCTACAAGGAAATGATTCATCGCATTAGTTAATTCTTAAAGGTAAATCTGGGTGCTGTCTGACTGTGACTTGACGCACTTACCTGGATTATCTGATTCCTTCCTCCATTCCATCCCTCTTCTGTGGACTCCATTGGACGATGTTTTAATCCTAAAGCAGTTGCATGTGCTTGTCTGCATGGTGTATACACACACACACACACACATCCATCCATGCACATAGAAAGCAGGCACGTCAGGAGAAGGCTAATCTTAAATCCTTCCCTCCATTGTCTAATTTTCCATGTGCAGAGAATTAGTTTTTATGGAGAAACATTTGATTAAGTGAGCGGCCATCTCCAGATGTACCTTGTTGTGAGTTGTGGAAGAACGAGTATTGTGTTACCAGAACTGACCCCATTGCCTTTTGAAACGTACTGAATTCTTGAATTCTGGCTCATCTTCTTTTCCTCACTTCCCAGCACCCCAAGTACCTTTTACTTGGAGTTTGGAAAAGTTAACTCAGCTGGATGTAGGTGGAACTGTCTTAACCTAGAATGGTAGACAGATATTTTTGTAGTGTTTATTTTTAAAATATTGTTAAGTATGAAAAGGATAATTTTACCTCAACAGGCAGCAGGAAAATGACAATTTTACCTTAACAGGCAACAGGGAAGAACCAATAGGGACTATAATTAAAATTTAGATATAATCTGAATGTGGTGGGGTAGGAAGTCAAATGTATGTGAGTGTGATTTTTTCTTTTTTTTTCTTTTTCTTCCTTTTTTCTTCTTTTCTTTTCTATCTCTTCCCTCTCCCTATTTTCTCTTTTTACTTACTTTCTTTCCTCTTTTTTCCCCCTTTTCAAGATATGTATTTTTAACGTTATTTTTAAAAAATATATTTTTGTGTTGTTTGTCTTTTCTTATAAGTCTTTTTGATGTGTTAATAAAAATAAAATAAGGACTCGGTGGGTGCAGAGGTCTCAGTTGCAAGGGGAGGAAGAGAACATTGCCCTTCCAGATAAGAATTCTGTCCCACCAAAGGAGGATTTCCTTTGCATCCAAATTTCTGGCATTGCAAAGAGCGAGACACTGACAATCGTTCACACTGAGAACTCTTCTGTTTTGCTAGGTTCACTTTCTTTGGGTCACACTACTTGCCCCTTTCCTTTGCATGCCTAGATTCCATTTCTAAATGTTCAACTGATCTTTCAAATTTCTGCAAGCCTAAAAATTGGGAGAGGAAAGGAAAATTTCATGGTGGACTAGGGGACAATTCTTATTGTGTAGGCAATGCCCTGATTTTGCTCCCACCACAGCTACACCCTAGCATGGCTGGTTTAGTGACCTTTTAAATTTCCCATTCATTGCTTTAACTTAGAGGCATGGCGGGAAATTAAAATTGCAACTACATCCTGTTGCTACCCTTCATTGCTGGAAAAGCCATCCTAGGGTCCTTTAGAGACACTGAGTTAGCTCTAAACAGATCATGGAAATGTGTGTTGTTTGAGGATCACACATCCCAAAATCCCCTGGCCATGTTGCCCTGGGGGGATTTGGAAAGCGATCCTGAAAAAGTAACATTCCCCAGTTCAGGCCCTGGCGTTCTCTCCGCACAATCGCAGAAGGTCAATTGTGATACAGTCAGCTTCTTGAAAAGACACATGTTCCTTTCAACCCACAAAGAAAACACACTTTATTCACCTTGTTTCCTGGTGTACAAAAAGAGGGGGGAAGGCCTCTTGTGCAAAACAAGCCAAGATTTTTTTTCCTTCTCTTTCTTTTTTTTATTTTTCTGACCTGCTTTCCAGAAATGTGGGAAAGTTTATTTATTTCTCCATGCATTCCTGATTTGCAATGTGCTCTCTAAAAATGTCGCTCAGATTTAGGCTGAGTGAGCTCATGCTAAATTTAGCAGTGATCTTTTAAGCAAACATTCTTTATGCTTTGCTGAATGGGCACTGAGGCTGGATTAAAAGTCAATCGTGTTTGCATTGAACGTGACTCACAATGTTTCATTCTTCTCCGGGCTGGCGGCTCAATTGCTTGCAATCTGATGAACGGAGGTGTGTGGATGTGTGTGTGTGTGTAAAACTGGTATGATTGTAACCTCCCCATGGCCGTGGGGAAAGAACCCCCAAATTAGAACCTGCTGTGAAGGAGCCTGAAGGACCTCAGCCTTTTTCAAATGTTTTATTTTCTTTATTTTTAACATTTCCACATCAAGAACAAAGTTCTAGGCCTCAATGTATGTAGATAGTGTCTGGATTCCTGTTCATAGAATCACAGAATCTTAGAGCTGGAGGAGACCCCAAGGGCTATCTAGTCCAACCCCATCCTGCCATGCAAGAATACACCGTCAAAGCATTCCCTTTGACAGATGGCCACCCAGCTTCTGTTTGAAAACCTCCAAAGGAAGAGATGCCACCACTGTCAAACTGCTCTTACCATCAAGAAGCTCTTCCTGATGTTTAGATGGAATGGCGTAATGCGGAACAAAATATGAATGTATTAAAATCTCGAAGAAGAAAAATAGATCTCACACAATGAAAATACTACAATACATTGTTAGCTGACCAACAAAAATGAGCATACTTTCAGTAGGACACTTAAGTATCAAGGTTGCTATTAAATACAAACTTCATAAGCATCAGATCAGACAAACAAGGAGATAATACAATACAAAGTGCACTCTCCACCACCACCAAAAAAAAGTTACACTTAAATCACAGTCTACTCGCAGGGGCAGCTCGTGGACCCAGTGTTAGTGGAGCAGTAAATCCACTCTGAACTTTTAGTCTGAACTTTAAATCATGCAATTCCTTCCCTTTAACTTATTATCTCACCACAGAGCAGAGCTTGGAAAAAAATATTTTTGAAAGGCGATGGTGGCGAGGGGATTTGTAGTATAAGAAAGTAACTTTTTCACGTTCCACTTCTGAAAGAGAAAAGAAGAAGGGAACCCACACTAGTCCCATGACAGATACATGATGGGGACTTCATAGCCTGTCCTGATGTGAATTCAAAAGATGTCACTGAAATCCTTCCAGGATGAAGGGAGGCTGAGTGAAGAGCTGCTCAGGAGGTCTGATGTTTCAGAAAGATCTGCTTAAATGTTGGTTGTTTTCTTCAAGTGCCATCTGTTGTCCATTTCCTGTGATATTCCAAAGAATCATGAGATGTCTCAACTTACATTCAGCAGCTCCTGGCCTGAATTCTTTCTGATAGTGCTAACTAGAGTTGTTGCTGTTGTGTACCTTCAAATTGTTTCCAACTTATGGCAACCTGAAGGCAAAGCTATCATATTTTCTTGGCAAGATCTATTGAGAGTAGGCTTGCCTTTGCCTTCCTCTTGAGGCTGAGAAAATGTGACCTGCCCAAGGTCACCCAGTGGATGGAGACCAAGAATTTGAACCCTGTTCTCCAAAGTCATAATGTGGTGGTCAAACCACTATATCCCACTGGCTGTCACCAACTAGAGTACGCCCACTGAATTATTTCTTAAATAGTGAGTCAACACTAACAACAGTCCAATTCTGCTCTACTCTGCTCTAATATCAGTAGTTCTACTCTAACTGGGATACATAATAAGAGTTCTGCATTCTTTCTCTAGTTGAGATAAATAGTGGTTTGAACATTAGACTAGGACTCTGGGAGGCTCCAGGTTCAAATCCCCACAGGTACAAAAACCCACTGGGTGGTTTTGTGCAAGTCACACTCTCTCAGGCTAAGAGGAAGGCAGCAGCACACCTTCCTCTGCATAAAGCTTGCCAAGAAAACCTTACAAGAGGGTCACAATAATTCAGACCGGTAGGCATGTAACATGTGCGCACGTTCCCTCTAGACACTAGTTCGCGTGAGCCCCAACTTCAAGTCTGTCCCCCACGTCTTTGCTGTCCAACCGGTTTGGGCATCTCTGGAAAGACTGCCAAGGCTCAGCTTGTGCACTCCGGCTATTGCTACCTATATATCATTATCAATGAGACCAGCTTGGCCTCCTGGCTGACATCCACCATTTTATTAGCTCTCCAGACTAATTCCAAATGCTCAGTCCCTTCCCCACCCAACTAAACTCACCCTGGGGTCCATGGAAGGTTACCGTTTGAAGGATCTGGCCCGTTATAAAGCACTTAACGATATGTCTGGATGAAGCATTAAAAGAATCCTACAGGGAGCAATTTGGGCCACAGTCAGACAGATGAATAACAGACTTTAATGGGCCTCTCCCATCTGTACCATTTCTCCCTCGCTGACTCTTTCTTCTTCCTCCTTGGGCTAAGATCAGATGGGTCGCCTGCAGAACATCAAGGACTTTCTCAGGGTAGAGGGTGAAGGGGGAGGGTGGGATGATATTTTGCTCTTAAAGTCTTTACATAAATCTGGTAATCTGGTATATTATTGCCACTGAAAATCCTCAGATTTGGGGAGGGGAGAGAAGAAGACAGACACACAAAAATAGAGAAAGCATTAATAATTTTTTTGGAAAAACAACATCCCACACTTCTCCCCTAGCAGAGACTTGAGGTGGCTCACACCTAGGGAGATAATTCTTGGTTAATTTCATCCTTGAGGGATGCAACAGCTCTTTTCAGCAATTTTCGTCCCACTGCAAGAAAGACTTACAAAACTGTACTATTTCCAAAGACTATTCACAGTTTGTGACTTATTCTGTGCAAAATTCGCATACGGGGTGCTTGCCCACAAAACAGTATTTTCTGAGCAGGCAACAGCATTTTTGGCACACAAAATACCACTTCCATGCAGAATATTATAAAATTATAAAATAATGCATGCAAATTTAGTACAGAGTAATAACTCCCAAGCTACAAAGATTCACAGCAGTCTTCGATTCATCTCTTCAGTGTTTCCCAAACCTGAGAAACATGGTTCTTCTACCATTTTTTTCCAAATATTTTCAAATGTCCTTTCCATTCCTTCTCACAACAGGGTTACAAAAGCAAGTGCAGCTAAATAAAGTGTATAATATTAACACATGGTAAACAGATTACAATAGGCAAACATAACTGGATTAAAAGTAATTTTACACATACATCATTAGCATTAACCCTCCTCCGAGCTGTTACTTGAAAGTGGTTGCCTGTCTTCTTTTCCAATCTGTTCCTTTTTAAAAATGATGAAGCTGTTGCAGAATTTTGGACCTTTTAAGCAATGAAAGGCAGTTTTGTACTCTGGTTATTTGCCTGGTCAAATAACCTAGCTTTTGCCATGAATTGACTTATTAGACCATCAGCTGCCAAAATACCAAAAATAATAATAATAATAATAAAAACATAAGATGAGTTGCCCAGTTGGAGTTTGGACTGTACCACAAGGTGGCTTCCTATGATCAGATGTTCCATAATAGCTTTTGGCCTGCTTAAGCTAGTTGCTGAGGCTCAGCTTGCATGTCAGGAGAGTTTCTCTCCTGAACTACAACTCCCAGAATCCTCCATGGGAATTCTAGGATGTGTAGTCCAATCAAATCACTTTTTCCATCCTGTGTACACATCCTGTGCACAGCTCAAATTTTGAAATTTTCTTTCTTTAGTTCACCATAAAGTTTGTGTGCATTTTAGTACAAATTTCTCAAAGCAGCCGATTCTCCTAATTGTACTTTTGCCCATCACACACACATTTTCACTATTAATCTCCTCACTATTATGCACTTTTAATATTACACCCACGGTGAGAAATCTGTAGCCTTCCAGATGTTGTTATGCAGCCTCTATTCATAATGTCAAATTCAAATATATTTTTTTTACAATTTTAAAAAGCACATGCAGATAGAATACTCACACTCTATCTGAAGAGCTATTATAGAAACCAGCCACCAGACGAGCTAGCTTTCCATATGCAGGGAGATTTTGTTTTTCAGGACTTCAGCAAGTGATGCTTCTCCCACCTGCTTTCCAAAGTGGCCCAGGTCCAGCACGAACCATGTGCTTTCCTGGAACGTGTGTGTCAGTTCTGTCGACCTCTGTAGCAACTTTGTCTCCGGCCAGGAAACTTGTGGAAGGAAGGAAGACTCCTCACTTGGAGAGCTGCGGGTGGATTTGGCTGCCGGTTTCCCTCCCCGGAGCCAAAAAAGTGGCCAGTGTTTTAGATCCAGGAGAGGTTTCATAAACCCATGATGGAGGACTTCTCTGACATTTCTGGGAGATGCTTGAGGGGGTCTGGCCTAAGCCAGGAACCACAAAACGGTGGTAGACCTGGAAGCTCCAGGAGCCAAGAGTAAAGGGCTCAAATCCAGCTGTGGGCAACACTGTATGTGTACCTACGTGCATATGTGTGTGTGTCTTCTTTAGATAGAGATATTTTAATAGGATCAGAGGGATTATTTTTGTCTGTGCCGCTGTATGCAACACCACATTTGGGGTGGGGGACTGTGAAGCTACATGGTTATGATAAACCAAAATACTGCTGACGTATGTGTTATGGGGAGATTCATCATGAAAGAGTTCTTTCCCTCTCTGTTTCTCTTTGGAAGCTGAAATGAAGGCCAGGGAAATCAGGTACTCTAAAAGTGAAGGTATCAGAACCCATCTGATCTTGGAAGCTAACCAGGGTCACCCCTGGTTAGAACTTGAATGGGAGACCTGCCAACAAATACCAGGTGCTGTAGGCTACATTTCAGAGGAAGGAACTGGAAAAAGCACCTCTGTGTATTCTTTGCGGTTGCCTTAAGTTAGCAGGTAACTGGAAAGCATGTATGCACACAAGACAGATAAAAGACACAATCCAGCTTATTTCTGGGGCAGTGAGGTTGTGTCTCAACATTATGCCTAACAGCCAACAGTAAGCAATAGTGGCTCGAATGCTGGACTAGGATTTTGGGAGATGCAGGCTCAAGTCCTTATTCAGCTATGTAATTCATTTATTGGCTGACCATATAGCAACCGCACACAGTCTTGGAGTTTTTCACACTACACAGTTATAGTGCTATGATTCCACTTTAAATGTCATGGCTGCATCCTATGGAATCCTGGAGTTTGTAGTTTGGGAAGGGATTAAGCGCGGAATTGTACATACCTCATGAAACTACCCATTCAAGGATTCTGTAGGATGCTGCTGTGGCAGTTGAAGCAGAATTATAGTGCTATAATTGGTTAGTGTGAACAGGTCCTCAACATTCTCTGCCTCACCTACCACAGAGGGTTGATGTGAGGAGAGCCTTGAATTCCTTGAAGGAAGAGGAAGAGATGTAAATGTCACTAATAAAAGTTAGTGAATAATAGATCATCTGGTCTGTACAAAATTGCCAAAAATCTTCCTTTCCCTCTTTATAACTTTGGTGGAAATTCTGATCCATCCTTTTGTTTACTGAAAGCACTTTGGCTCTCTCCTTTTATTTTATTTTTTTATTTTTTGGGCCTTTTGACTCTTTGACCCTCAGCCCTTTTTGAAAGTTTGGTCAGATGAACTTTAGGATTCCATCTCTCCTGGGAAAATATAATTCTCTCTGAAAAAGAGCCCAAGTTCTTAGAGAGGCAATGTAATGGAGGGGCTTGGGTGATCAAATTCCTACTGGACCATGGAACACGGTGGGTGGCCTTGGACCAGCCCCTCTCTCAGGCAGCTGGGCCTACTCAAAGAAGTTCTCATGAGGACCATAGAATCCTAGAGTTGGAACAGAACACAAGGGCCATCCAGTCCAACCCCATTCAGCCAAGCAGGAAGATACAATTATAGCATTCCCAACAGATGGCCACCCTGCCTCTGTTTAAAAACCTCCAAAGAAGGACACTCCACCACACTCTGAGGCCATGTGTTCCATGGCTGAACTGCTCTTGCTGTCAGGAAGTTTAGGTGGAATATCTTTTCCAGTATTTTGAATTCGTTGCTCCATGTCCTAGTCAATGGAGCAGCACAAAACAAGTTTGTTCCAACCTCTCTATGACACCTCTTCAAATATTTAAGCATGGCTATGGTGTCACTTCGTAATCTTCTCTTTTCCAGGCTAAACATAAAGTGTGAAGAAAGAGAGTCACATATGCTTCCTTTACAAGATACCAGGGAGGGAAGGAAGGAAGGAAGGAAGGAAGGAAGGAGAGAGTTTTTTCCCTCCTTCGGCATGATATCTCTGGTTTCCACAGGAGAATGGGATAGTGCTAAAGCAGAATTAGAGAACATTTCTAATCAACCATACATCTAAGCTAACATGGTCTACATTGATCTAGTTTGACTTACACCAGGATGGGATGAGGTGGATCTACATTAACAAACTCCTTTTTCAAAAAGTCTTTTTATACCTTCCCACCCTCTGTTGCCTCCTTTTATCTATCTCAAGAACAGGATTCTGTTCTAGGGCAGCTGGGTGTGCCTGCCTACAACAGACAAGCTAAATAGAAGCTGCCTCCAGAATCCCTCACTGAGCAGGCGTGAACAGCAAAAGTGAGCAAAAAGAGAGAAACCAGGAAAATGGAGAGAAAGGCAGAAACGGATAAGCCCGTTTCACCATCTCCCCACAGCATGTTTTTTTTTTTAAAGTCTATCTTTAAGTTTGGCCACCAAAAGGGAAATCATAAGAAAAGGGGAGACTGATGGAAGAAAAAAAAAGTCATCCTTGGAAGCATTTTGGAATAAACATTCAAGCAATCTCTAGAAGATTCAAACTGTTTTTGTTAACTTATACAAGCTCTACCTGACCCAATTGTTTCATTACACATGTGCATAGTGTTAGTTTTGGATAAAGAGTCCAGCAAAACATGTAGAACTGTTCTTCTTTTTTGTGATTCCTATCCCTATTTTTTTCCAGGGTTATTTCTGTGGCTGATACCAAATTTTCTGTCAAAGTATCCTCAGAGGGCAGCAATCTGAATAAATCTTGCAAAGGTTTGCCTTAGAGTCACTATTAAGGTGGAAAAGATTTGAAGGGACATAACAAAGTCCAGGAACCCATCTGTTTTGCTAACTGAAATATGCCTGTAACAAGAGAGCTAGTGTAGTGTGATCGCTTGAGCACTGGACTATGACTTTAGAGACTGGGGTTGAAATCCCTGCTCTGCCATGGAAAACTACTGGGTGACTGTTTGGCTAGCCCCACTCTCTCAGAAGAAGGCCAAGGCACCCCCCCCCAACAAATCTTGGCAAGAAATGCCCATGATAGGTTTGCCTCAGGGTCATCATAAGTCAGAAACAGCTTGAAGGCACACAACAACAAACCTGTAGACACACACCTCTGTACATCCCATTGTATCATCCCAAACACATCTGATCTTGGCCGATTCTGGAAGCTAAGCAGGGCCAAGTCTGATTAATACTTCTATGGGAGACCACCAGCAATGCCAAAGATCTCCAGAAGGAAATCCTCTTTGAAACCTTGACTGATGCCAGTCAGAGAGTTAACACTACCAGGTAGTGTGGAGCGGCTTCTCCAGTCCCTTTAGTTTGGAAATTAAGGCTGTCATCCTACCAACAGCTTCCTGGGAATATGTCCCATGGAGCCCAGTAGGACTTGTTCCTGAAGACCCTTACCTCCAATCTTGTGCAGAGTCTGAAATTTTCAATCTGTGGAGGGTGGATTGTCACTTCCCAACCAGCCTTGCCTCATTGGTCGTATCCAGAAACTTGCATCTAGTTTCGGTGCAGGTTTACTTTTGAGAGAACCCCATGGAAATCCAGGGGTCTTTCTTCTCACTAACCATGCCTGAGACAGCTCTATCCCAGGGTGGCACCCTGGGGGTCCCACCTGCCTAAACCTGCACAGTTGATGGTGGGGAATGCTAGGTGTTCCCATCCAACAAAATCCAGAGGGCCAAATCATTACCACCTCACTGGGGGTTATGGGTTCCAAAACAGCATTGCTATTTCAAGGCAAAGATTTCTAGTCTTTTTTTAGACTTTAAGAGAGGGAGGGGGAATCCTATAGAATCCCCCTATAGAGCCTGTAAATCTTTATCTGAGATCCTTGGCTCCTTTCCTCCGACACAAATCCCATTCAAGCCAATGGGATTTACTTCCAAGTCAACACGCCTAAGCCCCTGACCTCTTTTCCACTTTCCACCGGGCTTTGCAGCTGAAAGGACCTAAAGCAGCCAAAGAAGCACAAATTGGTTTGGACAAAATATTGTTTTATTATTACTGAATATAGATCATTTTGATTTCATAAGGACAAAAATTTAAAAGAGGGAGGAGCCCTAAGAGACGTTGACGGACTAATGTACAAAAGACAGCCTCGTCTATTTATAGTAAGAATAAAAGTTTGTCATATAGAATTATTTTTGTCCTATATCTTGACAATTATTTTTTGTAAGTGGGGAGGGGGCAAGCTACCTCTTGCTTTTTCTTCGGGGCCATTTCCGCACTACACTCTTATAGCGCAATTATTCCACTGTCAGCATCCTATGGAATCCTGGGGTTTGCAGTTTAGGAAGGGACCAGCCGGCACCTCCCTAAACTGCAAGCCCTAGGATTCCATAGGATGTTGAAAGTGGAATAATTGTGCTATAAAAGTGTAGTGCGGAAATGGTCCCGGATTTACCTCTTACAAGTTCACCTGCAGCTTTAGTAAAGGTGTTGGATCAGTTCTTATCTTTCTATCCACTTTATTATTATTTTTTTACGACTCTCAGGAGATCCAGTGGGGAGGCAGCGATCTCCCCCGACACCCACGCGGCTGTGTTTTCTGTCTAAACAGAGACACGCTGTTAAGACATTCCGAAGACCAACAGAAACGAGAAGCAAACGGTCGAGCATCTCCGCTTCCCCTTACCCGGAATGGCCTGCGAGTAATTCTGCAAAGGAATACCGCCTGCGTTCCGCCGTCTGCAAAAAGAAAAGTCTGTTTGCTTTTAAAACGAATGAATCCTAAGGACTTCTTTTTTTTAAGGGACTTTAAAGATCCTATAAAAAAGAGGGGAAGCAAGATTTACTCAAAATCTTCAGGCAAATTCCACAAAATTTCGACTGGCAGTTCGAGAAAGGGAAGCTCAGGACGCTCTCCTGGGAGGCCATCCAGTCGGTCCGGTTCTGACGCAGAAAAAGAACCTGGAACGAGATGGGCCAGGAATCCTCTGCCTTGGAAAGCGTGCGTCGTCTGTGTCCCGTCGGCCGGGGATCGGGGCCTCCTCGCTCAAGGCCGGGCGCTTCTAGGGGAGGTCGACGGGGTGGACTCTCAAGTAAGCGGACCTCACCCCTCTTGGCTTTCTGGGGCACGTTAGAAGGGGAAAGGGAGAGCCATGGTGAGTCCGTTCCCGTCCCGGGTGCGATCCGCAAAGCGGTTGAGCTCTATAGGGGAGACCCTGGGTCTCATTTGGGCGTGGGAAGGGGAGAGAAGTCGGTAAGGGACGGGGAAGAATTCGCAGTCACGGAGAGCGTGGAGGGGGCGGAGAGGCGCCCAGGGACTCAAGTGCGGCCACCCGCGTCGGGCTCGCCCTGGGGGTCCCCAAGGCCGTTCCCCCCACCCCACCAGCATCAGGCCGGGCCCCCGCAAACCCACCTCAGGACCTCCCCGCCCGCCCGCCCGCCGTCTCTTTCCTTTGGCAGAAGACCCCGAGGGCGCCTGGAGGGGACGCGCACCCCGCGGAGGGCCGGCCGTCGAGAGCGGGAGCGCGGGCGGCTCCTATTGGAAGTGGAAGACCGTCTCCGGGAAGCGGAGAGGCAGGTAGGACAAGAAGGGGATGCCCAGCTGGTAAAAGGCGCCTTGGAGGTGGGAATCCAGCACCAGGGAGGCGGCGTGGAAGGGCGCCCGGGGCTCGGCCGAGGAAGAGCCGGCGGTGGCTCCGCCGAGGCCGTCGGGTTTGGAGAGGCGCTTCGCCGGCGCCTCTTCCTCCTCGTCGCCTTGGCGGCTCGGCGGCTGCCTGCCTCCGCGGAGCGCTTTCGTGGCCAGGATGCTGTCGATGCTGAAGCTCTGGGGCGGCTTGCTTGAGCCGTTGGCCGCCGGGACCTCGCGGCGTCGGGGCGCTTCGGAAGGGACCGCGGTAGAGGCGGCGGCGGCGGCGGCAGCGCCCTTTCCGTCGAGGCCGGCCCGCTCCTCCGCCTCCTCGCCTTCTTTCCTCGAGAACGCCGACGGAGGACTCCCGCAGGCCGCGTGGCTCGACGGCGGGGCCGCTCCCAGGAGAGGGGAAGGGCCCGATCCGAGCGGGTCCCTGTCGCCTTCCTCTCCCCTGCGGCCCAACTCCAGCCTCTTCTCGGCCTCCTCTTCCTCCTCCTCCTCCTCCCCCGGCAAGGCTGCCTCGACGGCGGCGAGGCCCCCAGGAGGAGGAGGTTGGTCCCGATTCCTCCCGGCCTGCTGTTCTTCCTCCTGGCGAGGAGGGCGTCCCCCGGTCCTTTCCGGCCCCTTCTCCGCCTCCTCGGGGGGACCGCCGCCGCCCGCGAGGAGGGGACCCTCGACGGCTTTGGGCTTCCTCTTCCGGCGCCGGTAGTTGCCGTGCTCGAACATGTCGGTGCAGCGGGGGTCGAGGGTCCAGTAGCTGCCCTTGCCCGGGCGGCCCTTCTCGCGGGGCACCTTGACGAAGCACTCGTTGAGCGACAGGTTGTGGCGGATGGAGTTCTGCCAGCCCTGCTTGTTGTCGTGGTAGAAGGGGAAGCGCTCCATGATGAACTGGTAGATCCCGTTGAGCGTCACCTTCCGCCCGGGGGCCTCCTGGATGGCCATGGCGATCAGGGCGATGTAGCTGTAGGGCGGCTTCTGCGGCGGCGGCGGCTCCGGGCGGCCCAGGACCCCCGCCGTCGGGGCGAAGCCCAGCGCCCCCGGCACCAGCCCTCCCTGGCCCCTCTCCGCCCCATAGAGGTAGACGAGGGGCGAGGAAGGAGCCAAGGCGGCGGGGAGGTGGGGATGCGGGTGAGGGCCGCTATAGAGCCGGCTCATGGCCGATCCGAATCGACTCCGGATTGGGAGCGGCTGGGGCCGAAAGGGAGGGGGGAGATGGGGGACCCTCCGGGATTCCCCCAGAACCGGCGGCGTTTGGAGCGAGGGCGGCGGCGGCGACTCTTTCTGCTCGCCCGTCGCTCGCCGCTTCTCCTTCTGTCCCTCTTTCATTCCGCTTTTTCCTCTTTCTCTCCCTCTCCAAGGTGGGGGGGTGACGGCGCGGGGGGGGGCGTCAGGGAAAGAAAGAAGCGGGGGGAAAGCGCGAGGGGGGTGGGAGGAAATGTGAAATAATTGTTGTAAGTTTGCGAGTCGATGTTGACTTAGGGCTGGAAAATAAATGGTCTCCGATAAACAGCCCTGTGCGCGTCTCCCGCTCTCAGCCCACCCACATTAATTAAAATTTTCATTGCCCTTTTCCACGTGGCTCGGCGTCCCGTACCAGCCAATGGGTCTCCCGGCTTCGCTCCCTTCATTTGTTTATAGCATTAGGGCTGTTGATAAGTCTGCCCACCCAAGTCGAATCAAGCTGTGTTTATTTGGAAAAATTTCCGGGCACCCAATATATAAACGCACGGATCTGATGTTTGAAATCTCACGTCCAACCCCGCCCCCGGCCCCCTCCCTCCCTCGCACCCCCCCAGGCCCCCGCCCCCTTGGAAGGAAGCACAAAGCCGGAGAGAGCCGCTGGGAGCCTCGGGAAGGAGAAGCCAGTCCGGTCTCTCTCCCTCTCTCTTGGAGCGCATTGCGCACCCAGGGCGGTTCCAGACCGCTGGAGCCGCCAGCTTTCCCTCCGACAGAACCCCGGGATGGACAGTTTGAAGAGAGACTCAGAAGCCTCCCTTAGAAAGTCCAGGGCGGTGGCCTCCAGCTCCCAGGCAGAGGATCCCAAGTCCCTCCTTCCCCAAACTACAAATCCCAGCACTTCACAGGGGGAAATCATGACAGTCAATTTCCACACTAGCCTGTTATAGCGCTATGATTCCACTGTCAGCATCCTATGGAATCCTGGGGTTTGCAATTTCAGGAGAGGCTGAGGGGCCCCTTCTGAAACTGCAAACCCCAGGTTTCCATAGGACGTTGAAAGTGGAATCATAGCGCTATAGCAGGCTAGTGTGGAAATGGCCAAAGTCAAACCAACTTTAGATACGCTCTGGTGAAATCTAGCTCGTGGCGGTATACTAGAACTCTCTAAAGAGAAAGTATCTCGCCAAACTATGGATCCCAGCCTTCCACGGGATAGAATCACGGCAGTAAGTAGAATCTGGTGAGCTCTAGTGCTGCCCTTCAGAGGGCTAGAACTCTCCAGGGGAGTATTTTGAATATCTCACAGATCCCAAGATTCCAGCTGGATATATGACAGCTAAGCTGATATCAAACTGCTATAGTGTAGACGCACACTATGCAGGGTGATCGGTGTAGGACAGACACCCTCCTTTTTTCCTTCTTTCTTTCCTTTCTTCCTTCTTCTCATACCTGGATATATCTTTCTTGCCTCCCTCCTGCCTCTGTTTTCTTTCTCCCTTCTTTCACACTTGGAAACAACCCCAGGAAGATGGAAGGACAGGTAAGCTTGGCTCCTTAGAATGATGCAACATTTGGGAAAGTTTTTGATTTTTTTTTGCAACTCCCTGCAAGGATAATGAGAGTTTTTAGACCAAAAAGGAACTTTCCCAAGCTTAGTCAAACTCACCCTCTCCAAAAACTAACAAGCCCACAATATTTGGGCCTTTTTTGGGTAGAGGAGGTGCTCCAGCCCCTTTGGCATTCACTCATTCAAATGTCCACTTTCAGCAACCTGGTCTGCATTGACTTCAAAGCCAAGGTAGCTCTTGGGCATGCTGGGAAAATGTGTCTTGTAATGATAGGAACAGTTTTTGTCACTGAGTCATAGGCAGAGGCCATGTCTCCTTAAATGAGCCTTTCCAGACCCCAAAATCCATGGGAGAGGCCCTTCTCTCTTTCCTGCCATTTTCACAGTGACAATTTATGGGAACAAGGAAGAGGGTGTGTCTAAGGCAAACCTATCATGGCAACTTGGGGTGATCTCTCTCGGCAAGATTTGTTCAGAGGACGGCTTGCCTCAGCCTTCCCCTGAGGCTGGGAGATAGTGTAACTTGCCCATAGTCAACCATTGGGTTTGCATGGTTGAGCGAGGATTCAAATCTTGGTCTCCAGAGTCACAGCCTGACACTCAAACCACTGCATCACACTGGTTAAGTATTTACAACATGCTGCATTCATTTATGGTCAGGTCAATATGAATTGCAATATGGTGCAACACTCATGTTGTCCAAAAAAGAAAAAAAATGGGATCCATAAATTGGCTGCCTCTTCCTGGCATGTTTAGCTCTGGAAAGGATCCAGGGCAAGAGGGAAAATCACATGTACTCCACCCTAGGCAATCAGTTGCATTAACATCAGGAGCTGATTTGTTCTAAATCTGAGTGAAACCTGGCTAAAATCAGCTGCAACCTGGGTCTGTTTTTCCTTAAGCCATCCTGTTAACGCAAATATGAAACTTGTGTGTGGCACAGAATGCACACATGCACATATCTCTTTTGTGTTCTAATTTGCACTGGCAACGTTCACACGTGGCACAAAAGGTGCAAGGAAAGTCCACCTTTCCTTCCTTCCTTCCTTCCTTCCTTCCTTCCTTCCTTCCTTCCTTCCTTCCTTCCTTCTGTCCTTCCTTCCTTTTAAAAACTGCCTGGTGCACAAACAGCCTGGCTTCTGGATTGTGTCAACTATAAACATTCTGAAGGCTGGATAAAAAGTGGAAAAGAGCCAATTTTAAATAGAATATTTAATTGTAATCACTAAACTGAGATTTGTATTCAGCTCACAAAGCTAGGAAATGAAACAACAGTCCCTGAGCTGAGTGTCACTTGTGAATGGACCTCCCCTACTGACTTTCAATAGGCTTGAACCTAGTTTAACCATTAGGGTTCTCTCACCAGAATGAGCAGAATTTAGAAAAGTTCTGGGTTTTTGAACAGAATTCTCAAAATTCCCCACCCAATGGGCAGGGCATAGATTTCTAAATGTACACCCATAAAAAACAGTGGCAATGAGTGGTTTCCATATCCACAGAGTGAGGAATCCATTGCCAGCTTGAGTATGAACATTAAAGGTGCTATCCAAGGTGCTGAAACTTATTTCAGTAGCACCTTAGATCTCTCCTTTAAAGTGTGGCCCAGGGTGAATTCATTAACTACTGACATGAAAACCATGTCTATTTTCTCTGAATATCTAGTCCTGATGCAAAAGAGA
This sequence comes from Ctenosaura bakeri, assembly GCA_948474755.1. Classification (NCBI taxonomy): domain Eukaryota; kingdom Metazoa; phylum Chordata; class Lepidosauria; order Squamata; family Iguanidae; genus Ctenosaura; species Ctenosaura bakeri. The sequence continues at coordinate 349,652 of CAOLHI010000405.1, read as the reverse complement.
AGAGACTGTTTGTAATGGGCATGATCATTCCAGCTAATATAACAAATGGGAGGATGCCTCTTTGCCTTATAAATTAATTAAAACAATCACTGTTTAGGTTTCACATATTATTACTATTATTATTATTATCATCATCATCATCACCATCATCATCATCATCATCACCATCATTTTAGAAAGGTTTCAACGAATCTCCTTCTTGTCCCCAGAACTACCAGTTCCAGAGCTCTGGCAGTGAAACAAACCTGAGAGTTGACTTTGATGTCCATTTATTGGGAAGAAGTGCTCAGCTCATAGAAGCTATGGACTTTAGGCAGAGCTAAGATTACTGGCAGAGTACCAGGAAAAGTGACTTCCTTTTCTTCTAGGATCTCTTCCTCTCCTTCCAGTGTTGAACAGCTGAAAATCCCCAGAGCCTCTTAACCTGGCAGCTGCTGCTATACCTTGTTCACCTGCTCACCTACCTCTCTGCTCACCTGCTTTCTTTGCAGCCTGCTCACCTGCCTTTCCTGAGTGAGTGAATCAGGACAAGAACAATGCAAAGAAGCAGAAGGTTTTGCTGGTCTTTTCCTTCTCACTCTGTGTGGATAAGGCCCTGGAAGTGAGGGCAAACCATTGTTCATCACTAACAGTGATGAAGGGTTGCAATGAGACCACTCTCCTCCAACCAGTAGGCATATTTTGCACTCTGAAACTCTATCCTAGAACCATCACACTGCTTTATGGGCCATTGGCCATGCTGGCTGAAGAACTCTGGGCATTGTAGTCAAAACAGGAACTTTTCTATGCTCTGATTCATCCCAGCTGTTTTCAAGCTCACAGTTATGAATCATTCCCCATAACTTTCTGAAAACAAAGACACCTGCACACTTCAGAGACTCTTGAAAACAACCTTTATTTGCTTTTTATAAAAAAAAATAAGCTATTTTTAGGAGCAGCATGTATAAAATAACTTCACCAACAAGAGAAGAAAATAAAGACATTGGTAGAGGAGTCAGTGGTCTTCCTCCATTGGGTTAGACTTGATGCAGTCCCAAAGGCTGCTGGTACCTTTGGATGTGTACATGCATGCAGCATAAGTCCAACTGGCAGAATGGGTGCAAAATGGACTAGTCTCCCTCTCAGCCTCACAGGATTCTTTGGACAGAGTGGGTGTGAGGCTTAACTCCACTGCTAGACCTATTGAACCAATGGGATTTATACAGAAGGTGGCCTATCATTTAGGAATTGACTCAATGGGTCTGTTCTAGCTGGCATTAGCAGTTGTATCTTGGACTACTTACACCATCTTAGAGAGCCAGAGTGATGTAGTGGTTTGAGCATTGGACTATGACCTTGGAGACCAGGGTTTGATTCCCCACTCAGCCATTAAAACTCACTGGGTGACCTTGGGCATGTCACACACTCTCAGCCCCAGAAAACCCCATGACAGGTTCACCTAAGAGTCACCATAAGCGGGGAATTACTTGAAGGCACATAACAAAAGCCCAACGTGGTGGTTCTTTTTTTTCAAATAAAAGTTTTGAAAAGTTAAAAATCTTAAACATTTACATTTCCTTAGCAGGGAATCCTGATGGTTGGGAAACCCATTTTAACTTTATCGCTCTAGTCTGGACATTAAGAAGGCGGACAGATTCAAGGTTGGCATCCAGACCCACTCAGCCATGAAGTTCATTTGGTGATCCTGGGGTTGTCATCAGCCTACCTCAAAGGGTGGTTGTGATTGTAAAATCAGCACTGGGGAGGCCTGAATATAACCTTTCAGCTTCATTGAGGAAGAATGGGATGGGGATAACCTTAGAAGCAAAGTGAGAGGGCTACTCCAATATTCTCTCCTGAAGTCAACTGCTTCTTTCAGGAAACCAAGCTGTCTTGCCTTGTTTCATCTTGGCTACCCAGATCTTATTTCATAACTGACCTTCCCATCCATGCAAAGGAAAAAGCAAGATCAGTGATATTCAATACTATATAATCTAAGCATTCTTACAGGAGGGGGAATTTGATTATTATAACAGTATTATTATTGTTGTTGTTTTCAGTGACCTCTGCTTCAGGGTCAAGCTGGGGCTGCAATCCCCAAAGCCCCATAAGCAGGGAATAGTTGGCAAACTCCCGAAGGACTCTGAGTATTTGCGAGTCCAGGCTGTGTTGCTTTATGTTATGTGCTTTCCTGTTTATAACAAAGAAAGGGATTTATAACAACTTTACAAGTGCACACAGCTGTCCGGTGCTTACATTAGGCATTTGGGATAGTTGGGTTTTATATAAACGTTCAGTGGGGTTGATATTTATCTCTGTTTTTATTTACTGGGCGTCCTGGGTTACATCAAAGGTGGTTACGAGTCAGAAAAAAGGTATGTCCGGGGGGAGAGTTGGAGGAAATGTACGGCAAATAAAGTATCACAGAGAGAGAGAGAGAGAGAGAGACACGCACACTTTTATTCTATACATTCATCCCCTTCTTTCCATACACTTTTTTCAGAAGCCTGGTATGCAAAGCTAAATGTATCATCCTAAGAACTTGGTATTTTCATTTGCAAGAAATCGAGTTCCAGTCGGGCACTTCCAACCAAGCTTGACTGGAAGTGCATGGCTAAAATAAATGAGAAATCTCAGATTTTGAATTGAATATGGCCCCTACACATAACACAATGATAGCGTTATACTTCCACTTTTATGGCCATGACTGCTGAGTATGGAATCCCAGGATTTGTAGTTTTGGGAGACTCTAGAACAGTGTATTTTATCCTGGGGTCCAGGGACCCCTTGGGATTCGTGGAGCCCTCCCAGGAGTTCCACAAAACTCTACTGCTGAACACCAGAAGAAGCAGAAGACACGAATGCAGCAGTGGAGAGAGTGGAGGGAGCAGTTTCAACAAGGGAGAAGTTATAGTACTCCCACCCTACTATGTGTCCCTGATGAAAGGGTCATGATGCCAGCTATGTACGCATACCCAAACTATGGCTCTGGAGACCAGGGACTGAATCTCCACTCAGCCATGGAAACCTACTGGGTGATCTCTGAAAAGTCACATTCTCTCAGCCTCAGAGAAAGGCAAAGGCAACCAATCTCACCAGGAAAACCCCCATGATAGGTTTACTTCAGGATTACCATAACTCAGTTGTCAAAGAAGAGAGACATGATGGCTAGAATGAACTGTCAGTGGCACTTTGTTATTGTGTGCCTTAAAGTCACTTCTAATTTATGGCAACCTTAAGGTGAACCTATCACATGGGGGAGGGGGAGTTGCAAGATTTGTTCAGAGGGGGTTTGCCTTTGCCTTCCTGTGAAGCTGAGAGGGTGTGACTTGTCTACAGCCATGCAATCTCTGAGTTGAAATTTGAATCCTCGTCTCCAGAAGCCTTTAATAAATAAATAAATAAATAAATATTTGGATATTTAAATCTTAAGTCCTGGGGGTCATCAGCAACAAATAATATTTACAAGGGGTCTCTGTAAAGAGAGGTTAAGAACCACTGCTCTAGAGCTTGCTGGCTGAGACTTCTTAACACTTCTCCCCCAGCTCCCGAAACTGCAAATCCCAGGCTATCATAGGATGGAAAGATGGCAGTTAAATTGGAATCACAGTGCTGTAAGTGTGTAGCATGAAAGAGCCACTGGTTTTCTGAGGTGTGGGGACTAAAAAAAATAGATTCACACACACGCCCCATCACCACAAGTCATCATGATTGAAGAGAGCCTCCGGACTCTTATGGCTTCAGTCTTATGGCTTCAGTCAGGGATGGGAATTGTGCACCCCTACAGATATTTTTGGACTATAACAGCCAGCATCCCCACCCAGCATAGCCAGTGGTGAGGAATGCTGAGAGCTCAAATCTAACGACATTTGAAGAGCAGCGTAATTACCATTCCTGCTCTAAATCCATTGTTAGTCCTACTCTGGAACCATTGGAATAAATGGGAATCATTAGTCACAATTAACTTAAATCTCATAATAAAGAAACAAAACCTCCCTTCCTTTGGGCTTTTTGGGCAGATCTCTTGCCCAGCTGAGGTTGCTGCTTTCACTCCTTATTTGCTTCCTCATCTGTCCTTCCATCTGATTGTTTGTTTACATGCTCTAAGCAGATAAAAAAAGACCACCCATCCCCTTTGTTATAATTAGCATTGTTACTACACCATCTGTGGCCATTTCTGCACTAGACTGCTATTATTCCACTTTCAACATCCTATGGGATCCTGGGGTTTGCAATCCTGCAAACCCCAGGATCCCATAGGATGTTGAAAGTGGGATAATAGCACTGTAACAGTCTAGTGCAGAAATGGCCTATATCTAATCCGTGCCTATTGCAATTCGGATTCGGTGAGCTGAGTGGGAGGAAGTAGATGAGAAAGCACAATGTTCCAAAAAGCATTTTTTAATTTGGGCACCTTCTTTCACGTGAGCAAATCCTTGATCATCAGTTAGTTCACTCTGTAAGTACTAAAACTAATACAGTATTTTAAAATTGTTACAGAACCGCAATCACAGAAGATGAGTAGGTGTGTAGCAAAAATGATCATGTTTGGGCCCCCTTCATCCCCAAACTTTTTCAGCTGACACTAGAGTGAACTTAATCCTTTATGTGTCCCAGATTTTGAGGGAGAGAAAAGGTATTCCTAACATGCAAACAGAGAGAGGGAATGTTGCATTTTCAAAAGCCAATGCGATGCACATTTACCCAGCAGTCAATCAAAAATAATTTTTACTTGAGGGCAGATGAGTTCCAAGTAAAGAGGTAGAGAACTGCGATTTGCATTTTTGTTATTTTGTGCCTTCAATTCCCTTCTGACTTACAGAGATCCTACTCTACAGTGAGATTTAACCAGAAATGAAGCTGAAGATCCTCTGAAGCTGAGAGAGTGTGACATGCCCAAGGCTACCCACTGGTTTTCCATAGCCCAGCGAGGATTTGGACCCTGGGATGCATTCACACTGCATAATTCTAGCACTTTAACTGCCATGGTCCCTTCTTATGGAATTCTGGGGTTTGTAGTTTAAGGAGACACTAGAAGTCTCTGGAGAATTCTAAGTGCTTCTCCGTAAACTGCAGCCCCCAGGATTCCATAGGATAGAACCATAGCAGTTAAAGCGGAATAATAGCGCTAGAATTGTGTGGTGTGAATAGTCTAATCAAACTCTCAAACCACTACATCATGCTGTTTGTATCTTACTCACCTCAGTTTGTATCTTACTCAGCAATAAATAAATCCTAAATAATTCTAATTTTGGTGAGGTCTATTCACAAGTAAAGGTGTGCAGTCTTGCAAAACACAGACACACGTGCATACGATACATATATAAGCCATGCACAAACAAATAGCACTTCTAACAGGTTTATGTTGGATCCTACAGGGGTGCAGTTAATCATTAACAACAGATAGATAGATAGATAGATAGATAGATAGATAGATAGAGATATATAAATAATTATAATGATTTACAAACAGATCTGAATAAGTTAATTCTGGAAGCATTTTGCTTTCTGCCTTCTTCAGTGGCTCAGACTAAAAGTGAGCGGCATGCAAGGTGATGGAGGAAAACACTTTATGGTCAACATTCTTCAGTGGATGATGGGAATAAGTGTTACCCTCTAGACTGGGTACATGATGTGTTAAGATTCTAACCCCTGTGGCTCCAGAAGTTCTCCCTTAAGGCAAAAGTTTAAACATTTCGCTAACTTACTCAAATGCGTTTTGTCACTCACTCTGACTGCACATTCCCACGCACACGGGTGTATTCTTTTATTTCTATCATTGCAGGAATTATTTAAGCTCGGGATCCGATCTAAACCGAGGGGCCAAGATCCCACCCAAACTGTCCGTTCAACTAACCACTACCTTTTCTCTATGCATGTATGAATACATCGGTATTCATAGCAGAAATCTAATAATGCAAAGTCCAGGACGCGGATTTCAAAGCCAGATTCCCAGAAGGGAGGACGCAAGAAAGCGCTCAGCGCCATCCTGACCGCACTTACCCGTAAATCAAGTCCATTCAAATCAAGGGGACTTTTTTTCCTAAGGAAAGCCTGTTGCAAATCGGGAGTGTCAGACCCAGGCTTGACAACCGAAGGGACAGAATCGAATTCGTCTTGTTTCCTCCTCTTCTTCGCGGTTCTTGCAGCTCCAAAATCCGGCCCCTGGATGCCTCCAGAGCTTAAGTCCGGCTGATCTTTTCAGTGCTCTCCGGATCCTAATTTATGTCCTACCTTTTGCTGCGTAAATGCAGCCGGGGAGGTGGGGAAGGGAGGGGGGTCTGCCCCTGTGAATTCAGATCAGGTACCTCATTCGGATCGGAAATTGAATTCGAATCACAGATCCAAGCTGTTCGTCTTCAGCTGGCTCCAGAGCCCAGATCGGGTGCGGGGGGACTAAAGTCGCAAGCAAGCCTTGCCTTTTTCGTTTCTACTTTAGGGAAAGAGTTTATCCTGACCTTCTCCCCCTTGCCTCTCCCCAACACTCAAAAAATAAAATAAAATCCAGGCAAAGTATGTTAACACGAGCAATAATCCTTTTCTGCAGAACAGGCAGACGTTTTTTAGGAGCAGTTTGCACGAGTCCAGAAGGGAAGACAGATGCTAGCCAGGCTTGTAACTTTTTTTTTTTTAAAGTAGCTGCGGGAAGTCCCTGGGATGAGGGAAAATACGGTAGTACGACAAGGACACATCGGCCACCAATCAGAAGTCCCCGGGCTTCCGATTGGCTCTTTGGGTGGCCTGCTCTCCCTTTCTTGTGACTTTTCCTGGAGCGCTGGAGGCTGAATTCTGTTTTTGGGGGTGGGGGGACTACAACTCCCAGAATCCCCCCAGGCAGCATGGCTGGTGACTATGCCGGCTGGGGGATTATGGGAACTAATAAAAAAATTCCCAAGTTCTGGATAGGGAAATGTTAGTGAAAGGAAACTATTTTCTGAGCATGGGCAAAGTGCCTTTCCCCTAGCGTCACGCATTGCCCCCTCACGCTTTAGGATCAAGGAACAAGGCTTGGAAAGCAGAAGTCGGATCAGGGGCTTCCTAAGGAGGAGAGAGTCCGAGAATAGGCGCTAGTGGCTTTTTAAACAGGTAAGGGGTTGGACTAGATGTCCTTTGGAAGCCTTTGCGATTTTGTGCTTTCAAAGCAGAAGGATGAAGCAGAGACTGGAGAAAGAAGACGGTAGCTGAAAGGAGAGACAGGACCTGCCTTAGCTAGAAGGAAAAGCAGAAAGCTAATGGGAGAAACAGGCAGAACAACGGGTTCCTGAGCATATCTGCTCCCAGCTGGGTGCCAGGTAAATGCGTGGAGGAGTGGGCACCTCATTCCCCTCTCATTTTGGGGAGCTGCCAAATTAGCTGCCAAGCTTGGAAAAAGTCACTTTTTGGGAACTACAACTCCAAGGCAGGCTAAGGACTCCTATTGCAGTGAAGCACTGAATTCACTCTGGTTTCTGGTCCCAAGTGTCAATGAACTGTCCAAGGTGCTGAACCGCTTCTGGGGAAAGGGTTCGAACTTTGGATCGCTTCCTTAAAGTTCAGAATAAAACCCAGAGCAAATTCACTGCTCCACTGACACTGGAACCTGCAGCCCTCAAAATACAACTCGCACAGCAAGGGAATAATGGGGGTTGCAGTCTTTGAAACAAACAATTTTCCCAAGCTCTGGTTATCTGTAGAGTTGAGCCAAACATTTTCAGAAGAGGTATTTGATACCATTTCTGTTAATTAATATCCCACCCTGTATACTTAATGGATTGATTAAATAATTAATTTATTACAAACACACACTCCTTTGCAGTTAGTGTAAACTTCTGTCCCCAGAGACACCACCCTATGACTCATGCCTATATGTTCAGAACCTGGAAAAGTTCCTTCATCAAAGACTGAGGCTCTTACAGTCTTCCAACTAGCCTGGCCAGAACTGAGGGTTCTGGGAGTTGTAGTCTCAAGAAAGCAATGTTTCCAAGCTGTGGTTGTACCTTCGCTCACCAAATCAGCTTATGCAATGGAGACCACAATGCCTGGCATCTTGTTTGTGGCACACGCAAGTGTAAGTGGTGCAATATATGCAAAGGGGGGGGGTGTTGGATAATGCACAATGATGGTGCTCAGTGAATGGCATGGTGAGCAGAATCGTGTGTGAGACTGTTGCACATAAAAGAAGGAGAAGGAAAGACAAAGTGGGACACTCTAAAAGCAGCTGAAAAATTGGGATAACAGAGGATTAATCTGAACCGTCCCAGCTAAATCAGGGCTATTCAGACTAAAATCCAGAACAGGTTCACTGTGCCTCTGACACAGAAGCCATCAGCTGCCACTGGGTGTCACTAAGCGGCTGGTCCATCTGCAAGAACCCGCTGAAATAATGCTGAAGTTGTGTTTGGTTTCAACTGTGTGTGCGTATGTGCCTTCACATGGCCGGTCGACTTAGAGCGACCCCATGAATTTCACAGGGTTTTCTTAGGCATGGAATCCTCAGAGATGGTTTTGCCAGTTCCTTCCTCTGAAATACAGTCTATAGCACCGGGGATTTGTTACAAGTCTCCCACCCAAGTACTAACTGGGGCTGACCCAGCTCAGTTTCCAAGATCAGACGGCATCTGATGCCTTTAGCATATTTTGTACCCAATTTTGCACTTTGATAGATTGTTGCTGCTGTTATGTGCCTTCAAGTTGTTTCCGACTTATGGTGACTCTAACGTAAAAACTATCATGGGTTTTCTGGGGGCTGAGAGTATGTGACACACACAAGGTCACTCAGTGGGTTTTCATGGCTAAGTGGGGAACTGAACTCTGATCCCCAGGGTCATAGTCCAGAGCTCAAACCACTATGCCATGCTGGCACTCTTTGATAGATTATCCCATTGTAATTATGGGGGGAAAATATATTATCCTTGCAACATTTAGCACAACTGGTCTCCAGGTAAGCCACCAATCTTTGAATTTAGATTTAACTAACTGAAATGGGAGCAATGAGACAGAAAAAAAAAAAAGTAAGAGTGTAAAATAAACAGAAAAACCATAAATTAGAGCCAGGATGTAAATGACGTGGTACTAAAGCCATAGTGGTCAGCAAGGCTCTGTCTAGGGATAGATATCTGTCCCAGAGACAAAGTAGATCAGAGCACAGGAGAACATCTGTTTGTCTTAAAAAAGGGGGAGCAACTGTCAGAGACTAAGGGACACCCCCCTCACAAGACCTTTGAAGGCCATCTCCCACCATAAACCTCAAAGAAAAAAAAATCCAATTTTTTTTCCATTCAGATGTTTTCTAGGGATAGATGGGAGCATTATTTACCACAATTTTGTGCCATCCAGGGCCATTTTAGGGCCAAGACAGGCCTTTAAAAAAAAAAAAAATAGGAAGTGACCAGGAATTCACTTCCTGTCTTCCTATTTTTAAAAACAACAAGTAGTAACCAGGAATTTTCCTCCTGATTTTTTTAAAGTCATGTGGGGGACAAAAACCTATTGAAAATGCCCCTAGAAGGCATTTGGGGGACTTGGAAGAATTTTTGGGGGACTTGGAAGAAGTTGGGGGACTTGGAAGAATTTTTTTTTAACCTCTGGGATCTCTGGAACCCGAAAAAATGCTGCAGTTGCATATGGATCATGGACTATATTTTGCTTCCCTGCAATCTAGAACAATACTCCCCACTGTGACCAAGAGCAATTCTCCAGTGTCTCAAACAGAGATGGGACTTCACAGCCCATATAATCAGAAGGAATCAACCTAAGACCCTCCCCAAAAACAGCAGGTCCTCTGGCTCTCATCTTCAGTCTATATGAGATTTTGCTTCTCAGGCAGGCCAGAGCAATGGCCAGTGAGAAGGAACCAGCAATACAAAACCAAGCTTGGGAGCTCCTTTCTTGAACGACAGGGACCCCAAAACCCCAGCCATCCAAAAACAAGAGAATGTTTTTATGCCGGCTGGAGGCTTCTGGCTGTTGTAGTCAGAAAAAAGGAACTTTTCCACATTGGCTAGGGTTTGTGGGAGGGAGCTGCAGTCCAAAACAGGAACTTTTTTCTCCTCCAAGCTGTGATGCAAAGTCAAAGGTCGTCCCATCCCTTACAAAACAGGCTTATGCAACCAACCAGCTAGGATGGAATCTGTCCTGTTCTTCTAAGTCACAGCAGGTAGATTTCAACAACAGCAACATATTTTTTATATAATAATGATAATAATAACGCACTCAACTCTTCTCTGCCATGTTCTGGGGAAGGAAGTGCTCTTGTTTGTTGCTTTGGCTGACAGCACTGGAAAGAGGCACACAATGCAAAGAGTTCAACTTGTTTGTGAGGACAGAAACTTCCCAGATTGACTTGCGAAGCAAAGTGGAGGAGGGGGGCTTCTTGCCCTCTCTCTCCCCTGCTTCAAGTCTGAAGTTCTAAGCAATTCTGGCATTTGGATTTCTTGACATTCCCTTCCACAAGCTCATGCGGAGGCCAAAATAAACTTGAAGTGCAAGGGGAGGTGGGTGGAGGGAGCAGCAAGCCAATGTCTTAAAGAAACCAAAGTCACAAATACACCATTGTTCTCCACAGAATCTCCCCGCAAGCCATTCCTCTAGAGCAGCTGTGGGGAACTGGCTGTCCTGTAGATGTTAGACTACAACACCCATCACCCCTGGATGGGGTGAGTGAGAATCAGAAACAAACATCTCCAGGAAAGCTAGAGCTCCCCACCCAACCCTTTGTGCTAGAGGAGGGCAATACCCACCATATGGATAAGCATGAAGCCAACGTAACCAAGAGTGGAATCTCCTTTACCGGGTACCTGTGTTAACAAAGCCTCTAATGGAGACGACCCTTTTTACAAAATCTTTTTATACCTGCCCAGCGTTTATATGCTGCTTCTCTATTTGTTCAGAAGATTTTTATTTTTTTTAGCATTGGAAGGATGATGAAAGAGAGCTGGAGAAACAAGCTCTCAGTGTCAGGCTCCAGCAACGTCCCTGCATTAGTCAATACAATAAAACTTGAGCTGAGCTGAAAAAAAATTAGGTAGTGCCCTATCTGATCCTACCATGGCCATGACTGCCTTGTCTACAACAGGCAAAGTGAACAGCAGCTGCCTCCAGAACTGAGCATATGTGAACGACAAAACAAAGGCCATTTCTGCACTACACTGTGGTCGTGCTATTATTCCACTTTCGACAGCTTACGGCATCCTGGGGTTTGCCGTTTAAGGAGAGGTGTTTAGAATTCTCAGCCAGAGAGCTCTCTGGCCTCAGTAAATGACAAAACCCAGAATTCCACAGGAGGTTGAAAGTGAAATGACAGCACTATAGCAGCGTAGAGGGGAAATGGCCAAAAGAAAAGTGGAGATCATCTGGCCTCACCCATTGCCTTCAGCATGTTTGAGGAAAAAAAATTGCCTAGACTTGTATGTTTGACCACCAAAATAAAAATAACAAGAAAGGTGGAAACTGGTGGAGGGGGGAGAATCATTATGAATGCATTTTAGAAGAAGCCTACAAGTGGTCTGGAGAAGATTCCAAATAGTTTTTTGTTTACTTGCGCTAGGCTGACCTGACATGGTTGTTGCATTTCACATGGGCATATGGTTTTGAACAAAACTGCTCTTCTTTTTTATGATGCAGGAAGCTATATCTGTTCTTACCATGTTATTTCTGCTTCTGGTACCAAATTTTCTATTAAAGATGTAATGCCCAAGAAAACATTTACTTCATTAACTGAGGTATACCTATAATTTCAAAACTATGGAACTGTTGTTTCATGACCAGAGGTTTTCTGGAGACGTGAATTAGATGCACAGCTCTTTATGTCCTGTTGGGCTTTTCCAGCATCTTCTGCTACTCCCTGCTCAAACAACCTGAAGAAGTGCCTTATCTGACTCAGAAACTGGGGGTGATGTGGTCCCCCACACATGGTTGGACAGCAGTTTTTTAGTTTAAGCAGTCACCCAGTTTTCAAGTTTTGCAAAACTCCTTCACCCAGAAACATGGGTGGGGGGATCCAGAAAGCATCGGACAGCAATCATGGAAAAAATGAAGACACATCTCAAGATGCTGAAAGATGATGTTTAATAACAAATAAAGAAAAACCCTGACACAATTCACCTGCTAGATCTTTTAAGGTCTTTTGGAGGGACACCTATACTGAATGTGGTAGAGTCTGGAGGTTTTTAAGCAGAGGCTGGATGGCCATCTGTTGGGAATGCTTTGACGGGTGTTCCTGCATACCAGGGGGTTGGACTCGATGGCCCTGAGGTCTCTTCCAACTCTATGATTCTATGTAGTGAACCAGCATGGCATAGTGGTTCAGTGTTAAACTAAGATTCCAGGAGGCCAGGGTTTGAATTCCCACTCACCACAGAAACTTCTTCGGTGAGCCTGGGCAAGTCACATTCTCTCCACCTCAGAGGAAGGCACTGGTAAATCCCCTTTGAACAAATCTTGCCAAGAAAACCTTGTGATAGGCTAGCCTTAGGGTTGCCATAAGTCAGAAACAATTTAAATACACAACAGTAAGATAACTCAAAGCCAGAGTTGGGTAGTGTTTTAAATGTTGAACCTGGAGTCTGAAAGACCAGAATTTAAATCCTTTCTCAGGCATAGAAACCCACTGGGAATGTTTTGGCAAGTCCCACTTTCTCAGCCTGAGAGGAAGACAATAGCAACCCCCCTCTGAACAAATCTTGCCGAGAAACTCCTGTGACAGGTTCAGCTTAGGGTCAGATTAGCATTGGAGACGCATTACAACAACTACAGATACCGAATGTAGACTCACAACTGAGTCATATGAAACACGAGAGCCAGTGTGGTATAGGGGTTTGAATGTTGTAGACTAGGGCTTGAGTAGGGCTTTCAGCCATGGAGTGTGACTGAGTGACTTTGGGCAAGTCAGAGGCAAAACAACAACCAACATCAGTAATATAGAATACAAAGAATACAGAAAACAATGCCCATGAAATGCATACGTATCAACACCACGAAATGTAAAATCATTCAGTACCTCATCACTGTATCTAGCCTGTGCATACTCACTTAAAGATCAGAAATTTTCTGCAGACAGGCCAAAAGGTCTTGTGATTTTGTGTTATTGACTATCACCTTTGATACATGCCAGGTTATTGCATTAGCAAGGAGAGTATGCCATTGCGAGCTTTGCTCTCGTGGCACTGTAAATTAACGAAACAGCCACACTCATTGTAGCTCATGTGAGGGTGACAAGATCTTGATCATCATCATTTTGCTTTTTTCTCAGTGTGATACTCAAGGCAGTTTACAGTAAATAAAACAAACAGAGTTATAAATTCACTCTCTGTAATAGTTGAAAGCAATTAAGCTATCAAAAAAAATTAAAACCAGTTAAAAACATAGGCCACCATTCTAGATCATCTACGTAGCAACATAACTACCTCAGTTGCATAGCTAGGTGGTACCTCCCAGCTTCCAAATCTTGACCTAGAGGGAGCAGCCATTGTAAGCAACAGGGATCTGTTGATTGGGTCTTGCAGTAGAGCGATGTTTCTAATCCCACCCCCCAAATAGTGATCTCCACTGAGAGGTGGAATTATGATAGGGATCCTGCTTCTGGCTGTCACATGGAGATCCCATGAGTCCACTGTTTCCTGACTGACAGGAGAACAGACCCCTGTCACTTGCAGCAGCTGCTACCCAATTGAGGGACTTTTACAGCCCCTGCATATTCCCTACACTATTGGATACTTTGGAACTCTGAATACAAAACAGTTATGAATGCATAACTCCTGTTTAAATATTGCTTTTAATTCAAATTGTGAATTCTTACTCTTAACCATAAAAAAAAAAAAAAAATCCAGCACACTATGCAGGCCTGTTTCCCCTAAAAAATTACAATCAGCCTTCCATATTTGCAAGTTTCACTTTCAGAGATTTGTGAGTTTCTCCAATCCCTGCCCTTCACCTCAAGTACTTATTTTTTTGGAGAAACCTTCCCTCTCAGTGACTGTGCAGCCCTTTAAAAACCTTCCTCTGGTCCTCTTCCTCCTCCACTAACTGCCGCCTGACCAGCTAAGGATGGCTCACAGCCCAATTTCTTAGCACCACAAACCCTCTCCAGATGTCCCACACACACCCAAGGAAGGAGATGGGTCAGAGAGAGAAGATATAGGGCTACCATACCCACTCACTTCCTTTCCCTGACTTAATTTGGACTGGGTGTCCATTCTCTACCTTGGCCCCTTCCCACATCTTGATGTTTGTGGTTTTCCCACTTTTGTTGAGGTCCTCTGCCCCTAACTCTAGTGAATGTGGAGGGCCAACTGTAATTCTCAAGGGCTGGCCAGAATATAAAGGACATCCCTTGCCTGCAGAAAGATAGTTTGGAGAGTGCCAGTCTGGGCACTCTCTGGGAAGGGAATCCTAAAGCCTGGGAGCAGCCACTGGGAAGGCCCTCCTCACCCATGTTCCTACCAGATATACTTGTGAGCGTGGTAAGACAGAGACAAGCACATCCTCAGAAGATCTCAACACACAAGAAAGTTTATTTGAAAGAACACAGTCCTTCAACTAACTCAAGCCTGAGCTGTATAGGGATTTTTCTATCACCACCAGTACTTTGAATTGTGCCCAAAAATGGACCAGCAGCCGCTGGAACTGTTGCAACAGGGGATTTACGCATCCCCTGTAACCAGCCCCAGATTGGCTGCAGCTCTTTGGACCAGCTGAAGTTTCTGAACACTCTTCAAAGGTCGCCCCATGTGGAGCACATTAAAGTAATCCAAACAGGGTGTAACTAAGGCATGTGTCACTGCGGCCAGGTCTGACATCTCAAGAAATGGGTGCAGCTGTAACTGTGCAAATGCATTCCTGGCTACTGAAGCTTCCAGGCTCTGGGTTGAGTCCAGGAGTACATACAAGCTGTAGACCTGCCTGTTCAGAGGGAAGGTAACAGGCTAAATCCCTATTCCCTGATTTACCTTTTCACTGACTAGGAGCACCTCTGTCTTGTCTCGATGAAGTTTCCTTTCCTTTGCCTTCATCCAGTCCATTATTGGTGAGAGGCACCAGTTTAGGGCCAAAACAGCTTCCTTGGATTGAAGTGGAAAGGAGTAAAAGAGTTGGGTATCCTCCCCACACTGCCCCAAAACTCTGGAGGACCTCTCCCAGCTGTTTCTTGTATAAGTTAAATGGCATGGGGGACAGAACCAAGCCCTGAGAAATCTCATAGGAGTCCCCCCACTATCACCTTCAGGGTTCACCCCTCCAAGAAGGAAGGAAACCACTCTAGAATAGTTCCTCCAAGTCCCATCCCAGAAGGATATCATGGACAATGGTAGCAAAAGCCACTGTGAGGTCCAGAAGAACCAACAAGGGACACACTGCCCCTCTCCAGTTCCCAACACAGTTCATCTAACCAAAGCTGTCCGTGTCCCATAATGAGGCCTGAACATATAAAAATATTCAGTTCTTTCTGCTACTTATGTATTGAAAAGTGAAAATTTGTAAGTGCACTGGTAGGGAAAGATTTGCCGGTAGTTCTTTAAAGGCTCAGTTCTGCTAGGTGAAACCAAGGCCTATCACATTCAAAATTCTGTTTCTAACTTTAGTCAAGGAGCCTAGTACCAAGGCAACAAAAGTGGCGTCTGCTAATTGGTTATCTGCAGCAGATGATACGAAAGCAAAAGCAGTAGCAGTTAACAACTCCCAAGTCAGTGGAGCATGGAATCTGCTCTGGATTTTATACCAGACTTTAAACGTGCTATCCAAAGTGCTGAACCCTATACCCAAATATTTTCAGGACTCTGGACAGCTCCTTTAAAGTTGAGACTAAAATCGAGAGTGAATGTACTAAGTCCCAGCCATGGTAGCCACCAGTGAGCAAACAAGTATCTTGGCTTTGAATAGAGAGAGCTTGTTTAGTCACAGTGTAGCTGCTGTTTTCATCCCATTCATCGCAAGCCATCTTGAATATGCCTATTTTTTTGGAAAAGGAGGAGAGAAGCAGGAGGTTATACTCAAATAAATATATTGACTTGCTTAATACTAGCCGCTGTAAAGTTGGCAGTATGGAAAGCTGCTGATAGACGGTTTGGAAGATTCTGGTTAGTTTTATAGCCTTTGGCTTCAATTCTACTGTTCTTTCCAACTAGAGTAAGACCACTGAATCCACGGGGCTTATATAAGTGCTGATTTACCATTTAACAATTGATTCAAGGAATCTATCTACTCAAGTCATCTGAGAGACAGTATTCTTCCATACGAGCCTATGTGGGTTTGAATCTTCTGGTAAGCCACCAACCACAAAGGGACATCTGGTGGGAACATGGGAGACAGGGCCTTCTCAATGGCTGCTCCCAAATTTTGGAACCTCTTTCTTAGAGAGGTTAGACTGGTTCCCCCTGCCTTGCTATCCTTTCAAAGGCATGTGAAGATCTTTGTGTTTCAGCAGGCCTTGGAGAGCTGGATGCTCAGAGGGAAGCGGACTTTCACGTGCTCCGTCATTTGTATTTATTATTCTCCTTTGGAATGTATTTTTTTTTCACTGCCTTTAATTTTATGGATAATTAAAGTACCTTTTTAACTTGTATTATGTGAATTATGTGATCTGTTTTGACCTTTGTAAGCTGCCACAAGTACCAGACTGGAAAAGGTAGGACAAAACAAGCAAAGAAAGAAACAAATAAATAAAATAATAAATTACCCCACCTCTGTTGGGTTGTCTTCTTCCTACCATGTATCTATGGGCTTTGAGGATGCCACATCTTCAGTCAAACAGAGGCTTTTGGATATAGACCTTCAAAAGCTTCAAAGAGAAGCACACGGACCTTGTTTTCCCCACTCGTTGGGTCTACCATTCCATCCTTATAAGGGAAGAATGTCCTATTTCAGTTGGTTGTTGTTAGTTGTTGTCGTTGTTGTGTGCCTTCAAGTCATTTCCGACTTATGGAAACCCTAAGGTGAACCTATCTTGGGGTTTTCTGGAGCTGAGAGTGTGTGACATGCCCAAGGTCACCCAGTGGGTTTCCATGGCCAAGCAGGGAACCACACCCTGGTGTCCAGGGTTGTAGTCCAATGCTCAAACTACTTACTACACCACGCTGCCTCTCTTTTCAGTTGCTTACCTATTCCCAAATACAGAAAAGCTTCCTCCTTGGCAAGGTTCCATGTTCTTTGTCCTAATTAATTAGGGGGGAGATACAAACAAAACCCCACTGAACAACCGATTCTGCCCCCTAACAATATTGAAGTTAAACTCTCTTATATTAATTCACTTATTGCATTTATATACCACTTTTCAATAGGGGGGCCCAAGGTGGCTTCCCAAACAGTTAAAAAGGTTTATAATAAAAATTTAAAAACTATTAAAATCGACCATATAGAATTGCAAAAAAAATCATTATGAAAACATACAAAGGTTTAAAAATAAATAGAAATATCCTAATAAAACTAGAAAGCTCTCCTGCTCGCACATTAAAAGCCAGCTTGAACAGAAACATTTTTGCCTATCGGTAAAAGGTGAACAAGAGGGAGGGGGTCAGCCTAACCTCCTGTGGAAGGGAGTTCCATAGGGTGGAAGCAGCCACTGAGAAGACTCTCTCCTCTGTCCTCACCAAACCAGCCTGAGACAGTAGCAGGACTGAGAGAAAGCCTTCCTCTGTGGATTTTTAAACTCTGGAGGTTCATATAGGAAGATAACAATTTTTCAAATATGTATTATTTCCTTGCAACCACTATCAAGGGACTAGGAAAGTCCTAATATTCTCAATTATTCCCTTTTTTCCCCCCGGGCTACTCCCTTGAGTCTCTTTTAAATATTCGGTGCAAAGTTTCCAACAAGAAGCAGATAGCTAAGTTTTTTAAACCTGTCACTCTCTCTGCAACAGAACAATGTTAACTATATGACTTTTTTTAGCTGTTTTAATATTTAGACATTTTATCGTGTGCTGTATGCTTTTCTATCAAATGTGTCTTTTAATCTGAGGATTTTACAGCCTATTGCCTGCAAATACATACAACTGACGATGATGATGATGATGATGATGATGATGATGATGATGATGATGGGATTAGCCAATAGAGTCAAGTCTCTGTCTCCCCCTCACCCGGCTGCCCCCTCGGAGGACTGATTTTCGTTTCTTCTGGAAAACAGTACTAGCAGTATTCCCCAGTGACAGTTTGGTTTGTCTTAATAATGCACAACCACTCACTTCATTTAGCAAAGAAAATGCCACAGTGTTTTCAAAGGGGGAAAAACACTATTTCCTTTTTTTTCCCCAACTCACTTTTCCATTTTAAAATGTCATTCCCCTCTGTTGTCAAAGAAATTGACACAGTTTTCTGGATCAGAAGGAAAGAAGGGTCGGACAAACTGGAACAACACCACTAGAAGGCACAGAAATCAGAATAGCAGGCTGCCTTTTAAAAAGGAAAGACTGGAGCAGTTTAGGCTTATATGGATGAAATGGGTTGTAGTCTGGGACATCGGAATTCCACCCTGGAAGGATGTTGCATTGAAATTGTTGGAATTTGCCTCCAAATAGTTGAGGCGAATTAGAGTGGTGGATTCAGAAAGAAAGAAAAAAATCAAAACAGTTGCATTTTATTCCATTTACTTTAATCACAGTGGCGAAGGAGGAGGAAAACGGAAGCATAACTCTCTCTGCATTAAAAGCTAACATCAGCATCTTTCACTGGGAAATATTCCTCTGAATTGGGATTATATATATATGTATATATATTCAGGGACATTTTTAATATCTCTGCAGACCACACGTCCAGCTTAGAGATTTAACGTTCCTCTTTAGGGTATTTTGATAAAACAGAAAATGGGGTGGAAAGAAAAGTATACTTCAGAAAGAAAATCTAATTTGAAATTGGGTACAAGGCCATGCAAAAAAAAAAATATTGTTACACAATCATCAGGGGGCAGCAAAAACCCAACCACCACTTCAAGATGCTCCAAAATGATTTGTCATCACAGATCTAAGACTTAATGTCACTTCTAATACTATGCTGGTCAAAAGTCCAAACACTGATTTTTTACTCAACCAGGCATGCAGTGGAATTTGATAGTCACCTGGGATAGTTTAGGGATTTTGAAGAGCCTGGAAAAATAACTTGGGGGACTGCCATGCCCAGAATGCTCCAGCAGCATGTCCAATGGCCATGGGCTTCTGGAAGTTCTAGTCCAAAATATAATTTTTCCATGCTCTGTTTCTGTGCCCAGTCCAGAGAAAACCATCCACCACTCATCTGGAGTGTTGCTATTCCTCAAGTCATTTCTGACATATGGCAACCCTAAAGGCAAATTTATCATGAGGTCTTCTGAGGCTGAGAGTATGTGACGCACCCAAGATCACCCAGTGGGTTTCCACAGCCAAGTGGGGAATTATAATCTAATGCTCAAACCACTACATACACCATGCAGGCTTTCTCGTCTGGATATACCATTATAAAATCAACCCCTAACTGTTTTTTCTCTTTTGGGAAAAATAAGCACAAGAGGATTGAACAATATTAAGTTTCAAGGGGAAGGAATCCAAAGCTATTCCTCACCGCTATTGGCTTCCATGATTTTCAAAACGGTCTCAAAGTCATATATCTGTTTCGGAGGCTTTCCCTTAGTCCTAAATCGCAATAACAATTAATGGTGAAAAGAAAGCACTCTGCATGTGCTCAGAGGGACCCATTTGCTTTGCAGTACATTTTTGCAGATGGCAGATGAAGCACCGTAGAGGACCTGGGCCCTACCACTACTTCAACCATATTTGACCAGTGCTGAGCAGGAACAGCAGTTGCTTTTTGGAATGCTCAAAATCTTGTCTTTCATTCTCTCAAAAAAAGGGAATTTTACTTTGGGTTTACACTGAGGGATCAGCAGATCACCACCGGGCCAACATTCTCACATTTGGAAAAGCAGTCAAAGATCCCAGTTCAACAAAGAGAGCAAAATTCTTGGGTAGGTGGAGACTTTAAGCCAGAATCTTCTTAACCCAAATTCATTGGGAAGGTCAGAAATAATCCAGGGAATAAGGAATACAAAAAACAAGCAGGTTTCTTCATCTCAAAACTGAACATCTCTGGATCCCAGGGCATATTTACTCAAGTGTAACCCTCATTCCCACTGTAATTGGTAGGACTTTTGGTAACATGCTATTCGTCTTTTAGCAGTTGTTTCAGTTGCAAATGGTCCTAGTCCTCCAGAGACAGACATGAGGAAATTATCGCAAGCATTATATTCTCTAGCAGTTGTGAACAAAATATTTCAGCTGAACTGATTGCCAAAGTGAACTTTACATGTGAGTAGTGTCACATTGCTGGTATTGGGAGAATTAGTACTGGTTTAAATGGGTCCTAATGGTCCTTTTTTGCTTAGTAGCATAAAGGGTTATTTCTGAGTAATACCACAAGAGGCTTCTCCTAAAGACAGAAGTTCTCACAGGGTGTCTATGGAATATTATTGCAGGACAGGAGCTAAGAGTAGATTATCAGATGCATTGCTCGATAATATATAATAGGATAGATGCTACAGCTAATAAAACAGGTCTTGTTAACCAGGCAGAGAATTTAATCAATCAATTTAAATAAAATTAATTGGTGGCCAATTTTCATATTGTTGCAAGTATCAGAGGAGTTCCTTCCTTAATAGATTAAAGAAGGAAGAATGTATTCTAGGGAAACAATTACATTACTTAAAAAGAAAAGGACATATTTTAAAAATCCCTGTTATAGTGCCAGAGTTAAAATAAATACCCTGGGGAGGAAAAAAAGAAGTACCGGTATGCCTCAAATATGTATCCTTAATGATTAAAAAAATTGCACCTCTGAGGAACTCAAACCTTCAACTAATTTGTCTAGTGGTTAAATCCATTTAAATTCGGCACCTAAAAAAAACTGCAGGAAATATAATTCTGAGCAAATGTCTTTATGTCTGAGTATGCATGCCCATAGTGGATTGTAGCTTTATGATATGGATGCAGTGAAAGATATATGAGCCAATTATATTAACTACAGAGGACACATGAATTATAAAGCTTTTTTTTTTTCTTCATCCTACCCATATGTCAGGAAAAAGCTAAATTCAGTCCAGAGAGGGCTCCATGTGTTGCTGTTTACAAGACTTCTCATGATCCAACAGTTCATTCAATAAACAAAAGAAGAGTGCATACTTAAGATTGCTTAAAGACAGCTCAGAAAAATTATCTCTTGGACTACAACTCCCAGACCACCTCCACTGCATGACTGGGTGATTCTGGAAGCTGCAATCCAAAAGGTAGCTTTCCCCAATGCTATTCTTAACTTGTAAAGGAATGTTCACAGATGGGGGGGAAAATGGTAACCAAAACAATCTGGAGGCTGGCTCCTTTTCTCGACCAAAGAATTTGGGGACTTTTTAGTTTGTAAGAAAGAAGACTAAATGGGGATATGACATGTCATTAGAAAATTATGCCTGGCATGGAGAAAGCAGACAGACAAAGAGCAATCTTAGTTGCTGTCTTGTAATGCTAGGGAGCCATCCCATGATGTAGTTTGGAACAGATTAACGAAAATACTGCCCGATGCAACATTTTGTTGGCTGTGTGGCAAAGGTTTCTGACTTCTATGGTCTGAAAAGAGACCAATATCAAATTCAAGGAGGGGGGAAGATTGATTCACACCTATTAGCCAAGGAAGCTAAACAAAACCTCCATATCTGAAGGCATTCTACCTCTGAATAACAGCTGCTAGGGAGCAAAGGGCAAGAGGCAAATTCCTCTGCCATGGAGATCTATTTGTGGTCATCTAGTGTGCAGAGGAGGGCAACCAAGATGATCAATGGTCTGGAAACCAAGTTCTATGAGGAACAACTTAGAAAATTGAGTATGTTTAGCTTGGAGAAGGGGAGGCTGAGAGGTGACAGGAGAGCCATCTTTAAATATCTGAAGAGATGCCAGGTAGAAGATGGAAGGAGCTTCTTTTTTGCTGCTCCAAAAACTAGACCATGATTCAAATTACAAGATCCCACCTGAATATCAGCAACTTTTTGACTATAAGAACTACCTCAGAGTCTCTACTTACTTGGAAGTCTTTAAATAGAGGTTGGATGGGCATTTTGAGGAGTGCTGTAACCCTGTATGGGCTGAACTAGATAGCCTTTGCATTCCCTTCCAGATTCTGATTCTATGATTCTAGTTGGGCACTGTGAGAAGCAGGGATTCAATTGGGAAGGAAAATATATGGCCTTCCAGATGTTGTTGAAATGCAACACCCATGCTCCCTGACCATTGGGTATGCTGGCAAAGGCAGCTGGGAATTACAGCAACATCTGGAGGGTGACGGGATTCCTATCATCAGATCAGAAGGGACTTCCTTTTGGCTGATCAACAGGTATAACTCACTGGGGTTCTTGCAATCTTACATTTGAATCCCATTCCCTACAAAGTTTATCTTCTGAGACTACAACTCCACAAGTCTTGCAGTAGCGGGTAATTTTAAAGAGCAATTTTTCCAAGTTCTACTTTGGATGTCTTTCTTTGCTCCTAATCTGGCCCTGAAGTCAATGCTAACCTACCCAACTGCTGGATTTCTCTAGGGGAGTTTCTAAGAACTGGAATAGATTTTTTTAAAAAAAAAACAGTAAAAATCAAGGAAAGGGTAAAAAGGAGAAGAGAAAGCTACAGGTCAGGTCTCTGGTCCTAAATACATTCTCAGGCCCCCCTGACTTCAAGAAAATTGATTTCCGGACAATTTGGTATATTGCTGACACCAGAGTTGTACGGATTCTTAACTTCTAGGGCTTATACAATAGCTGTTTTCTAAAGGAGGACCAGCATGATGGGTATCCCTCTGTATAAATATAACTCTTCTGTTGCCAAATGTTTGCTGGTGGTTCAGGAGACAGGCACTCTCTACATACTCAAAACCCTTTCCCTCTCTATTTAACACCAAGGGTAGCAAGGAGCAGAATTTCAGAGAGAAGTCTAAAATCCTAAACCAATGTGTGGAAAAGAGTGTGAGGGTGGAACTGCGTTCAGGAACAAACCCTGAGCCAGCAGGCCTTGAATGGTGATATGAAAAAATAATCCTATGAAAACGCCCTGGGTTGTAAACCTATGGACTTCTTTCTTATTGCCCAGATAGGACTGAGCTGTGTGACATAAACCCTATAGCTATTTTCTTGGGGAGCAGATCCTATTTAGGGTACCTTAGCAGCACTTACTTCTGAGTAAACAGTCCGACTGAAGCAGACAAGGTCTTTCCAATTGAAGCAACCTTGCTTCACAAGTCCCATCAAAATCAAAACAGCGTTTGATTCAAATCTCTGGGGTTTAGACTTTAAAGAGCTCCTGTGCGCTAGACTTTTTCTTTTCTTTTCTTCATTGGGGAGAAAGAAAGGACAGCAACTAATCACACTGGAGTGTTTTTCTGTCCGACTTAGATCCATGTGCTTAGCGAAACAGATCTATTAGATTTATTTTACAGGCCTGTTTATTCACCTAGAAAGTGAGACTTCAAAGTCATGACAGTCTAGGAAGTCTGAACATTTCCCTCTCTTCTGGCATAAAATTCCCTTTTTTCCCCCGAAGTGAGAATTTAAAAAAGACGGGAAAATAGCCAAGTGAATAAAGTAGAATCTACAAGTGGGGAAAATACACATCTGCACACAGGGGAAAAAGAACCAATGGTTTTTTGAAAAATGAACTACGGATTAATTGATTGATTTTAAAATATTACTATTTCCCCTCTTGTTTTCAGCCTGGTTTGTTAGCATAGAAGTTATTAGACGCTCACATTTCTATCACTCCAGAATATAGTCTCACTTGGATTTAGCGAAGATGAAGAAAAGGGAGGGCCTGTCAAAAACTGTTCAGACTCCTCAAATCTTTTGCAGAAATTGGTTAATCTTCATGATGCCTTTTTTTTTCTCCTCTCCTTTTTCCTACAGAAAGACAGACATGCATCTTGCCGAAAAACTACTCTAAAACCAGGATAGTAAGTGTGGAGGCTGGAATTCTGTCTTCTCCTTCCCAGGACATTTCCTTCCAAACCCCCAAATTTCTAGCTTTGCAGAAAATGCAACTCGGAAAATTATTGCAGCCAAGAAAGAAAGAAGGAAAAAAAGGGAGGGGGAGGTAAAGAAGTTAGGAGCGCCTTGAAGACCGATTTATATTTTAGCACGAGTTTTTCGGGGCATTACTCCACCTCTTCCAAGACTCTGAAGAAGAGCCTCAGAAATGAATTGACTGATCTGAGAAAAAGCGCATGCTAAGACATAAATATGTTATTCCTATAATGCGCCTAGATCTCTTCTATGGGCCGTGTTCCAATCCCCTGGGTCCCTTTCCTTGCCCCTTGGATGCCCACCTTGTATTTCTCAACTGAAGTTGTAAAGGACTGAGACGCTCCAATATTTGGGGAAAGAAGAAAGATGGCCTTTGGAGAGGACAGATTTCACTTGCAGCCAAGGGACCTGTTTTTGGGGAGGGTACAGGGCCTACAAAGCTGCCGCAAATCCGCTTCTCTTTCTGCCCCAGAGATGGCAAATGCGTTTGCGTTTTTCTAAAAGTCCTTTTTCTGAGTAAGGACTGGCGCTCACTCCCCAAATCCCGCGGCAGAGCTGCATAGTGCGGATGGCCCGGCCTTAACGCGCGACGCCGCTTTCCCATTCTCAAACTGATCATCCTTTCTGCAATTTCCACGAAAAATTTAGCAAGGTTAAAGGGGGGCTGCTTTCACAGACCGACTTCCTCAAGAGTAAATCCCGCTGAAATAACTGCCCTCTCGGCAGATCTATTAGAGCGGATTGGGGCATCCTTGTGCGTGCAGAAAGAAAGGCCATTTCCACACTAGCCTGTTATAGCGCGACGATTCCACTTTCAACATCCTCTGGAATCCTGGGGTTTGCAGTTTCGGGAGGGACCGGCCGGCGGTGCAAACCCCAGGATTCCAGAGGATGTTGAAAGTGGAATCGTCGCGCTATAACAGGCTAGTGCGGAAATGGCCAAAGTCTTAAACTGGCTTAGTTCCTCAGTTTGGACGCTAATCTCTTCCTTAGTGCCGAGAAATAAGCCTTGCCCTGCCCTGTTCACGTGCAGGCAGGATTCCCACGTGAATTCAGGTCAATTTAGCCCCCTCACTTGAATTTGTCCTTTTTCTCAGCCAGGCCTCCTCTGTTGGAAGTCGCCTCTCGTTTTGTTTTTAATCCTTAATTTTCGAGGTTTGTAACTTCTTTCGGACAAACCGTAAAAATTCACACAGACATGCGACTTTTTTTTTTCTTTTTTTGGAGGAGAAATAAACAGCACTGATTTATTTATTTTTTTTCCAAGAATGAGTACAAAAGTTAAGACCACATAAGACATACGAAACGGGAGGCAGGATTTCAAAAGCGGTTTGTTGGTTTGTTGGTTTTAGAGTGGGAAACTTATTTTACAAAAAGAGGAAAACTTTCATGGTTCGCTCTCTTTAAAAAAAAGAAAAGAAAAGTATCTGATACTTTTAAAACGCCCCCTTTCTATTCCTCCTGTCCACAAAAATTCACAAAGGCGAACAAAAAAATAAAAAATAAATTATTCCTATTTTTAAAAGAGAATTCCTTTAAAAAGAAGGGGCTTCAAAAAAAATTTACACGAAAACGAAGAGATGGGGGGAAAATGTATTTATAATTAAAATTTTGGGTGGGTGAATATCGATGGACGAAACGGGGGAGGGGGTGGAATAGAAATAATCCAGTGAACTCAACTTTAAATATTATATTAATGGCTTTCCAGTAAGCCAGAATCGAAATCCACACATATTTACAACACAATGAACAGAACATTTCTTCCCCGCAACACACTAAAACAAATCAGAACCGACACCACGACACGCGCACACACACATATTTATATTTTATATATAACGTATTTATAGTTTTTTTTTTCTCTCTCCGTTATTTTGGACCAGAATCCTACAAAAAGGTCGTCGTGGACCTGACGAACCATTTAGCGTCGCCGTCCAAGATGCCCAAAGACGTCTCTCCACTGTCTTTTCCTAAACTATCTGCTTTAACTTTATTTCTTTGTTTAAAAAAAAAAACCTTTTTCATGTCTTGTTTTCAAGTAGAATTCACTTGAACGGAGAGAAATAATGAGGGTTAAAAAAAAAAGAGGTTGGAGAGGCTTGCATGGAGGGAGAGATTTCCCCCAGTTTCTCTGTGTTTTTGGATTTTTAATAAGAAGTTGTTAAAAGGATAAAAAGAAACAGGCGCTCCAGGCTAGGCGCGGCCTGATGCGCATCCTATAAGGACCCCTCCCCGTCTGTCTGTCTGTCTGTCTGTCTGCCATCAGGATCGGGTCAATATTTGGCGCAGTCATAGGAATAAGGGGAGCTGGCGTGGCGGTATATGGAGGGCGCGGCTCGATAGGGGATCTGACAGGCGGAGTTGGGGCTCACCTGAGGGTCGCTCAGCGCCGTCGAGGTCTCCAGCCCGAGCCGGTGGGTGTTGAACATCTCCCGGACGTTGGGGAAGTTCTGCTGCTGAGCCCCGAAGGCGTGGCCCGGCAGGTGGGAGCCCAGATCCGACGTGTGGTTCAAGTACCAGGCGGCGGCGGCGGCGGCCGCTCCGCTTTGGTGATGCGCGGAGAGGTGGGGATGATGGTGTTGGTGGTGGGGATGATGGTGCGCGTTGCCCTCTGGCGGCGGCGGCGGCTGCTGCGGCTGCTGCTGCTGCGGCGGTTGCCCCGACGGCAAGTTCAGGCCGGCCAGGGGCGAGGAAGGCGTCCCGTTTTGCGCTTGCTGCTGGTCGGAGAGGGAGCCGTCTTCCAAGGTGGCCGAGACGCACATGTGCGCGTTCCGCTCGCCCGTGTAGAGGCTCATGGCGCGCATGCTGCACTGGTAGCTGGCCCCGGCCTCCCCCAAGCCCCCCTGGCTGCACGCCTGGCTGTAGATGGCCGAGGAGGGCGCGGCTTGGGCCTGGCCGTAGCCCAGGGGCAAGGAGGACACCAGCCCGGGCGTCCGCCCGACGGGGCTCAGCTCGCCGGCTGGAGAGGTCCTCAGAGTCATGATGTTCTCCACGCTGAAGCCCGACGAGAGGCCGTTGGAGCCCGGCCCCGGGTGGTGGTGAGGGTGGTGCCCGTGGTGGCCCTCGCCCGGCAGCGAGTTCTCCGTGGAGCCCGACGGCGTGGAGGCCACGCTGCGGGGACTGTCCTGCTGGAGGCCGCCGCCGCCGCCGCCTCCTTCGGGACTGAGGGTCTCCACTTTGGTGATGACGGGCAGCTCCGGGGACGAGGAGGCCTCGCTCTTGATGACGATCTTTTTCTCCGACGGGGCGGCCCGAGCAGCAGCAGCAACAACATTAGAGGAAGGAGGCGCCAGGCCGGACGAGGAAGAGGAGGCGGCCTGGGGGTGGTGGTGAGGATGGTGGTGGTTGTGGTTGCTGGACGGCGCCTCCTTGGAGGCCAGTCCCCCGGGCCGGCTTTCGGGGCGGGCTCCGCTTTGCCCAGGTGCCTCTCCCGCCCGGCGTCCTCTTTCTCCTTGGCCACGTCTTTCTTCTTGAACCTCCGGCGGCGGCGGAGGAAGGAGCCGTTCTCGAACATGTTGTACGAGTCCGGGTCGAGGGTCCAGTAGCTGCCCTTGCCGGGCTTCTTGTCGTCGCGGGGCACCTTGACGAAGCACTCGTTGAGCGACAGGTTGTGGCGGATGGAGTTCTGCCAGCCCTGCTTGTTCTCCCGGTAGAAGGGGAAGCGGTCCATGATGAACTGGTAGATCCCGTTGAGCGTGATCTTCTTCTCGGGCGCGTTCTGGATGGCCATGGTGATGAGGGCGATGTAGCTGTAGGGGGGCTTCACCAAGTCCTTGGGGGCGGCCGGCTGGTGGTGCGGGTGGTAAGGCCCGTACGAGCGGCCCATGCCCGCCCCGTACTGGTCCGGGTGGCCCGAAAAGACCCCCATGGAGCTCGCCATCGGCCCGTACGTCCCCGCCGTCCGGTAGTAATTCTGCTCGCTCAGATAGGGCACCACCCCCAAGGCGTTGGGGTCCGAGACTGAGTAACGCGCTTGCATGGTGGTGGCCAAAAAGAAAAGAAGAAAAGGCACCAGAAACGCCCGACGTTCTTTTCCCTCCGACGTTAGATCCCGAAAGTCAGATCGAATCGATCGGAGGGAGGGGGCGGTGGAAAAGCCCGGAAAACGGACACGGGGCCCGTTCGGGGAAGGAGAGCCGCCTTCCTCGGAGCAGCAAATCCACTTTTTAAGCCCTCCAAGGGGGAGAAGAAAATCGTTTTAGAAGCAAAACGGGCGCGCCATCCTTTTCCAGCGCCTCTCTCTCTTGCAAAACTGGCCGGAGGTCTTCCCCTCTGGCGCTCCGCTTCGCTTTTCCTCTCTTTCCACCCCCCTCTCTCACCCCCTTCCTCGTTTGTCAAAATTCTGGCGGGGGTGTTGCAAACGAGAAGCGGGAAAAAAGGAGAAAGGCCTCGGTGCAAAAGATTCGTTCCAAGGCCCTGGGAAGCGGGCAGGCCGCGAGCAAAAGAAGACGGAAGAAAAATGCGTCCAAAGGAGGCAACAAGGAAAGAGACCCCAAATCTGGATCTAGTCGAGGCGTCGTCGCGGGGGTGGCTCCCCCCTCCCCAAAGCGCTAGGACGAAGACGCCCTGGGAGTAAAGTGTCGCATTGGGAGCGACGGCGGCTCCGTTTTCTCCCCGGCGAAAGCGAAGCGGAGGCAGCCCGCGCGCGTCCGAGGCACACAGCCACTCCGAATCAAAACAAACCAGGGCTCACGGCGGAGGCGCGCCCCCGCGCCCGCCCGGAACAGCCGCCGCCGCCGCGCTCGCCCGGGCCGAGGCAATTCGGAGCCAATCCGGAGTCACTTCGGGCGCGCGGGCGGCGAGGCGGCTCCGGGTCGGGCGGCGCGAGGCGACCTCTCCCCATCGAGGACCCGGGGAAAACTTTCCAAAACTTCTCTTGCTGACGGCCAGTTTTGACTCCTCGACGGCCACGCCTCCCCGTCGGAGGTCTCCGCCAATGGGCGCCGCCGTCGGCCTCCCGGCTGGCCAATGGGAGAAGGCGAGAGGAAGGCGCCGCGAGGACAAGCCGGGACTCCGGGACGCGCTGGGGAGGAAAGCGGAGTTTTTCCCGGGGGTCCCGTCGAGGCGAGAAAAGGGGCAGCGACCCCGGGGCAGAATCGGGGATCGAGCTGGTGTGGCTCGAAAAGCTTTAAAAAATAATTAGTAATAATAATCATTATCATCATCATCATCATCTGTTTGCTTTCAGCCTTCCAGCCCCAATTTTGTTGGTTGCTATTTTGCGCCTTCAAGCACAGCCTAAGGAGAACTTGTCATGGGGGTTTCTGAGGCTGAGACAGTGTCACCCAGTGGGTTTCCACGGCCCAGCGGGGAACCGAACTCGAGTCTCCAGGGTCGTGGTCCAAAGCTCAAAGCGCTGCCCCACCTTGGATCGATGTTGTTGTTTCCTCCCCAACCCAAAAGGATGCCTCCTGAATCCAACGTTGGATAGGGCTTTGTGAACCCTATTAATTCCGTAGGTCTGCTTTAACGGAGAGAACCGGCTCCATGCTAATACTTTTCTTTTAAATAAAACCATTGGAATTCCGTGTTCAACTTTTCTTGAAGCCCCAGACATGAAACCCCCCAGAAGGAGAAATCTAAACTTCTTCAAAAATAGCAAATTTTACTTTCCGAAATCAAGAGCCCTGAGAGTTTTAAATCCAATCAGCCCACATTGCGCACGAACTGCTAAGAAGGGGGCCATAGTGGCAATAAGAATGCCGCCCTCGTAAGTAAACCACTGCTGTTTTTTTTCCCCTTTTCGAAAAGGACCCCTTGGAAAGACCCAAACCCTCCGTGGATGCGTTGGCTGCCCATCAGGGGGGCGAACTGATCCCTCCCCTCCCCGCTTGTTTTTGCAAAAAGGACGTCGGCGTTCCCCTCGATGGCGTTCGCGGAGGGCTCTCTTTGACACCTCGGTCCTAAACTCCTTTGGCACTTTGGTCCTTAATAGCTGGGGCTACCTGGGGGGCGGGGAAGGGGGGAAAGGAACCGGGTGTTTACCCCCCGGCGCCCGCTTGGAATGGAACGCAGTTGGAAGCAGCGTTAAAAAAGAAAAAACTTCGCAAATACCGGTACTTCAGGTACGTTTTCCCCTTCTTTTCTTCTTCCTTTCTTTTTTCCCCCAAGGGCCTTCAAGGAGGGAGAAATGGGTCTCCGGGCCCCCTCCCCTCCGTCTCTCGCCCCCACCCTAATTATTCCATTAAGAGGCAATCAGGGTCTCTTAATTACCGAGGTGAGTTGGCAGCTTAGGTGCCATTTTTCCATAAGTTCCAAGGAAACTGAATCCCCATTAGTTGACCATGAAACAGAATTGCAGAACCAAGAGGGGGGTCATAATTTTCTTCTGCATCTCCCCACCTCCTCCATTAACCTGTTTTGAACTGCAGCCAAGCGATATGATTTAAAAGTAACATTCCCAAGCATTCCTTCCTTCCCTTCATTTTGTATTTAGATGTCTGTTCCTACAAAGCCTTCCCTTGCTGGGTTTTTTTTTAATTTTTAAACGGCCGATCTATAAAAAAGGAGGGGAGAAGGGTCGTTCCACGCGTCGCCCTCCCACTCGAAGCAGGTCTACTCCGGAGTAAGCACCCTCTAAGACTCCCGTCTGGGGGCAGCGGGCGAAAGGAGAGGTTTGGGGAAGGGGAACCCGACAGTGCCGCTCCTGGGCGAGTTTTACTCGCGAGTAGGTACTCACCCCCATGATTCAGGGGCTGAATATGTATGGCATTCCAAGTGGAGGTGGAAAAAGTCTCCAAAGGATCGAGAACGGGCGGTAGTCACCTGAACGCTTCGTTTGCGTTTTGTTTCGGGTTTTATTTTGCAGTGGGTGAGCACTCTTTATTTGTTGCCAGCCCTCCACCGTTTCCTAATATTTTTTTTTAAGGCCCCCCTGTTTTTCCAGGCACACCCGCTTTCCCCATTTGCTACCTTCAGCTTAACGCGTTTGGAAGGAAGAACGAAAATCGGGTATGCCTTTGCAACGCGTTGCCACTAACGCGTCCGCTCCGAATTGCGTTCGACGGGGCTTTCTCGCAGGCGAGGGTGTCACTGAGGCTCGTAGCCTTCGGGGCTTAAAAATCAGCCTCGGGGCCAGTGAGGGAGCCGAGCGAGGTCGGGGACAGGACAGGTTGAAAATTCCGGAGGGGTTGGGGAAGAGAAAGGGACTAGGGTTCGAATTTATTGGACTAGAGTAGGTGGTGGAAGTATTGCATTGACAACGCTCCTGCGCAAAAATTATAAAAGGAATATACATATAGATAATCATAAGCTGTAGCTACGCTCGTCTCCAAAGAGGAATACGTGTACACCTACCTACCTTCCCCCAGAAATCGATCACTAACTGGTGGAAAACCTCGCTTTGTTAGTCTGGATCACCAAGCAAAGCGAATTGTAGCACCTTCGAGACGGAGAGAAAGGAGACGCATCTTGGAAAGTCCTTTGCTACCAACTTTCTCCTCTCAGTCTCAAAGGTGCTACGAGATCCCCTTGCATACTGGTGGAAAATCGGAATGATCTGAGTTCTTAATGAGAAATATATAGGGGTCTATGGGGGCGGCGGAAATGAGGACGCTGCACCCCATAAAATAAGATCTTTGCCTCCCAATGAATTGTGACTTGAATTCCCACATTTCCCAGCATTGCAGCAACTTAAAACTTCAGTTGATCGTTTAGAAACAGAGGGTGGGCAATACCCGAAAGACACCAAATCCTGGCTGATCTTGGGAAGCTAAAGAGGGCCTACCCTGGTTATTATTTGGATGAG
This sequence comes from Ctenosaura bakeri, assembly GCA_948474755.1. Classification (NCBI taxonomy): domain Eukaryota; kingdom Metazoa; phylum Chordata; class Lepidosauria; order Squamata; family Iguanidae; genus Ctenosaura; species Ctenosaura bakeri. The sequence goes on along the minus strand of CAOLHI010000405.1, from coordinate 317,937 downwards.
AGCCCTGAAACGATAACCAAGTGCTGTGGGCTGTATTTCAGAGGAAGGAACTGGTAGCCCACCTTGCCTAAGAAAACCCTACGACATTCTTAGGGTGGCCATAAGCGGACAGAGGACTTGAAGCCAGAGAAAGAGAGAGCACAGAATGTTTGCTCCAGCGAAAAATCTTGAGACCATAAGACTTACTGTTTTAGATCCATAAGTAAATTATGACTTACTAACTAATATGATGAATTAGCTGCCCCTCCAAACCCGCCCACAGTTATCTTGAGAAGTCTCCTTGAGCTAAGTAGCCTTTATTTCTAAGGATATGTGTTGGATTTCACTGAAAGATGTCTCATGGAGTGATAGATGATGGTGATAGTCATAAGGATGATTCAGCAGCGATGATAGTGGCAATATTATCCAGAGCTTGGAAAAGTTCCTTGCATGGATTACAAATGCCCAAACCCCCAGCCAGCGACTAGGCACCCACACCCCAAGGAAAGGGACCAGCAAAGAGACCCGGGGGGGAAGTGAACCCAGCAAATACAAGAGGCCTGAAAGGTTTTTCAGTGACGCACTCTCTGCAATGAGAGAAATTCGGAGAGGGATGGAAGAATTCATCCAGGGGGGCAGAATTCTTATTTGGGGGGGGACAATGTTCCCATTTTGTGAGTGCACCTCTAGAGAAAGACAGAAGGACCCTCTCTCTTAGCGATTTCGATGGCCAATCCTGTTCGTAGAAAAGGGAAAACAGAGAGGTGTCTTCTAATGATGGAAAAATTTATTTGGATTCGCAGAAACTATTTCTCTCTCTCTTTTTTCTTTTTTCTTTTTTTTTCTCGGTTAAAAATTTTGCCAGAGCCCTTCAGGAAAGAAATCAAGACTCCACCAGGACGAGGGATGAGGAAAGAAGCGTGAAAGAAAGAAACAATGAATCCCAAGGAAGTTGAAAATATTAAATTAACGAACGTTGGAGCTTCAAACTCTCACCCTTCTTTTGCTGGAAGCCCGCATGCAACCACAATTAAAACATCCAGTCTTCCCAATATGTCTGATTGAATCTTTTTGGGTGGAGGTGGGAAGCAGATTAGTGGAGGGCGGGTTGGTTTTTGCAGAAATTTAAAAAAAAAAAAGACAGGCAGTTTTATTTAAATTTCAGTAGGCACCAAAGCTGCTTTTAAAACTGGGACGAAAGAATGGAGACAACCCTCTTTCCTTTTGGGAAGGACAGACCTTGTCTATGTATTCCTGCCTTCCGATGCTGAAATTTCTGGAATGAGGTGGTTTGCATCCAGGTACCAACAAGGGAAATATTTTGGGTTCCCAAACGACACCGTCTCTCGCTCTCAAACACCCACACGTCTTTAATAAACTCCACAAAGCCATTGTTCCAATATTTTCTTATTTTAAAATCGCAACGCCTATCTGGATCACAAGAAAACCATGACAGGAGCGATATGTCCTTTTCTACAAAGAGTAAATTTTTAAAAAAATATATGGTAGCAAGCTTTCCAGCTATACAAAGTCCTTCCTCAAACTTTTATTATTCAGAAAAAAAAATTAAAAGAAGTTGCATAAGGTTGTGTGGCATTTACCTTCACATAGATGGCTTCCTCCTTTCCTTTTTTAAAAATACACTTATTGCTGCAGCTTCTTCGGGCTTGGCGATGCTCTCTGTGTCTTCGCATTGTTTACTAGGAAAAGACAACACTAAATAACGCCAATTGCTTTGTATCAAGTCGAACTCGCCTCCTGCGTCCGCTCCGGGTTCGAATTCCTGGAGTTTGGTGCCCTCTATAGGTCAAGGGGAGGAAATTAGAAGATAACCCTAGAAACAAAATCTTAATTTCTATGGCATGGCAAAAACAGAGGCAGCGACATCTTCTGGATTTTTCTCAGCAGTGCACAGGTTGTGGGAGCCACTTTGAAGCCCATCTTCAAATGCAATGCAGTAAAAAAAAATATGCATAAATAAATATATCATGAGTACGATTCAGCAGCAGGGATAGCAGTATTATCCAAAGCTTGGAAAAGCCACTTTCTAACGAGCATTACCTATGAGTAAATAAAATAAATAAAATCCTGGGCAATGCCGGGTATATACATTAGATGAGTATAAATTTTGCAATTACACAACTATAAAGAATAGGCAAAAAGCCAAAAAACAAACAAACAAACACTAACTTTACTACATTACTACATTAAAGAAAAACAGATAGAACTCTAAAGAAATAAGAAGAAGATATCATATATATATTAATAAATATATATTGTATTTCATGCTGTTCACCGCCTCGATCCATGTGGAGAGGCAGGATACAAATATTTTTTATTATTATTATTATTATTATTAACCAAAAAATAACTAACACACACTTTGTTGTTGTGGGCCTTCAAGACCATTCCAACTTAAGGCGACTACATATGTCTTTAAAAATGGTGATTTTTCAGGTTTTATATGGTTTCCAGCTTTCTCAGTGTACACTCATTTATACAGTGAGAAGTGTCTCTTATCCAAACATTATTTCAGGCCCTTCCACTGCTTCTTTATCTCAATACCAAATACTAAATCCTACAATCAGCATATTGTTCTCTTTGGCCATTCTACCCTACACTGTTATAGGCCATTTCCGCACTACTCTGTTATAGTGCTGCTATTCCACTTTCAGTATCCTATGGAATCCTGGGGGTTGTAGTTGAGGGAGGGACCTTTAGAATTCTCAGTCAGAGGGCTTTTTGGCCTCAGGAAACTACAAACCCCAGAATTCCACAGGAGGTTGGAAGTGGAATAATAGCACTAGAACGGTGTAGCACAGAAATGGCCATAGTGCTGTTATTCCACATTCAACATCCTATGGGAATCCTGAGGTTTACAGTTTGGGGGGGGTATTTGAAATTCCCAGCCAGAGAGCTCTTTGGGTTCAGGAAACTACAAACCCCAGAATTCCACAAGATGTTGAAAGTGGAATAATAGCACTAGAACAGTGTAGCACAGAAATGGCCTTTATCTTGCAAAAAGAAACGTATTAATGGATCCCAAGCTTCCACAGAGAAATCAGAAATTCCTTCTATTTTTTTATTATTAATTTTATTCAAATTTCAACAAATAAAACAAACAGTAATTTTTGCACTGTTACATGTAATGTTATTCCTTCTTCCTTTCCTTTCTGGATTACAATTATTGATATTCCCTCTATTTATTATATCACCTATTGCAATAAAATGTTAATAATCTAAAATGTGTTAGTTCCTGCTATAAGAAATTCCTTCTTCTATTGACAAGCCAGCTCAGTGCAGTGGTTCCAGCATGGGACTCCAGCAACTGGAGACCAGGGTTCAGTTTCCTGGAAACCCATTGGGCTACACTCTCTCAGCCTCAGACGGAGGCAAAGGCAACCCCCCCTAACACAGTTTGGAAAGGACTCAAAGGCACAGGGCTTGCTCAGTGGAAAGCTAGCGAAGGCTCCTGTCCCTTTAATGGTTAAAGGGACAGGAGCCTTGGCCAGCTTTCCGCTGAGCAGCCCTGTTGCCAGTTCTACGGTCTGAGAACGGAGCTGGTTTTGCTTTGCATCCACAGTGTCCCTCCTGGGCCGCCGTAGCCCGAGCAAAAAGGCGTCATCGGCTACAATGTAGCTGGAGATCAAAGCAGTTGCTGTCACCGAACCAGGAGGCATGGAGAGCGGAGAGCAAGCGGAGTGCACTGGTAATTAACATCGTTACTTTGCTTGCTTGCTTGAATAAAGCAATAGGAAGGAGGAGGAAGGGAAGGACAGTAGCTGAGTGGCAGAGCATTGCTTTTGCATGCAAAAATTCCCCCAAAAGAACCCCAAAGATCAGAGAACAAGGGATCAACCAAGCCCAGAATTTGGAATAGTTTCCTTTTTGTATTGCAACCTCCAGAATATCCCAGTGGCCATGCTGTTCCGGGACTCTGGGAGCTGGAGTCCCAAAAAACAACTTTTCCAAGCCCCCATGAGCAGAATTGATATGCCTCTGAATGCCATTTCCTAGAGGACTAAAGAGTAAAGCAGGGAGGGACAAAGTGAGGCCCCTGGGGCCAGATGAGCCCCCCCCAGCTATTTTTGCAATCCTTGACCCCTCCAGAATTCTGGATCTTGGAAGCTAAGCAGGGTCAGCCCTGGTTAATACTTGGGTGGGAGACTGTCAGCACATAGCAGGTACAGTAGACTATGTTTCAGAGGAAGGAACTAGTTAGCAGAGTGTAGTGGTTTGACTGTTGGACCAGCATTAGAATCCTTTCTCAGCCATGGAAACCCACTGGATGACCTTGGGCAACTCACACTCTCTCAGCCTCAGAGGAAGGCTCTGAAGAAAACCCCTCTGACCAAATCTTGCCAAGAAAACCCCATAATAGATTTGCCTTATGGTCTCCGTGAGTCAGAATGGCCTGAAGGCATATCTAACGAGACAAATGGCAAAACCACCTCTGAGTGTTCCTTGCCTAAGAAAACCCTATGAAAAGTCCATGAGGTCACCAGAAGCTGACAGGTGGCCTAAGGGCACATGTGTGCACAGAACTCATATCCGCTGTGTTTCCATTCCCCTGGTAGCTTTGCCTGCCCCTTTTCTTTGGATGCCTAAGCTGTAAACTCTGAAAGCCCAACTGAAGTTTAAAGTTACTGTTAGAAATCCGGGGACTGGAGGAAAATTTCTTTGGAGAGGCAGAATTTTTATTTGGGGGAAGTGCTTTATTTGTCTCCCTCCTGATAGTTTGGAGAGAGGGTTGGTAATCTTCTGACTGTCGTCCTCTTCTTTCACACCCAGGGTTAGGGGTTTCAAAGTGGGACATCCGGCAAAAAATTTGGGACTACATGGAAGCAAATAACTTGGCTGATTTCCCAAGACCCGTCTATCACCGGATCCCCAATTACAAGGTAAAGTGGCATTTTCCACCGCCCAGTAAAATTATGGTAGGCAATTCCCGCTTAATTATCCTTAGATAACCTTAGTTATCACAAAATTCTACCATGTGACTTGGAATAAAGCTTCTCCCTCCCTGGCAGCCCCTGCTGATGCAAAATATCTTCCCCCAACAGGGTGCACCCAGTGCCTCCACAAGGCTTCCAGATTTGGGGGAGTTCCAAAGTGCCCAGACAGTTAAAGTCAACCCTGATGCTCCCCAGAAGAATGCCCGCTTTTTAACCTTGGAAGTGAGTACTCTTTCTTTCCATTCTCTCCCCTGTATAGGGTTCTTTCCAGCTGAGCTGCACCATCCAAACTTGTGACATCTTTCATAAAGCCAGGGAAGTCAAGGTGGACCCTGACAAACCTCTTGAGGGAATCCGACTGGCTGTGCTCCAGGTAAACAGATCCTCTCTCCAAGGTCAATTTTGCTCATCCTTGGGTAGACCCTGTCTCAGATTAAGAACATGAAGAATCTCAAATGGTTTGGACCAAAGGTGGCACAGAGATTTCTTTCAGCCATGATGGCTAAAGTGGGAACCACTTGATATGGACTGTCCTATTCCATGAGTTTGCCCAATCCTCTTCTAAAGCAGGGCTTCGCAAAGTGGTTGTCCATAGAGTGGTCTCACTGCAAGGACAATCAGCCACTGGTCCATGGAGAGTTTCCAGACAGAAAGGAACAATTGTAGCTAGTGGACACAAATCTGGTACTAGTCCCTGCCACAGTGCATAAAAAATTACTAGTTTCTTACATCAAATAGATCCTAAGAATCTTTGGGTCCTTTAGCAGGATTCTGTGGTCCACCTCTGGCAGAAGTGAACCACTGATTCATGCTAGAAGACCTAGAGATTCCTAGAAAGAACATTTTTTCCCATGGCAGAGGCAAATTGAGTAATTTTTTTAAAAAATAAAATAAAATATCCTGCTAATAATCAAATCCTCAAGTGCTGAACCTGCAAAAGTGGAGAGCCCACTGCATCTCTGCATGTGGATATTTACTCTATGCTGAGGGGCTGTTGGATTGCAGCCATCTTATGATATGTTACTTAAGATACTAATGTGTCATGTCTGAATCCAAATGCCAAACAATTCTAGTAACGTGCCTAGGAATGACAAACATCTCTTTCTTAACAATGGTGATAGTTATATAGGCAGAACACCAGCCAAGTCTCACCGTCAGGTTCTTACTTTTTTGCTCTTCCTATCTCTTCTTCTTTCAGGCAAGGAAAACCCTGTTGGTGCCCACCCCTCGCCTGAGAACTGGGCTGTTTAACAGGATTGTCCCTCCCCCTGGCGCAACTAAAGAAATCCTAAGAAAATGTGCTACCTCTCAGGTAGGATTTAGAAAGAAGGGATGTGGCTGAAAGAAAGGATTTGGTTTCCTAGGTGTACTCCCTTGGAATTTCCTTGTTGTTGTTACAAGGCCTTCAAGTCAGCATTGACTTACAGTGACCTTAACCCCAGGTTTTCTTGGCTACCTTGATTCAGAGGGTTTTGCCCTTGCCTTCTTCTAAGGCTGAGAGAGGCCCAAGGTCTCCCAATGGGCTTCCACGGCTAAACAAGAATCTGAATCCTGATCTCCTAGTCTATCACTCAAACCATTACACCAGGCCGACAATTTTCCACCGTGCTTTAGAAACTCTTTCAAAGACTTAGTCTACTGGGCATCAGATAGAGTAGTGCTACTCCAAGTGATGATCTCTGGACTAATGCTGGCCCATAACCCACCAACTGCTAGCTCCTGATGAGTCTCCAGGAAAGAAAGAAACAACGGTAGTCAAAGGACACAAATCTGATATGAGTTTCTGCAATGGGGGGGGGGTCTGTGTGGAATTGGTATCCCCACCCCCACCCCACATTAGATAGGTTGAGATGCACAGAGCTAGAAGATGGTAGGGATGTCAGCTTTCACTTCATTCCTGCATGCAAGAATGAATAATTTTAAATGCTTTCTCCTCACTGGGTAAGACAGTTAAAGAGTTTTGTGCGTTTTTGTTTAATTTTTCGCATTGGATTTTTTTTTGTGAGAAAATCATTTGTGCAAAAACTTTCTTATTCAGGAAAAAAAGCCAGCATTTTCCCCATGGATGTATATGTGCAGAAATGACTTTCTTTTCTGAACACAAAAATTTGCAGTTTTTGGTGTAACAACATGTTTGTTGAGCAAATGGTTTTGTTTTGTTTTTTTGGCAAAAGAGTCCCCAAATAGGAAAAATTTCAGTGTTTGACCATTCTGGTAAAGGTGTATCATGATCTTGATTTTTGTGAGTACATGCAAATGACATGTGGCGCATAAATGAATTAACAAAGTCAGTAGTAGCAGTCGATTTGCATGGGCTTACTGTCCCATAGCTCCTAAAGCAATGATTTGGTGCCCTCTACTGTTGAAATGTCTAATGCTTCTATGTGTTGTAGAAGATACTCTGGTGGCTTGGTTTATGTGTTAGTAGGTGGCAGCAAAAACCGGAAAGAGTTGAGAGGCACCTTAGTGATGAACGCGTTTATGACAAGCCATAAGCTGCCATGGACTGAGGTCTATTTCATTAGATGCATGAATTATTTCCCATAGATGGCAAGTATATATTTATGTCCATGGGTGTAAAAAAAAGTGAGACTAGGTTGAAGCGGTATGCTCACTCTCCCCCCTCCAAAAAAAATAATCTGTGAAAATAGTACCAAGGCCTAATTGCATGCAAATGACCATATCACCAATAGTTGATGGTATGAAGAAACTGGCAAGATGAATTAAGCATCAAATTTCTTGATAAGCTGTAGTAGATCAGCTTCATATTGGAATCTCCCCCTTGAAATTCCTTTGTATAAGAATGAATTCTTTATATAAGAATGGCCCCTTTCAGTTCTGCAACAGAGTGGAAAAAATTATATTACCGCAGCATATTTGAGATGGGCTTTCATTCAGCCCTGAGTCCCAGAAGTCTTAAGATCTGCAAAGGACACTTTGGATGGCACCCAAGAATAGCACAAAGCCCTTTCGTGTGTGTGTGTGTGTCTAGAGGCTTCTGTCCTCTTTCAACATACTTGTTGTGTTTTTCTCTCTTTTTGGCTGACATTTAGTGATTGCTCTCTTCCCACTCCTTCTTTTAGCTTTTCCTCTCTTTCTTTTTTCAGGGCATCAGGGATTACAGTGTACCTGTAGGTCTAGATGCAAAGGTCCAGGTAGACCTGGTGGTCGTTGGGTCTGTGGCTGTTTCTGAGAAAGGTATGTGGTGAAGGGGCCTAGAGCGTGGGGGAAAAAATGCTTTTTGGACAACAGAATATCTCTCCATGCTGGCTGGGGATTCTGGGAGTTACAATCCCAAACCCAAAACCCACCCCTCCTTTTTTTATCCTTTGTAGGGGGTTCTGGGAGTTTCTAGTCCCAAAAGTCATTTTGTCCCAGTTCACTTTCTCTTCCTTCTCTTTCTACTGCTCCTACTTTTTTTTCCTGGGGGTTTTGGAAACTGTAGTTCCAAAAAGTCAGCCAGGCCCACCATCTGTGATATTCCAAGTGGACATCCTTAAGTGGATATCATTTGGGTCTTGAACTCTCATGGCCTAGGATCCTTCTGCCTTGGCAACCCAGGATTCAGGGAGGGGGATGAGTGACTGTGGGATTTTTCATTCTGTGCACTAGTTTATTTGGGGATGGGGGGCTCTTTTTATGTCAGATGTGGGAACTGTTTATACACTTACAGGGGGAGTCTCTGAGACTCCCCCTGTAAGTGTATAAACATTGCTTCCTGAGGTCCTTTCCCAATACATAGCACAGTGATTCCACTTTAATTGCCATGCCTGCATCTTGTAGATTTGTGGTTTGGTGCGATGCTAGAAGACTTCTCTGATAGAGAATTCTGTACACTTCATGAAACCACGGGTCCCACAATCCTGTAAGATGAATCAATGGCAGTTAAAGGGGATTCATAGACCTAACATTAGTACAAAAGGGCTGCCTATGATCACTCTCCCCCGGGATCCACAGGCTGGCGGATCGGGAAAGGAGAAGGCTATGCTGACATGGAATATGCTATGATGGTCTCCATGGGAGCGGTGAAAGAGGACACGGTGGTTGTCACGGCTGTTCACGACTGCCAGGTAAGAGTTGCATCTTGCCCCCAGGTTGGGGAGAGAGGGGTTTGCTTGAGCTGAGTATAAAACCTGAGCTGTGAAACAAAGCAAATATCAATCAAGTTACAATGTTAGATCAGTTTTACCTACTGGCCAAGGGTCTTGATTTTTAAAGAACAGTCCCAGTGAGTCCTCTCACTTTTCCAGCAGCTTTTAAAATGTTCCAGTTTCTCCCTCTTCCTTTCATTGTTCCCCATTTGTCCTCAACTTAGGCCATTTCTGCACAAGTCTGTTATAGCACGATGATTCCACTTTCAACCTCCTATGGAATCCTGGGGTTTTCAGTTTCGGGAGGGGCCATTCAGCCCCTCCCAAAACTGCAAACCCCAGGATTCCATAGGAGGTTGAAAATGGAATCATCACACTATAACAGACTTGTGCAGAAATTAATCTAACAGCCCACAAACTGAGATCAAAGTACAAAAGTGGTTGCATTCAGTTAACTCAGCAAGGGAAGGAGAAAAGAGGGGGCAGGATCTTACCCTTCCCAGTAGGCTCAGGCAAAAGCAAACTGCTGCAGTCTCCTATAGCTTGTGTGTTCTTCTTCATCAGTAACTTTTACCATCTTGACCACCCTCTGATGTTGCTTGGCCAGATGGGTTTTCATCTGTGAAGTGCTGAATATGCCACTTTAATTTCCATCAATTTACACTGTGGAATCCTAGGATTTATAGTCTGACGAACTAATTAGGATTCTCTGCTAGAGAGGTCTAGTGCACTCCCTTGAACTCCAGATCCCAGGATCTCTCAGAATAGGACCCTGACGCTTAAAGTAGTATTGAACTGCTACAACTGTGTAGTTAACAGCTTCACTTCCAGCTGACCAATGTAAAATAGTAGTATCAATTAGGCAGACCTCCAGATGTTGTTGGACTGCAGTTCCCAACAGCCCCAGCCTGCTTAGCAAATGGTGAGGGATGCTGGGACATGCAGTTCACCAGCATCTGAAGGGCTACACAGTTCCCACACCTGATGTAAAAAGGAAAAAAAAAACATAATTTGGCAAGCCTGAAGGGCTGTGTGTGGAGGCACCTCTTTCTTTTCTTACCATAGGTGCTGGACATACCTGAAGAGCTCCTCAGTGACCATGATCTCAGTGTGGATTATATCCTGACTCCAACAAGAACCATCAAGACGGGGTGCAAGCGTCCCAAACCTCAGGGAATCTTTTGGCACAAGGTGATTTGCTTCTGCTACATTGCAGGTCACTTGGGAAGTCCCACGTGGTAGTCATGTAAAAATGTTCACATTTCAGAATCAGAGAGTGGAAAGAGGTCCCAAGAGTTTTCCAGTCCAACTTTTTTCTCCCATGCAGGAAAACACCACCAAAGCATTCTCAACAGATGGCCATTCAGTCCCTGTTTAACAATCCCCAAGAAGGAGATTCTACCGCACTTCTAGACAGGGTATTCCCCTGTCAAAGTGGTCTCACTGTTGGGAGGTTCTTCCTAATGTTAGGTGGAATTTCTTTTCCTGTAGTTTGAAGCCATTGCTCTGTTTCCCAGTCTCTGGAGCAGCAGAAAACAAGCTTGCCCCGTTTTCCATACGGCGTCCTTTCAAATATTTAAACAGGACTTTTAAATAAGCATCTATGGTGTAAAATAAGTTTCCAATATATAATTACAATGCTCTTTGTTTTGTTGGTTTTTTTAAAATATGCTTACAAAGGCTGAAGATCTGTCCTTTTCTTTTGGGAATGTCATCCTCAATTACTTTAACCATGGGGGTCTGTCTGATGCTACTGATGCCAGGTCTTGGGTTCTTGTGATACTTCCCTCTTTCCATAGTTTTGATCATCCAGCTCTTTCCCCTGCAAAGCGATCAGGTCAGAATTGGGTCTTCATCAATGCTTTCTCAGCTTCCCTTCCTTGTCCCCCACCCCAAATGTAATTGCAAGGAATATCTGCTGAGTTCTGGCACCCAGACCCCTGTGCCCTAAAGCCTTTTCATCTCGGTGTGACTTTTGACACCTTGGCAGACAAAGATGGGGTCTGCCCCAAAGCCTGTTTATCAAAATTGCCATCTCCTTCTGCATCGCTGCCCTTATCAGAAAGAGAGGGGAAAAAAAACAACCTGTCATCTATTCAAGACAAATGGTGGGAAGCCAGTTGCCCTCCAGGGCTCAGCCATCTGTTGGCTTGATTTGAAATGTTCCTTTTTCTCACGACAGTACCATCTTCTTAGCCATAGACTGGAGACTTCAGGGAACAGCAAGTCGCAGATTTGTGGGATGGGTTTTTTGGAGTTGCTGCTGCTGCTGCTGTGTGCCTTCAATTAATTTCTGACTTACGGTGACCCTAAGGGCACCCTATCTATCACAGGGCTTTTTTGGCAAGATGTCTTCAGAAGGAGTTGGCCACCATTGCCTTTCTCTGAGGGTCAGAGAGTGGATGCTGCCCAGGGCCATGCAATGTTGTTCTGTGATTGGGTAGAGACTTAGGGCCTTTCCACAATAAACTGCTTATAGTGCTATTATTCCACTTTCAACATGCTGTGGAATTCTGGGGTTTGTAGTTTCCTGAGCCCAAAGAGCTCTCTGACTGGGAATTCTAAAGGCCTCTCCCTTGAACTGCAAACTTTAGGATTCCATAGGATGTTGAAAGGGGAATAATAGCACGATAATAGTGTAGCTGCTAACCCAACTCTCAAACTACTGGAATGCACTGGCTCAAAAATTTATTCAGAGGAGTTTTGTATGGTTGATTAGACCTGGCATGGTGCAGACAAGGAGGAGATGGAAAACCCAGAATACCACCAGGGTGGGTGGGAAAGAACTTGCCTGCGGAGAAAATACAGATGCAAATTCTTCTCATGTTTTTGCACAAGAATTTTTCTTTCACTGTTATGGTTTATCTAAACTCTCTTTGTGTGTGTGTGTGCGCGTGTGTGTGTGAGAGAGAGAGAGAGAAGAAAAGAGAAAGAAATTAACAGAACTTAATAAATTAGCAAAATATTTTGGTGTCTGTAAAGATGCAGTTTACTGTGGTTTTCAGCACTGAAGTAGGCAAAAGCCAAAACATTTTGCTAATTTATTAAGTTCTGTTTGTTAATCCCTCTAATAAATGCATTTTTAGTGATTAATGGCATCTTTTTGGAATCCAGAACTAACTTGTCAGAAGAGCTGTTTGATTGTTTTGAAATCATGTGTATGTGTGCATGCTCACACATACACACACACACACACACATACAGATTTGACTTGAGAAGGGCTTGTACAAGTTACTTTTGGGAGTACAGCTTCCCAAGTCCATCCTGCATTGACCATGCTGGTTGGGGGATTCTGGTAATCATGCTCAAAAAGTAACTAAGCTCTGATCAGAGGAGGTTACTCGTGTATGAGAGAGGGGAGCAGTTACAGGAAAGAAAAACAGGTCAAAGCAGAGCTTGTCCATTCCACAGAGAAACTTGACAAAACCCAGCAAAGTTTGCTAAATCTGGCCTTCAGGCGAAGCCAGACAAAAATGGCACCATTCCCTTGGTGGACTCTATCCAAAGGACCACCAGAGGGTCTCCATGGGATAAGCTGGAAGCCAAGAATGTGGCACCTTCTCATTAATTGTCAAAAGCCATCCACATGAGAAAGTACAGTGGACGGGGTTTGGCTGGATGTTCAACAGTTGTTCTCATGCAGTCCTGTGGGTCAAGAGCCACTGCGATGTTTGAGATCCCCACTCAGGCTTATCTCTCAGACCTACCTTACCTCCCAAGCTTTTCTTTAAATACATTCAGATCTCAAAAGCCTGTTAGAATTTTAAAATGCCAAAATCCTACATCACCTTTTACTTAAAGAAACTTTAGGTATACGCTTAGTAGCAGAGGCACTAGGAAACCCTGTTAATGAGCTGCAAAGATGCATCTCAGAATGATTTCAAGGGGGACTGATATGTATTGATGCCTGATGCACATCACACCTGTTGTGTAATGCCCATTTTGCTGGCTGTGCACTATACTAACGTAACATCAGCCCTCTGCGGGATACAGACATTACAGAACTGCACAGTTCAAATTCCCATGGGCTTAAGTCCACTTTCAAAGGCATAATTTCTGTAGAGGATTCCAGCTAGCATCTGTACCTGCTTACATGAGACTGACTCCCTAGGAAGAGAGTTCTAGAGCCTAGAAAAAAAAATATCTCCCTATATGAACCTGCTAGAGCCCTTAGATCTGCAGAGGAACGCCTTCTCTCAGTCCCGCTACCATCCCAGGCTCATTGGGTGAAGACATGGGAGAGAGTCTTCTCAGTGGCTGCTCCCACCCTATGGCACTCGCTTCCATGGGAGACTAGGCTGGCCCCCTCCGTTCTTTTCTTTTGTAGGTTTAAGATTTGTTAGGTGTAAGTATTATTTTTTCTCCCTCTCACTTCATTTCAGATCAGTCATGAAATGCTCGCAAAGATCCCAATCCTCAAGAACCTTCGCTACAGAGAGCAACAGGAAGGCAAGGATGTTACTCTCAAAGATGAAAAGCCAGGCAGTCTCACTGTAATCCAACCAGCCAGGGGAACTGGCAAGAATAAGCCAGAAAGGACCAGGTTGCAGGAAGAGTCTCACAAGATCCTTGAGAGACCAGAGAAGGTGTCCTCACCAGACAAACTGGACCTGCCTCACACTCCTGTCACTGTTTATGTGGGGAACATCTCTCAAGGTACCAGAGTGAGTGAGTTAAAGGAGGCTCTCCGAGAGCGTCACGCAACTCCCATGCGGCTCACCTGGCAGGGCGCGCGGCATCAAGCGTTCCTCACTTATAATGATAAACCCACAGCTGATATTGCCATGGCGTCTCTCCAGGGGTTAAGTCTGAAAGGCCACCCCCTGCGGATTGAACTGGCTAGGAACCAGCCCTAGCCCAATGGCTCACAGAACCTCAATGGAGCCAGGAGCAGGACAGGTGAAATGTTAATTCTGGGGTGCCTACAGAAAAAAAAGTCATGGCCAGGGGGGCTCTCACCATTTGAAGATCTTAGGAGATGCTGGCTCCAAGATGGAATGCTCTTGATCTTTGTGTGATTGCTGTGCATATACTCAAAACTGTGTCCTTCCTTTTAAGTTTCCACAAAAGAGTGTTTGGCACCTGGTCAAAGAAACGTGGCCTTGTATCCTTGGGTCTGGGGATGGACGAAGTGGTGATAGGCTTTGTGCACATGACAGGACAATAAGGCAGTAAAGTCCAGAAGTGGCACAGTGATCTATAGCACTCAAGGTGGGAGATGTCATTTTTTAAAAAAATATTTCCACTCGAGTAGAAATCTAGCACATTAAGAAGAATGGTCCTTCCTCTGCCCGCTCCCTCTGTGGTGGATCTACCTGCAGGGATGTATATTTGTTTTTTCATGTAGGAGATCCTCCTCTATACCCTTCTCTTGCTGATGTGGTGGCTGGTGGCTTCCATGTGAGCAAATCTGCTCTGGGTTCTAGTCTAAACTTGAAGGGAGCTGAACTATATAATGAAAATAGGCTCACCACTTTGGATTGCTGCTTTAAAGTTTGGACTAAAACCCAGAATGGACTCACTTCCCATTGACATGGAAGCTACTATCTGCCCTTGTCTATCCCACTGCAATCTGAAGTAAAACTGGGTCTTTCTACTACCTCACAGCTCTCGAAATCCTCGTTCTTTTGCAGATAGAAACCAGGTTCTTCAATAACAATGGTACTGATGGCAATGGTGCAAGAAACCAGTTGGTCACACTTTCCTAATGGCCTGTTTGGCCATTGAATGGCTTCATGAAGCAGAAATAGATTTGGATTTTTTCTTCTTGTTAGTTTTCTTTTATTGCTGTTCTTCCCTATGGCCTTCACGTACAAGGTTGTCATTTTCACCTATCTGGTATTGTTATCAAATATTTACATAAAAGGGTGTTTTCTCTACAAGGAAGGAAGTGCTGATGTGAACAATAACACAAATCTCTGAAAACTCAAGCCAACATCTTGAATTGTTTGTGTGGCAATGTGTGTTTGTGTGCATGCATTTGCATGTGCAGGAGTGTATATTTACAATATCAACTCAACTTAAATGCTCCCCCACACACACATACACACACACCACCCTCCAGAACCTCACCCCGTTACTTCCAATACCTCTACTTTCATTTCAGTCCCTCTCAAAATGGTGACCAGAAGGGATGTAATGTCACTTCTGGTCACCATTTTGAGAGGGTCTACAGAGGTCTTTGGGCTTACTGTGGCGGGGGAGGACATCTAAAGGGTCCAACTGGCCTCCAGTGCACCCATGGTTGCTCACCCATCCTTTATATCTATACCTATTACTATATTTCATTAAAAAAAGGAGGGGAGAGTTGCATTTGGACTGATTAGCTTTCTAAACAGAAGCCTCTTTGCCGTAGATCTCAGGCAGAAAGTCAAAATAAGCCCTGAAATGTCCACTTAACTTAAAACAATAACAATGCAAGAGTTGGGAATATTTTTGTAGCTCCAGGGCGCACTGCTAAGTATATTTTGATCACATTATTATGCCCCGAGAGAGCCAGACCTTTCATAAAGCATTAAAGGGAAACCTTCTCAAGGTTGTTGAGTCCTTGCTGTGCAAAAATCCCATGGAAAATTCTGCCTTCATTTCCTCCCCCCTCTTCACCTCCTTCTTCTCTCTTTTTCCAAGGATAACAAAATCTAGAAGCAATGACATTGATACTCTCCAACCATTTGAACAAAACGGGCACAATGGGAAAATGTCTTTACTTTTTCTCAGAGATCTGACATGCTTCTAGATGCATTCGACATTATGAAACTGCTCATTTCTATTTCCCACATACACGTCTACTTATAGAGATGTAAGTCTCATACTAAATCCCAACCTATATTGGTATAAACCAAAGACCTGAGTTCCTACAGTCCCCTTTGTTCAACCTAAAGGTTTTACAACTTTCCCCTCCATAGGAATGTGCCGTGGCAGTTAAACTGAGATCAAACTGCTATAACTGTGTGGTGCAGATATGCCCTGAAAAAGAAAAAGGTCTTGCTTTTTTAAGAGGAAGCTTGAACTGCTGGCTGCTGATGATTCCCATGTCAAGTTGTGTGGTGAATCTGTTCCAAGCTTTAGCCCAGATTTTAAAGGAGTTCTCCAAAGTGCTGGACCTATTTTGGAGATAGGCTTGTGCACCTTGGATATCTCCTTTACAGTTCAAACTAAAACCCAGAGCAGATTTAACAACACTCACTGTCTGCAGAGGCCATCAGCTACTAGTGATTTTAGCACTACAGCCTCAAGAGGAGACAGCCTTTTCAGAGAAGTCTTAACATTCTGGACTGTTTATTTTACAGCAAGCAAAGTTTTCATCTCCGAAAGGAAACAATCACTCAGGCTGTTGATATATGGGGAGTCGCTCTTCATAGCCACATGTAAACAGGGTCTACAATTCCTATTGTACATAAACTCCTGGTTCCTTACCAAATCTCTGGGGGAGCATTATTATATCCTGTACTTCCAGGTGTAGAGTTTGCCTTTGGATCATTTGGTCCAGGGGCTTTCCCCTGGAAGGAGTTGTCCAAGAAGTCAGGAGCTATTTTTTGACATTTCCAAATTAATTTCCCCTTTCCAAACAGTAGTAGGACTCCAAATATCAAGTGTCAGGAAACCAAGGCAAAGCTCCAGCCATCTAAAAGAAAATGAACAGTTGACAATGTGATTTGGAACAGGGCTGGGAATCATATGATTCCAAATGATGCCAACTCTCAATACCCAGCAGCCCTGGTCAGAGCTGCCCATGTTAAGGCATGCTGAGTTGTAGTCCAACAAAATTTGGAGGTCCACAGGATTCCTACCCCTGCTTTAGGAACATAGGACTATCTTAAATTCTATTGTTAGTCCCAGCTAGAGTTGAGTTCTTAGTCAGTTGGATTTGCCTACATGTTGTTTTCCAAAGAAGGGATGGGAATCACACAACCCTCCAAATGATGTTGAACAGTAAGTCCCAGCATGCTCCATCACCAGCTTTGCTGGGTGGACTCATGGGACTTGGGGTCCTACCACATCTGGAAGGCCACATGATTCCAGAGCAGACATTCTCAGGCTTTGGCCTGCTCCAGATGTTTTGGACTTCAGCTACCAAGATGCCTCACTGTTGGTCAAGCTGTTTGGGGATTTTGGGAGCTGAAGTCCTAAACCCCTGAGGAGCCAAAGTTTGAGAACCGCTCAGATTCTAGAGGGCTTCTTCTCTGCATCTTCTCCATCACCAGTGCTACAGTTGGCCAGCAGGTGGTGCAATTGGTACATCAAACATTATTTCAAGGAGGGTGATTTTTAGCCACTAGAGAGAGAAGTTTGCCTCTGGAGACCATTTTCCATCTTCTCTCTCCTTTCCCTGCCTCCCCAACTCCCTGGTTGCAAGTTGTTTAGTTTGTTGGTTTGTGATTTTTATAGCTGATGATCTGTTTGGCTGTC
The DNA here is from genome assembly GCA_948474755.1 of Ctenosaura bakeri. Taxonomy (NCBI): domain Eukaryota; kingdom Metazoa; phylum Chordata; class Lepidosauria; order Squamata; family Iguanidae; genus Ctenosaura; species Ctenosaura bakeri. The sequence goes on along the minus strand of CAOLHI010000405.1, from coordinate 300,503 downwards.
AACCACTCTGGGCACACTTTGGTGTCGAAAGCTGGGAGGGGGGAAAGGGTAAGCACTGTTTAAATAAACACAAATAAATATATAAATTAAATTGATCCTACAAAATGCATGACGACAAGGGCGAGATTGTTTGTTTGCTTAAGAGCTGTTCGAATCTGGGCATTCCCAAACCGTGACGCTGAAGCTGGGCCAAAGGTTGACCTCAGTCGAGGTTTTTGTTGCATTTTTCATGGATGCCTCAGCCACTGTCCGCCCTGGCATTGAATTGATCTCTGATTTATTTGTGTGACTCCATTAGTTAAACTACATAACTTTGTATACAGAGGAGCCGCTACAGGCTGGGCAAAAGGAGGGCCTTTGCCATCCAAATAAGTATTCCCTGGCCCTCTGTAAAATTTTACTCCTGTCCCCAAACTCCTACCATCCCATAAAGTGAGATGCTGAAAATCATTCACAATTCAAATTCTTCTGTTTGCTGTGTTTACCTTTCTTTGATCACTTCACTTGGTCTTTTTTTTCTGGATGCTTCATATGCATCTCTTAAGTGCTCAACTGAAGTTTCAAGTTAGCTGCAATGCTAGATATTTAGAGGCTGAAGGAAATTTCCTTTGGGAGGGGCAGAATTCTTACTGAGGAAGGGCAATATCCTTATTTTGCCCCCACCCATAGTTGCTTCCCAGTTATATTTACATAGATGTGATTTAGTTTGTTCTATTTTGAGCTTCTCCAAGCCCAGTTTTGAGAACTGGTGTAAGTCTGTTTGGGAAGGTGTAAGTCTAATAAATGAAAAACAGAAATCATTCCAAGTAGATGATTCATTTGCTGGGCATATCTTTGCCAGGGGGCCACTATATTCTGACTTGGCACCCCAGAATGATATCCATGCCCTACAAGAAAGCAAGAAAGCAAGAAAGCAAGAAAGCAAGAAAGCAAGAAAGCAAGAAAGAAAGAAAGAAAGAAAGAAAGAAAGAAAGAAAGAAAGCAAGCAAGCATGCATGCATCAGGGTTGGAGCCCATGCAGGCAATAGGAGGGAAAGCGGATTTCTTGCTTTGTATGCAAAGAAATAGACACACATTAGCATCCAAGCATGCCCCACACAGAGCTAAGAGCACAATGTTCAGCTCCAGAATTGCTTGTTAGTATGAGATGTAGCCACAAGCCCGTAAAAACGTTGAGATGGTTTGGAGTGGAGGCCATCCAGTTGGCATATCCCCGTGTAAAATAAATATCATCCCTGTGGCCCCTGCCTGCAGGAGAACAGGGTGACTGCTGTCATCTGCCACTTAAAAAGATACACTAAGCAGATACACTCCAGGGTCTGCTTCCCAGCAGAGAAGCAGATTGTTGCTCTGATAAGAACAGAGCTGGGGAAACGGCATGGGCTGTTGGGGGCTGCAAAGATTTCAGAGGCAGGTTGGGTGGGCCATTCTTTTCCACTCCTTTATTGAATGGCACTCCTGATGTTGCTGCTGTTGTTGTTAACTGCTTTTGACTTTATTTATATCGCCTCTTTCTCTCCCCCTAAAAAGGACTCCTATGTAAACAAATGAGCTAGCATCCTGTTAGTTGGTTACAATGTCGTAAGTTAGACTTCCAACCACATATCTGATTCCTATTCACATTTAAGGTTGAGGAACTCTTGCCACAATCCTAAATGCTAATCAAGACATTATGGGGGACCATATGAAATGCTTTACTGGAACCCAGATATATGACATCCACAGCATTCCCACCATCTACTAAGCTAGTGACCTGACCACAAAAAGATATAACATTAGTTTGGCAGAACAAATCCATGCTGGCTCCTATAGATCATTGTCATCAAGAAACTTGCAAATAGACCCCTTTATAATCTATTCACATACTTTTCCTGAAATCAAGGTCATGCTGGCTGTTCTGTAGTTTCCTGGATCTTCTTTGCTTACCCAAGTCTAGGATCCCATCTAATTTCAGTTGGAAGATTATCCTACATCAGGGCGCATGTAACCTTCATTGCTGTTGCTGTGGCACCCCAAGAACCTCCCCCTGGGTCAAAAATTTGGGTAAGTGACTTCTAGGTTTTGTGGAGGGCATTTCTACCACATTTGGAGTTCTCCAGGATCCACCCAGGGGTAAAAAAAGGAATGCAAAACTCTTCCCAAAAGTTTCTTTTGACCCAAAATGATCCCCATAGGATGTGAAGAGCCATTTTCATCACACTTCCCACTTGGACCAATTTATCCCTAGGAGAGGACCTTTTTTTAAAACAAGAAGTGACTTCTACTCACTTCCTGTTGTTTAAAAAGACCTCTCCTGGGCCTAAAGTGGCTCAGGAAGGCCCCAGAACTTTGATGTCATGTCTTAATCAGATTGTAAGCCTGAGGTCAGGGAAATGTTTTGTTGTCTTTTTACTTGTGACACATCATGTACAGTGATCCGGCTAAATAAATAGATAAACAAGAGCAACAGCAATAGAGCCACAGACCACATAGGCCATTTCCACACTAGCCTGTTATAGTGCTATTATTACACTTTCAACCTGCTATGGAACCCTGAGGTTTGCAGTTTAGGGAGGGGCTGCTAGTGTGAAAATGGCTATAGTCTTGGTTCATCAGTACTGGACTTCAGTGGATCTGTGCTGCATGCTCAGTTGCTCAGCTGGAAACATTTAAAATCTTAATGGCTAACCATATAGTGATGGCTGTTGGGTATGATGGCTGTACTGAACCTCCATATTTAGAGCCACTAAATGTTATTTCCTGGGAGGACGTGATGGGAGAGGAAACTCAGGTTTGTGGCCTGCTCGTTGTGTACTATGTAAAAGTTCCTCCTGGGAAAGCTATAACTCCCAGACTTTTCCAACTAGCATGACTGACGAGGAATCCAGGAGCTGTAGTACAAAAATGCAACCTTCTCAAATTTTGGTGACTCCAGAAGTTGTAGTTCAAAAAAGTAACTCTCTCAAATTCAGACGATGATATTCCCACTCTACAGCACCAAATATTTCAGAAGATCATCTTTCAAGGAGCAGTTTGGTGGGGGTGAATATGAATCCATGACGTTATACTTTGACTTCCCCATCACAAGGTGCATGGAAAGGAAGGAGGGGAAGCTGTGGGACTGTTTAGACTGAGCTCAGTAGCTTGGAAAATAGTTGGCATCCCAAGCCTGGTGAAGAGGCTGGCTGATTCACTCCATGTCAATCTGCAAGGAACCACACAAAACTCACCTGAAGCTTGGAGACCAGACCTTTTGCCAGGGTTGATTCTAAGAGTCCTTTCATGCTACAAAATTATAGCAGTGTGATTCCACTTTAACTGCCATGGCAACATCCTATGGATTCCTGGGATTTGAAGTTTAGGGAGAGATATTTAGAATTCTCAGCCAGAGAGCTCTAGTGTCTCATCAGACTACAAATCCCAGGATTTCAGAGCATGCAGCTATGGCAATGAAAATGAAAATAGCATGCTATAGTTGTGTGGTATGAAAGAACTTGAAGCATTTCTCCTGCATCTTGCACAAGAACCTGAATCTATCTATCTATCTATCTATCTATCTATCTATCTATCTATCTATCTATCCATCCATCCATCCATCCATGTATCTAATCTGTCTCTGCATGGCACAGCTGACCTTTCACAAGAGGAAAAAGAAAACTTTAATCCCACAAAAGTTCAGAGTCATCAGATGTCTCCTAGCATTACATTACAGAGCTTGTTTGTCCTAGAAGATGCGGCTAACTCTTTCCAGAAATCCACATGCTCACAGGAGAGGAATAATCTTGTCTCTTACTGTTAACAAAGGAAATGAAAGGAAACCAGATTTCCCAGAAAGCTGTATGATGTGGATTCTTTCTCTCAGCCCTTTCATTTGACCTACTAATTTCTCTAAAAGAGCTGTAGGCCATAGCTTAGTTTCCCATTCAGATATTAACACATTTCCAGTTCCAGGCAATCTATCCTTGAGACTCATAAAAAGGATAAAGGATTGGGTCAAAGTTATAACCTAACGCTTTTGCATCTCCTGAATTAGGGAAAAGAATGTTCAATTGGGAAATTTGAACTCTTTGCCTCTGAAAACATGTTTATTTCCATTATAATTTCCAGTTCAAGATTTCTCTGGTGTTTGACTGACAGCTCTTATTTAGGGAGAGCAGGAGAAGGTAAATGTGTGTCTTGCTTCATATCTATCTACCTATCTATCTATCTATCTCCAGCACTCCTGGACCTGAGAAGGGGAAGCCTCACGCCTACATATCTGATTTTTCTTATGATTATTGCAGTAGTATTTTTCTTTCTACCACATTCAAGTTGACAAAGCTTGATTTAAAAAAGAAAAAAAAAAGAAATCTCTTTTATTGTCCATTGTGTGCAAACCTGCAGAAAAGGCCTCTCCCAGGCCACCCTTGATCTGTGCACAGTGAACCATTTGTGCCAATTAATTGCTTTGGCTGAAGTTATAGTGATAATTTCGCTGTAAGCTGAGCAGAGAGAAATTACCCTGGGCATAGAATAATCAGGTTTGAAAAGAACCAGCTTCAGGAGAGAGAGCTCTCCAGAGAGGCTGGAGCTGTGGTGGGGCCGGAGAGATGAGAAAGAGGAAAGGGAGAAGGGAGCTGTGCGTTGCGAAGAGGGAGAGAGACTCTTACCAATTTCATGCTAGTTTCAAGCCCAGAGAGGGGCTCCCATGAATGTCAAAGGGCCAGAAGAGACTCAGACGTCTTCCTGTGCATCCCTCCCTTTTTTAAAAATGAAGAGGAGTTAGATGTGTTTGCTTCAAGTCCCCTTACAGGGATTCCATGAATTTCAGAGGGCTTTCTTAGGTAAGGAATAGTCAGAGGTGGTTTTGCAAGTTCCTTCCTCTGAAATATAGCCTTACAGCACCAGTTATTCATTGGGGGACAGGGCTGATCCTGCTTAGCTTTCAAGATCAGATGGGATCTGGTGCCTTCAGGATGGCTAGATAGCGGTTGCTAAATAGAATGGAAGAAGACATCTAACATTAGAGGAAGCCAATGGAATGCAGTGGCTTGAATGTTGGCCAAGACTCAAATTCCCACCTAGCCAGGTGACTTTGGGCAAGTCACACACTCTCAGCCTAAAGGTGCCTCCACACTGTACAATTACAGCTTTTTGATTCCATTTCAATCACCATGGCTCCATCATATAGAATCCTGGCATTTACAGTTTTCTAAGGATCTTAGAATTCTCTAGTGTGTTCCTTTAAAGTGCAGTATCAGAGCAGTTTTTCTCATCAGTATTGGAATAGGCTATTTTTTAAAAGGCTCGAGTGTTTCAGGGAAGCAGCAAAAGATCTCCAAGAAGAACAGAAACACCCCTTGATCTTATCCCAGTCCAATCCTGCCACAACTATGGTCTCGCAATTGGTATATCCACATGGTTATGCAGACCTGGTGACTTCAGTTTTCTAGATGTATGCTGGATAGAAGGATGAAGCTTGGGACAGTGCCATACCATAAAGATGGTACATAAATAGTACCCACATGTTATTAAAATCAAACCAATGGCAGCAATTCAAGCAATTCCTTTCAGGTGCCAACATGTCTAAGAGCCATCATAAGTTGGTCTGGTTGATCCGTTCTGCAAATGGAGGTGATACAATAAGGGGGTATGTTATATCTTTGCACTCTGGAGGTAGAGTAGATCATTTCAAGATTCTTGGTATATGTGTACATATAAACTAGCAATTAAAATAAACCTCCTACACTAGCAAGACAACATGAAAGCTCTGATTACCAGACAAGCCAAAGCACAGGGTCTTCTGCTCTATACTTTTTCGGGGCATTTAAAATGCACCCCTCCTCACCTAAAAATCTGAAGTGGTTCTGTTCCATCTCCACCTCTCAGCTTTCAATATCTCCCTCTATTCTCTGCATAGACCAAGCCAGGATTGTCCAGAATTCTGGACCTTGCCATTTGAGATGGCAGGATGCGTAAGGACCGTAAATTTTCAAATTCCCCAGTTTGAGATGGTACAGTTTGGAATTCTACTGCTTTAAAGATCTACCACCACATGGTGAATCACATGGAGAAGTCATGCTTCAAAATGTAGGCTTACATTGTCACACTGAGATAGAGAAAAGAACAGAGCAAACTTTCTCCGTTCCCACAGAGATCCATTTGTCCTACAATGGGCAACCATAAGAAAATAATATAGTTGGAGTAATCTGTGGCCCTGGTCAATAGGAAAAATGCTGGGGTGGCCACCTAGTCTTCTTTCATGTTGAATTTTATTCTCAAGATGCCACTACACAGATTTCTATGCCACACACTGGTTTATTTACGGTTTATACAATTTGTGAAGGCCGTGTACGAATACCATACAATTTTTTATTTGCATTCCATTTTTTTTTTAAAAAAAGGACAAACGTACACACACGCACAAAAAAAAATAGGGACCCTATATCCCATCTGCCATAATTACACTTTTATACAGTGCAGAATGAAGTTTAAGACAGGAGTGTCACCCAAACTGTACAGTCAGGTCAAAAGAGGGGTGGGGTGGGAAGAAAAGAGAGGAAAGAGAAAGAAGCATCCTTCATTTATTATATTTATTATATTTATACATATATATTTATAATTATATATAAAACATAGGAAAATTGCTTTGCCTATCTGCTGCCGGACAATTGCAATGGTTACGTCTCACACACACACAAAACTCTCTAAGGCAAATATTGCCAACATGTTCACCATTTTAATACTGATTGACCAAGGCTGCTGTTGTGTTTTATTAAAATGTTTGAATAAATAAAAGCATGAGCCTTGTTCATCTTAATTTTAGTTTTATTTTCACCTTTTCTTTCTCAAAGTGCTTCTCTTTGTCATTTTGTACTTAATATTTAAAATAAGTTTCGGGTACGGTCAAACAATGGGAAAGGTCAAACAAAGACTTCGCGGGAAGGATCCTGCTACTGAATGTGCTGGTCCCCACATCCTCAGTTCTATGGTGTCCTCATGTGTGTTGTGGATGTGTTGTGTGTGTGAGGCGACATGTGTTTTGTTCCACTTTTTCAGGTCCCCTGGGAGCTCAACACACAATGGCAGTTGAGGGAACAAGATATGGAAAAAACTTCTTAGCACTCACTGCATTTCAGGTGGGGAGTGGGAAAAGATTCCTCCATTACCCAAAGGTAAAGATACCATGAACTATGTATAGTTTATCTTCACTCCTAGACATGAGAAGGTCCAAACAGAAGCCAAATGAGGAACCCAGAGACACAGGAACTGACATTTCTTGAAACTATTAGGATTACAGGAGTTGTTTCAGCAGATCGTTGCCTCTCATATTCTAGTATCCATTGGGTTTGTTTGTTCATTTTGGTAAAGGATTGTCTAAAATTGTAAAAATACACACAAGGAAGGGGCAGGAGGTTACATTGTCTCTGAGAACAGCTGAATTGAAACCTGAAGTAGGGGTAGGGAGGAAAACACCCCAAAGTAGTTCTTGGAAATCAAAATTCTGGATGTACAGAGGTCCAAGTTGAAGGATGGAGGAGTACTTCAGTGTTTTGGCATTGTGCTTCCTCATCCTCAAGACACACACCATCCATCCCTGCTCCTCTTTTGAGTTTGTCCAAAGCCAGAATAGATAGATGCCTCAAGTCTTTATATACCTCATGAGCAACATTCAGTCTCTAGCTTCTGGGGAGGTCCTGTGGTGCTTCCAGAAGGTTGCAAGAAGTCTCCCAGTCATGTAGAGTTTTCATTTTGGTCACTGGAGACTTGGCTGCTCCCAACGAAAGCATGGCTCCCCCAACCCTACTGTCACATCACGCAAGGCTTGATGTCTTGATAAGTCACTTGCTGGTGGTAATAAGAGCCGCTGCCTCCGGAATGCATCGAAGATGACGCCATGGCATTGATGGAGAAGACGAATTCTTTCCGGTCACACATGCTGGGCGATTGCGAATGGTACCGGATTCCTGAAAGAAAACCAGAGAGCAGATTTAAGTAGCTGGCTGGGGAGAAGAAGAACGTCTACGTCACCTGGGGGAATTACTAGTTCGATGCAAATAGAAGTTAGCCAGAAGTTGATTCTGTCTGCTTGGGTGTGAATAGAAACAAAGGACTTCTGTCTCACCATAGACATGACTAACTTAGCAGTGGTGGGATGTCTCTGTTGTCATCAGGGACTGTTGCTGTAGGGAATGATTAGTGAGTGTACTTCTCATGAGTATGGGTTATCCATCTCTTGGCTGATTCCAGGAACAGCTATCGCAAGTAACACACCCCAAAATCAGTGGAGCTGTGCAGCCAAGGCTCACAGGGTCAAAGCACTGGGATTGTCTGATTAACAGAGACAATGGCATCTAGGACCGCCACCCCTAGATCTTTCTTCTGAGCTTAGCTCCAATCCTACCAGTCATTTGGGGATGAGAATAGAAATGGGAAATGGGCAAGAGATTTTTTTTTTTCCAGCAACAATATATTATTATGGGCTGGCCCTGTTCTAATAAAAAGAATTTTGTGGTGGTTTGGTTTTGAGTGAGCAATCAAGGTCCATAAGCTTCACAAAAGACCTTCTTAGAAGACAGATGAAACCAGCTAGACGCAGTTTGTTGATACAGATTGACCAAGATGCCTACATTTCAAGGAGTGATCTTTCTTGTGGGTCTGGGTATAAGACAATCATGGTGAGCACCTGCAATTTAGAATGTACCACTGCTGAAAAGTCACAGCTCTAAGATCTGGAGCACATTTCATGCTGCTGAGGTCCAAGATACAACACACCCAGTGCAAAAGCAGCAACTAGTAGCCAGACCGGGATAGATTTTGGCCTGGCAGTCCAGAGACCGACCTCTAGGAAAAACTGAGAAATTTCAAATGATCCAAAGAACATCAACATGAGGTAACCCTCATGTTGCAGACAACTCATTGTTCAACTCACTACCAGCTGCTTCACAGTCTCCCTACATTTTCAGTCCCAGGCAAAGGGCAAAATAAATTTACTCAGCCCACAATGAACTACAATCGTTAGCAGACAGAGTTTCCCAAATTAGATTGATAACAGATACCTAAATTGTATTCCAGTTGAGTATACAGGCAGACTGAAAGCCACCATGGTGTAGTGGTTTGAGCATTGGACGATGACACTGGAGACCATGAAATCCCATCAGTTAAGCTTGGGTACATCACAGACACTCAGCCCAGAAAACACATCTCATATTCTCAGCCTCCAAAAAACACCTTAGGGTCGCCATAAGTCAGCAATGATTTGAAGGCACACAATGACAAGAAATATAGGCAGATTATCATAGGTATAAGCTTGGAAATAATACTTTCCAGATTTTGCTGTTGTTGTGTACCTTCCAGTCGTCTCCTATTATGGAAACCCGAAGGCAACAGGGTTTTCTTGGCAAGATTTGTTCAGAGGACATTTGTCATTCTCATCCACTGAGGCTGAGAGAGTGTGACTTGCCCACTGTCACCCAGTGAGTCATGCCCAAGTGGAGATTTGAATTCCATTCTTCACAACCATAGCCCAATGCTGAAATAACTGTATCACACCAGCTCTTGTCTTTTTGAACTACAGCTCCCCAAATCTCTTACCCAGCATGGCCACTCACCCTACTGTTTGGGGGATTCTGGGATCTGTAATCTAAAACCTACTATTTCTAAGCTCTGGTGGGATATTCAATTCAGATATGCCTGAGGGATTTTCTTGTGGAACTGTTGACATGCTGTTTTTTTCCACAAACTTCTTGCCATTTCAGAAAGTGGTTTGCAAAGGCCTTGCCATTTAAAAACAAAAACTGGGCTGCCATGCAAAGATCTGAGGATGAGGTTCTGCTGGAGAAGCAAAAACAGGCCCCTACCCCACAGACCTTCAAGGGTGGGTGGATTATGGAACACCACCATTGCATGGCTCAAGGTTGTATCATTCTCTTCTTACCTACCTTCCCCAAGGTTGACTAACCTGAGATCTCCTAGGGGTGGTACCTGTGTGTATTCTGCAATCTATTGATTTCATAGAACCTTCCCCAACTTTTTAGATGCCCACAACCACAAATCCCATCAGTCCCTAGCCCAGCATAGTGAACACTCGAGGCTGCCTTAGATTCCTTTGGTAGCATTAACTGAGTCAGAGGCTGCTGTTCTTAGCATGAGGAAATTCCTACTTGATTGGAATAGGAATTTTGCCCAAATGCGGAAATGCAGGATGGGATGGGACAACCTGTTTCCTGGCAGTCAAGGAAAAAGAAGGACTTCTCTCTCTCTTTTCTTTTCTTTTTTGGGGTACTTGCAAGCATATGTTTGGCTTTCTTGATAAACTGGGACTTAACTTCCATTCAGGCCAGTGGAGGGAAGTAAGCTTTGCCTTAATGATTTTTTAGGGTTAAATTACATCTCCGCTCGAAGGAAATGGTACAATGGATGTAAACAAAATCTAGCAGATTTTGGATCACAAACAGGCATTTTATTAACCTCAAGCTACCCCCTCCTTACATGGCTGATATTCCAAAATCGGGGAGGCCTCAACATGGCAAGGTTGTCTGGAGATCAACATTTGTCAACATTATTTCAGGGATAGTGAGTTAAACGCAAAAGTGAATCCAATGCACTAAGGAGAGATGGGAATTGGACAGCCCTTCCAAACTCCTGTAACTCCCAGCATTCCTCACCATTCCAGGGGCTGGCTAGGGCCGATGGGAACTACAATCCATCTGCAAGAACACACAATTCCCATTCCTGGCATAAATCCAATTTTAGCACATCTAGGAGACAACTGAAATGTTTTCTCTGGGCATCATGGATAAGGAATAGGGTTGCAAATATGGACTACTTCTTTGTTATATGATAACAGCAGCAAGGCTATTATCTGCTCAAACTTGGAAATTGACAGGAAGCACCAGCAATGGAAGTATGGACTTTTTAACATTGCTGAGTTAGCCCAGATGGCCAAAGGATAAGCCAGCTGAAGATTTCTTGACAGATTGGAAACTGCGTGAGGACTTTTTGAGCAATAAGAAATCAACCAATAACTTCTGGGTATGGTTTATGCGCAATTCTAATAAGATTGCTCAGTTGGATCTATAATGGTACAATAATATTCTTCTCTTTCTCCTTTTTGAATCTTTTATCTTTTATTGCAGTTTGGTTTGGGGGGTAGACTCCTTTTATGTCTTAGTAAGTTAGTATTTAGTTAGTAAGTTAGTGCTTTAGTGAGTTAATTTTTAGTGCTTTAGTGAGTTAATGTTTAGGTTTTAGTTCGATGTTTTAGTATTGTATTCTAATTTTGATCTGTATTAAAAATGTCGGTTTGTGTTTATGTAACTTTCTGTTTTTTATATATATATGACCCTGGAAAAGAATTGGACATCATCACAATTTATACAAGTTAAAACTGTGGCCATGTATCTTCTCTGGATGGAACTAAAATCAAGATTTAATCCTAAATAACTTTATTTCTTGCCCAAGGAAAACAGCTCCCTAAACAGTCACAGGCTGGAATTCGGTGCTTGTTTATCTGGAAGGAAGCCCCAGCAAACTTGATGGGACTAACTTCTGAGCAGGCAGATCTACAACCATGCTGTTTATGAGTTCCAGCTTTCAGGCTTCCTTTCAGAACATTAACTCCTTTCAGATTTTAACACCACATCAGAGCTATCTACCTACCTATATAGTGGGGCTAACTGCTATTAATCAGGGCTGTAAACAGACCTGGCAATGGATTAAATCATTGCAAAGTCATATTTTAATATACGCTTTTAGACCCAGATATCTAAAAATGAAAGATACAGAGTGGTAGCTAATTTAGGGTTTTTTTTTTCCTTTCAAGGTGATCTGATCATATTAGAAAGCAAGGGCTAAAAAGTGTTACATACATGCACACCCATACACACACACACAGATACACACACACACACACACACACACACATATATATATATATATATGAAATTTTCTGGTTGTTTTTCGCATTCCTTCCATGGCATTCTATTTAAAGAAGAATTCTCTGGTTCCCAAACTCATTTTTCAAAAGTCACATTGATGCACAGAAGGGAGAGAAAGAGAGAGGGAAGGAGGGTGCACAATTTTTTCCAAACTTTGCATGTTTCCCTAGGCCCAAAACTTATTTTTAAAAATAAAATTCCCAGTCCTCTCCCTTACAAGACACAAAACCAACAAGCTGTTGCAAGGGAGGAAAGATTCAGAGGCACTCCTAGAGATGGGGAGTTACTTTCCCAAGAGAAAATGGCCGCCATCACTTGCTTTTTCAAAAGAAGGGATTCCCACCAGAAATTTGAAATTCCTCCCTACTTTTCCATAGTTGTGTTCAGCTTCTCCGCATCGTGTCCACTTTCTGTATCTGCGCTTGTGTGTTTTTCCATATTTCGTTGCTTTTAACAACTTGCCTCTCCAGGAATTAAGTGAGATGTCGGTAAATCCCACTGATTTAATGGGTGTCTACTTTTAGTTGGGACCAGCCTTGAATCAAGGGCACAGAGGTAACTGCCCTTGCTTCTATGGGTCTACTTTGCCGGGACTCTCTGTCGCATTTAGGGCTTTATTTGATGCAGCAAACCCATGCAAGCAAACGCGGGAGAAAATAGAACCACCGCGGATTGAAACCAGGAGTGGGGTGGGGGTGGCAACGACTGTTCCTTTACTCGTTACAGAATGGAATAGGCGGTCCAGATGGGGAGGTTGGGGTCCTGGACTCTTAATCCCCCCCATCCCGCTCAGAGGGCCTCCATCGCTTTGTTTCGCCCTTGGAGATGGCTCCAGAGGGCCCGATCCGCGTGACTCCGAAATGGCCCTTCTCCAAAGACAAAAGCTTTCCCCACTTCGCACCCCCCCCAAAAAAAAAACCCAATTTCTAGTAGAAGCAAGGCAGGAAAATCTCATAACCCCTCTCCCCCCAAAAACGGTGCCACGATCCTTAATGCTGGGTCCACAGTTCAATTTTTGATAAACTGGCTTCTTACCATGGTTATGAGTCAATGGATACAGTGCCACTGTACTTTTTTTTTTTAACTTATTATTTCTTGGGCAGATGGGATCGATTAATCAGTAGAAAAAGGACCTGTTCTTTTTCCAGCGACTTCGGGAAACATCCTAATCGTTCCACTTTTAGTTTTGTTTTAAATAAAGTGCGCTCTGTTCTTTGGACATGTCCATATTTCCTTTGGGGAGGGAGGGGGTACCTTTTTGTATGCTGGAGGGGAAAAAATGTGTTTCCTTGGGGAACCGGGGAAAAGTTATCCCAAGCCCGTCACCTTTCTCGGTTCTGAGATCGTTCCCGTTTTTCTGCCAACGAGGCCTGGACGTTACTTCCACGTTGGAAGAACGGGGGTCCCCTTGCAAGGGGCTCCTCCCAGGTTCCTTAAGAGACTTCTCCCGTCTTTCTTCCCCCAACACAGTCCCTCGAAAGGGGGGGGCAGATCCTCAGCATCTTTATTCTTTCCCCATGCCCACCCAAACATAGAAAGAACAAAAAGTCAGGGTCCATTTTGCTTGCTTAACCCCCGCTCACATCCCTGCTGCCTCCCCTCGCCCTTCTTCCTGAGTTCCAGAAAAAACCCGGCTTGCAAATCGAGGAAGCCACGCCGAGAAAGCACAACGCAGACGAACTAAAAGTTATTTTGTTGGAGCTGTTGTCGTTGTTCCCCCCACGTAAAGCTAAAACGCTAAGAAGGTAGCACCAAAAGTGAGGAGGGGGAAAGCTGGAAGTGAGACCAGGAGAGAGGGTTAGCATGGTGTATTATTGTTGCTGTTGCTATTATTAGTATTAGTATTATTAGTATTATTAGTATTATTTCACCCCACTCTACTCAAACTGGCAGAAGTAAAAAAGGATTTTCTGTACAAATGAGAGTTCAAAGACGCCAGTGAAACGAGGCAGTCCATAAAATATGCGCTCAGGATTGTTCCTTTTGGACAGAAAAGTCCTGAGAGAGAACTTTTTAAAATGTGGGCGCAGGAAACCAAATTCTCCCATTTTATATGGGAGAAGGGGACAAAATTGTCCCATTTTATGTGGGAGCAGGGAACAAAGTTCTCTCATTTTATGTAGGAGGAGGAAAGAAAATTATCCCGTGTTTTGTGGGAGCAGGAAACAAAATTATCCCACCTCATGTGGGAGAAGGGGACAAAATTCTCCCCTTTTGTGCAGGAGAAGGGGACACAAGAGAGCAAGACATGAAGGAAAAACTGGAAGGGAGGCCGAGAGAGGATGATGGAATGATATTATGTTGTCCTTCTTGTTGTTAAAACCTCACTCTGCCCAAGTTGGTGGAAGAAAGATGCTTTGTCTACAAAGGAGAGGCCAAAGCAGCAACTGGAATTAGGCAGTCCATAAAACGTGGGCTGTTCTCTTTGAACACAAAGGGCCCAAGGAGAGAAATGTTTTTAAAAATTACTTTATGTAGGAGAAGATTGCGTGGAAAGGAGGAAGAGGCAGAGAGAGGAGTGAGTTATATTATGGCATTATTATTGGAATATCATTGTGGTTGTTTGTTCAAACTATTGTTATAACTGCCCAAGTCTCATGGATTTCATCCAGAGAGATTTACTTCCTAGATCAAGAGAGACTGGCAGTTACCAGGAGATTTGGGCATTATGATCACGATTATCAATTATTATTATTATTATTAATTTCACTGGGAAAGAGTTAAGTTTCTGCCTAGATCAAGAGGAATTGCCCTGTGCTCCGTTTTGCTTAAGCTGTCATTATTTAGCAGTAACTTCATTCCATTTTAGTCGGATTATTACAATTTAAAAAATATAGTTAAAGTTAATACTATTAAAATACTCCGAATCAGGGTTACTAATTGCTATCGGTCAGTATTAGGGAGTAACGCTTTTCTTTGCTTGGAAGGAGCGGGTTTTGTCTCCAGCCAAAAATAAGAAATTCGGCGACTTTATTTCAGGTGGCTTCTCCACTTCAGGTAGATCAAAAGCTTTACCCTACAGCAAATGTTAGTATTTCAGGTTCTCCCAACCTTCCCCCCACTCAGCACTTTTCCAAAGTGTTAAGTTGGGGAGAAACAAAACTTAACAAATAGGCGTGAAGGACAGTGATAAGGAAATGAATTACACCCTGTTTTCCCTGAATTCCCCCCCTCTGCCTTAAAAACGTCTGAAAGGGCAGCTATAACGCGTTACAGAGACTCACAAAGGCGAAGCCCAGTTGGAAAAAAAAGATTCACCCAAGAGCAAAGCTTCACCCTCTCTTGCATGTCGTTTCACTTTCTAAAAACCTGCTTTAACGCTTGTTTTAAAATCTCGGGGCTTCCTCTTTTGGAAAATAAAACCAACTCACATCTATTCGGTAAATCAACCGAAGGGAAGGAATTAAAAATAGCCGTGAAGTCAGGACTCGCCCGTGACGCACGCGGGACCCGTTCCGAGCCTTTCTGCCAGGAATCTCGAAGATTGTCTACAGGCATTCCCTTCAGATTAATGGGTCCATTGTGGATTCTTTTGCAAAGGCCTCCCTATCATACTTGGCCTGCAAGTGGAGACCAATTCAGCCTGCAATGCGGTTTAAATCAACCTCTGGATCGGGTATCGCGCTCGCTCCAGATAACATACCCTTTCCAAAAGTCCCGACTGTGGTAAGACTCCAAGCAGACCAACCAAAAAGGCCATGAAAAAAAAAAATCTGGCCTGCAGATGATTCGTATCAACATCTGTACAATGTTATCTGTTCCGTCTAGATCATATACACATGTGTGTGATGTGGGTGCGCCTCTCAATATCTCCGTCCCCCTCCGCTTGCATTTTAGGGTAACATTTACTAGCGCTTGTAGGTCATATCAGTGGTAAGGCCAGCGAACTGCTAGCCCTAGGAGTGGGAATAACGTCATGTTCCAAGATCAAGGAGTTTTCTCGCCTTAAAAAAAAAAACCTAACAAGTTTTATTTGGCATAAGGATTTGTAAACAGCAGCCCACTTGATCAGAGCTAACATGTGGTAGGAGTGAGGCCGGTTTAGCTACTATCCCTCCCAAATCTCTATTTTCTTTAGACAATTGCATACCATTGTCGAGGGGGGAGTTGTTGTTGTTATCACCATCCTGTTTGATAGTCTATCAGGTTCTACCGTCTGGAATTTTGGACCCTCCTCTGTTCGGATTCTAGCCAAGAATCTGGGAACCAAGGGAGTCCAAACAGTGTCACTTTCTGAAACTGGGCTCTTGCGATCCTACTCCAGGGGGATTTCATTCAAACATTTTACCAGGCTGTTTTGGGATGGCTCCCAGAGCACCTCTCCCCACTGAAAGCCCAGTTGTTTTCTTGAAATTTTACCAATCAGCACAAATCTCAGAAAATGACTCCAACGCCAATAAAATCCTGCCGTCACAAGGGGAGAATGTGCCAGAGTTCATATTAGGTGTGGAATTTTTCAGGGCGATTCCTTATCAACCCTATTTACACTTTTGGTAATACTTTTGTCAATACTAAAGAATGCAAAACAGTATTATTGCTATTGTTTTATACTCTGTGTTTCCCCCCACCCTATACATCACTGCCACAAACTTTATGTTTAGCTAGAAAGGGGGAGAGGTTCCCATAATATTTATGCCCTCTTCCACATAGGGCATCGTTTTATTCCGCCTTTGAAAACATCCTGTGACTTTCAGAGGGCTTTGAAAAAAACAGGACTGTTTTGGTTCCAGAGCAAAACTACTTACAGGTGGACCTCCAACTGAAATCTAGATTGGTGGAGGTGAGAATATATAGAAACTGATTTATTCTTCTTGTTTCTGGGCTGCATCTTCCTGACAATCCTGACTGGAATAGACTCCACTGAACAGTTGGATTTACACTGCTATAAATCCCATTGATTTTAGGGGACTACTCTCATCAGGACTACAAAAGTACCCAAGGTATGTAGCTAGGGCACAAACCAATGGAAGGAGATTACAAGAAAAGAGAGCAGGATGTTTAAGAGGAATTTCTTGACTGTAGGAGCTGCTGGACAGTGGAATAGATCGCCTGAGTGTGGTGGGGTCTCCCTCTTTGAAGATCTTTACACAGAAGTTGGATGATCATCTTCCAGGAGTGCTTTTGCTGAGTCTCCCTGCAGGGCACTAGTTGGCCCTTCCAGCTCTAAAATTCTGTGATTCCATGCTTCTAATCTGCTCCACGCATATTCCAGAAAATTGCAGGCCCAGTCTCCATCCCTCCCTTCCTAGAGACTCCTTTCCTTGTCCTTTCTTCTCTCTCCAGTCCCTCTCTAATGCTGTGTAAAATACAATGGCCTCCTCTTCCCTTGTAACAGAACAATTGCTACTTTGATCTAAATTTTAGAGTTTTCTTCTGGCCCCTGCCACCCATGGCAGAGGGACTGGAGTCCAGATCCCTTAACATTCTGGCTGGAATCCTATTGTGCCCTAAAGTGGTATGGTTCTGCCTGGGTGGGCAGGGGTGGCATTGGTGCAGCAGCCCTGAAGGAAGGGGAAGGTGTTAGAGAAATTGGCCCTTCAGAGCCTTCTGCTTTGCCTCTGCCTTTCCTCTCCAGGACTTCATGACCCTGGGAGGAAAACAAAAACATTGCAACCAATAACCAAAGTCACCTCCAGGCTGCTAGTCACCATAGGTTCCCATGTTCCATATTGAAGCTCAGCCCACCTAGATTGCTTTCATACAGTCAGATTTCCTCCCTGCAAACTATGCCTTTTCAGGGGGAGGATTAAAACTTGTTTTAGTGGCTGTTCAGAAGAGGGCCTGGTCTGAGGGTTGGGCTAGGACTTCAGGAGGTCAGGGCTGGAATCCCCCGCTCAGCCTTGGTCGCTTTGGCCTAGTGGCTCTTTTCTGGCAGCCCAGGAGGAAGGCAATAGCAAACCTTCTCTGGAAAAATCTGACCAAGACTGCTGGGTCAGGGGGTCACCATAACTGGGAGGCAGCTTGAAGACAGGCAACCACAGCAGAGAAGGCAATGTGTGGTGGTTATTCTGTGTTAACTCCACCATAATACCATTGTCTTCAAATGGAACAGATTCTGGACAACAGAGGCTGACGTTTTTGACAAAGGGCAGGGTCACAATACTTGCTTCCTGCTGTTATTCCTGAGAGCCAGCCCAGGACAGTGGTTTGGATGTTGGACCAGGACTCTGGAGACCAAGGTTCGAATCCATACTCAGCCATGGAAATCCACTGGGTGATCTTGGGCAAGTTCCACTCTCTCAAGTCTCAGAGGGAAGGCTACCCTAAACCGGCTCTGAACAAATCCTGTCAGGAAACTCCCTTGTAGGGCTGCCATAAGGGCACACAACTACAACAACCGTTACCCTCATTCCTTTATTCTGACTGCCTATCAATTTCATGGGCCTTCTCCCAAAGAAAACCACCGGACTCTCCCGCTCTGCTTTCTGTCTCCTCCAGATCCTTCATCTTGGCTAAGGGTCCCAGCTTTTTGCTTCTTTTACGGCCTACTCAGAGAGGACAGATCCCCTCGCTCGGTTTCTCAAGCCGCCTCCAAGCTGGGGAGCTGCCCTTTCTCTCCATCTGGTGTGGCCCCAATCCCTCTGGCCATCTAACGATAAACCTGGCTCGCCAGCACCCAGGTGACTGTCCTGCCTTATATTATATTATGAATCCCAGACGCCCGCTAGTGAACTGGGAATGCTTTTATTGGACCCACGAGAAAGGGGCACCGAACTGTTTATCGTGGGAGTTTTGGAGAGCACGGTTCCCTTCATTGATAGAAGCGTGACTCCAGCAAGGCAATTTACACAGCCTCGAGAGTTATCCTAACCTCATTCATGATCGGTACAAGGGAATCTCTAACCGGGTGGGCGACGCACAGGCCCGGGTACGGATGCGGCCCACGCGGCCCCTGCTGCGGCGTCCGACTCCGCAAACCGCCCATTTTCTGGCCAAAAGCAGAGACGGGGTAAGCTGCCCGTCCCAAAATCTCCAAGAACAACCCTTCACCTTTTTTAAAAAAAAGTTAACATTCTTGGGGAATATACATATCCAGGATCAGCAGTGGACTTCCAGCTAATTCTCCTTTTGTTGTTGTTGCGCACCCTCAGGTCGTTTTCGACTTAGGACGCCCCTAAGGGGGACCCTATCATGGGGTTTTCTGGGGCTGAGGGTGTGTGATGCGCTCAGGGTCACCTAGTGGATTTCCACGGCTAAGGGAGGAATTGAAACCCTCCCTCCAGGGTCGTCGCCCAACGCTCAGACCTCTAAGCCACGCTAGTTTGCCTTTCTCCCATCCTAGGACAGTCCCTTTGGTTGGTCTCCAGGGCAGAAAAAGGGGCCCACGCCAGCCTAAGGCTCTGGCAAAGTCATAACAGACCTGTCCTTCTCCAAAGACAGCCCATTTCTGGGGTGTCTGGATCCCTCCCAGCTTGGAAAGGAGCCTTTCGTCCTTCCTCCCACCTCCGCGCACTTTCCTTGCTCCTCCACACGCGCGCCCGCGCACGCACCCCGCCGTCCTACCTTGCAATTCCGCCGGGTTGTGGCTGTTCTGGTGGAGGTAAGGTTGGTCCAGCGAGTGCGTGGAAAGCCCCGACGACAGCGGGTTCCCGGCCGGATTGCAGGGCGAGAGGGACTGCTGCTTGATGTAGGAAGCGCCGCCGTTCAAGCCGGGCCCGGCCGAGGGCCCCCAGGCCGACGGGGCGGCGCCGGGATAGACGGAATGGGACTCCATCACCCCGCCCCCGCCGCCGCTGCCAGGTCCGCCGCCCCCGGGCAGGAGAGGCGAGGCCGGGACGGAGCCGTCGTGGTGGTGCCCGTAGTCCGCGCCCGTCGAGCCGCCGCCGGGCCCGCCGCCGCCGGGTCCCCCGCCGCCGCAGCCGCCCATGTAAGCGTGGTGCCCGCCGTTGGAGGGCAAGTGGGCGACGGAGTGGGCGGCCAGGCCCATGCCCTCGACGTTCATCATGCCCAAGGCGCCGCCGTCGAGGCCGGCCAGGCTGTTGGGCGGGCAGGCGGGGCCCTGGAAGCCGTAGGTGTCCGGGAGGTGGTTGAAGTTGAGGTTCATCATGCTGTACATGGGCTTGAGGGCCTGGCATTTCCGCCTGAACCCGCGCGGCCGGCGCCGGAAGGAGCCCTCCTCGAACATGAACTCGCTGGCCGGGTCGATGGTCCAGTAGTGGCCCTTGCCCGGGCGGCCCAGGCCCTTGGGCAGCTTGATGAAGCACTCGTTGAGCGAGAGGTTGTGGCGCACGGAGTTCTTCCAGCCCTGGTAGGAGCCGCGGAAGAAGGGGAAGCGGCTCTGGAGGAACTGGTAGATCTCGCTCAGCGTCAGCCGCTTCGACGGCGAGCTCTGGATGGCCATGACGATGAGGGCGATGTAGGAGTAGGGCGGCTTCTCCGGCCGCCGGATCCCCGCGTTGGTCTTCTTGGCCTTGCCGCCCCCGCCGCCTCCCCCGCCGCCGCCTCCCCCGCCGCTGCTGCCGGTGCTGGGCGTCGAGGAGGTGGTGGAGGGCGCGGACTCCATGGCAGAGCTCGGCGGCGGCGGCGGCGGCTGCTGCGTCTTGTCGGACATCGGCAAAGTCCCGGCCTCGGGGAAAGGAGGAGGAGGAGGAGGAGGAGGAGGAGGAGGAGGAAGAGGAAGAGGAGGAAGAAGAAGAGGAGGAGGAAGGGGCCGAGAGGAAAGAGCGGCCCGCAAGGGACCGGCGGTCATCGACGGCTCGCGTTCAGCTCCCCTTCTCCTAAAGGACCGGCTCCGAAAGGGGAGGGGTGGGGTGGGAGGGAGAGGGGGACGAGCCGCCCCCCACCTCACCTTTCCGAGCCAAACTCCTTCGCTCCCCCCACCCCCTTCCAGGCGTCTCCTCTCCGCAGTCCCGTCACCCTCCCCCCGCCGCCGCAGGAGTTTCCGCAAAAAAAAAATCCGCTTGGATCTGAAGTCCAATGAAGAAGGCGCGCCAATCCGGCTGGGGCTTCTCTCGCCGCGCGGAGGAGCGAGAAGAGGGGACGCGCCGGCCGCAGGAGGGTCCGATCCAGGAGCGAGCCTTGGAGATCTCAGCCGAAGCGGGAGGCGGCGGCGGCGGAGGAGGAGGAGAGAGAGGGCGCCCTCGTCCCGGGCAGTCCAAAAGGAAAGCAGCCCCCCTCCAAAAAGAAAGAAAAAAGGGAAAGAAACAAATCGGCTCTAGTATCCAAACAATCGGGGAGCCTGTCCCGAGGAGGCCATCCAGGGAGCCCAGCCCGGCCGCCAATCCGTCTCGTTCTGCCTCCCAGGCGTCCTCTGTTTTGTTAGTGGTCGTCTTCTTCCTCCTCCTCCTCCCCTCCTTTCCCCCTCCCCCGTTGTTTCTCAGGCTTCGGCGGGAGGATCAGGCCTCCTTCTCCCACCCGCCCCCTCCACCCTTGTCCCAGCCTGGTTCGGTCCTCGCCAGGCCCCCGGGCCGCTCCTGCCCACGCGAGGTGGCCTCCGCCGCCGCCGCCGCCGCCGCTGCGCCTTTTCCTCTCCTCCCCGGTGCGGCGTCGGGTTCTGCCCCCAGCCCGGCCGGCCGCCTGGAATTTTTATCTCGAGTCCGCGGGCGCCCGGGCGCGAGAGCTCTTGACAGCGGGGGCCGCGACGTCAGAGGCCGGACGAGGCCCCGCCCCTCCCCCTCTCCTCCCCTCCCCTCCCCCCTCCCTCCACTGCCCCCCTCCCTCTCTTCCTCCCGGCTCCCTTTCCTTTCCTCCCCCCTTCCATCCACACGCGCTCCTGGCCTCCTAGTCGCGGCTCGACTTTGGTGGGCGCTGGAGAAAGATTCCTCTCCTCCCAACAAAGGGGGCGACGAAGGAGCGTCACAAAACACGTACGCGCACACGAACAGCTTGGCCTATTTGCCCCCTCCTGCCCCAGATCCACCTCCAGGGGGTTGGACTGGATGGCCCTTGTGGTCTCTTCCAACTCTACATTTCTATCATTCTATCATTCCTTCCTAAAATGCGTTCACATGTACGCCCGTGTACACAGGGGTGCATTCAGTTCCTTCCTTTCTTTCCCTGGAGGCAGGGTGCCCTTCACACGTGCGCTCAGGGGTCTTGCTTCCTTCTGACCCTCCTGCGCGCTCAGAGACGCGTGTTTACCTCCTTCCCAGTTCCAGCGGTTTGGCTGGGTCTGAGACCGACTCACATACATCTACACACACACACACTGCTTGGCTTTGCCAACACAGGTGCGTGCACCCCCGTCCCGACTCCGTGGATAGCCTTCACACGCGCACACGCGCAAATACACGCACGGGCTTAGCCCCTTCTGGCTTTCCGCGGGCCTCTAAGGGTTTGAAACCGAGTCCTTGGCTTCTCAGGTACAATTTTGGCCTGGTCAGATGTGATTGTGGGATTTTTAAACAGACGGGGGGGGGGTGAGTGGGACTTCGCGTTTGTGCTTCGAGTTTAGTCCACGATCCGAAAGGGACACTCTTTCCCCCTTCGGGAACTCGATGCCAAACTTGCTTGAGAGTAAACAGGAAGGTGATCCTAAGCAAAGAGAAGTGTGTTGCATCGCCACCGCCTCGGTCTTACACCCTCCGCCTTCCATCCACACCGACACAAAACCACACACTACACACAAGCTGCCTCCCTGTTGCCTATATCAATAGAGGCAGGGAGATCGCGTGTGCGTCCCAGACAACAGGCACCCGTTAGTCCTGACCAGAGGAGACCCATTCAAATCAACCACCAACGCGTAGATAAACCTAATGGCTCCAGGGGAGCCGACTCTGCTCAGGACTAAACATTTAGGCCGCTGGCTGTGTAGATATGGACACACACGCCCCACCTTCCCGGTTTCAGCCGCTCTGCTTTTCCCC
This sequence comes from Ctenosaura bakeri, assembly GCA_948474755.1. Classification (NCBI taxonomy): domain Eukaryota; kingdom Metazoa; phylum Chordata; class Lepidosauria; order Squamata; family Iguanidae; genus Ctenosaura; species Ctenosaura bakeri. Next base: position 277,801 of record CAOLHI010000405.1, on the reverse strand, counting down.
CGTCCAAAATACCCCTTATTCGTCCGGTTCCAAACGCGTGGAAAGACCAAGGGAACCTCGTTCCGGCCGCACCGGCTTGGCGCTTCCAGCCCTGTCGCGGCAGCTCCTTTGCAAGGAGGCGGCTGGGAATACTCGGGAGGAGAGCCTCTCCCCGCGGGCCTCACGTTGCAGACGTGTAAAAAGACAACTTCGAGTGGGCTCACTCGCTTTTTCTCTCTGTATTACACACACACACACATACATATACAAATACATATTTGCCATCCTCTCTCTCTCCATATATGTATCTAAATATATACATACACACATACATGTATATACAAATATATATATACACACTCATACTTAGGTATGTATAGGTATACCCGTACACCGGCGTGTACACACAAACCCTTATATACATATTTTCTATCCTGTATATAGACATACATACTTATACACACTCGCGGCTGTACACCCCCTACATATATTTGCGATCACATATGTATACACACTTGTGCGTATACACGCAAGCACGCACTGATATAGATTTCCCACCCCGTATACACAGACACCCACACCCGTGCACATGCAGCCTTCCCACATTTATTTCAGGACCGATGTTACGCACAGAGGTATGCGCACATATCTTCATTTCTGTTTCCCATCCCTCTCTTACACACACACAAACACACCAGGAGAGATCCTGAACCGTGCACGTTCCGCATTTTGGTGGAAACCGGCCCGGGGGGGGGTGGATTCCGTGGGGGGAGGAAATGCCTGCTTGTGTGTGCTTATGTTCGCGTGTGTTAAAGCAGCAATATTTTTCTTTACGCACGAGGGGATACGCGCGCAGGTAACACACCCAGACTGGAGAGGCCGCCGGCCCTCCCGGCTTCCAGGCTGGGGAAGGTTTTCGAAAAGCAGACGGGGTTTTGGGAGCCACTCGCTTTCAAAAAATCCCGAGTTTCTGATCTCTTTGCGAGATAGACAGAGACAAGGGGGCAGGATGTTTATACAGCGCAACGTAAACACGTTCGCGGGCCTTCTTTAATAAAAACGAAAAACGTCCGGACGTTTCTCCCAGTGCCGCTATCGCTTATATGGCTGGTTGGTTGGGGGCTTTCTCCAGCCCCACACCACCCGGAACACACGTCCATCTATTTAAAAGTCTGGGTTTTTATACATAGAAAATAGAGGCTCATTTTTTGGAGCCTGGAGTCCTAGAACCCCCGATTCTGGCGAAAGGCCTCCTCCTTATCCGCCCCCCTCCATTCCAAGGGGTCTCATTCCTCCCCTCTCCAAACCTCTCTGCCACCCACCCCACCCCACCCCACCCCTGCCACCCCCCTCTCCAGCTGAAAACCCTCCGGAGAAATCCTTTTCATCTGCTTTTCAGCGATGTCGCTCACTCTTCCGAGGTAAGTCACTTCCAGATTTTGTCACCCTCTTGGCCAGGCGCGCGGTGGTAAATGTCGCACAATTAAGTTGTTAAAAGACTCGAAGTGTGGACGGAGGTTGGAGCCGCTGGGGTGGGAGGGGGCGGCGAGAGAGGGCGGAAGAGTTTACCTTTTACACCTAATTGCTCGGGGGGTTGCGGGGGGAGGTCGGGCGGGGAGAAAAAGAAGGCATTCCAACCTTCCTCGGCTGTTATTTTTTTTCGTTTCCTTTCTTCTCGAAAACAGTCAAGGCCTAGAAGAATTTTTTTTCCCAAACAAACAAAAAAAATGATTATTATTTTTTTCTCAAGGATAAACCCTGCCTGGAAAAATCAATAGGAACAAAAAGAATGCATTTACCTCTTCTCTTTATTTCGTTAATGGCCAGCCTTTTAAAAAAATAAGAATGTGAAATCTGGTTTCTAAATAAATTCCTCCCCACCACCCCCGGGAGCGACGCATGGCAAGGAGACGTTACCCGTCAAGGGGGCGCCTCTCAGGTCTGTGAGATCCAGGAGAGCCCAGGGAGGGGGGATCCCCTTTCTTCCTCCCTCCCCCCGCCCCAGTTCCTTCTTTTTCCATCTCTGATAAAACAAAAGGTGATGCGGAGGGGGGGGGTGTGGCCGGAATGAGGAGAAATCTTAGTATTTGCAATCGCGATTATTTCTAGTTTGGACACACGCGTCTCTGTCTCTGGATACGACGTGTGGGGTGGAAGGAACAAAGCAGGGTCAACGCGTGCTTCTATTTTTAAAAAAATAGAAGGAAAAAAACATTCATTTTTAAAAGACAATCAGGAACAAGAACCCTCAGGACTTTTTCTTGCTCGGATCTCCCGCTGAAAGAAATGCAAAGGTGGGGAGTGGGGGCGATGTTAATACGGAACAATGGGTTGCGCCCCTTCCCCGTTATGATTTCTGGTGTAGCATCCCAACTGAATGGGAATTCCACCCCCCAGCCGATCTGTGTCCAGATTATTAGGAAAGATAGGGTTTAAGGCTGCCTTTACTCGCAAAGGAGTTAGACCTCATTGAGTTCAAGGGCGCAGACGTTTGCACCAACGCGTTTAGGAGCTGCGTTAGAAGAGGCAACTTGTCCAGGGAAGGACTGGAGGGGAAGGGGTCCTCCGAATACTAATCCCGGAAGAGTAGCTTCGATAAAACCCTACCAGTATTGCTAGCTGTATAAATAATAATAATAATATAATATAATATAATATAATATAATATAATATAATGTATTAATAATAATATATTAATAATAACTGTGGTAGTGGTAACAGTAACAATGCTAAGGAAGGTATAGAAAAACACACGTCCTCTGTCTTCGCCTCAACTGCTTTGCGGATCCTGTTGGGCAGAGAGCGTTTGCCTGTTTTTCTGCTTTTGTAGGGAGATTGCAGGCCAGGCCGCGAAATAAAACAAAACAGCCAACTTCAGAAGAGGACCTCTTGTTCACAAGCCTGTCTGGGAAGACATTTTGTCTCTTGCCTTAAAGAATTCGGGCCTGCACAGCCCTTTGGTTGGTTAGGTTTCAGCTCTTCTTCTTTTAAAGCCAGAAAGGGGGGGGCCTTCACTGGCCACCGAATCCTAGGGAGGGGGTTACTTGGGACTAAGTCTCTGGCTTCCTTGTCACCCTAGAGGGCTTGCAACCCAGTAGGGGCAGAGGCCTAGCAGCATCTTCCCTTTCTCTTTTAGGCTGGCTTGGAAAACTCCCCTGAGAACCCAGTGCTGGAAATACACGGGAGACAGGAATAATAGTTGAAACCGTGGCCGGTTATTGGAGAAAGCCTTGCGTGAAAGCCTTTCCTTTTTAGACTTGGACAGGTCCTTCCTTTCTTGGCCCTCTCAGCTAAAATTGCTGCGTTAATCCCCTAGCTACACAACGTTTGGCCTCCCCGTTGATTGTCCCTCTTAACTGAGGGCCTTAAAGACTCGGGGAAAGCAAGTGCCCTGGAAAGCAGAGCGTCCTTTCCCCTTGGGCTTCAAGGAATAGGAGGGTCGGAGTTTTGGATCTCCCATCAGGAGACCGGAAAGGAACGACCCTCAGCCCCCTTTCGAGGACTTCTTTTGCAAAGGGTGTCGCCTCCGCCTGCCCAAGGGAGCCTTTTGCCCCGATCCACAAGGAGCTGAGCCTTAACCCGACCTTTCTAAGGTACCTCTAAGTGCCTGGGAAATTTGGACTTGGAGGGTACACCTTTCCTTCCAGCGGGTTATCTTCAAGAACACTGGAGATTATGAACTGCGACTGTACCCTAGGAAATCCCTGCGTCTCACATAGAAATACAAACGCACATGACTTTTTAAGGCCAGGGCTGGGGTGTCTCCCGTGTGCCCGTCGTCCACTTCAAAATTTTGGAAATTAGGGTTTCCCAAACTCTTTCGGTTTTTCACATAGATCTGGCCCCGATCCAGCAAGGACAGACCAAGTCGAAGATCCCTTCAGTTCCCTGCGAAAGCTCCAGTGCGGTGTGCTTAAGACAGCTCCCCTAGACCCCTTTAACGTGGGAAAACATGACCAATTGAACTCAGTGGGGCTTACTTCTGAGGAGCCCGACCCAGCATCGCAGCTTTCCCCAGTGCAAGGGGCGGCTCTTAGTCCTGGGATGGGGTGGGAGTGTTAAACCTTTCATTTGATGTTTGACCATCCTGCACTCCTCCTCCTCTCATTTAGAGGAATTTACTTCCGAGGAGGTCTACTGAGAAAGACTCGAGGGCCTCCTATCCAGGGAGTTGCCAATTGTGCCGAAATATCTCCAGCCATCAATCCTGGAACACTTTGACACTAAAAAAAATTACGCATTTCTAAGAGCTTGTTGACTTAACCCCCAAAGCCCGCTCTATTCTTAGCAACGTTTGAGCTGGAAGGAAAAAGCCAGGTGAATCTTCTAAATCTCACTTCGGCCAGGCTGGACCGGGGAACAGCGACAGGGAAGGTGGCCCAAGGCTCTTAAGATTAGCCAAGAGGAGCACAGATAAAAATTCTTAGCACATTCTTGAAACAAGAGGTCTTTCGGATTGGAAGCTCTCCGGGGCATGGTATGTTTTTATCGTCGTTACTGGGTGACTTCCAGTCATTTCCAACTAATGGCCAACCTGGCACCGGGTTTTCTTGCCAAGATTTATGGAGGGGGGGACTTTGCCTTTCCCTGAGGCTGAGAGACTGTATGACTTCCCCAATGTCCATGGCCCAGCTGGGGATTCGAACTCTGGTCTCTGGAGGCTTTCCTCCCGTGCTCATACCGCTACATCAAGCTGGTGTTTTTTAACAGGGGCATCTAAAAATGGATGCTATTGGAAGGGAAAATCAGTTTCTTCCCCAAGGAGACGATTTCTCCAGCTCCTCTCTCTGAAAATGAGGTTAATGTTAGGCGCTGTAGGATTATTTTTTAAAAAAAGGAAAGATAAACGATATTGCTAACAAAGCTGAAATCCAACCAGCCCTGTTCGAACTGGGGTGGTTGGAGAAAAGTAGGCTTTGTGGTTTTAATCCCCAGCAGCAGCGCTTTTTCGGGCGTTTTCACAACTAAACAAATATAGCGCTATGATTCCACTGCCACTGCCACCAAAACTTTGCGTGAAATCCTGGGATTTGCAGATTAGGGAGAGGAGGGGTGAGAATTCTTAGCCAGAGAGCTCTAGCGATTCGCCAAGCTGTTAGTCTCAGAATTCTGCAGGCTGCGTCCCTGGCCCTTGAGGTGGTATCATAGCGTTGTAACTCTGTCGTGTGATAGGCCCCTAATAACCTGTGGCCTGCTGTTTTCTTTCTGCATCTACACAAAGCATTGCAGGGCGATTCTGAAGGATTTGCCTGCTGTAGTGGTTTGAGGTTGGATGGCGACTCTGGAGAAAAGAATTCAATTCCCTCCTCCATCATGGAAAACCTTGGGAGGGTCACACACTCTCAGCCCCAGAAAACCCCGTCATAGGTCCGCTTTCGGGTCGCCATAATCCGGATAGGACTTGAAGGCGCGCAATAAAAACAACCACAACCCATTTTTCCAGGACTCTTTCCACTGGATGCGGCTTCCTTTTGAGCCCAATTTAATGGGATTTACTTCCACATAAAGCTATTTTTTCCTCGTCAGCGTTGCCCAGTGTTTTAACTGGAGCAGACACAATATGGGCTTATGTGAATTCGCCTTCCTCATTCAGTGAATGAGGAAGACTATACAGACATATTCTCCTTTATTTTTCCAGATGTGTGTGTGTGTGGGAGGGGACAAATCACCAGCGGAGGCAGTTTTATTTTTGTATATTTATACGTTGGTACTGAATGTCTGTTAAACCGGTTCTTAGGGATTCCCCCCCCCTTTCCTTTTCTCGTCTTCTTTCTCCGCGCAAAAGGACAGATCCGTCTCTACTGGAATATATTTCCAAAGAGACGAGTCGGAAGAGAGACCCAGGAAAGTAGTATGGATTTTTAAAAAAATCGAAAGAAATAAAAAATACAAAGACTGTCCCTGTTCAGACCTCAGCACCCGCTCATCCTCCTTCTGTGATATTTGGAGCCTTGTTGCTTTAGAAGGAAAGCGCACAGACGCGCACACACAAAGGGTGGAAGCTGTAGTCCACATTTTGCCCTCCCTTCTTCCTCCCTCGCCCCCCCCGGGGGCGCTTTCTCCCTGCAGGTATTTTTCCTGGCTAATTGCTTAAGTGAAGCGAAGGAGTCTTTGCTAGGAAGACTCGGGACAGCGGCGGGGGCCTGGAGGCGGAGGGGAGTTTGTAACCCGAAACTGGAAATGTATCTGGCTAGTATTGTCAAAAGCAGACTTTTGCAGGCCAAGGAAAAGCCTGGAGTTTGGGGACGGGGCGGGGGGGAGAGAGAGAATTGCTTCTTTGGAAAGGGGCCCCCTTGTTTATCAAAGGTCAGACCACCCACGGGGAGGACAGAGCCAGGCGCGCGTCCGCATGCGCTCCTGCCTCTGGGCCCTGGTTTTCATTAACACCAGCGAGGCGGGCCCGGGGAGAGAGACACCAAGCGCGCCCACCCCCCGACCCGCCCTCCCTCCCTCCCTCCCTCCTGGCCGCCCCCCCCCATACTTGCCCTTCCTCTTCCTCCTCTCGCCCTCCACCCTCCCCGGATCTCCTTCACACGCACACAGTCCTGGCAAAAGGGATCCTTCACCGTTTACACAAGTGGGAGGAACCGGTGGCACAATCCGGTTTGACCAGCTGGTGCATCTTTCTCTTTCCCCCCCTTTTCCCCAGGATATGTGTGTGAGTGTGTAGGAGACAGAAAAAAAATATACAGTCCTCCCTCCACATTCGCTAGGATTAGGGGCACAGGACCCCTGTGAAAGTGGAAAAATTGTGAATAACTCTACCCCTCTCAAACCATATTTAACACACACAAAAGTATGATCACCACATTCAACCTACTCTGAGGCATCATGGCTCCATCACAAGGCAGAAATGGGGGGCTGGTGGGGATTACTGTTACCTCCAGGGCTGCCCCATACCATTTTTAATAGGCTTCCTTTGCAGTTTCTCAGTCTTAGGAGGCTTGCAGTCCCTATTAAAAACTAGTGTATATACCCTACATTGGGATTTTATTTTCTCATAGGTAGTTCTTGTTAGGAAGATTTGAAATCCTTTGTCTCTAATTCTCCAAACTGTCTTGTCAGGTACCTGTAACTTTTCCCCATATTCCCCAACCCAATCCGTATTCAGAGTTATTCACACACAGAAGTTGGGTTCCTGAGGGAATACACTACCCTTCTCTTCCTTGCTGCTAGGCCTTGTCTCCATAGCAAGGGCCAATATGGCTCTCTGGCTGAGAATTCTAAAGGCCTCTCCCTAAACTGCAAAACCTAGGATTCCATAGAATCTTCTTAGGCAGCCAATCATAGGAGGTCTTCACTTGGCACAAACAAACAGAAAAACTTTGACTTTTATATATTAGAGTGCCTAGGGAAGGAGCAGGAGTGACAGCAAAGAATCCATGAATAATCAAATCCACAAAAGTGAAACCTGCAAATGTGGAGGGCTGACTGTATGATATAATTGCTTTATAAGCAAACCAGTGGCACTTTTTCCCAAGTTTGTCCTGGATCACAGAAGAATGCAGTTCATCCCTAAATTTATCGAAGGGATTAACCAACTGGACTAGAAAATACAAAGTGAGGGAAACAAGGGATGAAGCCGGAAGCCAAAATGTTCTGCTCCTTCTATATATATTATTTAGTTCTATTTGTTAATCACTTTCCTTACTATTGTGTGTGTGTATGTATTGTTGATTAAGCTATAGATGATTAAAAAGCAAACCCATTGATTTCCCAGGTTTGTGCAGGATCCCAGAAGGATGCAGTTAGCTGCTTAAAAATGTATATTTATTCAACAAAAATTTATTTAACAAACAGAACTGCAAAATATGACAAAAGCAAAACGTTTGGGCTTCCACCTTCTTCCATTACTAAAGAGACAACTTCCATCTACAGGGGAGGGTCTTAGAATCATAGAGCTAGCAGACACCACAAGGCAGTGACCTTGGGAGGGTCACACTCTCCAGCCCCTTCTGGAGAAATCTTGCCAAGAAGACCCCCTGATAGGTTCACCAGAGGTCAGAAACCACTTCAAAGCACGCAGCAAGATTTTGGACTCCTAGAGAGTCAAGAACACAACTTTTTTTTTGGATTTTGGACTCCCAGAGATTCAAGAACAAAATAATGGTCTCTGGAACTGGACTGGCTGGAAGGCACCTCCAGCTCAACAAGGTGTGTTCTTCCAACAGCTGACCTGATGCCTCTGAAAGTCCACAAGTAAGACGGGAAGGCAAGGGCGCACTCTTTCTTTGTTCTAACTCTTCTGGGCAGTTGCTGGTGAAACTCAAACACAATGATAGAAAGTGGATCATAAGGGCTAAAGGAGGTGCTGAGAAGGGAGGGTGTCTGTGTGTGTGTGTCCTGCAGAGCTGTTTGATACTGCTTTTCAAGACAGACCAGCCAAAAATCTGTCCAGCCCCTCCTTCTACCCACTTTCTCTTGCCAGACGTTGTCAACACCTTGAAACTGGAGTAGGTATATATACACATACTCACACACAGGTTGAATGGTGTTGGTTAGGTCCAGCCAGAGTAGATCTACTGAACCAATTGCAGAATGGTGAGGCTACATATAGGTAAAGCCAATGGATTAAATGGCTCTACTGTAGTTGAGGCTATTATTATTATTATTTTCCCCTTTTGTCCCCATAATGAGGATCAAAGAAGCTCAAGCAGGATTTAAGCCACTGTGTGTGTGTGCGTGTGTGCGCGCGTGCGCGCGTGCATGTGTGTGTATTCACATGGGATATGTATATGCATGGAGAACGGATATGCATGGCCCGAACTTTATTAATTAGTCCCAACCAGAGTAGTTCCACTGGCTCAGTTGCTGAATGGTGAGTCACTGAATCTGTGGTTTCTCCTCTAACTGGGACTATCAACAGGATGGAGGCCTCTGTGTATGTGTGAACACATATGTATATGTGTACATATAGCTGTGTCCATACAGGTGTGTACATGTGTGTGCACGTATATATCTCTTTGTGTGTATGCCTCTTTCTGAGAGGATCTCTGTCTTTGTAGATACATGTGTACCTGTTTAGATATGTGCAGGAGTATATGTGTGTGTTTTAGATCTGCTTGGGTGTGTACAAATTATCTGCATTTGTGTACCACTTTGGATCCCATCTTGAAAAAAAGCAAGGATTAAGATAGACAGATGGATGGATGGATGGATGGGTGGGTGGGTGGGTGGGTGGATGGATGGATGGATGGATGGATGGATGGATAGATAGATAGATAGATAGATAGATAGATAGATAGATAGATAGATAGATAGACAGATAGATAGATAGACAGACAGATGTGTGTGTGTGTTACGTGCATGTGTGTCTCTCTGTGAGTATGTTTTTCACCAAAGAAGATGGAAGCCGTTTTCAGCCCTTTGGCCCTTCTGTTTCAACGTTACAGCATCTCTGTTCTGCCTATAAATGGTGCTGTTCAGATGCTTTATTCAATATAATTCAATGTAACATAATACAATATAATTATACCAAGAGAGAAAGAGAGAGATACTATTTTAATCATACTGTTTTTAAACGGCTTTTCAAGATGTTTAATTGTGAGTTTTAAACTTTGAGAAAAGGAGAGTAACACGACAATAATGAGGAAGAGGAGGAGGAGGATAAAACATCACACATTTCCAAACTTTTATAGGGTGCCTTAAATCTGGGTGCTGCCCTACTTTTGTCTCACTTCTGCTCTTCCAATAAAGCAGCTGGTTTGTCCTTAAGTGAGTGAAATCCCATCTAGCAAGGCTTTTCTTGCAGTGTAGATTGGTCATCCTTGGTTGCTTAAGCATCTGGGACTTCAGCTCTTAGAAGTGCTGCCCAACATGGCTAAGGGTGATGGATTCTGGAAGCCGAAGTGTCACAAATCTGAAGGACCAAAGGTTCAGAACCACTGTTCTGGATACTTTCAAGCACCGCAGCCAGCAACCGCACTGCTTGGCTTGCTTCTGTCTCTCACCAATGGGAAGAAGGACATGGGAGGGGGCCTGCTTTGCTGTGACACCCAATATCTGGAATGCATGCGCCTTGGAAGCATCTTTGGTGCCTATACTGTTTTCATTCGGCTACTAAATGGAAACATGGCTTTTTTATGAAAGCCTTGTGGGCCTGATTGATTTCTTCCAAACAGTACATGTACCTGCTTTTGAGCTGTTTTGACCTTTTAACTTGATGAACAGTGGATGCTGTTAGTCCCTTTAAACTGTTTCTCTTACCGTGTAAAGTCCTAAATTGTTTCAAACAGTGGATTTCACACTGAGATTCTGTGATAAAGGTTGGGAGAAAAATAATTTAATCATAAAATAAGTAGAAGAGAAAATTACAAGCTGTCCTTGCTATGTTAAGTGAGCAGGTTACTTTCTCCTGCTAGCCTTTCTAACCTTGTACGTAGTGTTTTAATGATAAGTAGAAGAAAAACATACACCAAATGGTTCTTCCTAGGAGAGAGAACACCCTGTCTCCTTCCACTGTCTAACTCTAACCCTGTAGTACCCAACAGCCCCTGTGACGAATGTTGTGATAACCCTGTAATTCCCCTTAAAGGGAAGTTTATGGGAAACTGGAGCTCTTATAAATGCAACTCAGACATTAATTGAGACCTGTCCCTATTTTCTTAATGGATGGCAACAGAGTGGGAGAAGTAAAAAGTTGATGTATATTGACAACCATGCAAGCAAATTAAATATCTATCTATCTATCTATCTATCTATCTATCTATCTATCTATCTATTTGGCTGCCTTTTAGGGCAAAGCCCTCATAGTTTAACATGCAGGAAACATGGTCCCTTTCTGCACTACATTGTTATAGTGCTATTATTCCACTTTCAACATCCTGTGGAATTCTGGGGTTTGCAGTTTCCTGAGGCCAAAGAGCTCCTAGGCTGAGAATTTTAAAGGCCCCTCCCTCAACTGCAAACCCCAGGATGCCATAGGATGTTGAAAGTGGAATAATAGTGCTATAAAACAGTGTAAGGCAGAAATGGCTGTAGAAAAGTCTTCTTATTCTTTCTCTCTCTGAACCAATGTAGGTTAGCGGTTGGAGTGCTGGACCAGGACTCCAGGAAACCAGGGTTCAATTTGCTGCTTAGCCATGGAAAACCACTGGGTGATTCTAGGCAAGTCACCCACTCTCAGCCTCAGAAGGAGATCATGGCGAACCCTCTCTGAACAAGTCTTGCCAAGAAAACTTGTTTGCCTTAGGGTCACTGTAAGTCAGAATTAACTTGAAGGTTCATAGCAATGGTTTTCTTCTCTTTCTCTCACACACATGCAGACATGCACAGGTATAGTCATTGGATCATAGAGTTGGCAGGTGCTCCATGGACCATCTAGTCCAACCCCCTGCTCCATGCAGGGTCTCCAGCTAAAGCATCCCTAGCAGGTAGCTGTCCAGCCACTTTTTGAAATCCCCCCAGAAAAGAAGACCTCTATACCTCTCTAGGCAATTGGTGCTATTGCTGAACTGCTCTTACTGTCAAGAAGTTCCTTCTAAGGTTCAATGGAAATCTACTCTCCTGTAACTTCAGACCTTTACACCTGGATCCTACCTTCTGGGGCAGCAGAGAACAGGCCTGCCTCCTTGTCATTGTGACAGCCCTGGAAGTATACTTCCCATCATCCAGAACCAGCACAACTAGGGCCTGCAGTGGTGGGAGTTGTAGTCCCCTACTCCTGGAGGCAGCCAGATCAAGGTAGAACTGCCTGTTGTAGACTCTCTAAAATACTGGCATTGTTACCCTGTTTGGCCCTTGCAGAAGTTATGAACTGTTGGGCAAGAACACTCCATCTTGCAGCACTTTCGGACTTAACAATTCATTGCAACAGAAACTTCTGTGGACTGGGGTCCCTTTTCCTCTGATGCAAGAAGTTTTATCCTGAGTTAGAGGTACGCATGGGCATGGAAAAGGAGGAAATACAGCAAGGTTAAAGGGCTCTGAAAAGCTAAGGGTCTGTGACTATAAGACTACTTGTTTCCTTGCTTTATCCACTACTTTAAAGTCAAAGTTAGTGTGTTTGTCTGTGTCAGGCGAAGACCTGACCTCATATGATTGGCTGTGTCAGGCGAAGATGACCTCATATGATTGGCTGCATAAGAAGATTCCAGGAATCCTGGGGTTTGCAGTTTAGAGAGAGGCCTTTAGAATTCTCAGCCAGAGAGCTCTTGGGCCTGGCCAGTTGCTGTGGAGATGAGACCTAGCAGCAAGGAGGAGGGCCACGTATTCCCTCAGGAACCCAACCTCTGTATGTTAATAACTCTGAATACAGGTTGGATTGGTGAATATGGGGAAAAATTACAGATACTGGACAAGGCAGTTTGGAGAATTAGACACACAGGATCTCAAATCTTTCTAACAAGTATCACCTATGAGAAAATAAAATCCCAGACAAGGGCAGGTATATACACTAGTTTAACATATTTTATATACTGCTTTTCAAGGTACTAGAAAACATATGAATGCAGAAGGATGTCTGTGAAGACAAAAAGAAATGCAAAAATGTGTGGGAATACAGAAGCAAGTGTGAACAGAAACAAAACCTGAACGCAAAAGGAAAAGCATCAGAAATGCCTAGAAAAGCCCATGGGTGGTTTACAAGAGCAGTGACTGATCACAATTAAACCACCTTGAGCATTTCTAGTGCTGCTAGACCTCATCTGTGTTCCTGTCCAAGTGCTTAGAATCAAACTTGGGCTGATAACCAGAACTCTGATCTGTATTTTTCCTCCCTCCTCCAGCAAGGCTCCTTGGGAGCTGGAAAGCTTCTCCAGTCGTGTGCTGAGAGAAGTGTTAGTCTGATAAAAATAGAGTCGCCCCCCCCTCTCTTTTCACTCTCTGTTTTTTGGATGCAGGGCGGATGAACGTGGCCCACACGGATGTCTCACCAGACCTGGCTTTCTCTGGGAAGGCCAGGCTGAAAGCAAGGTCTGGCAAAGCTCAGGAGGATTTTATAGACTTGGAACAGGAGGACGGAGCGATTAGAGCGGAGGGGAGCCCCACGGACATCCATCCCCCCCCTCCACCGCCCCACACTTTTAAGCCCGCAGCTGCAACCCTTCGCTTATCTCGCTGCGCTTCGGGTCCCCCCGGGGAGGGGAGAAAGGGAGCACCCCCGGGCTTCTGTCAGCTGCAGAGCTTGGCAAGGAATTCGGATTTTGCTCCAAAGATGGGACTTTCCCCTCCCGCTCCTCTTCCTCCTCCTTTCTTTCTCTCTCTCTCTCTACCCCCCCCAAGCAGCCCACCCTTTTAATCTGGGGGTGCCTCCCTCCACTTGCCCCCTCGCATCAAAGAAGCAGGCGTGGACCCCAACCGTCTCCAGCAACGCGTTTGACAGCCGTTAACCGCTGAGTCTCCCAACGGGGGTTGCATTTATCTGGGATTGCTCTTAGAATTGGGAGGGGGGGGCGGAAGGGAGAAGGGGGGTAACTCTTCGGAGGGGCTTTCTTTCCAAGTCAGGAAGGGCGCTCCCAAAGCCAAGCTTCCTTGCAGCTCCCGCCGCCTTCTTCACATAGAAAAGTTACTTTTTGCCCTGCGCTGTCCAGCACTCCCCAGCCAGTGTGGCCACGTTGACTGGGGATGCTGGGAGGTGTCTTCCAAAAAGCAAGTTCCCGAGCTTCTTCCTCCTCCCTACCCCGTTTTAACAAGTTCCTTTAAGGGTTGCAGCTCCTCCAATCTCCCAGCTTCTCCTCCCTTCAACACCCCCATGCTGGTGGGGGGGATGCTGGGAGCTGTAGTCCAAACAAGCAACTTCCCAGGCTGCCTCTCCACTGTTTGGACTCTTTACGATTCTCAAATTCCCTCACCTTTTTCTCCTCCACTGGGCTCGTTACATTCCTACTAAAACTGGACCGCATGCAGGCAGGGGGATGGTGGGAGATGCAGTTAAAAATTTTTTTTTCCCAAACTTCCTCCACGGCTTGGAAAATTTACTTCGCTGGGCTACAACGCGCCCTGGGCTGGTGAGCGATTTGGGGAGCCGTTGTCCCAAACTAACTTCTCCAAAATTCCCTCCTCGTTGGGAAAAAGTTGCTTTTTCGACTCCAGCGAGCAGACTCTCTCCTCCTCATGTTCTCTCTCCTCTCCCCAGCCCCCACCCCAGGTATTTATATCCCTGATTATGGGGTTATCATAACCGGAATGCTTTGCAGGGTTGTTGGCGACCTCCCAAATCTCTGTTCCATTCAAAGGCAGAGAAAGAGGACCGGAGGGGGGGTCGCGGGAGAAAGAGGAGGGGGGATTGCGACAGCGGCAATGGCGGGGGGAGGGAGGGAGGGAGAACGGATCTGGAGGAGGGGAGAGGGGGACGGAGAGCAGCCCTTCTCCAAACATTGCACCCCTCTGCCTGTGGGGGGTCCACCCGGCTTTATCTCGTTCCAGCTCCTGGAGCTTAGCCTGGAATCTGGTCCGGGGGAGAGGAAGGGGGGGTGAAGGGAAAGAGAGAGAGAGAGAGACCATCCCGATGGGCAACCCAGTCCCTCCAGCAGCTCTCCTCGGAGCGTGTAAAATGGATCACCCACCCCGCTGTCCTGGGGGAATCCAGCCCTCTGATCTTTCCCTGGAATAGAATGAGAAGGGGGCACAGAAAGCCACGGGTAGGGAAAGGGCTCCCCAACCCTTCTCTGTGCCCCGCATCACCCCCTCCCCACTTAAAACACCCCAATGTCTCCACACTACCCCGAATTAATTTTCCCGGGGGGGGCGGGGAAGGAAATCTCATAAACGCTGCGATCCTGCGTGGCACTTTCTTGACCAGTAAGGACCATGGAAACCCATTGGGTGACCTGGGCTGAGTCACACACTCTCAGCCCCAGAAAACCCCGTGGGTCTTCATAAGTCGGGATCGACTTGAGGGTAGGCAACAAGGCGCACAACGAGACTTACTCGCGAGTAGACAAGTCCTGGGTTGCCCAGCAAGCAGCCCAACTTCTTGGAAAGGAGCGGGGAGGCTGTTCGCCATGAAACCGAGACGGTAACCTGCGCTTCTGCGAATCCAAACTCCCTTTTATTTAAACTGCGTGGAGTTTACTCCCGGGTAAGCGGACAGCGGACGGGGCTGTCCCGCGATGATCGCTTCTCCGGTTTCCCTCCTTGGAGGACTTGGCTTTCTGGGACTCGGAGCTAAAAGTGAAACCCCGCCGCTTATATGAAGACAATGCCTGCGCGTGTCAGGCGCTGCGCGGACGCAAATGGAAGCCGGATCCTCGGCTCCCCACCCCAAATTTCTCGAGAAGGGGCAGCCCCTGGGACCTTCCCATCGGGCTCCTGTCTGATCTTTAACTACAGATTAATCCGTAGGTTAGCAAGACGTTAGCTCGCCAGATCTCCTCAATGGATGCCCCTCCGAATCTGATTAAAGGGGGATTTTTTTTTTCTTTCCCCATAGCAAACAAGGAAAAGCACGCTTTTCCATTTAAAATATTGTTTTAAAAAACGCGGAAAGGATTCATACGAAGAATAACTCCGTGCGCAAAACCTCAGCTGTTTTGGAAACTTGCATTTAAAAGGAAAAGAAGAACTTGAGAAAACGGAAAGGGACGAACGAGACCGATCAACGCACTTGTGCTCACCCCAAATTTAAGTAGCCCAGCTTCAAGAGATAAATTTGGGATGCTTAGAAAAAGGAAACTAGCTGTTCATGGATAGCTTTGAATGTTATCATTATTTTAAATACGTATTTTTTTTGCGTCCTGCAACCCATTCTGGGTACTCTGTTAAGCAGACTAAAGGATTTAAAATAAAATCTCTGAGGTTGCAGCCTTGCATATATATTTTTATTGGGGAGGAATTCAACTGAGCTTGTTTCTGAGTTGCCTTACATCCCTTGCAGAGGGGGCTCAGAGTACTGGAGCCTTATTGCAAATCTATATACTTGCAAGAAAAGTCCCTTGAGCTCAATGGGACTTACTCCTAGGTAAGCAGGTTGAGAACTGCAGCCTTACTGAACTCCACAAGCCACTTCTTTTCTGGGAGCGACCTTCCCCTCCATAGGTTTCATCTCCGCATTCTTTTGTCTCAGTCTTCTGCTCTTTCTCTGAGGAATCTCCTTGAAGTTCGGATCTCGAAAACACAAGTGGATGTGATTTTGGAAGAATGGGAGTTCCCTGTTCCCTGCACATCTATTAGTGTCTCTCAGCAAGACTATTTTTTTTATTATTATTATTATTATTACGCTTTTATACATACCCCAAGAAGATTGCAGCACAATAATATCAGGGCAATGATAATTATAAACAGAGCCTTAGATAGGTGTGTGCGTGCGTGTGTGTGTGTATATATATATATATATATACACAAACACCCCCGCACACTTATGCATATACACACATAAACACACAAAAAAAAATATTATGATTTGCGTGTGATATTTGTGTGCTAGTTGGATTAGAAAGGAAATATTTTTGCTCCTGTTGATTGCACATGATGCGGGTATCTCAGCTCTTTAAAAACCAAGAAAACTCGAAGGCACATCATACAGTCTACAGCTCTGTCTATAACATTTGTGTGTGTGCCTGTGTGGTGCGTCTTCCTCTGAGTGTGAATGCTTAAGGAGATACAGACAATAAATATCTATAGCTAGGCAGAAGCGATACAGGGATCTACACAGATATTTCTCTCTCTGAGGGTCTGTCCCTGGAGATCAACTCTGACTTCAGCAGATTCCATCTTGGAGTATTCTTTGCAAAAATTTCTTCCCACCGCCTTCCTCTTACCGCCCTGGACCTGCGTTTATAAATATATTTGTAGAAATATACCCATCTAGAGATCATAGCTACAGAGACCTACCCACACACACACACAAACGCACAGAGATCGAATACTATGTAAATACGCACAGAAAAACACGTCCCCTATAAATACTGGGTGCCCCTGCATTATTCCTAGGCAGAAGTTTCATAGGTTTACATTCCAAACGCAAGCCCAGTAGCTTGAAAATGAGCTCTCCTTGAACCAAAGGGATTTTACGTTCAAGTTAGCGCCTGGCGTTAAAGGCAATTTTGGCGTTAAAGGCAGCGTTGGCATTCAACGCCGTTTGAACGCCTTTCCCTGGGTGGCAAAGAGAAAGCAGCAAATCTCCTCCTGGGAGAAACGGTTTACAAATCCAGCTCCCCGGTCGAGAGGTTTGACTTGTGAATCGGGGGGGCGAAAAAAAAAATAGAGTTTTTCTTCTGAATGGGGGCTTTGAACTGTGCCAAAGGACGAGGCTGGTCTTTTTTTTTATCTGCTTTTCGGTCATAATAGGATTTCGCGACTCTCATTGAGTTAGTGGCGCATTTAAAGGCACGGTGAGGAGGGAGAAAAGAAAAGAAAGCAACGCCTCGGTTACAGGGACCGCTTTTAAGGGAAGGAAAATACAAGTCTAGTGAAGGAGCGCTTCTGGTTTTGCACCCTTTTGGGGAGAAAAGGTTCTTTGGCTCGTCATACTTTTCATTTATTGCATTTGTCTTTAGTTCTCCAAGCCTTTGATTGGTTATTTTTAATCGTATGGTGAAACGGTGTTGACAGGATGGCCGTGTCTGTTTTATCCTGTATGCTTTCCAATGTGTTTTAAACGTATTTGCAATTGTTTGGGGTTGTGTTTATCTGATTTTTGTTTAATTCCTTTTTCTTTTCTTTTTTTTTAAAAAAAGTTCTGTACCTAACCTTTTAACGAACGTCTATTTTAGGTTTTGTAAGCCGCCTTGGGTCCTTTGGTGGGGGAAAAGCAGATTACGCACTGAATAAATAAATAGTTTTCTCCTTCTTATTTATTTCTTAATACGAACCTTTACGTTCACTCTGGCTGATGGCGACCCTAACGGGGGTATTCTTCGTTTTAGAGATTTGCCACGGCTGCCTTCTGGGGCTGAGAGAGTGTGACTTGCCCAAGGTCTCCCAATGCGGTTTTCTGTGCCTGGATGGGGATTTGGACCTTGGTCTCTCAGTGCCCTAGTTCAGAACTCTAACCACTGCACCGCACTGTACACTACACTATACTGGCTGCCTTCTTATTTGGAAGACTGGTGATCATGTCTTTTTCCAACAGGGGAGGCGAAAGGCTGTCCAGTTGACATGTCCAGTTGGTTTATTTTTAATTATAAACTGGCTGATCTTAAGGCAGACTGAGGTTTGGGGGCAAGGTAAATAACGTGGTGATCGTGTATGACTTACAGATAAAAACCTTCCTCTTTCAGGGTCCCTCGCGTTACAAAACGCGTTTCCCAATCCCGTTACTTGGCTTCAGGAGGATTTTTTTGTTTTGTTTTGTGGAGGGGACTATCTAAGTCCCCAACAGCACCAGCTTGCTATTGCCACTAAGAAATATCTCCATGCTCGCCTCACCGATTTTAATTCGGTATCTATGGATTGCAAGCTCCTCGGGGCTTGTGTGTGTGTGTGTTAAAATTATTATTTTCTTCGGTACAGAGTCTTTCTCTATGAAATAATAGCACAAACAGTAGCAATCGACTTTGAGCCCTAATATGGCATGGCTGTTTCCTTACAATATGGATCAGGATGTTTATCTCTCTTTCTCTCTCTCAGTACGCAATATATATGATATGCCTTATCTTATACTTACATTTGGGAGGAAATTAGCAAGTCATTTTAAATCTTGTGTTACCATTCCAAAGGATAAATCGTGCACAGTTTTAAGAAGAACAAGATAGCGTTAATGAAATGTACAGATAAAGGAGAACAGCTAAACTGTCGAGGTATCCTTTATGGAAAAATAATTTATCCTGTAGGAACATTACATATATATGTGGTGTGTGTACATATCTACCGATACGTATGTGTGTGTAGAGAAAGAAAGCGAGCATGATGTAGTGGTCTGAGCATTGATAGGACTACGACTCCAGAGACCAGAGTTCGAATTCCCTCTGGGACACTGGGAGACCTTGGTCAAATCACACTCTCTCAGCCTCAGAGGAAGGCAAAGGCGACCTCCCTCTAAAACAAGGCATATTTCCACACGAGACTGTTATAGTGCTATGATTCCACTTTCGACATCCTATGGAATCCTGGGGTTTGCAGTTTCGGGAGGGGCCAGCCGGCCCCACCCGAAACTGCAAACCCCAGGATTCCATAGGATGTCGAAAGTGGAATCATAGCGCTATAACAGTCTCGTGCGGAAATGGCCATAGCGTCGCTATAAGTCAGAAAGGACTTGAAGGCGCATGACAACAACCATATGTGCTTGTGTGCGTGCGTGCATATATAAAACATATATAAATATATACGTATATGTGTATAGGAATATAGTATCTATACGATATATGTGTATATGTATAAGCTCTCTCTGCGTATAATACAGTAAATAATGCATATATCTATGAATATCTATCTATTTTTACATGCATATTTAGTGTTTATGGATATATGGATATAAATATAGGTAGCTAGGTATAGATTATTATAGAGACGTATACATGAATTTCTATCGGTGTATATGCATATCTGTTTGTATATGTGTAGACACACACACTTATATATGTATGTATACAGAAAGAGAGAGAAAGAGAAAGAGAAAGAGAGGAATATATCCATATGTATTTCCATTGTGCATGTGTGTGTTATATGAAAAACCTTCTTAAGGCTTCATATCACGCTATGAAAGATCAATGTCAGAATTTGTTTTGGGGGAGGAATTGCATCAATATTCTCAAGGATGCAAACGTTAACAGTGGCGTTTTACAAAAATGGGTTTTTATTCTGTTTTATTTTTGTAAAGGAAGTTTTCTTTGAGAATAATCCCCGCAAAGAGAGAATGAAAATTTCCTTTATGCTGTTCTTATACCCCAACAATGCAATCATAAGCCTTGGCTTCCTTTAAAAAGGATCTGTGTGTGTGTCTTTGTTTTAATATGACTCTTTAACATCATCTCGAGGAAGGTTTACATTCATTCTGTGACAAGGAAGTCCGGATAAAATGCCCAAGGAATCCAATTGCAAAAGTAATTTTTAAATGAGGGGGATACCAGACGGTTCTTGAATTCCACCCTTTCATCCTTTCCTTGGAAGAAGATGAGGGTCGCCTATAAAAATATTCTGGATTTAATATCGGTTCCTCTTCTGCTGCCCTTTTTCCAACGTTTTCCAACGCTTAAAACTCTTCCTGGATATCCAGCCCATCTAAATACGTATACGGACGGGTGGGTTCCTTTTAAAAATAATAATGAAAGATGAAGGACCGGTAACCGGTCTTTTTAAGCAGAGAGAAGATCATTTTTCCGGACTGTCAGACGCTGCAATAAACTGGCTAATTTGATCAATTCTCAAGCTAGGATTTCTTCTGGGTAAATTTTGTTCACATCGGATCACAGCGCTTGGTGCACTTTCCAACAATAAATGAAAATAAAGAGACTGTGGCTCACAACCATGTCTTTCCGTTAACGTTCCTCCCAACGTTACCGGTGCTCAGATTTTTTTTTCCTAAGGGCTGCTAAAACAGTGGGACTAAAACGCAGCCGTTAAACGGAGCGTTCCTCTCTTAAGAAAAAATGAGGGCTAAGAGGATTGGAAGAAACGGGCGAGGCTTGTTCTTAAATCCACACAAATAGGTTGCGAATGGGTCGATGGCGGTGTTTGTTGGCTTGTTGGGAGGGGTGTACTCTGTAGATTTAAAATGCTCTCCCCCTCCCAAAAAAAGTCCACTTTGGGAGAAAGACGAAATGCGCAAGGCTGTAGAAACCCATTCTTTGTGGTCCCCCAAAAAATCGTGCTTTCTTTCCTGCCCCTTTTTCTTGCTTGGAGGCTTTTCTTTTAACCCCCCACCCCCGCGCCCTGTTTTGACCACACGCGATGCCAGGGAGGCTAAATCTGAAAATATTCGAAACCAGGAGGGTGTTAATAAAATATGTCAGTTCGCTCTCCCACTCTGTGGGCGGTAGAGATTGGGGTTGCGGGTGTGTGGGGTGTGTGTGCCTTAAAGGAAACAAAGCTCGCTGCTTATCTTCAAAGAGAAAAGGGGGAAATATTTCGGCTCCGCGGTCTTCAGAAAGGAGACAATGCTTGCTGCTCACAGGGAGAGAGACAGCCTTGTGACCTAAAGCGCTAATATTATTATTATTATTATTATTATTATTATTATTATTATTATTATTATTATTATTATTATTATTATTATTATTATTATTTGGGTCTCCCCCGGCTGTTAGAGTCTGGAATTATTTGGAAAGTTTGGAATTATTATTATTATTATTATTATTGCAATAATCTGTTGCGTAATGGAGTAAGCAAGAGCGCAAACGTGCAATTCGGATTGTCCTATTTGCAAGACAAAGAATCCATCCCAAGAAAGCCCCCTGGCCCAACCCAATCTGCCTCTGTCCCAGCATCCCAAGGACAACCAGTGGGTCTCCTGATGACTTCGGCTCCTTTGTTCCCTGACGTCAGGAAGCCCGCACGGGAAGGACGTCATAGCCCTTTCCTCCCCCTCCAGAGTGGTTAAGGAAACGTGGAACGTGGCCCTGGCTTCCCCAACTCAGCCCAGCGAGTCAGCGGAGGTTCTGTTCTTCCTAGGGTAAGAAAAGTTGGGAAAGTTTGGAAAAGTTCTCACTTTGGGTTGGGGGAATTTTAGGAGTGGCTGTCCCAGAAAGTAACTTTCCCAAGCCCCTCCCTGACGAAAGGACCGTGTCCGACGAAGCGTTCGGTGCGTTCCGAAAGCTTGCGCGTTCTGGTGCCGTCTTGCTGCCGCTCCCGTTCTCTCCCCAGCGTCTTTCGAGGAATTTATATCCAGACTCTAACAGCCAGGGGGAGACCCATTTGCCTTGCGGGGAGAGTCTGTTTACCAGCTTCTTCTATTCCTCGACGCTTTGGGTGCCTCTGCCGTTTAACAAACATTCGCCTTGCAAATGACACGGCCCATCGACCTTCCCTTTTCGTCCTTTTCCGCTGGGCTAATAAAAGATACGGAACAGCCGGAGGGCCGTTTTTCGTGGATTTCCCCCAGATCAAATAAATCCACGTGTCGGGATGCAGATTTCTGTGCAAACAAGGAGGAGAGGGGTGTGCGCTGATTTTCTCTTGAGACAGGACGCAACAGCGCCTGGCGCAAACGCAAACCTGAGTTCAACACAGGGCGCTGGACACCTGCAACCAGCCTGAAGCTCCATTCCTGAAACAGGCTCAGGAGAGAGAGTAAATGGGAAAGTGGGGACCGGGGAAAGATATCTAGAACCACATGGAAAGACAAATTTATTTCTTTCAGGTGAGAGTTGGCGTGCCCCCACTGAGCCCCACTGGGTGATCTTGGGTGGGTCTCACTCTCTCAGCCTCAGAGGAAGGCAATGGCAACCCTCCTCTCTAAGAAAACTCTTCCAGAGGGTCGCCCTAGTGAAGAAAGCGTGGTGTAGAAGGTTGAGTTCTAGGCCAGGACTCTGGCGGACCAAGGTGCGAATCCCCACTAGGCCATGAAAACCCACTGGCAAGTCACACTCTCTCAGCCGGCAGGAAAACCTCCTCTGCAGAAATCTGGCCAAGAAAACGGTGATAATGCCGGAGGCGCACCATTTGGCGAGAACGGGGGTCGGTCTAAATGACCCTGGGGACCTTTCCAACTCTTAAGGGCCTTTCCACACTACATTGTTACAGTGCAATTATTCCACTTTCAACACCCTGTGGGATTCTGGGGGTGGTAGTTTCCTGAAACCAAAGAGCTCTCTGGCTGAGAATTCTGCAATGCCTCTCCCTAAACTGCAAACCCCAAGATTAAGCAGGATGTGGAAAGTGGAAGAATAGCGCTATAACGGTGTAGTGCGGAAAGATTCTAGGGTACCGGAAAAAGCGAATTTCTTTCAGCGTGGGCTTTTGCAGCTCCCACTCCGCTTCGTCTTCCGAGGGAGCCCGCGAGGTTCTTCTAGCGCCCTGGGACTGGATGCCAAAATCTCCCTCCAAGGGGCGAGATCCCCGTGTTGTGTTTTCCTTGCTGCAAAGAAACAAAACAGAGCACAGCGGGGGTTAGAAAGCCTGTGGGTTTTATGAACCGTGGCACCAGGTGGGTGGGTGTATAACCGTGGTTGGCTTCCCCATGAGGTCAGCTGGCAGCTTCGGGGTCTTTGGGGGCCTCTCTGTCCTCTCCGTGGGGCGTGAGGGGGTGAAATGCGCACGTTTGCGCCCAGCGCTGACGGAGAGAGCCAACGTCGCGTAGCAAAATATTGACCCAGCTCCCGTTTTTAGAAACGGCAATTACATCAATGCCCGCAGAAGCCCGGGGCTCTCCGGCCAGCAGACGGCTTGCTCCGCTTTGCAAGCTAATAACAGGGTTCTCCCGTGTTTGCCTTTCTCGTTTGGCGTGAAGTGGGGGCCGGGTGGGGTCCGGTGGGTAAGCAAAAGCTAACCAGAAGGTGAGGTAATTTAAAAAAAAAATATGGATTGCACTGAGCTTAGTTGTTCTCCTCCTCTTGCATTGGAGGCAGAATTAAATCTCTTCTCCTGTCCTTTGCACCGAGGCGGTTTTTCTATTCTTCTACGTATTTTTTTAAAATGATAAATAAAATACAATAAAACTCTAGCTCCGAAGCCAGGCCTCTTAATCTTTCCCTCTCCTGCACTCAGATAAGCCTCAAGTTATGTTTCGATCCAAAACGGTGTAGCTGGTTTCTCTGAGAACTTGTGGATGCAAGGAAGAGTTCTCTGAGTCACCCACCAAGGAGTTTGGTTTCCAAGTCAGTGGGACGGTGAATCCACTCGGGATTTCATTCTGAACGGTAAAGGAGGTCTCTCCAGCTGTTGAATTAAAAAAAAAATAGTGCGGATCCAAACTCCAGCAGACTTCTTTTAAAGTTCGGACTAAAACCCAGAACAAACTTCCCCCCCCCCCAAGCTATCCAACCCGCCAGGAGTGTCTTCATGGCAATGTTGTGTACTGTTTTATATCAAATTAAACCCCCAGTCCATCAGTCTGGTCCATATTAACCCCCGCAGACCCCCGGGGTATTTCTCAGCCCTGCCTGCCGCTGGTCCGGGGTTGAACTTGGGACTTTCTGCACGGAAAAAACAGGAGCAATGTCGCAGAGCTGTGACATCTTCAAATCGAGAAGAGGTTCTTCCTCTCTCTAAAAGCGTAGGGCTGCAAAAGAACCGAAGACATTTTTCTAAAACTGATTAAGCCAAAAGCATACTTAGCAATTAATATATAGAGTCCGATGTACATAAAGCCCACGGGTTAAAAACAAAATCTCAAGCATGCTTCGTTTTTGGGACGACTTGGCGAACTTATATTTCCTGGAAAATAAAGATGGAAGTGCAGGAGCTGTGAATCAGTTCCGGATTTTAGTCTGAGCTTTAAAGACACTCTCCAAGGTGCTGAAGCCTACCCCCAATGTAGGGTTTTGTGAATCAACCACAAAGTAACTTTTTCAAGCTCTGGGTTTGAGGCAATGCACACGCCTCCAGTCTGGCATATTCTGAGAGGAAACATTCCACTGTGTGCGAGGGGCCAGTTGGAAAACTTGCCATCTTTAGCGCTGATATAATATAATAGATATACATATACTATGACATATATATATATATATATATATATGCATATGCCGTGTGTTATATACTAAAATTTACAGCGCCCTAAATTTTAAAAATACGGCCCTGTTAACCGGGGTAGCAACTTTTCCTCCGTGCAAAAGGTCTTTCCAGACTGTAAGCCTAGTTATATGTCTACTCAGAAGTAAGCCCCGCTGAATCGAATCGGGTTTGCTCCCAAGGAAAAGTGGAGACAAGGTTGTAGAATGCAGTCCGGTTCCGTCTACCCGGAGGTCGGCGCTATTGCGTTCAATGGGGGCTGACATCCATGGGAAGGCAGCTTTAATGGAAGCTCCCAGTTGATGAATCGGATAAAGCCGGATCTCGTAGTCCTTAAGGGCGCACCTTCGTACCAGGAACAGGGAGGGAGAAAAATGGGACCAGTCACCTGCTAAAACCGGGCCAAAGTTATATATTCCCTCCTGCGGACTCTTGAGTGAAACAAGACAGGAAACACCGGAGGTTCTTCTCCCCCCAAAAAAAAACTGGAAATGATTTTTCTTACTTTTTGTATACCTTTGTGCAAGAACATATCTGTTCTGGTTCAAGGTGAAATATTACCCCGGGAGATGATGGGGCTGAGACCTCTCGAGATTAATATCTGGAACCTGGAGAGCCCTTCCCAGGGAATGAAGAATTTATTGCTCCGATTTGAGTCCTGTTAAGCCCAGCTGTTTGGATTCACCCAGCCAGGAGTCCTGTCAGGGAATCCAAGGAGACTAACCTTGCAAATCGCTCCATGTTTTCCTCCCCTCTCGAAAGTAGATCTGATTCTTTCTTTTTTTCGCTTTAAGCTCGGTTTATTCTCCAGTAGGCCTTCCCAGAGACCCCCAGTGGCCTAGTGGTTGGAATTCTGGAAGCCAGCGTTTGGGCCATGGAAACCCACGGGGTGAGCTGGGGCAAGTCACACTCTCTCAGCCTCAGAGGACGGCAAAGGCAAGCCCCTCCAAGAATATCTCGTGCTAGGGTCGACTTAAATGGGAAAGGACTTGAAGGCACACAGCAGCAAGAAGTGTTCCAGGATAGCCCTTGACCCGGGCACAAACTCTTGAGTAGGCCATGTTGGAGTGCTTTGGGGCCTTTGGCTAAGATCAAGGGCGTGTGGTTTGAAGAGCTTTGGGAGACCAGGGTTCAAATAATAACCTCAGCCATGGAAACCCACTGGGTGACCTTGCAGAGGTCACACTTTCTCAGCCTCAGAGGAAGGGAACTGCAAACCTCTGGGCAGCAAGCCTAGTGTAGTGGCTGGAGTGTAGAAGGAGGACTCCGGAAGATCAGACTGCAAAGCCCTGCTCGGCCATGGGAATCCACCAGGCCACCTCAAGCAGGTCACACTCTCTCGGCCTCAGGAGAGGGCAAAAGCTAATCCCCTCTGAGCAAATCTGGCCATGAAAATTCTGCGCCATAAACCGGACGAGACCTGAAGGCACACAACAGCCCTATATTCATATTCCCCAGAGCCAGCTGGCCGATTGGTCTGAATGCTGGACAACGATTTCGGGAGGCCAGGGTTCGAATCCCCGCTCTGCCAGGGAAAGTCGCACTCTCTCAACCTCAGAGGAAGGCAACGCCTAAACCTCCTTTGTTCTAGTTCGATTACTGCCATCTTCTGCTCTCATCCATAGATCGGTCATTTTGAAGAAGCGTTTCGTAGAGTTTCATAGAGTGGGAATAATAATAATAATAGGATTATTGCATATTTCGCATTGCATTTTGCATATTGATATTGCATAGTGTCATAACTCGGCAATTGTTCTCTTCGAGAAGATATTATTATTATTATTAATATTAATATTGATATCTCGGGTCATGACAAGATGCAATATCGGTATTTGGAAGATCTTTTGGGGTTCAAGGGCATTCAGACTTCGTGTTCGGATTCATCCGAAGGCTATACCTGCGTTGCGAATTTTTGCGCAAACTTTTTCCGCACTAGCCTGTTATAGCGCTATGATTCCACTTTCAACATCCTATGGAATCCTGGGGTTTGCAGTTTTGGGGAGGGGCCGGCCGGAGGGCTTTTGTCCGGGCGGAGGCGTCGGTCCCAAAAAGCAACTCCAAGGCGCTGGAAACGCAACTCCAAGGCGTTTGTGTGCGTTGCGGAGGCATCCGGGGAGAGCGCGTGGCAGAGTTGCCGCCGGACCGCTTAGAAACGCTTGAAAGGGAGACTCAAAGGAGATTAAGAAACAAATACCCGGGGCCACTTAGGACACTAACGCCAACCTAGCCTACAGACCTCAGGCAGAGGCAACCGAGGGATTCCTCGCCCAAAATTCAGCCAGTAATGATAACTCAGTCCTTTTTGTGCGGATATTCAGTGATATTCACTGATTCTACTGAGCTACTTAAAAAAAATATGAGAAACTATAGGTACCTCCTTCCTACAGAATACTCTATGATGCCAAAAACAGAAGCAAGGTCGGTAATAGTTCTAACGCGTTACAATTCCGCTTTACAACGATACCGTCTTATGAGAGAAACGGATCTGGAATTGTGGCCGTTTCCGCACCCGATTGTTACAGTGCTATAATTCCACTTCCTATGGAATCCTGGGACCCCTCCTTAAACTGCAAACCCCAGGATTCCATAGGATGTTGAAAGTGGAATAATAGCACTGTAACAGTTTTATTCGGAAATGGCCTTGGTGGGGGTGGATTCCCACTCCCATCATCCTGGGAGGGCTGGGGCAGATAGGATGAGTGTCTGCAAGGGCTGGCGGGGATGTTGAGCTTGGGACTTTACACGTGTCTGCCCTACTACAGAGCTATGGTCTCTCACCTGCAGAGACCTGTGTGACCCGTAGGCTTTTGTGCTCAGAATATATATGGGAAGTTGGAGAGAAAAGCAGCTTTATAACCCAGGAAGCTGCAGAATTAACCCTCGGGCTCTTTTCCTGCACAGGACGCGCAAATTACTGCTTCCATTTCCTTGCCCTTTGCAGCAGAGTTCAGTTTAGCTCCAAAACCCACACTCATTTTCATCCTCCTTTTTATAAATTCCACGGGGCACGTGGGCATGGAGGAGAATGGAAGTGGCATCCTTCTGGGTTGTGCACCTTTTAGAAAGAATATATATGATTATTCCGTATGCTGAGTTACAACCGGTCAGTTAGAAACTGCTATAATAGGATGGTTACCGTCCATTCTTCCACGTTTATATGCAATCCCTCGTTCCCATGTGTATATACTTGCCTACAAGGTCCACGGAAAGATCAACCTATAATAAATTGGTTAACCTTTAAGGTGACACTGGACTCTTCGCTGTTTTTCTTGCAAAAAGAGCGGCGGAGCTCAGGAAAGTTTTTTTTTTTTTAACTTCAGTTCCCATAATCCCCTAGCGAGCACGGCTGGAGGCTTCGGGGCTTGTCAAAAAAATAATCTCTCCCGGCTCTTTGTCACAGGGCTGTCCTTTCGTGACAGCATGACTTATTGGGGCCTTTTCTTTCCATAGGGGATTATTCCAAATTAAGTTTCTGGTGACTGTAGAGAGGAGGAAAGTTGGCGCTCCTCTTCAGATATGCTCCGAATCGCTCTGGTGCAAAGTCAGCTCCGGAGCAAGCAAAATCAGAAGCGCTGAACTCCTCGTGGGACCTCCAAGGCAACGCTTTTCGGGCTCCCCCTCCCCTCCGATCGAGCCAAACCCGAACGGGGAGGGTCCCCCGTTCAAGAGCTGTCATCAGGAGATTAAAAGAGCTTGGATGAGGTCGAACCCAAGCCCCGAGTCAAGTGGTGGAGGGCGAGAGGGGAGGGGAGAAGAAGCCCTTCCCAACGCCAGGGCGGAGAGGAAAAAGTCTGCTGGGGTCTCAAGGCTGGATCTTCGCCCCCCGAAAACAGAGAAAGAAAGATCAGAAGATCAGAAGGGAGGTGGAGCCTGGGGAGGGGGAGAGAGAATCGATATTGCACTTTTACTGACAGGGCAAGGTCCTGTAGAATTCTAAGGTTTGTGGTTTAGTGAAGTCCAAAAGCTCTCTGAAAACTCTAAATGTCCCTCCCTGAACTGCAAACCACAGGATTCCATAGGATGTTAAAATAGAATATAGCACTTAGTATGATAAGGCTTAGTGTCCACCGGTAGCTACACCTCCCAACAGTCCTCACCTTTGGCTATACCGACTAGGGCAAGGTCTCAGCAATTTAGCAAGGTCTGGAGACCAACATGATGTTCACCCCAGAATAAATCCAATTGTTAGTCCCAACCGAGGTAGGACATTGATCAATCAGACTGTAGTGGCTTCTCCCTTGGCAACTGCCTGGGACTAAAAGACACGGGGTTTAGGCTTCTATCAACAAGGGAAATGATACACTGCTCTGACACGGTTGGACCATGACTCCCATCAGCCCTGGCCAACATAGACAAGGGTGTGGGATTCTGGGAGCTGCAATAGAATCATAAACTCTTAGAGCTGGAAGAGACCACAAGGGCCCTGCAGTCCAACCCCATTCTGCCATTCAGGAAGACACAATCAAAGTAATATGAATGGGAGCATTCAGAGAATCCCACTGATTCTGTGAATTTAATTGGAGCTAGTCAATGGATTTCAGCCAGGCAGGGGATCATGGGGAGTTGCAGTTCAGCAACATACAAAGGGCCACATGAACCTTAGTTCTGATTTAGGCTACAAAACATAGGATTTTGCCTTATACATAAGATCTATCTACCTGTTGACTCTGACTGGCAGTGTTTCCCTCTGATTTCAGGCAAGCCTTTTCCCACCCCCATCTGGAAATCTCTTCTTTTCCCTCCTGTCACATCAAACTGTTAATCAACCCTGATCCTGTTTTGTTGTTGTGGGTTTTAGTGCAGGTTATAGAGGAGCTATCCATGGTCCTGAACCATATCCACCCAAAAGGTCCAGCCCTTTGGATAGCTCCTTTAAAGTTCAGGCTAAAACTCAGAGTGTATCCATTGTTCCATCCATAAGGCAGCCACCTGCTGCCCCACTTCACCTGCCTCTGCACAAGAATATAGAAGCACTAAATGTTTGGTTAGATGTGGCATTGGCTACACTGGTATCCATGCAGGTGTTATGTGTCCTGTCCAGGTGTTTTGAACTCCAGCTTCCCTTAAGCTCAGACTATCAGGGACAATGCCAGGGAACATGATGACCATGGTCTAAAATAGTTGGAGGAAACCAAGTTGCTGCTGTACAGTCTGGATAGAGAAATGTAGGGTGGGGGGCTCTGGAGAAGGAAAGAGAAGAGGCAGGCAGGTCTAGCAGTGGCCATTTCCCCTTAGGGCTATGTAGGGTTGTCACTGCAAAGAGAGGGCAAAATGAGGGGCATTGACCTAAGAATGCAATTGCACCAGTGATTTTTTTCCTTTAGTCTCCAAATCTGGAGACTGCAAAGATTGAGCACTGAAAATAATTTGTACCCAGAACTTTTACGCTGTTTTTGCATTGCTTTCTTGGGATGCTTAAACGGTGTTTTTTTTTTAATGCTCAATTGAAGTTTCAAGTTGCTGCAAGGCTAGAACTTTGGGGAAATTTCACCTCGGGAAAAAGTCTTGTTTGCAGGGCAATGTCCTCATCCCCCC
Organism: Ctenosaura bakeri; assembly: GCA_948474755.1. NCBI lineage: Eukaryota > Metazoa > Chordata > Lepidosauria > Squamata > Iguanidae > Ctenosaura > Ctenosaura bakeri. Next base: position 247,804 of record CAOLHI010000405.1, on the reverse strand, counting down.
TCTCCTCAACCCCATAGCTACACTCCTGCCTAGAGCCTCCCTATCTGGAAGAAGAATCTCTCCACATACTCTTTGGCTGGAATACAGAATTGCCAGGGATAACCCTTCTTCCCTTCATCTCCTGTTTGAAGAGCTTGACATGGTTACTGTAGCTCTCAGAACCTCCCAGTTAGAGGACTTCTGGCCGGGCTGATTGGGGGATTATGGGAGCTGTAGTCCAAAGGAGGGCACTTTCCTAAACTCTGCTCTTCCTTCCTTCCAATTTGCCAGTTTAAATCCGGATTTGGTGCCCCCTTTGATTCAGAGCTCTATCTGTGTCTCCACCCATCCTTCTAGATGTCCTTCATCCAGCCCCAAAGCCAAAGCAGAGAATCTTCTCTCTCTCTCTTTCTCTCTCTCTCATTCTCTCTCTCTGTCTCTTGTTCTCTCTCCATCAGTTTCCCTCGGCGTGGTAGGTGGCCCTGTATATTTGGGTTAAAGTCGTGTTTATGTTAATGAAAAGGGGGATGAGATTACAAACAGACCACGGAATGGCCTGATTTTTTTTTTCTTTTTCGTCTAAACTGTGTATTTCCAGACTAATCAGTTTCGGAGGGCGAAAATGACTGTTCCCTCAAAGATCTCCCCGCTTTAAACCCTCACCCGGCCGAGGGCGAAAAAAAATAGAGAGAGAAACCGGCATTTTCAAAAGGAAAACAACCACTGCTTTAAAAAAAATCCGATTTGATTGTGCTTTCTGTAAAGAAGTTGTGGGAGAATATAATCTCTGGCTAAGAGGAGAGAAACTTCGGGATTTCGTCAGTGTGGGTGTTTTCTCTCTCTCTCTCTCTTTCTTTCTCTCTTTCTGTCTTTTTCTCTCTCTAGCGTGGATTAAGTGCCTTGAGGATCGCAGGATCGACTGAAGGGGACAGGAAAAGAGAGTCGGATAATTTCAGAAAGGCACCGGGCAGGGCAACAGATTTTCTCAGAAAGGAAGCAGGAGGAGTCCAGGTCACCTCTAATTTTCAGAGAAATAAATCCAGTGCAATTATTAAGAGTGCAAAAAGGCAAACGTATTTACCACGACCCCCCTCCTCTAAAAGCTACCTATCCAACTATTTCTTCCTCTTCCACTTTAAAATACATCCTGTTGGAATGATCGCATTCGAGGTAATTCCAATACACCACCAACGAATTATTGTTGTATAGCAAGTTGTAACACTGGTGAGGAATAATTCTAATATTGGGCATAAAGTCGTGGGTCAGCATTTATATACCGCTTGTTGCATTTTCCTTTTTTTTCCTTTTCAAAGCACCCTATACATATTGGGCGCGGGTACAATGAAGTTCCCTGGATTGCAACGCCCTTCTTCAGATGTCTGGAGCATAATCTTGAGGCTAGGTGCGTGTGTGTACGTCTGACTTTGTGTATGCGTGTTTATATTTATATCCCACCTCCCTCCACCCACCCTCTCTGCACGTTGACCTGAAACTCTAAGCTTGTCCTCCGGGCATTTGAGAAGGTGAAAATTACAACCCACCAGAGCAAATCCTCAGAGAAAAGATGTAGCCTTAAAGAGGTCCTAAAACTCTTTGGAACCGACTTGTAATATCAGGAGAAAGAAAATGTGTCTGGGGAGAGAGGGGTCCCCTGTCCTAGATTTTTTAAAATGTTGCTCTCAGTGCATGAATATGTACTGAAGTTTTTAATATTTCCACCACGGCTTTACTATGAGCACGAACTTTTTGAATGGTTTAAAATGGGGGTCCTTTCGTTCATCGAATGGGCACTTGCATCTTTACAGGTGGGGGGCTACGGGAGGGGGAGGGAATGAGGACATTTCCCCACAAGAATTCTGCCCCCAAATGAAATTATCTTTCCTTCTCTACATTTCTAATGTCGCAGCAACGTCAAACTTTGGTTGTGCATCTGGAAATAAGAGTCTAGGCATCCCGCAGGGGCAGCCAAAGCGACCAAGGAAATGCAAACAAACAGGGAAGTTCTAGGTATGAACGATTTCCAACCTCTCACTCTTTGCAACACTAAAAATTTGGGAACTGAAGGTAAATTCCATGACGGTGGGGATTCTCATTAAACTTTATGAGAATTCTCTCCTTTTGCTCCTCTCCCGCTGCGTTGTTGTGGTGTGCCTCCAAGTTTTTTCTGACTTATGCCGATCCCATCACATGGTTTTTGGGGGGCTGAGAGTGTGTGACGCTCCCATCCCTAATTATGCATAATTTGTTGCGTTTCTATGGGGATCTCTTTAAGGATGTGGGAAGCCGCCTGGTCTCCTCTAACCTGGAAGAAAAGAGGGAATATTTATTAATCAAATAAATAAATAAGGCAACTTTCAAAATAATCATTATCCTTGCACCATTGACATGGATAGGTGGCTCAAGGGGGAAGTGGGGGCAAAACTTCTCTGTCGCAAAACCCATGGAAATTAAAGAGCGCGGCCCGGGAAAGTGGGATCCTGACCCATCCATGTCCCAGGGAGATTTGCGCAGACTGGCTGAGGCCGCGCAGGATCGCCATTGAAGCGAATGGGATTTTCTGTAGCTCCACTCAGGGCGCACCCTGAGAAAAGGACTGGCTAAGGATCGCCACCAGAGTCTGAGGAGGATTCCCCCAGGTCTGTAGGCGTCCTTTCCCTCCGAACTGCAAAGAGCCTTGTTCCCATCACAAATCTCCCCTTTTGGGAAGCTTTGGAAATCTGTTTCTGTGCTTAGTTTGGCGTAACCGTTTTGTGAGAACCGGTGGGAATGGTTTCTGCGCGGCAGGGAGAAGGACTGGATGCCCCCTGGGGTCCCTTCCACCTCTAAGATTCTATCTTTCTGTGAAACTCTGGTTGTCTGGAAACGATTTTTGGGAGAATCTTAAGGTGGGGGAAAGGCGCAACGCGTTCCATGTTTCCCTCTGTCCCTCCTAGCAGTTGACCGCGATTTCCTTGAATTTAAGAAAAACAAACAAATGCGCCCAACAAGGATCCAAATCCACCAGCTACCGGTCCTGACTTTCATGGAACTAACAAAAACATCGTAAAAGTATGAACCAGCAGTGGTTTGAGCGTTGGACCCTGAGACACCAGGGTTCAAATCCCCCTCTTTGCCATGGAAACTCACTGGGTGACCTTGGGCAAGCCACACACTCTCAGCCTCAGAGGAAGGCTGGGGAAAAACCCCTCTGGACAAATCCTGCCAAGAAAACCTGGTGATAGTTTCGCCCGAGGATCTCCATAAGCCAATGACCTGAAAGCGCACAACAAGTGACAGATTTTAATTCAAGTTTTTTCGCCGGGAGAGGTGACACCAGAAAGAAAGAAGAACGCAGAGTTTCTTTTAAAAAAATAAATAAATCCCAGTTTGATGAAGAGTTCTGTAGGAACTCAAAAGCTGGCACATTTTTGTGGCATTTTGATTGGTCGTAAAAATGTGGCTAAAAAATAAATAAGGAAAACTAGTCTAATGAGGCGTTTTGGGGAGCTGGAAAGCTGGCACACTTTTGTGGCAATCTGGATTGTCTTAAGGAAAATGGGAAGGAAGAGGCGGTGGGTTTAAAAAAAAAACCTATGTGGATCAAGCTTTCTGGAGGAATTCAGAAACCAGCACACTGGAGTTGCATTTTGGTTGTTCTAACAACGGTATTATTACCCAAAGTTGGGTTTTGTTTTCACCTCTAAACCAATTCTGCCACCTTTGTTTTTTAATTAAGGCCAATTTTTTTTTAATCTATCTGTAGAGCCCTATCCTGATTTATTTGGATCCGCCTGTCGAGGCACTGCCCCCTCTCCCACCTGCGTCCAGTTCTTAGAAAAATTGGTTGGCGAAATGAAAGCCCATGTTGGATTCTCTTTCGAAAAAAATTATTCAGGATCGAGAGGACGTGAAAACACCTTTTTTCCATTAAGGAAATCGACGGACACCGTTCCTCTCCCACCTGTCAAATCGAATTAATCCATCGGTTTAAAACGAAACCTAACCAAACAGTCCTATCGCTGAAACAATATCTTTACCAAAAAAACAAAGAATCTGAGAATTTGCAAAGCGTTTCTGAAACATGCCTTAATAATATGCATCATTTCCAGTTCTAAGTTCTCCCAGTTGGGAAGGCTCAAAGGACTGCTAAGGTCACCCAGTGAGTTTCCCTTATTGCAGTTTGATACCGTCTTAACTGCTTCGGCTCCATCCTATGGAATCTTGAGATTTTTAGTTTGTTGGAAGGTTTGGCGTTTTCTGCCAGAGAGCACTAGCCCCTTCCCCTGAACTCAAGGTAATTGAGTGTATGTCTCTACTACACAATTAAACTCATTTGACCCTCCTCCTTTCTCTTTTCAGGGAACTTTGGGGCCTTTCAGACACTTCACCAAACTACAAATCCCAGGCTTCCCTCGGAAGAAGAAGCCATCCAAGCGCTATCGAGTTGTGCCGCGGTAGCGCCATGAGCCATGGCTCAGAAAGTCTCCCAGGTTTCTCAGGCGACTGCGATGGACCCTCCCATGTTCATGCTCCGGCTGGGGGATTCTGGGAGTTGTAATCCCCAAAGCTCTGCTGGCTGGAGGAGCCTGGGGGTTGTTGTCGATCCCCGCCAGGTTCTGCCCGTCTCCCCCTGAAAAGTCCTTCTGACCACCCGCATGCAAGGGTAGATCTCGCCTCGCCCCCGCCTCCAGCCCGGCTCCGAGGATGCTGCGGGGGCGGCCCCAGATGAAAGCCTCCCCTCCGCGCCCCTGGCCCGCGATCGCGCCCGATCCATCTCGCCGTTCGTCTGTCAGCACCCGGCGGAGCCTTCAAGAGCCCCCGACAGGTGCTCCGTGCGTCTGCCACCTCCCTCGCCTCCTCCTGGGGGTGCCTCCGGGCCCCTCCGCTTTTATCAGCTCTTCCAGGAGGCCCTCCCGGTCCCCAGGCTGGCTGGGCTGGGCTCTTTCGAGGCCAGAAGGAGAAAGAAATGAGCGCCGCGGGCACGGTGGGGCTGAACTCCAGGCGAGATGGCGGGGTCCCTGCCTCGCCTCTTTGCTTGCCTGCTTTTCCATAGAATAACAGAGTTGGACACTTAGGCCATTTCCGCACTAGCCTGTTATAGTGCTATTATTCCACTTTCCGCATCCTATGGAATCCTGGGGTTTGCAGTTTAGGGAAGGGACTTTGAGTCCGCTCTCTAAACTGCAAATGCCAGGATTCCATAGGATGTGGAAAGTGGGATAATAGCACTATAACAGGCTAGTGCGGAAAGGGCCTTAGTCCTCTCTCCTGCCAAGCAAGAATCCACAGCTAACACACTCCAGACAGATGGCCATCCAAACTCCTCTCTTGAGAAATCTCCAAAGAAAGAATGTCCATCTTCTTCTGAGCAAATCTGTTCCATTGTTGGACAACATTTACCATCAGCAAAGACTTCCTAATGCTAAGCATTTATTTATTTTATTATGAAATAGTTTTACCCCAACTCACACTGAAAGATCTCAGGGCAGTGTATAAGTAAAATCCACGCAAATACCTTAAAGCGATGTAAATCAATTCTCTGCTATACCCTGGAAACTCACTGGGTGACCTTGGGTGCATCCCACACTCCCAGCCCTATAAAATCCCATGATAGGTTCACCTTAGAGTTACCATAAGTTGGAAATGACTTCTAGGTACAAAACAACTACATTGTTGTTTTATTGCACACTGCTGTGACAGCTTCAGAGAGAGAGCAGGATATAAATGTTTTAATAGATAGATAGATAGATAGATAGATAGATAGATAGATAGATAGATAGAGTTGGCCGTCCTTATCTGTGGATTCTGTATCCACTGACTCAACCAACCATGCCTTGAAAATATTCCAAAAATAAAAATAGAAGTAAAAATCCAAAAAACAAAGTTTGATTTTGCCATTTTATATAAGGGATGCCATTTTATTACACCACTGTACATAATGGGACTTGAGCGTCCATGAAATTTTGGTATCCACTTGAGTTCCTGGATCCAAACCCTAGTGGGGACTAAGGACCCATTGTAGACTTATAAGCTCTCTCCAAGGTGCTGAAGCTGTTTCAGTGCTACGTTCAGCACCTTGGATAGCTCATTTAAAGCCTTGAATAAAGCTTGGAGTGGATTCATCACCCTCCTGACTCAGATGCCAGCAGACATAGGTGACATTGGTGCCCTTTTAGAGATGGATGGATTGGTACTTGGGCTTTCTGACCAACCTGGTTTTAGACCACCACAGAAGAAGTGAGCAGGTTTGCAGCATCTACTTTGACTGCACCCCTGGAACTTCAAGATCCACCAGTTGGAATCTGGTGTCAAAGAAATCTATTTAGAATTTAAATAATGTAAATAATTCTAACTCTGGCAATTTATTCTAAGGACCCAAACTGGACTTTTCTCAGAGCTTTGTGGTTACTAATGCATTTTCTTCCTTTCAGCAAAGGAATTTTAGGTAATGGGGAAGTAATGTCACCGCTGTTGTTAAATCATTGTGAGTCAGAGATGCTAAGAAAGGCCAGACATGGTTAGTATTTAGATGGGACACCATGAAGAAGTACCAGGTGCTAGAGGTGCTGTCTGCATTCAATTTAAGGGTGCAGAAATGGAATTGTACCTGAAATGCCAGAGCACACTCTATATTTCAGAGAAAGGCAATGGGAAACTATCTCTGAATATTCCTTTCCTAAGAAAACTCTAGGAAATTCATTGAGTCACCATAAGTCAACAAGTGGCTTGAAGACACACACACCTAGATGAATACTTGTGTTAATCCGATTGTGTTAATGAGGCTACTCTAATTTAAAAGTGCAAATAGGATTCAGGCTGATAGTTTTATCCAAGAAACAGAGTTTACAGAAATATCAAAATCAATCTCTTAACACAAAAAATAAGGTTCAGTTGATTGTATTAAACATACCATGTCAATCTTTTTATGGACATTCATATTCCAGTATCTTCATCTGTGTCCTTTATGTCTAGGAAATGTGTGTGCATGTGGGTGGGAAAACACCACAATTCTGAGTGCAAGGCTTATCGTCTGAATTGGGATATAAACATTGACTCACACAGGTTGACCACAAACTAAAATATACTAGAATCCAAGAGGGGAAAAAATGTACTGGGAGTTTCTGAAAAACTCAGATTTGAACTTCAGAACAAGGGGGTAATTTGGAAGCTTCTAGCAGTAGATGCTACTGCAGTTAATATTTTTGCTGTTGTGGACATTCAAGTTCTGTCTGACTTATGACTACCCTAAGGCAAACCTATCAGAGGGTTTTCTGGACAAGATTCGTTCAGAGAGGGTTTGCCTTTTGCTTTCCTTTGAGGCTGAGAGAGTATGAGTTGCCCAAGGTCATCCAGTGGGTTTCCATGGCTGAGTGAAGATTAGACTTCTGCTCTCCAGAGTCGTAGTCCAATGCTCAAACTACTACAACCATCTTAATGTTCTATATGATATCAGTTTCCAAGTCTCCTGTGACACTCTGCTGCACTGGGAAAGAACTGCTTTTGTGGCACAATGAATAAAATTGATAAAATAATTATAATTATGGAACAGGTGAGGGATTTGGAATTCTCTGCTAGATCGTTTTAGTCTCCTTCCCTGAGCTGCAGCACTAGAACTTTCTAGAAAGTTCTAGAAAGCACTAGAACCTTCTAGTACTTCTCAATCTTTGGTTCTCCAGATGTTTTGCACTTCATTTTCCCAGAAGTCCAAGCTAGAATGGCCAATAGTCAGGAATTTTGAAAGCTGAGAACCCCAAAATCTAGAGGACCAAGTTTAAGAACCATTCTTGTGGAACATAGTTCTAAGCACCTCCTCAAACTACACATCCCAAGTTTCCCTGAAAGTGATACAAAATTGTCTACTGTAGATGCCCTCAGTCTGTTCCTGATAGCCATCCATTACAGTCACCTTATAAATGCATGGGAAAGAACAGCAACAAAGGCTTTTTGATATTGTTTCATGATTTTCAGTAAGAGCTAAAAGTCCTCTCTATCTAAATGTTGAGCCCCAAGAACCACATGATAAACCTTAAACAGCTTCATCCTGCAATTAAAGCTGGGGCTGAATATTTCTTGGGCTACTCTATCAGAGAGTCCACCATTACAGCTCTATATTTAGCCAAAAAGTACCAGTTGTATTGAGTGGAAGATTAAAATTATTGTGTTGTGCGGACCAATCTTCTGAGCACTGTTATTTAATGCTGTAACGTTTGGCACAGTTTTTTAAAAAACCAGCCAAGTGACCGTGTTAACTCTTGAGACAGGATTGTTTGTTCTGTTCTCCCCTTTCCAGCAAAAATCTTTAAAAACCAAGGACGGTAGATTAAAACCACTCCATAGGCCTTCCAAATAAGCCATCTGAAGCCAAAAGAGCAAAGGTCCTTCACAAGGACCTTTCCGAAGGAGAAAAGGCATTCGTGTCAGCCTACCTGGAGTGTGAATTTTGGTGAAGAGAAGTCATCACAGCAAAGGAAGGCCTTAAGGCCACCACCATCTATGCTTCTGTCCAGTGGAAGCCAATGGAAAAGATTTTTTCACTGCAGAACTGACACCATGGGACACATGGGAGAAAATGAGCCTTTAGACCAGTGGATCAGATATTTCAGACTCCAGCTCCCAGAAATACTCATGGGTTCTGGGAACTCCTCTTCCAAGCAAAGACTGAGAACCACTACTTTAGACTATATGTTTCTTGAGAGTTCCCTCTCCACCAAAACACGCCCCTTATGTTACTCTACAAAGATATTCAGCCATCCCTCGAGACAGTTTGTTCCATTGGTTGAACTGCTCTTACAGCTCAGGAGTATCTCCTAATTTCTAGACAAAACCTCTAGCAGGTAATCTTAGGAGTGTCTTTCCAGTTTCTACTATTCATTTTAATCTTGCCCACAGAAGAATGAAGAACAAGTTTGTTCCATATTCTTGGATTAGGGATCCTTTCCCAAGGGCCAAACTGGAGTCCAAAATTTACTTTCGCAAGTTCTGTTGCCAATCACCTTTCTGCCCATTCTTACTTTAACCATCTCTTATCTAGATTAAATCTGTCCAGGCAAAGGCAACCACCCCACAAATCTTGCCAAGAAAAGTCTGTGAAAGGTTCATTTTAGGGTTGCCAGAAGTCAGGAATGTCTTGAAAGCACCTAATGACAAGAACTAGGGTCCTTTCACAGTACACAACTATAGCATATGGTCCACTTTACCTGCCATGACAATATCCTATGGAACCCTGCGACTTAGACTTACACATTTAAGGAGGGAGACTTAGAATTCTCAGCCAGGGAGTTCTAGTGCCTCCCCCAAACTATGTATCCTGGGATTCTATAGGATGCAGGCATGGCAGATAAATGGAATCATATCACTACTATTGTGCAGTGTGAAAGAGCCCATGGTTTTGAGATCCCAGTCATGCTTTCCTGGATGTCTTTCTCTTCTCTTTGTTTTTAAACTGTCCATCCACTTCTGTGACCTTGATGATGCCACAGCTCAGTTTGAAAGGACTAAATAAAGTTCACAATGGGAGGTTCTGCGACACTCATCAAATACATATTCTGAACAATGGGGATGATTGTCATTTAATTGAACAAATCCGGTTGAATTTGTTTACATTCCTTTTAGTGTCACGGTTCATTAGTGACTTGAAGACTGCTTGCTTAATGTAATATTGCTCCCAAGCGGTGTTTTAACTTCACCAGGGGAATCATATTGGTTTTTCATTCTTACAGGAATTGCTGGGCTTGCTTCGGGGTGGGAATCACATGGTCTTCAAGGTGTTGTTCCATTACAACTCCCAGCATTCTGTACCATCGTCAGTGCTGATGGGAGTTGCAGTTCATCAAAATCTGGAGCACCCTGCACTTCCCACCTGCAGGGCTAAATGCAGTTGCTTGTCTCAGTTATAGGAGACCAACCGTGAATCAGGTTCTGAATGGCAATTCAATACTTGTATAAGTTGCATTAGATCAATATGTCTCCTCTAGCTGGGATCAGCAAATGGATCTAGCCCATAAGTTGCAGCAAAGATGGAATAGCAGAAGCTGATGCTAAGACATTCAGAGGGTAATAGCTTTTATTATTAACAGCAATAAAATAACAAAAAAAAAAATCCCATTACCTTTACAGGAAGCCCCTACCTTCTGACTCACTGTTCTCCAACAACCTACTCTTTTGAGACTTCCAAATTAAGGACACGTTCCATTAATTTGATGGGGGTTCTGCTTTTTCATCAATTCTTCTTGACAACAGAGACTCACTTGGGATCATTCACATGAGAGGAGGAAAAAGGCGCCAAGCCAGCTGAGAGACTTTGCAAGCAGCAAATTGTTAAGTTATTAACAATATGACATAGTGACATGATATAAGTATCTTCTTTTTTTTAAAATAGAACAAACAAGACACTCACTAAGCATGGAATACCAGTCTACATACAAATGTGGCAAGTGTTAAATGGAAACCATTATGGAAAAGTCTTCCAATAAAATATGTATCTTCCCATATTAGAGAACATGCTTCAAAAATAATATATTGTTGGTATCTAACTCCAATAGTTTTTGGAGAGGGGGTTCAGTCATGGTTACTGTATGACAAATTTAAATGTCGCCTCCATCTCATTTGTATTGTTATATGCATCTTATGTTTTTATGTACTGAATTGTGATGACTCACTGTTATAAATAATAAAGTTATAGTGGAAGTATTTTTTTAAAAAAAAGTTTGCAAAGTGCATAAATTGTCCATGAACATTACTCTATCAGGAGATCAAAAGACTTCAATTGGATCAGACCAAAGGCCCACTGTCTTGCACTGCCGGATCATATTTGGAAGGAATCCCATGGCTATCTTATACAACTTCTTGTCTGTGCAGGAACCTATAGCTGAATTATCTATCTCTTCCCAGGCTAGCTAAACAGGAAACCTAAAAGCTGGACTTGATCACAATTGCCCTCCCCACAGCAAGTGATATTCCAGGACAGATTCTCTCTCAACCCTTGACCTTCATAAATTGTGAACGATGGATTTGTCTCATCCATTGTTACAGCCAGCTCACTGAAGCGGCCACTTAGGAGAACTTCAAAAAGTTAATTTTTTCACCCAGAACTCCCAGAAGCACCCAGCCAAGATGGTTAATTGTTAACAACATAGTTCCAAACAGTAACATTTCTAAGCTCTCTGTTCTTGTGGCAATGAATCTCATAAATGCACAATCCGCTGTATGGCCATGGCAACCTGTTGGGTGTCCATGAGTAAGTCACATTGTCTCAGCCTCAGAAAAAAGCAAAGGCAAACCCTCTCTGAACAAATCCTGCTGGGAAAACCCCCTGATAGTGAGGTAGTAAGTCCTGTTTCATGACCATGGGATGGTTCAGATCACATGGATTCTCCCATCCCGTGTGTGCCAGCTACCCAGAAGAGGTCAATCTGGTTTGAATTTGGTTTAAGCTGCCCAAGTTCATAAGTAAAATCTGTATAATATAGTCTGCGGCCACCAACTTGCTCTTTGATAATTTCTTCTTTCTCCTTTTGTTTATCTCAAGTAACCAAGCTTTGTTCTACACAGGCCCCTCAAACCAAAAAGGGAAAAGAGGAAAACAGAGAAAAAGGCAGTTTGGGGCGGGGGGGATGCCTCTCCCATGACTCTGATTTCTTCCTGACTTGTTGCAGATGTAATGAAATAAATCTTCTGGAAGAACAAACCTTCTCTTCTTCATCCCCCGTCTGAAACCTCAAGAAAGAAAAATAAATTAAAGTCTCAGCTCTCCAAGTCTTGGATGATCAGTCCTTCATCCTCTTCTACGGCCTTCCCTTCTCATGCAATTGGATCATTGATCCTTTCAGAAAAAAAATTAGACCTGATCCCATTCTTCCTGCACCAGGGCCACTATCCCATTGAAAGCAGAGTTGCACAAGAGAAAAAGAGGACCCCACCGTGAAGCAGCCTGAGGTATCCAACTCGAGCAGTAGATGTTGGGGAAGAGTAGCAGCAGTCCTCAGATGTTCCTCCAAAGACCAGCAGATAAAAAAGCCAATTCAATTCTAGGCTGCATCAATAGGAACACAGTGGCTAGATTGAGGGAAGTAACAGTGCCACTCTTTTCTGCTCAGCTAGTATACTGTGCCCAGTTCTGGGTACCATGATTCAAGAAGGATGTGAACAAGCTGGAACATGTCCAGAAGAGGGCAACCAAAATAGTAAAAGACTTGGAGACCATGCCCTATTAGGAGTGGCTTAGAGAACTGGGTATGTTTAACCTAGAGAAGAGAATGTTAAGAAGTGACATGATAGCCAGGTTTAAATGTTTGAAAGGCTGTCATGTGGAAGATGGGGTAAGCTTATTTTCTGCTGCTCCAGAGACTAGGACACTGAGAAATGGGCTTTGAACTACAGGAAAAGAGATTCCACTTAAACATTAGGAAGAGGTATCTGACCACAAGAGCAGTTTGACAGTAGAATACACTGCCTGGCAGTGTGGTGGAGTCTCCTTCACTAGCAGTTTTTAAACAGAGGTTGGATGATCAGCTGTTGAGAGTGCTTGCATTGTGTATTCCTGCATGGTAGAATGGGGTTGGACTGGATGGTCCTTGTGGTCTCTTTTAATTCTGTGATTCTATGACCATTTAGCTATTCCGTTCCTTGGAGGACAAAGCCTTTTATGTATACACTTTGAGATGCAGGATAGCCTCTCCACAGCCTCCAGATGTGTTGTATTACATCTTCCATTTTCCATGGTTTGGCTCCAAGGATGATAGGGGTCATAGTCCAATGCATCTGAAGGACGCCAGCTTTAGGGAGGCTGATCTAGAAAACACCCTGGGTAGATCAGAAGAGAAATTAAGAATATTGCTAAAATGATGGTGTGTGTCCATCAGTTATTAAAATTACCAGAAAACTCCAGCCAGCTTTGCTCCCTCTATATTTCTACTTCACCCACACTATCAATATGCTTTGCCAAAGACAATTGTGATCTACTTCCAAAGCTGGCATTGGCACCCGAGGCCAGCTTGAGATATTTAGCTGCTTGAACAGAACATGGGGCCCCACCAATGGCTCTCACATCAAAGTGAATCTACTTTCGATTTGAACCCAAATTCTAAAGGAACTATCCAAGGTGCTGAACATATTTGTGAGGATAGATTGTATTCATCCCTATCTTTAAAATAGCTTCAGCACTTTCGATGGTGGATTCACCGTCCTATTGACTTAAGGTACACCAGCTGCCCCGCCTTGCCCCCAAGTTAAGTGGCATGGAGAGCAAAGCCATTCACTGGGGCTACTAAGGAAGAAAACCCCACAATTCTTTCTTCCTCCCTACTAAAGTGGCAGTAAAAACACCAATAACCCAACAACAATATTAAACAACTAACAACTGCTGACTTTTCATGAAATCAAAAATCGTATGCCTGAACAGGTAAGCCCTCTGCCTATTGGTAAAACTAGACCTGTTGGTACCAGTTATATAGTGAAGCTAAGTGGAATCAGGCTTGGTTAGTACTTGGATGCGGGACCACCAAGGAACATCAGGTTCCATGGACTATATTTCAGAGGAAGGCAGTAACAAACTGCCTCTGAGTATTGTTCACCTAGGGGAAAAACTATGAAGCTCATAGAAACATCATTAGGTGACAGATGACTTGAAGCCACATACACAATGAAACTTAGTGTGTCCTAAAAACACCTTCAGAGAATGATATAGATGCAACAGGAAGATGGGTGGGCAGCTGGAAGACACATGTGTGCAGATGCCATGACTATAGACACATTCTCATGAACAGATATATTCTTCCCCAAATCACAGGGGCTGGGTAGAGGTATTAACCTCAGCCTGTTTCAGGGCATCCTCAGGGCTGGCAGGAATGGAAGAAATTCTGCAAGGTCAGGAAATCAAGGGAAACATGCTTAGCTTGCTTTATTTGCACCAGCAACATAGTTCAATTTCTTCTCAGCACAGAATATCCTTTGCCTTTTCATGGGCAGATCACCTTGCAGAGTGTTTTAGACAGGAATCTACACCAACCATGCCTGAGTAAGGAGATTTTTTTTTAAAAAAAAAGTCACCACAAGTTAGCACATCATGCTCTTTGCTACAAGAACGAGCATGAACAAGACGCCTTTCTTGAAAAGATGGATTCAGGATGGGCCCACTGGCTTGGCTAGGAAATAGATGTTTGAAGTCTCACATTTCTTCCTAGCTATTGGGGAGAAACAGCTGGGAAGGGACTGATCTGGAGTGTGAGGCCTTGGTTGCACGATAGCTTCAACTCTGCCAACGAAACCGCTAAGAAATTGCTGTCTTCCTTCTCATGCAGCACCAAGCCTGGCTTGTTGACTCCCTAGTAAGTGATAGCTTGGAGGGCTGAGAAGGAGCCCATTGTAGTCCTCGCTTCCTTACTACAAAGGCTCCCATTCATCCAAAGTAATTTTGAAGGCGGGGCAAGCACGGGTTTGAGATCAGGGCTTCAGCCACATTTTTGAAGACTAGCTGGCCTTTTCCACCAAGGGAATGAACTCGTAGGGATCATGGACTGGTTATTCTCCACACAATCCACCCAACTTGAATCAAATCATTTAGTTGATTCTGAACAGGGGTATCTTTCCTGGCAATGATCCACTTGAGAGTGCTGTGGAAAGTCTTCTCAGGAAAAAAAATCTTGAGAAAGTTGAACTACCATTCCATAGGAGTCATAGGCCAAGATCCTGCATTGTCATTATAACTAGGACCTTGGAGCTATATCACTGAACCTATCATGGTTTTTTTTTTGGGGGGGGCTGAAAGTGTGTGACACACCCAAGGTGACCAAGTCAGTTTCTATGGCCAAGTGGGGAACTGAACCCTGGTCTCTGGGGTCATAGTCCACTCTTCAAATCACTACACCACCTTGGCTCTCAGGCACGTATCTGTTCTCCTCTTTTTCTTGCAGTCTGCACTGGCAGTTACGAAATGGTTTCATCCCATCTCCTTTCCTCCACATCCAAGCTTTTGTTTTCTTTTCTTTTAAAGCTTCCTGATTCACTCACCCTCTCTGAAGTACCAGTGGGCACAGGCTGCATGGGGGGAAGAACGGCAATATAATTGCTTCCCGCAGAATAGAGCTACACCATGTAATTAAAATGGCAGAGGCTGCCAGTTTCAAAATTCTTAAGTGATTTCATCTCCCTCAGGGTCATTATGTCCCTCTGAGATGCTTGGTCTTAAACGGTGCTTCTATTTTCAGCATGTTAAAAAAAATCCAAGGAAAGGTCAAACAGAACCTTTTCCATTGTTTCGCGATCACCTGCTCTGAACAAAGCAAAAAAGGAGAGTTCGGTGTCCACAGTAACTTGCCCAAGACTGGGGATTTCAGTGGAGCAGTGACTCCACCCTGGGTTTAGTCCAGACTTTAAAGGTGCCATCCAAGGTGTTGGATGCTATCTCCTAAACAGGTTCAGCACTTTAGATAGTTCCTTTAAAGTTTGGGCTAACCTTTAGAGCAGCTTCGCCACCCGATTGCCATGAAAGCCAACTGGTTCAAGTGGTTTGGATTCAGATTCTGACTCAGCCTGGAAGGCCTCACAGACCAGGGGTTCCCAAACCAGAGGTGCCAGCAGCAAGACCCAGGGCATCTTATTCTCTGGATTACTGTGGCAGTTTCTCAGAAGAGAAAGTAGCTGAACTGCCTCCATCCTTGATGGTCAGATACTAGCACAACATTACAGTGACCAGCTTGACTGAGTGGTCAGATGACACTAAGAACCCATAGGGTCACCCTGGTCTTACAAAGCTGTCAACCCTGGCCCAAATCTCCCATCTCAGAAACCTGAATTCTCAGAATGTCTGTCTTGGTTGTCCCAGTTCATTGCCTTCTTTCTTCTCAGATATGCCATGAAGCACTTTGGTTTACTCTTCTGCTGGTATATCTTACCTACTAGGGTTAAGTATTTATGGGAAGGATGTTTTCCCTGACTCTTCATAATATTAGAATATCCATTGAGGCTGAATAATGGGAGATTTGGGACAAATAAAAGTTTTCTTTAAAAAGGTTAAACTGTGGAACTCAATGCCACAAGGTGTAGCAATGGCTGCTAGGATGGCTTTAAAAGTGGATTGGGTATATTCGTGAGATGATAGATCCATCAACAGCTAGTAGTTAAGATGGTTCTACATCACCTTCAATCACAGCAAGTTTTCTCAAGAATGTGAAGTGAAGGGCACAGTTGCTCTCATGTCCTGCTGGTGGTTGGCCAGTATGTGAACTTGTTGGGCTAGATAAGTTGGTCCAGTCCAGCATGGTTCTTGTTATGTTCAGACCACCACCAGACGTGTGCTATTAGGTCTGCTTCTAAAGTCCTGACCAAGAGCTCCAAAATGAGGAGCTCTCTGTGTTCATATTGGAGAAGCCTCCATGCAGTGGTGGGAGGGGAGGAGCGTGCCGGTAATGCCGCTTCATGTCCAATTTGCTTCTCACAGAGGCGCTTTGGTGTTTGAAAGGAGTAATGTGCATGTTTAGAGACCAGGGGACAGGGTGGAACTAATAAAAAGAAACAAAAACCCTGTCCTCCCTAAATTGGAGTGACAATTTTAACACGGTATTTATACATGCCTGTAAACACAAATGGCCTGAGACTGATTATGCACTGCGTGTCGCTTCTCATTCAGCCCAGGTTTGCAGCTTCCACCCTCTGAAAGGAAACCCATGGAAACTTGGAGGAATTCAGACCATTGCCATCATTCAGATGGCAAAAGCAAGTATTATTCAAATGAATATTTATTAAGAAGAAATTATGTGTGTATGCGAGGGAAAAGGAGATTGAAAAGTGAGGAGAGAAACTGGAGTATTGGAAAGAAATGGTGCTTGGAACAGTTACTTTTTTCAGATTATAGCACCCCAGATCCTTCCAAAGAACATGGCCATTGGGGAATCTAGGAAAGTAGTCCAAAGTGGGCCTTTCCCAAGCTGAGAAAAGGAAGCACAAAGCCCTTTATTGTAATTTTTTTTTACTTGAAATATCTCAGGCTTAAACCCAGTTGCAGTTGACATCCAAAGTAGTTTTGTGAGAGCTGGACTAGGATCCCAGAAGATCAGAGTTCAGATCTCTCCTCAGCCTTAGAAACCTGCTAGGAGATCTTGAGCAAGTCTCACTCTCTCAGCCTCAGAGGAAGGAAGAGGTAAAACCTGTGTGAATAAAATCTGGAGAGCCAGTGTGGTGTAGTAGGTTGAACTAGGACTCTGGAAGACCAGGGTTCAAATCCCCTCTTAGCCATGGTAGCTCACTGGGGGAAATCAGACTCACTTTCAGCCTCGGAGGAAGGCAAAGGCAAACCCCCTCTGAACAAATCTTGCTAAGAAAACCCCATGATAGGGTCACCTTAGGGTTACAACAAGACAGAAATGACTCAAAGACACACAACAACAACAAAATTGCTAGGCATCGGTTGAGCTAACTCATCAAATTAGTGGGATTATGTAAGTGTTGGTTTACTATTCCATAATTGATTCTTCAGGGTCAACTTTAATTGGAACTAGCCATTGGATTTAGGACTCAGACAACAAGAGCTCCCTCTCTTTTAAGACTGTGAAATCTTATTTTTAATTTATAAATTGCACTTATATTCTGCTTTTTCAAGGAAGGATGCCTTTCCCCACACATCTTTAATCATCACATGGAGATAGGTTGCGCTAAGGTGTAGAGACAGATCTAAGGTTACACAGAAACCTTCGTGGCTGAGTACGGGTTCAAACCTCAGTCTCCCTTTTTCTATCTCATCCTCTCACAGCTATGCCAAAAGTCTGCCTAATCCATGTTTTTTCTAGGTAACAATGGGAGACACACAAGGCAGCAATGAGCATTGAAATCCATTGACAAAGTTGTTGGAATGGTAAAATTTAGGTACATCCCATTGGATTTATGGTTCTTCTCTAGGTGGCCATAGAAAGGCTTGCTTAGTTCCAACCAGAGTTATTGTGTTCCTTCCAATCTTTTCCAATTTATGGTGACCCTAAGGCAAAGCTATCAGCACAGATGGAGTGGCCATTGCCCCCCTCTGAGGTTGAAATAAAGTCATTTGTCCAAGGTCAAAGGATAGGTTTCTGTAGCCAACTTCAATCTAAACCTTAATTTCCTGGGGTCATAGCACAACACTCAAACCACTACACTATGTCGCCTCTCTTAGGTTTCTGAAATTCCTTGTGCGATCTAACCCCTTAAGTGGGGGAGGCCATTCAGCTGGAAACTAGGCCAATCATAGTGAATTTCCACACCTCTTATATTTGTTGTTATCTGACTTAAGACCACCCTGTCCCAGAGGTTTTTCTGGCAAGATTTGTTCAGAAGAGGTTTACCATTGTCTGAGGCTGAGAAAGTAGGACTTGCCCAAGGTCATCAAGTGGGTTTTCATGGTCAAGTAGAGATTAAAACCTTGGTGTCCTGGAGTCATAGGCCATTTCTGCACAATACTGTTATAAGGCTATTATTCCACTTTCAGCACCCTATGGAATCTTCAGGTTTGCAGTTTAGAAAAGGGCATCTTTGGCCTCAGTAAACTACATATCCCAGAATTCCACAGGATATTGAAAGTGAAATAATAGCACTATAATGGTGTAATGCAGAATATGTGATAGTCCATTGAACCAGTCATTGAATGGTGAGTCAACACACCATTGGTAAATCCCAATGAATTGATAGTTCTGGTTTAGTTGAGACTAACAATAGGATTCAAGCCTTTGTTAACCATGGTAATGGAAATCATGTAGCCATCCAGACGTTCGTGGACTGCAACTCCCACTATTCCTCACCATTGGCCAATAGGAAGCCTTGTCTCCAGGTTTAGAGATTTCAATAAAAGAATCCTACACGTTTCTTCTGCAACTAGAAGGAAGCATCGAAGCTTTTTCTGTTTCTCTCCACGCAGGCTACAATGGTGAGTGTGGCTGAATTCTGCAGGCACTCTCCCCCCACCCCAAATATTCCTAAGTGTCATGCTTCTGTGGCTTTGGAAAATACATTGGAGTGGCTTGTGTCATGCCCTGTTTTGATCAAAATGGGAAATGTTGCATCATGGCAAGTATGAGAGCATCACTGTCAAAAAGCTAATGAGTTTCAAATGCTATTTTGATGGTTTCTTTTGAAAGAAAGAGACAAAACCTAACCAAATTAATTAAAGATCTCTGAGGCTTTGTAATCAGGGCAGCCACAAACGAGGGCAAAAGCAGCTTTCATGTGGGGGAACGCATCCACAGCTGAAGTGGCATTCCCATAAGGAAAGGAAAATGTTTTAGAAAGCCTGCTCATGTTTTAAGCCTTACCTTACCTCTCCCTCATGCACACACACACAGCAATGGCTCAGAGTTCAGAGCAACTTTCTGAAGTTTTCTGCTCTAAGGAGTATATACTCTCTTATCAAAACAGATGCTGTCATTTTGTTAACCTTAGAGGTGAAACCAGACTTTTCAGAATAAGGTTTTGGCTGAGCCAAGCTTGGAAGAATAACCTTTTTCAACTAAGCTCTCAGAGTCTTCCAACCAGTATAGTTAGTGGCCGTGCTAGTTTGACAATACTACTGTCAGTAGTTCAAAGAAGTGACTTTTCAAGCCCAAGGGCTGAGTCAAATCTTATTGATCTATATTTTTCAATGTGGAGAAGAGTTTTGAGGCTTTTCCATCAGATCCACCAGATCTTTCCTTTCTGCTCTATTTTCCCCCCGTGTTCTTTGTCTCTTCGTCTTTCCTGGAAATGATTTAATAGTGCCAATTACTGTCAGCACCATTATTTAAGAATTAACATTGTTCTTGCTCTCTCTCATGTGGTTGAAAAAAAGAATTCTTTATCTTGGTGGTGACTTTTTCCAGCATAATGATACCATGACACTACCTGTAACCAATCCCATTTGGTGACATAACTTGTCCCAGTCAAC
The DNA here is from genome assembly GCA_948474755.1 of Ctenosaura bakeri. Classification (NCBI taxonomy): domain Eukaryota; kingdom Metazoa; phylum Chordata; class Lepidosauria; order Squamata; family Iguanidae; genus Ctenosaura; species Ctenosaura bakeri. Next base: position 227,967 of record CAOLHI010000405.1, on the reverse strand, counting down.
CAGGGATCCCAAGGCCAACGTAATAACACCATGACCCTACATATAACCAAGCACATTTGGTGGCATAATAGCATTGCAAAGCCAAGTGGAAGCAAAACCACTGCTGTCAACAGTAAACCTTCATCTTTTCACATTGCAGCCCCTGCAAAAGTTATCTCTGCAATAGGGACAACATTTAGCAGATGGCATAATTTTTGCCAAACCTCTTTCCCCCATTTTGTCAAAGCCACACTTTAGAAATTCTGATTCTCAGGACCTTACATTTCCTTTGTAACTATCTGTCTACATGGAGATTGCTAAGTTACATAGGTAGCATGACAGCTTACAAGAGCAGTTTCTTAAGCAAACCTTGAGGTTACTTTCCTCCTGAAAACATGCAGGCTGCAACACCCCAAAGAAAACCAAGCAGGGAAATGTAAAAGGGTGATCCTGTAGCTTTGATGGCCATGAGGTATAACAACTTGTTAGAATATGAAAGCTTTTTAATCAGCACATCCAACAGCTGCTTTCCTATTCAGCAAATGAAACTTAGGGAAGTTTGCTGTTCTCTTCTGTCCCTTGGACCTGTTTTATGTCTTCTCCTTTTTTAACAGAAAAAAATTGGATGCCACAGATAGCTATCTGGTTAAGCGTAGGCATTTTAAGCTTGCTGTCTTGGAAAAAAATGTACTGTGTGCTTGCTTTGTAACCTCTGGGGTAGAAAGCTTGTTGCAAAAAGGCTGTTGCATAGCAAGAAAGAAACCTTTCTTCCTTCCTTCCCCACCCCACACTTTTACCTACATCTGCTCTGTATTTGCATTTCAGAAATTAGAGAACTTAGTTATGTGGAATTATAGAGCTAGCAAGCAGGGGCGGAGGGTATGGAATTGATTGGGTCTTCGGCCTGAGTAAGAAGGTTTTTCTTCTTTCTTTCTTCCTTTTCTTTTTTCCCCCAAAGTTCTTTTTTCCCCAGGAAATTGAGTGGAACACCCAAACTGACATTTTGTATTAGATATTATATTTGTAGCATTTCTCGCTCGCTCATTCTTGCCCATCGGCTTCCAACATCTGGGAGCCCCACTTGCAAGTGAAGAAACTGAATACCTGCTCAAAATTAAGCTCATCAGAGCCCAGAAATTAAAATATTACTGGGTGCACTCCAAGCCAGTCTGATCGTAAAGGAAGAGCTATTAGAATATGATTAGCTGAGCTGTATTTGCCCTCCAAAATGTCATACACCATTAGGACTGAGAAGACTTTTGAAACCAAGCCCACTGGCAAAGCTGCCTGCTTATTCAGCATTTGTACACCAAGGAATGTGCTCATTCAGACGGTGACCAAAGGTAGGTGTGCTCATGTGCACGCCCTAGGACAACTGGATTCCCATTGCAGCTGAACCCAACTCTTCCTTTTTGCATCCCAGAATGCAACAGGGATCACCCATGGTGGTGGTGCCTCCATTGTCAGCGGAGTGGTGAATCTGTTCCAGGTTTTAGTCCAAACTTCAAAGGAGTTGTCCAAGGTGCTACATCTATTTAGAGTTCAGCACCTTCTTTCCCACAGCCTTCTTTTCCCATAATCCCCTTCACTGCAGAGGTGACTGGTGGCTCTCATGCCAATGGAGTAGTGTGATGAGCTTTACCTAGTCACTCATCAAAACCAGAAAAGTCTACTTGGTCTGTGAAAATAAAATAGGGATGGTGCCAGTCTGGCTTTTCTGGGAAGGGAGTTCCAGAGCCTGGGGGCGGCCACTGAGAAGACCTTTTACTGTTTTCCCACCAGATGAACTTGTAGTAGTACAGAGGGAAGAGATTCCCCAGTAGATCTCAAAACACAGGCTGGTTCTTATAGGAGATTTTGGCCCTTCAAATAGCCCAGACCTGGGTCACATAGGGCTTTATAGGCCAAATCCAATACTTTGAAATGTGCCCAGAAATGGACAGGCAGCCAGTGAAGCTGTTGCAACAAGGGATTTGTGCGTTCGCTGTAGCCAGCCCCAGTTAGCAATCTGGCTGGCGCTCTTTGGACCAGCTGAAGTTTCCAAATGCTCATCAATGGCAGCCCCATGCAGAGTGCCTTACAGTAATGGTGGGGGTTGTTGTTTGACCATACCTGGAAGGCCTGCTTTCCTTCCTTTGCGTATGATGTCAGGAAGGAGGCATGCTTTTCCCTAAATAGTCCAGGCAGCCGTGGTTAATTTGGCCCACAGATTTTTCAAACATGTGTTTGGGAACTCCCAACAGAGCTGAGCCATGGGCCGCGTTGGCTGTGTGGCTTCTTCTGCTTGTTTGGTTTTGTGGGGCATTGGGCAGGCAGGACGTGTCCCCACGGCCTGTAGACTTGTGATTGGAAGGGATTGTTCAGACTGTTGACTCAGCCGATCTCTACCTGTTCCTTGGCATCTCATGCAGTGCCCTGGTTCTGGCTGCAGCCACATCGTATTTTGATCCGAACATTTCCAAAACCACCTTGGTTGCTCCTTCTCCAACCTTGTTTTCAGACTGCCTCCTAGAGCCTTCAACCTCTGCTCTCCTCCTCCATGAGGCATCTCCCAGTAAAAGTTATCATGCCCCCCCCCAAACCCTGCTTTCCTTTCCAATTTTATGACATGCCAACAGATAAGCCCCATTCCACTGAGAGCTCCTTGGGACAGACTCTGCTTCTCAAGTTACCCGGCGCTGTAATCCAACTTCGCTTTCCTTGTAAACCTGATTGCTTTTATTGTACCATAAAGCAACATATAAAAAGAAATGATACATCACATCCTCCCAAACAGAAAAGGCTGGAGTGGCAAGCGGTAGTGGCAAAGGGGTGTGTGTGGAGGGGGGAAGAGACTTGAAATGCCGCTTGCGAATATTCTCTATAGAAGAGATATCAACAAAAACCCTTTCCAGAATATCTCTGAAAAATCATGCGTGTCATGTTTCAGAGAACTCACCTTCCTGGGTGGTCGTTGCTGGCATCTATGTCTCTCTGTGAGTGTGTGTGTGTGTGTGTGTTGTCTGTTTTTCTGCTGGTTTAAATCTGTGAGCCTTCGCCTGGCTTTCTGGTATATAGTAACACTTCCTTCCCTCCTCAAGCAATTCTCTTTTTTTTCTGTTTCTCCCCCTTCCCTCCTTTAAATGACCATATCTGGTTCTCTCCCTAATGAGCTCGACTGGGCTAATCAGTCTGGGATTGATGAGCGTTAATTACTTCTAAACAATTTTGTGTGTGTGCGATGAAAACGATGAAAACGCTGACGAGGGCAAATTGCTCCACCAACAAGTGAGTCATGAGTTAAGGTGCCTTTAATGATGAGTTGCTGGATCTGGCCAGACCACAGGCTGACTGGAGCCCTTGTTGTGGTTCCCTTGAACCCTCGGCGTTGCAACCAAGAGTTGCTCGGAGGGGTGGGGGGAGAGAAAGTTACTCAAACACACAACATGGAAAAGCATATTTCTTTCTTTTCTTTCTTTTAAATCAAACTAAAAAGCAGAACGTATGCTGATGTGTGCCACCACACATGCCAGATCTGTGTCCCTCAGGGGTTGACTGGACTCATTCTTGGATGTAGATTTAGCCTCAGCTGAAGTATGACAGATGTCCCAAGAATGCATCTGAGACCACTCGAAACAAGGCAGAAGAAGAGGATCTGGTGTCTGTGTTGTTTCCCTCCCCTTATCCCATCTGATGGACAGCTCAAAGCATTCTTCTCAAGATACTGATGGTGGTGGGAACCAATTTTTTTTAAACAACTCTCACTGGTTCTCCCTTGCCCTTCCTTGCCAGAGAGGACAGTATGGCACAGTACATTTCATAATTTATGCAACCAGGCTATAAAGCAGAACTGTGCAACTGATCCAGTTGAATCTCAAATCCTGACCCAAATCCATCTGATTTGGACCAAGTTGGATTTGGTCCAGATAATTTCAGATCCACCTGATGTGGTTCCAGACCATGTATTTCTCTTTTGTCAGGTCCTTCAGTACTTTGGCTCTGGTACTGGGGATGTTCTTAAGAGCTCTAGCATGGTAGCCACCATGATGTGGTGGGATGGAGCACTTAGCCAACCGTACATACTATTTAAACAAAGCATTACAAGGACCAGCCACTAAAAATGACTAGCACAAAAACCTCTGGAGCCAGCTGGTTGCAGTTTGGCAGGGTTTCTTTGCACTGTCATTTAAAGTATGGAAAGACAAAAACAAGGGCATTGCCATTTTGATTTTCCTAATGCAAATCAATGAGAAGGAAACACATCTAGACTTTTGAATTGCTATTAGGATTTGAGATCAGGTTAGATTGACTATGAATCGGTCTTTAGTATACAGGGTCAGAGCACAAATTCCCACTTCATCCCTCAAATCAAATCAGAAAGCCTTTGTACAACTGTAGACTACAACACCAAGATACTGGGATTGGGAGGGTCACCTAATGTGACTTATCTAGAAGGGAGGTAAAAGTAACTTCTGCTGAAATCAAAGGTTCAACCCAAAGAGCATGGGCAGTGGGATGTAGGGAAATGGTCTCTAATAAGTCCCTAAACTGCAAACCCCAGATTCTATAGGAAGTTGAAAGTGGAATAATAGCACTAGAACAGTCTAGTGCAGAAATGGCCTTAGTTTGAACTTCAAAGCAGGTCTCCAAGATGTCTTTCCCCAGATAGGCTTGTCATGCTAGGCAGCGCCTCTAAAGTTCAGACTAAAACCCAGAGTGGATTATACTGCTATGGGAACCATCAGCTGCCACTTCTGACATCTGACTCTCTTACTTTGCATTAACTTGGGTGGAACTTCAGCACAGGAATCCTTGAGCAATGGTGTTTTTCACTCTTACCCACCCTCCTGTAATAAACTGACTGAGCTGAAATTCTCACTAAAGACAAGGAGGAGAGTAACAGCTGCAGCTCACCTATACGCCCCACTCGTCCTCTGAGCCATTTACAACAATGCACTTTCAGATTGGTTTATGGAAAAAATAGCACCTGCTTTCCTGATGACCCCAAGCAAGAGAAGTTGGTTGTTGTTTTTTTTCTGGCTTGTCTCTGGGTCTTTAATGGTGCCTAAAGCCAGAGGATGGATGATTCATTCCATGATCCCTGTACATATGCATGCATTCTGTTAAAAAAATAAAATGTGAGCATGGAGGGGGAGCTGTCAGTTCCCATGCATTATCACTCAGGAAGGCCTTGGCTGGCCCTTCTCAACACTTTGCTTTTGCATGGCCAGTTTACAGCTTGCCAGGTTGAAGTCCTCAGAGTGGGATTTTGTCACTTCAGGAACTGAGAAATGTAAACACATTTGTCTCCAGAGTGTTTTCTCTCCCCCACTCCTCCTCCATCTCCATCTTCATCTTCTTCACTTTATTGCATGCAACTCCCACTTCTAGGCAAGTCAGAGGCTTGCTTTTTTCAAATCTTTCTTTGCAAGGAATATCTCCTCCTCCAGCTGGAAGAGGGAAATTACACTTGACCCTCTGCAGGGTGGTCTGTCCTCTACATACCCAAGAATTTGCGAGTAAAAAGTCCTAGCGATAGATTTTGAGGTTCACAATACCACATATATGTGCACCTGTCTCTATAATGGGCATCTTTTTCTTTTTCTTTTCAACCTAAGCAAACAATCAGAGGACAGGAAAGTAACTTTTTGGGCTACATCTCCCAGCCAGGATTGCCAGTGACCATGCTGGCTGAGGGATTCTGGGAGCTGTAGTCCACAAGTCCCCCTTCCTAGCTCAGCTAATAGGGCAGTATTTATATAAAGTATTGCTACTTGGACTGTAATGTGCACCATTCCAAGCCTGTGCCTGGAAACTGATATAAAAAAGGAAGAAGCAAGAGCATATCTGTTCAAAGGCTGGTAACAAAATTAGAAACCAGGACATTCCTCAGTTTTAATTCCACTCTATTTTATTTGCGTAGAACTTTGGTAAACATGAGCCTGATCCAATGTTTGTGGAGGAGAAATGTAGCAGCCCTTTGCATAGTCACCGCAATTTTAAAACAATCTGAAACATTGCAATGATTCTACGGTAGTGGGTCATAACTGAATGGCAGAACACACATGTTGCATGTTGCTAAAGATTTCAGCAAGAAGAAGAAGGAGAAGAGGAGGAGGAGGAGCCCTGATAGAATAAATTTAAGGCCTATCTGATGTAGCATTTTGTTTCCCCAGTGACCAGGCCATGAAAAGCAGGACAAGAGTGCCAGAATCCTCTTTGTGACTTCCTTCTTGAAGCATCACCTGAGGAAGTATTGGAAAGTATTACTGGGGACACTAACTACTTTTTCAGCATTTTGTAAGGAGATACTCAATACCTGCTTGCACAATGCTTTTCCCCAGGCTGTACAATTGCTGCTGGGTGCAACTCCATCCCTCAACCCAAACATCTACTGACTGCACAATTAGGGAGGTGAGCTGGGATTGCTTCCACCACACTTTATCCCAGCTGGCAAACTTTGCCTTCCCAGATCTCTTGTGCAAGTGTCAGATAAGATTTTGAGCAGAGGTGGCCAGTGGTTTTGTTTCTTTGGAGGGGTAAATCAAGGTTGAGTTTCGCAGGAGCTACTCTAGGTTTTGTGGGAGCTATCCAAGGTGGTAGTGCGGTGGTGATTGTGTCTCATCAAGTTGGCTTCGACCTGTGGCAACTCCATGAACTCAATGAATGAGAGATCTCAGACAGCTCTGGCTTTCTTGACCCAGTCAGTCCACCTGTAGTGGTATTGAGGTCACTGAATGCTGATCTCTGAATAGGTTCAGCACCTTGGATAGCTGCCTTGACACTCAGAGTGGTTCCTGTGAAGTCCAGCATTGAGTCACTGCCCCAAAGCACCAGCGCCACCAGCAGCCTCTGATCTTCCAGTAATTGTCACCTGCTGCAATTTTTGTTCCCCAACTGGTGTTCCAAGATATACTTACTTCATTTCTGGAGGTAGCATGTATTCCCCATGACTAATAGTCATTGATGGACATATCCTCCATGGACCTCTACCATCTCCAGGTCTGTTGAAGACCCTTGTTTGAAACCCTATAGAAATGAATTCACTTTGTGTACAGTCCACAATCAATTAGATGGGATCATGATTTCCCTTGGGACCACACACTTGAAAACCTGAAGAGCAGGGGGTTCTCCATATCTGGTCCTCCAGCTATTTTGAACCTCAACTCCTTGATGCCAGGACAATGGAATGATGAGGCCAATGGAATGATGGAACTTGAAGTTCATAACATCTGGAAACCTAAAGTTTTCAAACCTTGGCTTAAAGGATATCACATACCCAATGGTGCCATTATCAGACCCATGAAGCTGAAGTCTAGAGCCACACTGCCAGAAAGCAGGAGTAGAAAGCTGGCAGATTTTTCTCTGTCTTCACTTGCCACCATTGTGCAAGCATAGAAGAAAAGCACAACAGCCAGCGTTGAGCACCAACAAAATTCTGGCCATAAGCTTAAATGGGGCGATAGCCATATTGTACCCTTATATCCTAGGTTAGACAAGGAGAAGCAAAGTGACTATTTAATAGGGAACCTCTTCTACTGTTAATGGACACTTCCTCCCTACCCTTGTCAGATCCCACCCAACCCACATCTCACAACCCTCTTTTCTACACTTCCGGTGCCTTGGAGCACAAGTTAGACCTCCTTCCTTGGCTGAGATGTCACTAAATATCAGGGCTGGAGTGGGGAAAGAATCCATCCATAGCTTTCTGGCCTTGAAACATCCACTCCAGGCTTTCTCGCTGTCATGATAAAAGATTGACTTTCCATGATCAGCCTTCCACTCATGGCGGTTTGTCAAAGGGGAGGGGGGAGTTCAGAAAGAGTTGGAAAAAAAATGTAACTCCATCAAAATGGGATTTTTTTTGGCAAGCAACAGTAGATAAAAACCTGGACGGTTATCCAGTTTCATGTTTGCAAAGCAATATAGTCAGGCAGACTACATGTGGCTCACAAGGACCCCACACATAGAGGGCACAGTTTGCACAACAGCTTGGCTATGGAGCAGAAGAGAAGAGTTTACCCCCACTTCTAGCACGATGAAGGTCATCTCACACACACATGCAGAGAGAGAGAGAGAAAGAAAGCAACCAGAAATATATCTTTGCTGACTTCTATGTGCTAAAAGCAAAGAAGGAGGGCTGGAGTGCATGACTAATCTAGCAACCTTTCCTTTTTGTGTTTAATAGAAGCTAAGTCTGTTTACAATAAAATGGAGTGATATTTTTCATTCGTCCAAATGGAGCAGGGGTTATATCAACAACGTAACCTCAGACACAGCAAACACCTGTTGAGCAAAAACTGGGCTTCAGCCAAATTTTAAAAGGGAAGGAGCTGCAATTCGCCCATCCCCACTGCTCCATTGAGGGGCAAACCAAAGTCAGATGGTTGTTGCTGTTGTCATCATCACCACCGCCATCATCTTCATCATCCTGCCTTTTGCCAAGCCCTAGAACCCAAGACAACTTGCAAAAATTGGAACAGAAACAGAAAAAGCTCACATCAGTTAAAAAAAAACTTTAAAAAGTTAGTCTTTCCCTTTTTCTCAAATATGAAATCAAATTGCACTGTTTGCTTTTGGCAGGGCAGTCTGTTTTATGGTTTCTTTGTTCAGAGAGTGCCATGGATATTGAAGGTGCTATAACAGAGGTTAGGCAGGCATTTTTCAGGAGTGTATTTTTGCATGGCAGGGTGTTGGGCTAGAGGACCCTTGAGATCCCTTCCAACTCTAAAGTTCTTTGGTTCTATGATACAAAGCAATAACAACAACACTGAACCAAACAATAAAAATAAAAGCAATTTTAAAAGCATCCTCTATCTAAGAGAGAAAAACAAGAAATCCCTGGTCTCATTCACCTAGACATCCCTGTCCCACATTCCTACCAGATGTTACTGTAAGTAGAGTTGCCAGGTCAGGAGTATCCCAGGCCTGAGATTTTAAAGTGAATACCCAAGACCTAGGAAAGATCCCCTTGTGATGTTACAGAAGGTATGTTCCAATGATGCCCTTATGCATGGTACCTTAAGCATCAACCACATCTGGACAGAGCACACCTGGGATAGTTGGAGCACATGCCATTAATCAATAAAACCGAGAGGAGGGTACATGGCCATGCTATCCAGTGTGAGATTGTTTGCACGAAAGAGGAATCCAGTATGGTTCAAACTGGCTCAATATGCTTGTAAAAATGCCTCAGAAAAGTAACTTTTAAGGCATAACTGCAGAATGTTGCATCAGCAAATAAGGTTGCACCTCATCACTTCCTTTTGATTTCGTTGTGTCCCTTTTAGATAAAAAAATTAATTGCTTTAGGTAATCATATTATTTATAGCCAATTGGTCACAAACCTCCTGGTGACGTATGCAGGTGTCCCTTTTTTGGCTAGGGGGTGCTGCTGATGGAGATATTCAGCACCTTCACCCACAGTGATCCCCTGCCAACACCACTTCTTTTCTTGCTCCCAGACATTTCCCCCACAACTCTTCAGTGGCTGGGTGAGGTAGGGGTGGTCAAGCAGTCTAACTGTGTTCCTGAAGCCAGATACACAAAAAACAAGCGTTTTCCTGGACCTCCCAGGGGTCCTTTCAGGACCTCTGGAAGTCCAGAAGGTTGACATCATCCTAATGTGTCCATCTGCAAGAGTACAGCTGGATGCTTCCTGAACATCCCAAACCCTCCCCTGGACCACTAAATAGCAGTGGTAGAAGGAGAACCCAGATAGCCAGAAGGTAGATGGCAGGCCCAAGGAAAAGGAGATTTATACTCCTCCAGGTTCTTGCAGATCTGGGCCATTGTTCTCAAGCTCTGAATGCCATATGCCATTTTGGCAATGATGGTCTATAATCTGAGACAAATTTCTGCTGTGCAAAAGTGCAAAGAGATACCCAGGTGTGAATAATTAGTGAATTGCTCGTAACTGAGGTCATCTCCCTAAAAGCCAGAGCTCAAGGAACATGGGGAAGTCTGGAACACAATGTCTTCTCTCCTTTCCAAACCGAGACAGATTTTAGGTCTATTTTTGTGCAATCTGGATAGGGAGCTAACTGAACACAAATGTTCTCATTAGTCAGATTTGTCTCTGGTCCATACGTGAGTTCTCTTGCATTGTTCCTACCCTTATTTCCTTTCTTCAAAGGGGGTAGCAACTCCTTTATGAATGTAATGGGGCCAAACGTCACCGCAGATTCATGCTTTTGCAAACCCTCCTATCACAGAAGAAACTGAAATAATTATATACACAGAACAGCCAGAATCCTGATAGGGGCACTGAGTCTTTGGCCATTTCCGCACTAGACAGTTATACTGCTATTATTCCACTTTCAGCATCCTATGGAATCCTGGGGTTTGCAACTTAGGGAGGGGCCTCAAAGGCCCCTTTCCAAACTGCAAACCCCAGGATTCCATAGGATGTTGAAAGTGGAATAATAACAGCATAACACTCTAGTGGGGAAATGGCCTTTGTAAGCAGACTTGCATCTGTGGAAATTAGAAAATGATGAAGAGCAAAACCTGTTATCACGAAGCTGGTGGGGAAAAAACTGAGATCACAGCTTGTATCATCATCTTTATCATCATCATCAAAAACTTAGCATAACGCCTACCCATGTTATGCTATAAACTGTGTCATTTCATAAACAGCTATTATTTAATCATCTCTCACATCATCCAGCTTCCCTGATTTTGCAGTCAGTCCCAATTAATCCACTGTCATCTCACTTTTCCACCTGCTTTTAAATTGTCTCAGTTTCTCTCGTCTTCCCCCACTTTTCCCCTTTGTCCTCAGCTTTCTTCTATTGCTGTAAACTGTATTCAAAATGCAAAAATAATTTTCACTCAATTAACTCAGCAGGGTGAGAGGAGAGGAGGGGAATTTTCTCTTTCCCGGTATGTCCAGGCAAAAGCAAACCGATGCAATCTCTCCTAGCTTATGTGTTCTCTCCAATTAATAATTTTTGCCACCTTGAACCACACTCTGATGTTGCTTGGTCACACAAGTCCTGGTTTCCATCTGTGAAATGTTGGAGGGGATGTTCCTGGATGCCTTTTGTTTGATAATAGTTTATCCTTGCCGGGTACAAAGCAGGTTACCAAAAGGATTACTCAACAGCTGTAATTGTTCAGAAGTTATTAGCTGCTAACATGCACCCAACAGCCATTGTTCTTTGCTTTTAATAAAAGGGAAGGTTAAAGAGAGATGTCTGTTTTTCATAATTGCACCATGCTCCCAAGACAGCCGTTCAGCCATCTTGAAAATCAATGTTTTCATGACCTTTGACCTCTCTCTTCCTGCTGAGTGTCTCTCCTACAGGTTGCTCCCCAGGATGAAAACAAAGCAAATATATAACAGTAAAGGGCCGAGGTTAATGTCTTTAACAAGATAATGTTACTTAAGGGAACTGTAAACCAAATCATTCCAAAATTCCAGTTGGTCCTTGAAAAATCGAAGGGAAATTATGAAACCATATGTGCACCCGCCCAGCCGGAGTTCCTGACAAGCGGTTTGATGAGGGTGGGGGCTAGAATGAGCCTCAGGTTGGCTCTGCACAGTCCAGACTGGCAGCCCGATGAGGAAAGGGCTCAAGGTTGCTGCAAAGCACAGAGACAACACTATGCTGTGATTTCAATACCTAGGGATGACATGCACCATCTTCTCAGCATAATTCTGCAAGATGACTTTGGAAAGCAACACTGCCAGACGGAATAGACTGTTCCAAAATCTCCAGCAAGGAGAATGATCACAACCCCCAACTGCCCCAATTAGGTTGGAACAATCCAAATTACTCTGCTATCATTCCCAATTTTTCAGTTGCTTTTAAAATGTCCCAGTTTCTCTTTCCTCCTTTGTCCTCAGCTTACTTCCATGCTGCAAACTGAGATCAAAATGCAAAAGTCTCTTGCACTCAATTAACTCAGCCGGAGGGAGGAGAGAGGCAGGGGGGCAGAATCTTGCTCTTCCCACTGGGATCACCTCGAGGTAAATACAGCCCACAGGCCACACTTTACCCCCCATTGCTCTAACCACTAGGAAACATCAGCTTTCAGCCGCTGGAGAGAGCTAAAGAGATTGTGCAACAATGAGAACCACACTGGGACTGGAACCTGATGCTGATTATTTCATACTGGTCCTTATGTACTCATGAGCATTTATGTGCTTTGCAAATTTTCATGGGCCAGAGATGTGGGAGAATTGCCACGGATTGTGACCGGCATTCCCCAAATTGACATTCTGAGATGCTCAGAGATCCTCGACCCTTGCTATAAGGCTTTTAAAGATGTATCAGATGTTGCATTGCATTGGTCCATTACATATTGTACCAATCTTCATTACTGTGTCTTGTAATGTTCTAACTACTGCAATGAACACATGCCGACAATGTGCAGTGTCCCAGATAATTGGAAGAAGAGGCAAACCAGCTTTGACAGAGGTGTAAATTTGAAATCAATTATCTGTTAGCTTGAATTAATACTCAAGCTGAGGTCTCTTATTTTAAAGGGCGACCTCATTTCCTCAGCCCTCGCTTATAACAGTTAGCATCAGATGGACAATTAATTCCATCTGTAATGTCAGATATATTTATAACTTTTGTGACAAGACTGTGAGTTGGCCTGACCCGTGAGGTAGTTCTTCAACCTCTGGCCTTACAGAAATGTTAAGGAATGGCGTCTTATTTAACAAGAAAGCGTAAACTGGTCCCAATTACCTTACGTTCAGAGGAATGAGATGTTGCTAAGCATGATTGAACATGACATGAAATTGCATCCCTGTTACATGTATCCAGCAACTTAGTTCTTAAGCCTGCCCTCCCAGATTACCCACTGGCTCTCTCCAACAGGAAGGACGGTAAAAGCTTCCTGTTTAGCCCGAGACTTTCCTTTAGCACCTATCATCTCTCCGCGCGTGTTTTGACTCTTGTTTTGCTTCCTGACTGCTACTCTTGGCTTGATTCTCTTGGTTCTCTTCCTTTTGTCATAATTCAGTGATTCCGGGCTTCCATCTCCTAATTCCTCCTTGGCAGCTGCCGGTAGCATGGCAGAGAGGTTTGTAGTATGAGTGCCACCACCACGAAGATTATGTCCGATGTCCGATGCCTCGGCCATATATCAGATGGTGTAAAGGTGTCAACAGCCTTGAAGGGGTTAATGTGGCAGAAGGGTCCAGTGGCTGTAGCCAGAGCTTGGAAAGGTTACTTTGGAAAAATTACTTTGCGGCTGCAGCTGCTAGAACACACACACACACACACACACACACATACATATTCATACACATAGACCATGTTGACTAGGACCACGTTGGCCACGCAGAGACCATGATGACTGGGAGATTCGGGGAAGCTGTGTTCCCCAAACCTGTTTTTTTTTAACCCTTAAGCTTTGTTAACATCCCACTAGACAACCAGCTTGGTGTAGTGATTTGAGCCTTGGAGACAAGGGTTCAATCCTCTGCCAGTGGAAACCCATTGAGCGACCTTGGGAGCATCACACATTTTCAGTCCCAGAAAACCCCAAGATAGGTTCACCTTAGGGCTGCTGTAAGTCAGAAATGGCTTGAAGGCACACAACGATAACAACAATTCCACCGAAATAGAGATTTTCCATACTTTGGCTCAGCAATTAATCAGAATGGAGAGTGCAGTCAAGAAATTAAAAGATGACTAGGACTTGGAAGGGCAACTATGAAGGAACTAGGCAAGATCCTGAAAGGTGAAGACATATCATTGAATTCTAAAGTTAGAATTGTCTATGCCATTGTGTTTGCAATTTATATGTGTGATTGTGAAAGCTGGACAGTGAAGAAAGCTAATAGGAAGAAAATCTACTCCTTTAAATTGTGGCACTGAAGAAGAGTTCTACAGATAGTGCAGATGGCTAAAAAGACAAATAAATGAGTCCTAGAGCAAATCAAGCCTGAACTCTCCCTAGAAGCCAAGATGACTAAACTGAGACTACCATACTTTGGCCATGTCATGGAAGGGCGTGGCTCACTAGAAAAGACAACAATGCTTGGTGAGGTAGAAGGCAAGAGAAAAAGAGAAAGACCACATAACAGATGGATAGACTCAGTCCAGGAAGCCATGGCTGCCCTGAGTCTGCTAGACCTGAGCAGGGCTGTTGAGGACAGGGTGACTTGGAGACCTCTCATTGATGGAGTCGCCATAAACTGAGGTCACAGCAACTAACAGCAGCCCACACATAAAGGAAGTCACACGTCACTTTCCCTTACTTCTATCTCTTGACTGGTTGCACAACTGATCTCCCCCACCCCAGTCCCATGCCGGCTCCCTTTCTCCATTCCATGCCTTATAAGGTATGCCAGTAGGAGATCGTAACTAGTCCAGGAAGAGGCTTTCTGCTGAAATGGCAGGAAATCGCTAACCCCACCAGTTTCGAGAAGAACGCCTGTGACATGAGCCACCTGTGGAATGCCACCACATTCCATGCTTCTCCCCCTCTGCCATGAAATTTCACATCTCCTTTAACTGAGCCATAAAAACTCCTCAGCTCTGATAAGCCCAGACTTATCTGTCGCTGGGTATATGTTTGGATGTGTGGCTACACAGAATGGCTTCAATAATGCTGTTAAAAATAAAATAAAATCCCCAATTCATACTTTAGGCACAGATCAGGCCTTAGAAGGAGAAACAAATCAATAAATCAATACCATAATGCTGTATAATGTAATACTATAATACTACACGAGGACAATTTGGAAGAGCATTTGGAAACTTTGTTTGGTACAAAGAGCTGTGGCCAGGGTGTTAACCGGGACTGAGTACAGGTACCCTATGAGCTCCCTGTTAAAAAACAGCTCCACTCTCTACCAGTTTGTTTCTGACACAATTCAATGTACTGGTTATCTAATATATAAAAGTAAAATTTGGTGAGTTTGTCTGTGTCAGGTGAAGATCTAACCTCATATGATTGGCTGTGTGAGGCGAAGACCTCATAATATTGGCTGCCTGTGAAGATTTTATGGAATCCTGGGGTTTGCCTTTTAGGGAGGGGCTTTTAGAATTCTCAACCAGAGAGCTCGTGGGCCTAGCTGGTTGCTAGGGAGATAAGGCCTAGCAGCAAGGAGGAGGGCAGTGTATTCCTTCAGGAACTCAACCTCTATATGTTAATATAAGTCTGAATACAGATTGGATTGGGGAATATGGGGGAATGTTACAGGTACTGGACAAAACAGTTTGGGGAATTAGAGACACAGGGATCTCAAATCTTTCTAACAAGTATTACCTATGAGAAAATAAAACTGTGAGCAACGCTGGGTATATACGCTAGTGACCTATAAAGCTCCCGACAGCTTAGGTTCAGGCTATCTGACAATTGTACATCCCTGTATGAGCCTGCCTCAGCCCTGAGTTCCTCAGGAGAGGTCCTTCTCTCAGGACCATCATCTTCACAGGCATGACTGCGGAGTACTTGAGATAAGACCTTCTCCATCGCTGCCCCCATATTCTGCAACCCCTTTCCCAGGGCAGCCAGAACAGCCCCTTCCTTACTGTCCTTCTGTCAGCAGGAAAAGACCTTGTTTAAAAGATTATTATTCTAAGAGACTTTGAAGATTTTTAAAAGAAAGGACTGTTGAGGGCTAGCATGGCGTAGTGGTTTGAGCATTGAACTATGACCCTGGAGACTAGGTTTCGATTCTCTGCTTGGCCATGGAAACCTCCTGGGTGATCTCGGGCACTTCACACATTCTCAGCCCCAGAAAAACCCATGATAGATTTGCCTTAGGATCGCTATAAGTTGGAAACAACTTGAAAATGTCCGACAACAGCAATCTTCCCACGAGCCAGTATGGCGTAGTAACTTGAGTATTGGACTATGAAACTGGAGACCAGAGTTTGATTCCTTGCTCAGCCATGGAAACCTTGGGAGCATCACATGATCTCAGCCCCAGAAAACCCCATGTTAGGTTTATCGTAGGATAGGCAGAAGTTGGAAATGATTTGAAGGCACATAACAACAACAACCAAGCTACCGATCCTTTTTCCCATGCCTAACGTTAAAAAAGCTTCTTTTGATCATCAAAGATCCCGCCACCTCTGCAAAGTCCCTATTCAGTTTGGCATATCAAAAGGGAGAGGGAATGATCTATCTAGAGGCCTGTTCCACTTTGGGGAGGGAAAAGAAAAAAAGAAAAAAAACTCTCCACTTGGCAATAAATATGTCTGAAAATGACATTGTTTGTAAAGAATGCCTTCTATACTATCCACCTCCCACAGATTGTTTTTAGATTTCTCTATATTTAAAAAAAAAAGAAGAAAAAGAAGAAAAAGAAGCTAATCTTAGGTGTTTTGTTCCCTTCAGTGCCTCGGGGATAAAAAATAATTTCCAACAGGAAGCCTTTGATTTCTAAATGCCAGTCTTTCCAAAATGTCTCTGTCAGAATGAACACAAGGAAAGTGAGCCAATTGCTTGTAACCGCTGTGAATAAGAGATGGAATTTTTGTTGTGTTGTTATATATACAATTAATCCTCCTCTGAGTGGGAAGATCTTCAAGAATTCCCACTGAGAAATGTCTTAAAACTCATGCTATTTGATGCTCCCACGCATGACATTCAGCTCAATAATATCACAAGGCTGTGATGAGGAAAAGAAAAAAGCAGAAGGGGTAACTCAATTAGCAAAGCCTCTATCAGTGAAGCTCCTTTTCACAAAGTCTTTTTCACCTGCTCAACCTCTCCCATTTCACTAAGATTTAGCCCTCACTCCAACCTTTAAACCTACCTTCATGTCAAAGGGCTAGGATTTTAAGCGTTCTCCCAGAACTGAATAGTTTATTTAAGGTCGCTTGTTCTTCTTGGTTCCCAGTGACTTTAGATAACTCAGGCTGACTCAGTAGTTACAAAAAAAAAGTATCCCTTATTGTAGTAACATTGGAAATAAGGTATGATGCCAAGATTCATGTCAAGTACAGTGTTATTACATCACCCAGTTCAACTTTCTGACAATCTATGCCAATAGCTTCCAGCCTTAGACACCAGTTCTCTGAGTCTTTTCTTCAGCTGCTTAAACAAAACCCAGCCACCCTTTCTGGCCAAGGTCTCACTGAAGGCTTTTGACTAACGGAATCTCTGCCTTGCATGTAGTTCCTCTCATCTCTAAACCTCTCCCATGCACACCACTGTGCTGGGTTTTGCTCTGAGGGTACTATTCCTGCTGCCTAAAAACCTGCCATCAAGTTGCAATTGCATTCCAAATAGCTGATCCCCAAAGCAACTTTGTCATAGCTGGCTTCCAATAAGCAGCTAAAACTACACTGTTCCACATGGCCTTTGGTACCTGAAACCATGCTGCTTGATTTAATTGTTTGGTTTTAAATTAATTTAAGGACCATATTTAGTTTGTTTTTAAAAGTTCTTAAAGAGTATTTTAATATAATACTTAATATTGATTCCCTTCATTGGAGGTTTTTAAGCGGAGGCTGGACGGCCATCTGTCGGGAGTGCTTTGAGGGTGTTCCTGCATGGCAGGGGGTTGGACTGGATGGCCCCTGGGGTCTCTTCCAACTCTACATTTCTATGATTCTATGGCTGTATGATAGTTTTTAAAGTTTTCTAAAAGGAACCTAAATACCCCAAAAGCACCTAATCCCATCTAATCTTGGAAACTAAGCAGGGTCAGCACTGGTTAGTACTTGGATGACAGAACACCAACAAATACCAGGTGCCATTGGCTATATTTCAGGAGAAGGAACTGACAAAACCACCTCTCAGGATTCCTTGCCAAAGAAAAACTTGCAAAATTCATGAGTTACTTAAGCTGACAGGTGAAGACACACACCCATTGTTTCAAATAGTTTTACCTGTTGTGCGTTGCTTCATGCGCCCTGGTGGGCTGGGAATCTATGTATAATACTTTAAATCAATCAATCAATCAACAGCAGTTCCAGAGCTCATTCACCTCCAGCAGTTCCAGAACTCATCCACCTCCAGCCAGCTCAGCCAGTGGCTAGACAAGCTAGCTACTCCTGTGTGGATGGCTTGGTGAGTCCACCCTCAGTTTTATTCCAAACTTTAATGGAGTTGCCCAAGATGCTAGATCCAACAAGGCTGGGGTTCATTACCTTGGATAGTTCCTTTAGAGTCTGAAGTCAAAACCAGAGCAGATTCACTGTACCGTTGACATGCAAGCTATCAGCCTCCACTGAACTAATCTGAAATCAGCTGTGAGTAACTCAAGTCAGTTGGAAGCTCCTTGGCCTACAAAGGAGCAGAGATCTGTGAGAAAGTGCTGACATGATACCAAAAGAAAGGAGCTAATTACCAAAGCAGTTTGCCTCAAGCGAGCTAGCTCAGGTCTTGCAAGCTGCCTTAAAAGCTATTGGCATTCCAGCAAAGTGTTGTTAAAGCTGGAACAGACCAAAGCAAAACCAGGAAGACACACCTTGAGGACTTCACCATCACTACTATGCTGTCAACAGGCCTGGGAGACAAAGTTTCTCTTGTCTTAGATCCAGAAGAGAAGGTCTCCTGGTTCAGAGGCTATGTTTTGCATGATGTGGTCCATAGCACATTGGCTTTTAAACATGCAGCTCGACATTCCTTCTTGCTCTCAGCCATGAAGCTGGCTGGGTGGCCCTCTGGGCAATTGACTGTCTCTCTGGCTTCAAGGGTGAAAAAGAGAAAGTGTTGACTAAAAGGGGTTGTGTTATTGCATATACCATATGCATTATTGCATAGAGCCTGCGCCTATACTGCATAGACCGTGTGCCTTTATTGCATATCATTATATGAATGTATTTTTCACTAGTTTTTAAGCAGGGCTGCATTTATGGCTAGCCATCCGTGGGCCTTTCCTCTGCCCCCCCCCACTTTTCTTTTAATTTCTTCTTTTCTTTTTTTCTCCATCTCACATTCATGAATGGGAACATTTTTCTTGCTTTGCAAGCCTTGCAAATGGCTCTGGGAGCAAATTCCCTTGGAAAAGAAGCATGACTTCGCCTCTCCTCTGGCATTTTCCCTGCAAAGAACCCAGCAGGAGGAGAATCACCGTGACCCCATAGAGCATTGGAAAAATAAATCTTTCTGGGTGCTAATTTTGCCCGACATGTTTTTTTTCCCTACATGGTTTATGGCTCACATAATGGTAATTTCAAGAAGAAGAAGAAGACTGCAGTATCCTGGAGGGAAAGGTGTTAATTTGCTTGAAACTCAGTTTACATTTAAATTCCCAAACTGAAATTCCACTGCAATTGCCGTTAAACTAATGGTAGAGCATCTCATGGCTGACATTGGCTTTAAAATAAGCACAGGGGCTCCTTACAGCTTAGTTCCCCCTTAGAGGGGAAAAAAAGTTTTTACAAAACTGGAAGTGGACCTTGGCTGCTGAAAATTAGCCCCCAGACCTCTGTAATTGGTTCATCTAGGATTTAAATCAGCACTCCTTCTAGTAAGTGACAGAAAAGGAAAGTGTGGTAGAAAGCAAAACCATGTTGTTATTCTGGTAGCTCTGTTGAAAGGGTGCTGACTTTTTTCCTCTTCCCTCCCCATCTTCTTTCCTTCTGTGCCATATCGTGTGTTTTTTTGTAAACCTTAAAAAAAATGTGCACATAACTCCAGACTTCTTTTTACATGAAAAGTGAGACAAAACACTCCCATACTGATGAGCATCATCCAGGGTTATGCAGTTAGCAATGAGCCTCTGTTCATTCCATAATGTGGCTTGAGGCTGTACTGCAGAGTACACAGATGCCCAAGTTGACACACACACCTATGTGGATTGCCTTGTGCACTGCAACTGTGCAATGGGGAATCAGCCATACCCATTTAGCATTGCTCCACATAAGTTTTCCTCCATTCAAAAATGCAAGTTGAAGGTAATTCCACTAACAGTTATTTACCCTATGCTACAGTGGTGTAAGTTCTCAGCCTCAGCCTGAACCTGAATGGAGCACCTCTCCAAGCTGATGACCCAATTTGGGAGGATAGCTTAGAGAGCTCCTTGAAAGTTTGGACTAAAGCCTGGAACAAATTGACAACCTCTCTCTCCTGGTTCAGAAACCACTAGCTGTTGCTGGCATCGTGATTGCATTATGATTGTAAGCCACCTCGTGGGCCTGTTTTGAATGGAACAGAAGGCTAGAAATGAATCCTATAAACAGCATTGTGTTATTTTTGTCCTGCTCTGAAGAATGATCCTTACATAAAGCATCTTTTTTAAAAATCTTGCACTGTGGTTGACCTTGAAAGTACTTGATTGGGGGCGATGGAGGGGGAGAACAGGGACAGGCCGTGCAATCCCTGAGCACTGTCATACTTAACTCTGATGAGCACTTAAACATAAATAAAAACAGCTTTCCTCTCCCGACTCGTCCTAACAAGGCCTAGCTGGGCTTCTCTTAATCCAAGGGATTTCTGAAGCTTTTAGTTCTAACTAAGTAATTTGTAAGACTGTCTGTGGTGCTGCCAACTCTGTGGTGACTAGAATTTTTTTTTCTTTTTTGGTAGGGTCCCAGCCAGCTAATTAAAACCACGGGTTAGTAGAAATCATTCAAGTTGTGTGCGTGTCTGTGTGCAGGGGCACGTATGCACGATGGAAAGGAATCCTCCGTAATTGCTCTTTGGAAGAGCTTTACGTTTCAAGTTGGCCCACTGATGCCTGCAAAAGCAGCCCAAAAGAACACAGAACCGATGCACAAAGAAACGTGCAAAATGTTCCAGAAGCCCATTCCAAGCAGGAATTCCATCATTTTAAATTTTCATTTGGTCTATTAAGTGAGCAAATTCCAAATCTGGGGATCCGGTTTTCTTGGCAGAAACATTTCTTTGATGCTTCACAGAGAGAGATAAGTTGAGGTGCACCCACAGGGACACACCAGTAAAACAGTTCTTCGTCTGTGCCTGGATTAGGGATGTACAATGTACTCCAACTGCAGGATGAAGTCATTCACAGATTGAACCAACACACTGACCTTACTGTGTGAGTTCATGGAACTTCAGGTCAACTCAAATTTCTGGGCTAGAAGGATGCTGGGTCTACTCCAGAGAAGCAAACAATGGCTGAGCTGCTACATCACTTCAGAGTAGGATAAATATCCGCCGGCAGAGTTACATTCTGCTTCTCCCTGTCTTGGAGAGCAGCGTGGCACAACAGATGTGATTAGGAGTCCAATGCATATGGCTTTATTCATGCAGTGCAATCCACACATTCAGTGCACATTTGTACTCAGCTCTCCGAAAATTGAAGTCCTACTACATGCAGAGCTCTGTTTCTGCCATCGCGGGACACAACTCTTGCACATTGCCCAAAAAAGCCCACTTCACGTACATAGCACAACATTTATTCACTGTTTCTGAAACTTTGCTATTTTGAGATTGTTAGGGAAGGACTGGGGGCATTTTCTTGCTTGTTAAGTGTGTGTATGTGTATTTACAAAAATAAAAAAATAAAAAAGGAGGAGAGGAAGCAATGTATTATTACCTCTTTCTTTTTGCATCACTCATAAATGAACAAATAACAAAGTGGCAGCTTATGGTATGTGTTACCTCCCACGCTCCACTCAATATCCTTTGTGTGCTGGTGTATGTGTGTACTATGTTAAAACTATGTAGGCTCTTGGCTAAGGTTGCCAGGTAAAATAAGTCACAGGGCTCCTGTCCCTTTGATGGTAGGCGGAAATTTCAGCAGGTATTGGTTGTCAGCACAAATCACACTCGCCGAATTTTCCTCTTCTTCACAAGCATTAAAGAAACAGGAACCTTGGTCCCCCTTTTTTACTTGGCAAGCCTCACCTTTGCCCAAATCATCAGTATTAATATAGGGTGCAAGATTTTAGACAGATTATAGATAGTTAAAACACAGTTATGCTATCTCTTTTTCCACTACCCACTCTAGCTCTTGATGGAAGAGGAAACTATCCTGGGAGGCCCAGACAGAAAGTTCTAGTTGAACCCATAGCATTGTGTACTCATATGGGCATTGGACTACAACTCTGGAGATCAGAGTTCAAATCCCTGCTGAGCATTGGAAACCCACTCAGTGATCTAAGATAGGTACCACTCTCTCAGCCTCAGAGGAAGGAAGGCAAAGGCAGACCCACTTCCCAAACAAATCCTGCCAAGCGAACTCTATGGCACTTTATCTCAGTATCTCCATAAATGATTTAAAGGCACACAACAAGAACAACAAAACACACCACAAGCCCTCCATTCCCCCTTCCCACTAGATGCTCCAAGCTCAGCCCAGGGAAATGTCTCAGAAAAGAGAATTTCCCATGGTAAATGAACGAACTGTAAGATGCGCTAAATAGATGTGTGTACACGTGTGTGTGTGCTGCCTGATTGCAAAGCAAATATCATTTGGCCACAATTGCTCATCAAATAGTTGACAACTCAAACCCTGGTTTCCTGGAGTCTTAGTCCGGTGCTCAGATCACTATACCTCCCTGATTTTCCTGTCCTACACTGCAGGTTTGTTATGAGGGTCAGTGATAACTAAATTTGTGCCCCCAAATGATTTGGAGAATGGCGTAGGTTGGAATGTAATGGAATAAATAAAAAGCAAACCTAGCCTAATAACCACCAGATTTTCAGTGAATTAGCAGCACTCAATGAGCCACATCCCCACTCTTCTTCCACGCTGCGGTCACAGGATCTGCACCGGTGGAACACAACAGGCGTATGCCGCAGAGGCAATGCCGTTGAACGTTTGCGTTCGCTGGCAATGCATACAAAACCGATGCGGGTCAAGGATGAATTAAAGGAAAACATAATCCGTGCGCCATGATTCACACTTGTCCCACTGAGCACATATTTAAACAGATGTCTTGATAAATGGGAAACGCGCTCTGGGTTAACAGAACAGCATTTGAAAGGTGGGGAGTGTCTCGGTAAAGCGTGCGAAAGGTGAAAGCAAGGATTTATTGACATTTTGCCTGGATTCTTATCTTCCATTTGTACTACAGAGGCTCTAACAAGCCATTGTGTCTTCTCACAAGGATCCCAAAATTCCTGGTTGCTGTTTAGTAATCCTGCTTGCCTCTATTTTTCCTAAGGAACTTAGAAGACATAGACAATTATAATACTTCTCAAGCAATCTCAGTATAAATTTGTTACAATCCTGGAACAGGCTCAAAAAGACTGAATGCATTCCAAAAAAAAGTCTAGCCTCATCACATCATGCTCTAGTAACCTTGGGATTAGATTATTGTAACATGTTCTACATGGGGCTGCCCTTGAAGAAGTAAAACTGCCATTCAAAATGCAGCAAATAGATTATGGTGGGTGCTTCATATCTGCTGTGATTTGGTCGCAGGACCCCCCGAGGATATAAAAATATCAAAATCAAGTCCCATTATATGCAATGATATAATAAAATGGCATTTCTTGTATAAAATGGTGAACAACTCAAAAGTTGTGCTTTGGGGATTTTTTAAAAAATATTTTCAGGCTATGGTTGGTTGGATATGTGGATGCAGAATCCTTGGATATGGAGGGCTGACTGTACTAATATATTGGTACCAGGATCTAATTATACATGTCTCACGCTGGGCCATTTTGCATTCCTGGGTTCAATTCAGAATGCTGGGCTCGAACTTTAAAGTCTTCAGTGGCTTGGGACAGAATGTGTGAAGCAACATTAATCTCACCTATGCTCTGTTGTTGTGTACCTTCAAGTCATTTCCAGCTTACAGTGACACTAAGGTGAGCCCATCACAGGCTTCCTTGGCAAGATTTGTCCAGAGGCTGTTTGCCATGGCTTTCATCTGAGGCTGAGAGAGTGTGACTTGCCCAAGGTCATCCCATGGGTTTCCACGGACAAGTGGAGATTGGTCTCCAGAGTTATAGTCCAAAACCCAAACCACCACATCGTGCTGGCTCTTACCCAGATGTTAAAATAATCACTGAGGGAATCTTGCAGGTGTCCCTGTTGGAAGGGCCTTCTTGGTACCAGCTTCTGAATTAGGAAACCACCAAAAAAAAAAAATCAACCCAGTGCCTTCTTTGTCATATTCCAGTTTGACAAGATGCATGGAAACTGTACCAGAACTATCCAGGGTGCTGAACTTATTTTGGGGACAGGTTATAGAACTTTGGATGGCTGCTTTAATATTGAGAATAAAACCTAGAGCTCAACACTCCATTGACATGGAAGCTTAGGGCCTTTCTTGGGGCCTTTCCATCCTACACTGTTATAGTGCTATTATTCCACTTTCAACCTCCTGTGGAATCCTGGGATTTGTAGTTTCCTGAGGCCAAAGAGCTTTCTGGCTGAGAATTCAAAATGTTCCTCCCTAAACTGCAAACCTCAGGAGTCCATAGGAGGTTGAAAGTGGAATAATAGCACTATATATAGTGCAGAAATGGTCTTATTCCTCTGTTAGCCCATAGTGATCAGATTCATTTTCTCAATTGTTTTTGTATTTTCTTTTGTTTGAAGCACCTTGGGAGGTTCTTTTGAAGCAGGGCAGCCATAGACTGAATGCACATTATGAACAAGATTCTGGCACCTAATGCAAATTTCCAGATGAAGTGTGTTTCCAAATAAGTTTATAGTACACAAAGTTCTATATACCATGAAGATCTATGAGTCCATCACTGCAGGGAGTCCATAACTATTTCAAATCATGTTCCTAGGTGCTAGACCCATTTCATCCTGGTCGTGAGCCTTTTTGTACACATCTAGACTGGTCCTCAGACGGCAGATGCACAGTCTGATCCCTGGGCTATATTTGAAGTCTTTGCAGTCTAGTGTAAGCTGCTAGATTTCTGATTTAGGATCAAGGCCCTCATCTCAGATTAAAACAGGACTGGAGGGAACTTAACATGTGGCCAAGTTCCCTATAGGATGGGGAAGGTTTCCCAGCTTTTTTAAACAAAATCAAAATGGGGCTTTTCAGGGGCCATGATTTGATGGCCATATCTGGCCTACTGGTGGCACTTTACCCCTCTCCCAGCTTGCTGGAGTTTATGATCTACTAGCATGCCTGGGATGTACATAATGTGTACAGGTTATTCAACAGGTAAGGGATCAGGATGCTATCAGAAAGCAGAAACCACTGAAATGTGGAAGCAAGTATGAACTGGGAAAAAAATGGTTCCAATTCAATCAAGACAGAAAGCAGGATGTGGTTGCCTTTAGATGATCCTCTCTTTCAACCCTTTTCAATCACAATGAGAACCCATATATTTGATGTGTGGTCCAATGAGCAGACCACGCGTTGAATATATGAGTTTTCTTTTGTAATTGGGAAGGATCAAAAGAGTGGATTGTCGAAAAGCGTACCATCAAAAGATGGAGGACATTTGTACACTGGAGGAAGGATGCACAAAAATGCATAGGGGGGAAAAACTGTGCCACGTTTTGCTTTTAGTTTTCAGTCACAAGCTGCTGTGGAAATTGGCCAGAATGAGCTTAAGAGGGGGGAAATGAGAAACAGAGAGAAACCAAAATGAGACCAACCCACTCCTCTCTCCTTGGAAGGTTTATCCTGGGAAGTGGGAACAGCATGTCTAACCAATGCCACTCTGGGTTGTTTCCATGAATTACAGGCTAATTCAGCCCCCTTGTTGATTTACTCTCCTTATTCCATGTGCACCAGAAAACCTTTCTCAGATTTCCCCGCTTCTGAACAACTTCTAGGGATGTAAATGTCGAAGCAGTGCTCCCCTCCCCGGATATCTTCAATTATAAATCTCCCTGGAAGTCATGCTGCTTCCAACCATATCATAGATATCTCCAGCGGGGAAAACTTTTTCCCCATCCAGCCCCTTGGTTTCACTTGGCTAGGAGAGCATTTGCCTTCAGATGTAGTGTTGCTGATATTAACTCATCTCCCAAGCTGCACAGGCAAAGCCTGGATTTGCAGTAAGAAGCAATGCAGAGGAACAAATTCAAAGCCACTTCCTTAAAGAGTTTTTTGGCAACACTGGAAAGAGATGGCATGCAGAATTGATAGCGCTACTCTGTCTACCTTGCAGGGGTGTACCTGGAAGAGGGGGTAAATTGAGGGCATCTCCCCCCAAAAAATAATTCTGCCTCAATTAAATTTTCCTGCACTCCCCAGATTTCCAGCACTGGGGAGGGTGAGACATTGAAAATTGCAGACACCTAGACTTTTTCTGTTTTCTGGGTTTACATTCCCTTGATTACTTGCCTGCCTTTTCTCTTTGGATGCCTAAACTGTATTTTTAAATGTTCAATTGAAGTCTTAAGCTACTGCAATGCTAGACCTTTGGAGACAGAAGGACAATTTCCTTTGAAGAAGGACAGAAATCTTACGGAGGGCAAAATGCCTTCCTAGGTCTCACTTCATAGCTAAACCCTTCCATTTTGTCTGTAATTTCCCTGCCTCGGTCTGCCCAATAGTACGGCTGATCCATACCTCTTGGAAAGAAACATCAAAGCTTTCTTGAACTACTTTTCTCACTTTCTCCAAATAACACTGGCTCCAGTAGGCACATATAGAGACTGTTTATAAAAGAATTTGCTTTAGAACTGTATAGAAATACAAAATTTGCACACAAACATAAAAAGTCATTTTAAAAGCCAGTGTGAGCAATAAAAAAGATAGATCAGTTTCCATGCTTGGAGATGGAAATTATTTTTTATGGACTGCATTTATTTCAGATGGAGTTATTAAGTTTCTATCTGGGACTGCTTTGGGAATGTAAATACAAACCTAAATGCTGTTAGCACTCACAGCTCGAGTAAACCTGTAGAATCAACTGTTGCATGATGAGCCAACATTTAAGGAATATTTATTGAAGCCAGTGTGCCATAGTGGTGTTGGACTATGATTCTGGAGAGCAGGGTTCGAATTCCTATTCAGCCATGGAAATCCCCTGAGTGACCCTGGGCAAGTTACACTTTCTCAGCCTCAGAGGAAGCAAAGGCAAACCCCTTCTGAACAACTCTTGCCAAGAAAACCCTGTGACAGATTTGCCTTAGGGCAGCTAAAAGTCAGAAATGACTTGAAAGCACATAAGAACAAACTCTATCAGAGATTATTAAAACGAGTCAAGCCACAGCCTCTCAGTTTGCAATTGAGTTTTGTTTAATCAGTATTTTCATGTTATCCGGAAATTAGTCCACAGCCTTTTAGATTGACCTTATTAGCGATTTATTTACGATGTTTTGAATGCTGGGGACAGAATACATGCAGCCAACAAGTCCTGGCCCAAAAGGTGTGATGAAAGCAAAGCATAATCTTGCACACAGCTCTTAGTTCTATTGCCTAAAATAATATTTCAGGATACTGCCAGGAGAATTGAGCACTTCCTGCGAGTGTTTCAACTCACCCGGCCTCCCAAAAATAACACAGAGACTGTTAGCACCTGCACTTCTCCACTGTTTCCTCACTAACATCAAGGAGATTAATGGGTTCCATTCAGAGCAGACCTTTTATGACCTCATTTATGATGCTGGGGATCCTCATGAAATAGTTTTGCTAATCCAGATCTTGATAATCCCCATTTCTTTGCAACAGATTCAAAACACATGGATCAAAACACAGAGGAAGGGCTTCCATTTTCCAAAGGGTACAGTCAGATATGCCAAGAGCAAGCAGGAGCTTCCCTTTTTGGAAAAAATAAAAAATGAAAACAGCCAAAAAGGAGGGGCAAAATCAGTTGAGTGCTTCTAAACAAAGCAAACCATTGATTTTTCACTACGGTTCTGTCTGATAGCTGACGGAAGGACAAAAACAGGTATACATAAAGCTCTGGTAAGAACCTTAATGGCTTTTGCAACACTTGAGAAAGATACTTTTTTGCCTACAACTCCCATAATCCCCCAATGACCATGATGGCTAGATAAAAGTATAATTAAATTTGTGGTGGTGGTGGTGTGCCTTCAAGTCAGCTCCAATTTAGGGTTACCCAATCAGAAGGCCTTCCTGGCAAGATTTCTTCTGAGATTTGCTATTGCCTTGGGAGAGCGCCACTTGCTCAAAATCACTCAGTGGGTTTACACGGCTGGGCAGGATTCAAACGCTTGTCTCCTGGAGTCCTAGTCCAGTATTGAAACCACTATATGACACTGGCTCTGTGCATAGGTAAACAAATGCAGACAAAGGCCATTTCTGCACTACACAGTTATAGTGCTATTATTCCACTTTCAACATCCTGTGGGATCCTGGGATATGCAGTTTAGGAAGGGGCATTAGAATTCTCAGCCAGAGAGCTCTTTGGCCTCAGGAAATTACAAAGCCCAGAATTCCACAGGATGTCAAAAATGGAATAATAGCACTATAACAATGTAGTGTGGAAATGGCGAAATACATGGGTCCAAGAGCAAACAAACCTGAACCCTCTCCCAAAGGTCAATGTGAGTGAACTGAGGCTATCATGAGATGATACGACTACACAGGCAAGTCTATCATGCTTGGTGAAGTGGAAGGCAGTCAGAAAAGAGGAAGACCACATTGTTGTTGTTGTGTGCCTTCAAGTCATGTCTGGCTTACTGTGACCCTAAGGTGAGCCAATCACTGTATTTTCCGGGGCTGAGAGGAGGTGATGCACCCAAAGTCACCCAGTGGGTTTCCATGGTTGAGTGGGGAACTGAACCCTCATCTCCAGGGTCGTAGTCCAAGGCTCAAACCACTATTCCATGCTGGGTCTCAAGACCACACTGCAGGTGTATGCGCTAAGTCAAGGAAGCCATGGTCCAGCCCAGAGTTTGAAGAACTGAGCAAACCTGTTAATAGTAGGGCATCTTTCAGGTCTCTCATTTCAGACAGTCTCCATACAAAGAAAGCAACTTGACGGCACTTAGCAAAAACAATACCTAAGAAGAAGTATTCAATTCCCTTTTGAATAATCACACAGGCAGAGTGTTTAGTGTGCCTTGTGAGAAGAGAGACTTCTACAAGCTGGGGCCTCAAAAGTCATGGCATTTAGTGGCAACCCAAGGGAATATACTGTTTACAAATCCATGGTTTTATGTGAGGGAAATACAGTCCTGTGATACCACCCCATGGAAACTACTTGCATACCCTGAAGGAGCACCGTTGCAGAACCAAGGGCTTATCTAGCATAGCATTCTGTTTCCTTTGCAGGGCTATGTCTACACTAAACAAAATATAGCAGTTTCACACTATTTTAATTGTCATGGCCCCATGCTACAGAATGTTGGGATTTGCAGTTTGATTAGGTACTTTGAATGCTCCAGTACACTCCGTTAAACTGCAACATCAGAGCTCTCTAGCACAGAATTTGTAGCATCTCACTGAACTACAAATGCCAGGATTTTGTAGGTTGGAGCCATGACGATTGAAGTGTAGTTTGGATACACCCTAGATATTTCTGGGATTAAGCTCACTAGCAAGCAAGAAGAGAAAGAGCAACCTCACCCTCCAATAACTTTTCTAGGCCTCCCGCTTGCGTTCCTCAGCAAATGGAAATACCTTAAATCCTGCCCTCCTTATACAACTTCTGAAAAAGTCTGAGTCATTGTCAGGATGTGGGAAGATCTGGCCCGCATTGGTGGTTGAGCAAGCTCCATGTTCTCCACCCTTCAGTGAAGTAACTAAATACTTTTCAGTAATTATGAAGTCTTAAGGTGGTGGATTCAAAGATCATTTCGCACTTGAAAGGATCATTTGCAAGGGATAAACTCACTTCTTTCAAACAGTCCACCTGGCTTTCCTCTCTCTTCTAATGAATTTGTAGCTCTCCATGCCAAGCTAAATATGGATAATTAAGTTTGCAAGGAAGGGTACCAATCAAAGACTTAAAAAAAATACCCGTCATGTTTAGGCTGTGAAAGAATAAGCCTGTCTCTTGACACGCAAAGATAATTTTTCTTCTAATCAGACAATACCAAGTCTTAGGCCAAATATTATCTGAATGGAATAAAGCACTGGGAGATAGCAGACATGTTCCTAGATCTGTGAATGAGACACTGAGCTGGGAAACTTTTTTTTAACCTCCCCAGGATTAATGTAATTTCACACTTTTCTAACATGAAATACCCACTGGATTCAGCATAAAATGCATCTGTTGTACCCTGATTGCTGGCAGATACAGGGAAAAAAACAGCAGCAAAGACAGGCACCCAGGGAGGCAAGGATGGCGACTCAGCTCTGGTCTTCATTTCGCTCCTTTTCCCTGATTAGATCTGAGCTACCAAAATTAGGAACGGCAAATATGGGATTTTCCCTCATTTGTTCACTTGAGATTTTGCAAGACGTTGTTTATAGAATAAGTGGGAAGCGGAGCAGGGCAGGGCAGCCAGGCCGAGAGAGAGGGGGTTTTGGCACTTCCCAAACCAAAGACTAGAAACAGATCCACAGCATGGAATCATGCAATTTCATGCACACACAACTTTCTCAGAATCTGGATTCCCTTCCCTTCAGGCTATGATGGGAAAATTCGAGGCAAACAAAAATTAATGTGAGAGACAACCCTGGCACAGGATGCAATCTGATGAGTATGGGCCATAAGAAAAATGCCAAGATCCGAACAATACTCAGGACATTTGTTCTTTCGAAAGCAGGCTCTCCAAACTCTGCGAGTCCAAGAGACAAAAGAGAAAAGGAGCACAACAATGTGGAACAGAGTGTCTCTGTGAGAGTCAACATGATATAGTGGTTTGAGCATTGAACTAAGTCTTTGGAAGAGCAGGATACAAATCCCATCTCAGTGGAGGCTGTGTTCCATGTACATAGGAAAGCTGTTGAAAATGAACCTTCCGTAATGCTTAGTTGGAATTCCTAACAGTAGAGTTTTCTAAATGCTTTGTTAAACATTTGCCCTCCTACTCCACTTCTAGTGACTTCCTCCTATTGTGATCTTGCATCTTCAGTATCTTTTGCTTGAATTTTAGTTGTATAGGTTTTGGTTGC
Organism: Ctenosaura bakeri; assembly: GCA_948474755.1. Taxonomy (NCBI): domain Eukaryota; kingdom Metazoa; phylum Chordata; class Lepidosauria; order Squamata; family Iguanidae; genus Ctenosaura; species Ctenosaura bakeri. The sequence continues at coordinate 197,218 of CAOLHI010000405.1, read as the reverse complement.
TCCACAGCTACTCAAATAATTGGATTGGGCCCCGTAACTCTTTATTTTGGGGGAATCATTCACATTCTACCTTGCTGCTTTAAGCATGTGATATAAAATATTCTGAGTGATATAAAACCCACTGGGTGACCTTGCCCAAGTCACCTTCTCTCAGCCTCCGAGGAAAGCAAAGGCAAACCCTCCTCTGACTAAAACTTGCCAAGAAAAACCCATGATAGGTTCAATTAAAAAAGTGAGCAATGAAATAAGACAAAGCAAAACAATAAAGATAACAAAAATAATTTAGATTGACTCAAAGCATATTAAATATGATTTTAAAAAACAGTTAAAATGAACTTAAAAGATGAAAGCAGTTTTTAAACCACATGTGTTAGCACTTGTGGGATAAACCACTGAGGCTGCAAGGCTTTCATAAACAGCCATGATGCCTAAATTTGAACAAAGTCGGCCCCACTCAAGCCTGCTAAGGGAAGGAATTCCACAACTGGGGTGCCACACCCGAGAAGGCCCTTTCCCACAATCCCACCCAGTGTATTTGCCTCATTGGTGGGACAGAGGGAAGGACAGCTGCATACAGGGGGAGAAATCCCATCACAAGCACCCTGAATTCAGACTGAAAGTGTAATGGCAGCTAGGATGACTTTGAGCATGATGTTCAGCCCTCTCTAGTCCTCTGACCACCCCCAATGTGATTTTTGAAAAAGAAACTCTTTCAACCCTTTTCTCTTCAGCCAGAAGTATCCTCTAGGTTACTTATTTTGCCCATAAATTCTGTTTCGGTCCCCTGATCAGCCTCTGAAATGACCAGAAATGATTTCCAGTTTTGAGAAATGTCATTTCTGATCACCAGCAAATTTTCTAGTATGGCCACAGGGGTCAGGAGATGCCCAAAATGGCATCCTCTAGCCTTCAGTGTTAGCTCACCCCTGTGCTTGAATCTCCTGATTCCACCCAAATCCTCCTTTTGTAGAGATTACCTTTATTAGGCTCAAGCAAAGGCAAACCCCTTCTGGACAAATGTTGCCAAGAAAACCCTGCAATAGGTTCACTTTAGGGTTCCCGTAAATCAGAAAGGACTTGAAGATGTGCAATATTTTATTAGGACAATGAAAGTGCAACCATAGTGTGCAAGCTCTGGTTAAGAGAGCCAAGTGGTACATCCCTGAATAGAGACGTTAGATTTTGGAACATCACATGCTGGAAACAACTGCCAGGACCACACATTCTTTGTATGTGCCAAGGGGCATCTGATTGGCTGCTGTTTTGAAAGAGAGCTGGACAAGTAGGAATGTGCATTTATCCAGCAAAGAAGCTCAGGAAACGGAACTGAACAACCAAGAGAAGGATGCTCTTCCTTTTTGGAGAGCAGTCTTCAAAGTGGCTTTATAGTGTGTCCTTTTTCTTGTCAAGATGAATCTGCATCCACCGAATTGAAAACACAGTTGATTTGGCTGGAAGGAGGTGCCATTTTTCTCCCCGACAGCTGAAGGAAATGGGCTGACCACCGTCCAGGATATCCGGAACTTGGCAGGCCCTCTCTCTTCCCTGAGTTTGCTCACTGAAGGTCGGTTGTTTACTTTTATGGAAGCCAATTCCTCTCTGACAGGTGTCCCCGGCGGAGATGCGAAGTGTTGGCAGGAGATTCTCTCTAGCAGAATAGGTCTCTGGATTTCTTCTAAGGGAAATTCAGAGCTGCTTCTTTGTTCCAAGAGGTGTTGTACATGGGTGACAAAGCCGCCGTCTGTACAGGTATGCACGTAAAATTCCTTCTAAGTAGGAATAGGAGTTAGTATCCTTACATGTAATGCCCAATTCATCTCAACAAACAAGGCCTCGAACTGTGCCATTCACATCCTCTTTCCTAGATATGTAAAAAATATTTGCACATTTTTTTCATCCTTAACAAGAAAGGGTGTCTCAGCTCATTGGCCAAGCCATCAAGTTCAGCGAAGCCAGATCTTCTAGTGAGCTGGTTGGCATGATGTCGACACACACGCACCCCGTGAACCTCTGGCTCGATAAAAAAGCTTGAGACAGGAGCCGACTGTTGCTCCCCGCTGCTAATTGCAATTATCCAGTGTCCTTTCAGCAGCTCAGTGTAAACACAGAGAGGTCACTGCCTTGTATCTTTTGCTCCACTAACGAAACTCATCTCCTTCCCAGCACTTCCTATCTGGCAACAGCCGATTCCTTCCAAATCGCCGGCTGACATTTGTTTCAGCTATAATCTCTAGTGGTCTTAAAACAGCCCACCAGAAATTTGAGAAAGATCAGAAAAGAGGAGGAAAGAGAGAAATTAAGAAAATAGACCAAAAGAGCATCCGAAGTGGGGTTCTCCCCCATGTCCCCCTCCCTCCTCTGCTTTATCCCTTTCTTTGTCCCCCGCATGCCAGAAGACAGAGATCTTGGGAGAACATGGATTCTAACTCAGAGAAATGCTTAGTGGGGCAAATCTGTTTGTCTTAAAGATGTGCTGAGAGTCTGTGATGTTTTACTGGAAGAGACCAATATGGCTAGTCGTTTGAAACTAGGCTGATTAAGTCATTGTAAGCAGTGAATTATCTTGTCTATGGTGCAGATTGAGAACCTGTTTTCAAGGTCTGTCTATGCCTCAGGCCACTTGTAGTCTTGCTGAGTGCATCCACTCTATACAATGATAACTAACACCCTTTAACTGCCATGTCTGCATCCCATGGAATCCTGGGATTTGTAGATTCATCAGATACTTAGAATTCTCTGCTAGAGAGCTCTCATCCACTCCCCTGAATTGTAATTCCAAAGAACTAGGAGTCTTGAGAAGAGATGGAGTCAGGATTACTGTGAGGTATCTAGTGAGCTACGGTTCATGGGAGGGTGGACTGCAGCTCTCTAGAAGAGAATTCAAAGTACTTCACCAAACTACAAACCCCAGGATTTTGTGCAAAAAGTGTATTTTTGAGGGAATTGTATGAAAATGTAGGCATTTCTGCAAAGAATCTCCAGATGTGCAAAATATCAGGGAAAATATTTACAGAATTTGTTACTCTTCCCACTTGACTTTTCATGAGTGTTGGGAAATCTATTGTTTAAGATGAGAAAGGAATAGTCAAGAATAATCATAGAATCATAGAGCTGGAAGAGACCACAGGGGCCATGGAGTCCAGACCCTTCCATCCCTAATGTACAGATTTGCATTTTCAATGTCAGTTTCATAAAGAAATAGAAAATGCCACAATATCAGTCATTTGCACACTGTACGTTATGTGTGTCTGTCTCTCTGTGTCTGCTCTTGGTGTAAAACCCACAACTATTCTTTTGAGGTTTAACATCCACCAGTTTCCAAGAATCACACTCTAATCTTTCTTTCCACAGAAGGGAGGAAAAAAGACGAACTGGAGAGGTGTTTCAGCATACAGATTTTCTGGGTTGTTCCTTCAATGAGAAGTCGTCACGAAGAATAGCAATGCCTCCTACAGTTGCATCACTTCCTAGTGTGAGCGCGACATCAGGAGAAACAGCACACCAGGTTCTATAATATTCTGAGCAGTGCAGGACTCAGGTTTAACAGGTAATCCCCACCTCTGCCAACACCTACAATGTGTGAAACATAGCAAGGAATGAAGACTTGCTGCTTCAGTGTACAACAGTGTGGCATTATTGGTGGTCGTTACATTCCTCAACAAAACATTATTTCCCATAGTTACTTGAAAAAGTAATAACATCCATGCAGGGATTTGAGTGCTGGACTAAGACTCTAAGAAAGCAGGGTTCAAATCTGCCCACAGCTGTAGAAACCCACTGGGAGATCTTGGGCAAGTCACACTCTCTCAGTCTCGGAGGAAGGCAAGGGCAAACCAACTCAGAAGAAATCTTGCCAAGAAAACTCTACGATGGAGTTGCCACTGGGGTGTAATGACTGAGTATTTGAATAGACCCCGGGAGACCTGGATTCAAATCTTCTGCTCTAGAAACTCAGCCCCTAGTCAAGTCACATTCTCTCAGCCTAAGAGGAGGTCAATGGCAAACCTCATCTGAATAAATCTTTTGGGGAGCCAGCAAGGTATAATGATTTGAGTGTTACACAAAGACTGTGGGAGATCAGGATACAAAATGCTCCACAGCCATGGAAACTCACCTTGAGGATGTTGCCCTGTTTCAGCCACAGTAGAAGACAATGGCAAGCCTCCTCTGAAGAAATATGACTCAGATAATCCTAAAACAGAGTTACCATCTGTCAGAGTCAACTTGAAGGCACGCAGTAAAAACAAATTGTGTTATTTGAGTGGCTGGGATATTATAAGTGCTCTTCACTAACAGTTGTATTTTTCCTTTCGGGTTCACAACGGAAGGCACACAAAAGCAGGCTTGCTGTTGTTGTATGTCTTCAAATTTCCAACTTATGGAGACTCTGAGGTGAACCTATCACATGGTTTTGTGGGGCTGAATTTGTGTGACGTACCCAAGATCACCCTATGGGTTTCCATGGCCCAGGTGGGGAATCAAACCCTGGCCTCCAGGGTCATAGTCCAATGCTCAAACTTCTACTCCACACTAGCTCATGTGCCCCCTTCCCGTTCTCCAGGGAATCAACATTGGAGAACCAGAAAGCAACTCAATATGGGTTCCACGACCTCCATCGGAAGCTGGAGACATGGTATGTCTTTTTAAGCCAAGGCGACTCCACCTCCGCCATGCTTTCCTTTCCAAACACATGCCTCCCCTTGTAATTACCCTCTCCATTGTAGTCAACTACAAAGGGAGTTCGCTGCACGACCCGCTCCTTTTGCATGTTAGGACAGTTGAGGAGCAGTTCAAAATGCAATCTGCCTTCCAACCGCAAGTTTATGAATCCCAGAAGTTTCATCTGCTCAGGTCAGGCTGAGAGCTTGGCTGACGTTACAAGTCGAAAAATTTTTCTCTGTCAGGGAACAGAAAGCAGCACAAAGAAGACAGCTGTTTGGCCTCAGAGTCCAGGCCCCTAATTAAAACAGTGGAAAATTAGATAACTTCACAGATTCATCACTGCCACCACGAGCTGTCAAAAAAAAATAACGCTGGGATTACCACCCACCTTCTTGTTTATGTTGGTAACTGGTCGTCTCTGCTTAACATATATGAGTTTTTTTTTATCTTTTCATGGAGATGGGATGCTTTTGCACCTCATTGGGGGAAATATTTCCAAATGCACCCCAAACCACCCCAGGGCTATTTACAGAAATATGCACAATGTTATTCTTCAGTCAAAGAACTGTCATTAATCCCTTGATATAATTCACACCAATCTCTGGCTTTTTCACTAATATTATGTACTATAGGAGTGTTTGATTTTTTTAAAAAAAAATCAAAACTTTCCTTCTCCATCTGATTTATGCCATTATCCAAAATTCTCCTTCAGGATTAGAAACCTCCTTTCTTTCAAAATACAAACCAGCATCCTGGTAGAAAATTACGAGTCTGACTTCTGGCTTATTGTTGTTGTTTTTGAACTTATTTGCATCTACCTTTCTCCCAAAATTGGGGCTCAGGGCAACTTGTGATTTAAAAACACAATACAGCTTAAAACATATAAAAAAAGTGAACATTAAAATAGGATTAAACTTTTGACAGTATTACAATGATTTAAAATTTAAAAGGTATAACCACAAAAAGATGAAAAAGCTACCCAAACAGTTCAGTCTAAAACAATACAAACCCCTCAGCCCATTCTTTAAAAACTGAGCCATATTCACTTTGAGGTTATGGGAGCTGCACATGTTCTGCCATTCCACATGAAAATACATTGCACATGGATGTTCATGCGCGTGGTCCATTTATGTCCATCCACATAGCATACAGATGAACACTATGGATGCAGGTTCCCATCAACACTTGACTGTAGAACAACACAATTCACTGATGAAGGAGCGTTCCACAAGTAGCTCCAGGAATGTAAAGTTACCTTTCAACTCCTCGTTGTAGGCCTGATACCGTAAAATCTTGGCCATATTTTTGGCCTTACCAACTGAGACAGTAACTCACTGTTTGGAGTGCTTGAGACTATGATTGTCACTAACTGCTTTTGAAAACTAAGGCTTCCAAATTCCAGATGGACCTCTTTTCTGTGAAGGAGGTATGTCTCATCCCATGAGATGCCTCAGACTATTCCTTGTCATGCCACTTCTCATGACCTTTGGCCAGACCAAGCTCAGGGGAGTCACTATCTAGCTTCCTTTCAGCCCCAGGCATGTCTTGAAGCTTGACAATAGTTCAAACTGAGTTCAGGATGAAGACTCATTGTGCCAGCCTTTGTTTGGGGATATAACAAGGTGGCAGTGCTCAGACCATTTGGTCCCCTTAGAAGAATAACAGTTCTCCCTTAGTAAACAGGATCATGCCCTGGATTTTTGCCCTTTGTTATGAATGTGTTGCGTTTTCACCCTGCCTTTGACAACAGCTGTCAGACCCAAAAGGTAAAGACATTAAGCGGTCCCATAGACGTATGTTGCCTTCTAAATCTTAGTGATTCCTTTGTACTCTTGACAATCATTTTTTACATATATACAAACTTGCCAAGAAGGCTTTCTTTGAAGTTCTTTCCTGCCTTTGTGATGTTGTTTCCTTCAGGCGGGTAGAAAGCAATGGAGGCCTTTCTAGATCTGGAAAAGACACTTTTTGGCATAAAATTCACACTGGATATCATCTATAGACTTCTAAGCTTCACTCCATTTTATTATTTTCTAATTTTTTTTTTAAAAAAAAAATTCTTCTGAAGCTCACTACCTTTGGGATTGCCCGCTTGGAAAGTCCAATATTAAAAAAAGAAACGCAGATGGGAAAGTTTGCGTCAGTGGGAAATCAGCAAAGACATTGTGTTCTCCAAACTCACGGTTTTGGGGCTTGGATCACTGTAATGAGTTCCTAAAGGATGTATCCTTTGGACTTGGGATTAGTATCAGTGGAACTTGTAACATTTTTAAGATCACAGATCCAAGGGGGAAAGAGAGGTCACTGCAATTAAAACAGAGATGCACTAAGTGTTATTCTTTATACTCTACTTCAAATATGGAGCCCCATAATATTCCCCATGCGTAGAGCATATGGATTACAGGAACCATCACACCCAGAAACTGGATAATGTTTTGCATGGAGAAAGGCTATTCTTGCAGTTCTATATCCACTTTATTTGGGAGCAACCCCCATTAATGAAAAAGACTTCCAAACAGAAATGCATAGCAAGGTCAGAGAACCTGTAGACCTCCCGATGTAACTGGGCTACAGTTCCCATCAACCTTAGCCAATTCAGATGGATGGAGGAGATGCAGTTCCATAACACATTGCATCTTGACCCTTCACATATAGAATTTCATCATAAGGACTGAATGCTACAGGTTAGTCCCAACCAAAATGGACTGAATGAATCAATTGTTGAATTGTGAGTTAATAAGCAGGTAAATCTGCAGAGAAAGTTCTCTAATCCCTCTACTCCACTACCCATCAGCCATGGAATGATCAGGGGAACTATTGCAGCAAACCCATGATTCCTTGGAGTGGGTGTCCTGTTTAAACCTTAGTGAGTGGCCAAGTAAGCACACCTGTAGTCCACAAGATCTGCCAGGGGAAAACTAGGCCAGTCCCAAGACTTACATGGGGTGGCAAACAAAAGCATCATCCAGGCAGTCCAAGGTTCAAAGGCAGAAAGCATTCCTGAGCAGAGTCCAAAGGCAAGAGGGGAATGGCCAGAAAGTTCAGGCTAGAACTATGTACTGAAGATCAGATAGCCAAGAAGAAAGACATGTCAGACAGGTTACGCAGACATTTGGGGAGCTGTTGTTCTGCAGCAACAGAAGGGCCTAGGTTGAGCTAATTGATACTCAGCAATTAATCAGCTCAGCTGGTCTCATCAGTTCAGCAGCCTATACTTAATGTGGAGCAGGGTATTGCCTGACCTTTTGCTGCCTGCACTTTAGTTTGCATTGCTCAAGAGGGTGAAGTGCCTCTGCTTCCTTCTCCTGATCTGCAACTGCTGTCTGGAATTGAATGGCTTCTTCCCCTGCCAGTGCCATGTAAGGACTGCCAGTTTCCTCCAGCTCAGGACCATCATCCAGGTTCTCCTTATCTCCTTCTTCATTCTAGGAGGTCTCCTCCAGGTAAGATATGACATTGGGGAGTGGGAACTCTAGTGAAGCTCTGTCTGTTGAACTCTTACACTATGCTGGACAATATAAGGTTTTGGCTTAAACTTGTTAGAGAACCTTGACCATTTCTCATCTCTCAGGGTACATTCTAACCTGAGACCTTTACAGGAAAAACAGAGTACAAATGTATAAATTTATTGATGAAAAACATAGCAACTTCCTTTGCCCACTTACCCAGCGGGTTCAACTTTTTTCAGCAAAAAGGCATTCTTTTTCTTTCATCATCAGTCTCTCACACACAGTTTGTTTGCTTTTCGTCTAGGCAACCTGTAACCCAGAGAAACAATCTGGGGAAGTTTTGATTGACTTTACTTTATTAGATTCAGCTCAATAAACATGCCTTTATAGAAAGCACACCCACCAAGAGGATTAATGGAGATGTTGGCATATGATGGCATTGTGTTTCTGATGCCATTCTTTCTCAACCAGCACATATTGTGCAACAACTTGAAAAGATACGACAATCGGGATGGCGGGACATTATATCTCACAGTAGCATGCCAAGACAGGGAGGGAAAATACTGCAGAAATGAAGAGCAGAGAACACATATATCACATCAGAAAAGATATGTGTCTTAGCAGATCAGAGAAAATTTAGGCAGCCAGGTACCTGGAACAGTCTAAATCCTATCACCCATCTTGCCAGGGGGTACAGATTTTGCCTGATCTAACAGACAAAATCACAACCAACAAATAGAAAAACAAGACCTCCAGCTTAAAATCTTCATCTGTTTCCAGTTCAAACAACACCTCTGCTTTTCTAAGGGATTAGCCATCGCTATGAAAAATAACACAAGGACATCCTGAGTTCCTTTCGTGTTATGATCTGCTTCTTCCAAGACCGCACATGAGGCAAGTGAACAGATCAACAGCAACCACAGATAAACTCACTTGTTGTCAGTATATACTGGGCAGCTAACGTACTGAATTCAGAATTCTTCTGACACCCAGTGACTTGAACCTCTATATTGTGCTCAGATATGAAAAAGCTATTGACCTGAATCCTTTCTGTTCACCCCAATTAGATCAATGAATTAACACATGTGCAAGCCCCATTGATTCACTGGGCCTCTTCAAGGTAGAACGAACGATAGACTTGAGGTCTTGGAGACCAAAATTGATTGAAAATGACTAATGCAGCACAGGCATAAATAAAACCACTTGTCATTTCAATAGCATAGGGGATTTCTCCACTTTTCATAAAATGGTGTTGCAGAAATTGAGAACTGGATATGTCAAAGAAATTAAAGCATTTGCACAAATCCAGAAGGGCTAATGGCCAGAAAATCACCTTATAGAAATCTAAGTTTTATACATTTTCAGGTCAACAAATTAAGAGTCAATACTATGAATTATTTTCTTCTTACTGTTTAATTTAGGAAATTCTAAATAACTTGATCAGAAATTCCATGATACCATGAGAGGCACTGAAAAATAATTCCTATGTTGCAAAAATCATCATCATCATCTTAGACAACCCTCAGACAGCTTCCAACATTCCATTTCTGGACAAGGCACTGGAATATGTAGTGGATTCCCAGCTCCAGGTATTTCCAGGTGAGACAGATTATCTAGATCCATTTCATTCTGGCTTCAGGCCTGGCTAGGGCACAGGGACAGCTTTGGTTGCCTCTGTGAAGGACTGGACAAGGGAAGTGTTTCCCTGTTAATCCTGCTGGACCTCTCAGTGGCTTTGAATGGCATCAACCATGCTATGCCTTGCTGGGATGGGGCTTGGAGGTACTGTTTTACAGCAGTTTCCCATTCCTTCCTTAGAGGTTGATCCCAGAAAATGATGCTGGAGGACTCCTGTTCACCCCCTTGGCTGTTGACCTGTGGGGTTCCTTAGGGTTCTTTTTTGTCTCCCATGCCATTCAACATATATATGAAACCACTGGAAGACATCATCCAGAGTTTTGGGGCCCAATCTGCAGTCATACTACAGATTATTGAACTCAGCTGATGCTGATGCTTTGCTAAAGGATTAGTTATTCCTATGAAAAATAACAAGGGTCTGTTTCTTATGATCTACATTCTCCAAGACCTCACATCAGGCTGGTGAAGACCACCAGCAGTTCCTGACAATCTAGTCTGTCAGTATATGACCTCATGTAGGACATCTTGGCTCGCTTAAGAGGACAGTACCAAAATGCTTTCATGGGAAACCCTTGACTTGAAAAGGTGATGGGGAAGCATGTCCCAAAATGGACCCTCCATGCCATACCTTCAGGTCCTCAAGAAAACTGTATAAAACCATGCCTGCTCCAAGTAAGAGCCTGTGAGGCAATGAGCACGTCCTGGAAGAGTTTGAAGTGAGTAAGAGCTATACAACAGTAGGAAATAGATAGGAGCTTACAGTTAGCAGAGTAGTTCTTAACTTTTGTCCTCGATTTTTTTTGCACTTCCATAAATCTTTCATAAATCTTGATCGTGAACCATGCTGGCTGGGGGTTTCTGGGAGCTGAAGTTCAAAACATCTAGAGGACCAATGATTGAGAACCATTTGAAGCGAGTTAAGAAGGAAAGACCAGAGTTCTGCAGGACTCAGGACAGCTCCCAATAGAAGCAGAGGCTGACTCAACAAAATTGACACAAGTCAACTGAGTCCTGACATAGTGGAAAACATCTCTAAGTATTCCTTGCCTAGGAAAATCCTACAAAATTCGTGGGGTCACCATAAGTTGCCTGGCAATTTGAAAGCACATGCCCAGGGAGGACATGAGGCTTATCTCATCTCTGCCTCTTTAATGAAGCTCCCTGTGCAAAGGAAAGTGCCCCGTGGTAGGTTTGCGTGTGCATGCATGCACACAGAGATAGCTGAAACTTGGGTGAGACTAAATATGGGGTCCAGGGACCGCCATTATTTTCAAGGTTGGGTCTTCCAAAGAGAAGAAAAGAAGAACTGGCATATTTGTGTAGTCAGGCTAAGCTGTCCAACTGTCTCAGATCCATACCTCAGGCACAAGACCTTCCAGGTCAGAGATCATAACTTCCTCCCATTTATGAATGAATACTAAATAAGGGGTCCTGTGACCTCCCCGGTTCTCAGGGTGGGTCTTCTAAAGAGAAGAAGAATCTGTAATGTTTCTGTTTCTAATCCACCCATACCTCTGGCGCAAGTCCTTCCCGGCCAGAGGTCACAACTTCCTCCCAAGTTTACACATTGACACTTCCCTTCATTAGCCTTAATCCCTAGAAAGAGGCAAAGGGGAAGAAAGCTTTCAGCTTTTGCAAGATTAAGCCCCCATGTACAGCTGCTGAAAGGAATTTATTTTTCCAGAAAAAAAATAAAGAATTTGTGCCATTTTGTTGACCCGGGAGGAGAGATGACAGCAATTCCACCCGGATGTGTGGTTCTTTTTTTTCCTGAAGGACCCTAATCCACACATTGACAGGAGCCTTCACTGCGGCAGCTGTTTGTCCTCCGTGTGCCAGAGATTTGATCGATGTTCCCGTATGGATCCAGCAGTATTTGACAACAGAAACACTGCCTGGCGATTGACAAATGAGGTGGCGCCTGACAAATTGAAGTGTAGCTCTGACATCTCATGTCAGCCTAAGAACCCCAGGAGATAAAAATAGAAACTCCTGGGGGTCTTTCTGTGGTCTCAAAATGTCCGTGCCTGCCATTTCAAACTTCCTTCCCCCTTCCCCTTTTCCCAAACTTCTACATCTTCATCTGAGCCTCAGGGCAGATTGGAGGCAGAGGAAATGTACAGGTTGAATCACATCTCCCTTTGCCCAGAGAAGTTCAGCACAGAAGTTTTCACTGGGTTCTTTCAGGTGAGCAACAGCACCAGCCTCAATCTGAAAAAGTAAGGGACAACCATTAGAAACTACCCAGGAGGATAGGATTTGGAGTTGTATCTCCAGAAGACCCTGGCAACTGGTCTTTATAACTGCTCTTGCTGTCAAGAAGTTCTTCTTAAGGCACAGTCATAACCCCTTTTCTTGTAATTTGAATTCAATCATTCAGGTCCTGATCTCTGGAGAAACAGAAAACATAAATAGATGGGCAGGTTAAGGAAGTTGTGTAGGATGAGGGAAGAAAAGATTAAAATTTCCTAGACCTGTATGAAACAAGGATAGGAAGAAAATGTAGGTGTCAAAGACAAGCAATAAACGACTGGGAGATGTTGACATCCTTTATTTGAGTGATTTCTGTCCCATGTTTTGTCTCAGAGGAGACACTCTTGGCAGCTAACATCCTTCAATGTCTACAAAATAACACAAGCAAAGAAAACAAAGGGAAGCAGGTGACTGCAGCTGCCCAAAAGGTTGAATTTCTGCTAGGTGAAAAGAGCTCTTCTTGAACCAGCAAAGAAGTTTCAAGGAAAGTGCCAATTGTGGAAATCCTCGCCTAGGGAGCCCAATTTGGATACAGCTAGTAAGGGTTAGTTGCAGCCAATGGCTTCCCTGTTGTCAGTGAGTTGGTGGATCCATTCCAGGTTTTAATATGAACTTTAAAGAAGCAAGCCTATTGGTGGGGAAGGGGTCTTTCTCAGCCCTACATGGAGATAGCAGGAGTTGAACCTGCCATCTTCTGCACATGAAGCAAGATCTCTGCCACTACACTAAGACATTGTTGTTCACTGGAATCGGAAACAAATGAGATTTTTCTTGTGCACCGGACAAAATAAATTGGGCCAAAGGTGATGGAAGTGGGAGAAACTTGATCCGTTTTTATAGGACTGTGCTACCAATCTGCCTGGGTATATTACTGTAGCCCATATTTGAATTTAAAATGAAAAGAGGCACAGAGTGCCAAAAGTTAGAAGAATGTTGGTACCCCTTTCTGCACTTGGCCTTCAGTTCTGCATGCCCTGGAAAACACAGTAAACATGTGGACCTGCTTTAAAAAGATGCTGAGATTAGGAAAATGTTATTAAACTGCAGGGATAAGCCGTTTCAGATTTCTTGCTGCTCCCGAATCTTGAGTTTCGCTGTTGCAATCAACGTGCCTGATAAAAAGCATAAACAAAGTTACGACAGGCCAAAGTTGGGTGACTGGTTCATCACTGAGGGGCAGGGAGTGGAAATCCTGTCTTGAAACCTCTAGTCTGGAACATAAGGGCTAGAAACTTGGCTTTGATTTAAATGAAGAGTGGCACTTGCAGGGATGGACCCATGTGACCAGACGCTGTGGACCCGAGCATCTGGGAGTGCTTGTTTCTTACCACATATTATAGACTGCGCAGTGAAAATAGGACACAAATCAGAATATATTTGATACTCTAGATCTGCAGTTACCGATTTGGCTGTTTATTTTAACTATGTGAAATTTATCCCTTCCTCCTCTCCCTGCAATTTTTTTCCAAGTCAACATACCACATCCTCTCCTCTGCTATCAGATTATAGGCCACACTGCAGCCTGTGCAGGAATCAAAGTAGGACGCCTGAGACAGATAGCCTCAGGCAAAATCCTGGATGCAGGCAGGCAGGCAGGCAGGCAGGCAGACGAATCCACAGGGTTTCAGGATTCTGGCAAGCACAGCCAAGACAGGTGACCATGTGGGCAAAGTCCCAGACTGGTCCTGGTTTTCGTTACTAAAGCTTGCCTACTGATTTGCTCAAATGCTAGCTGATTCATTCTTTATTCATAGGAAACACACGTTGCTGTTGTTGTTGTGTGTCTTCAAGTTGTTTTCTGACTATGGCAACCCTAAGGCAAACCTATCAAGGGTTTTCTGGAGCTGAGAGAGTGTGATTTGCTGAAGGTCACCCAGCAAGTTCCCACAGCTGAGAGGGAATCAAATCCAGGTCTCCAGGATTGTAGTCAAACCACTATACCCCATTGGCTCTTAGCAATCACATACCCTCCAATATTTCACAGGTGAAAACCGGGGACATGTGTTCCCAAACAACATCAGAGTGCAGCCAAGGCGTCAAAAGTTATTGGTGAGGAAGAAAACACAAAGTAGATGATGCTACAAGATGATGCTACAGCAGTTTGTTTTTGCCTGAGTCTACAGGGAAGGGTAAGCTTCTGTCTCCTTGACTTTCCCTCATTCTGGGTAAACTGAGTCCAAATTACTGTTGCACTTTGAACTCAGTTTGCAACAACCAAAGTAAGCTGGGGGGAAAGTGGGAGGAAGAAGGAGAATCTGGGACACTTTAAAAGCATCTGAAAAAGTGGGAAAGCAGAGGGTTAATTGAGATAGTTTCTGCCAAATTGTTCCACATGGCAGGGATATGCAATGATATCTGTTGTAGTACTTGGAGAGTTTTTCTTAAAACTAAATGTGTGCTATTGGCTGGTATCTTAGGTAAGACTAGCCCATGCAGAACATACACGCTTGGATCAAGGGTACAGAAGTGGAGATGTATAAATAGTGCTATTGCATGTGTGCATTCCACATCAGTGCACATTGCACATGGATGTTTATTGTGTATGGGTGCACACACACATTTGGTTGTACCCCAACTGCACATTTGGTGTCTTGGCTTAATTTACACAAGGTTGATATGCAACCCCAGGGTTACATAGCACAGTTAATGAGTAAATCTGCATCCATAGATTTATGCTGTGCCACCCTGATGTAGGATCATGTCTTACTTTCTTCTTGTTGTTTCTTCCCCATTCTTTCCCGGAGTGGAGCTGGGAACTGATTTGTACAACATGGGGAGGGGGAGAGAGAGAGAGAGAGAGTGAGTCTTTAAATGTACTGTGTCCTCGCTGATGGTTTGTTTTGTTGTTGTGCTGGCCGATTATCAAAAGATCGTGTTTCTCTTGGGGAAGTTTCTCCTCACTCACAAGACCTGACCTACTGGAAGCCGAACAGAGCGCTGAGTTTTTCAGAGATGAACTCATACTCTTCTCGCATCTAATTCCTGTTGGCTGCTGAAAGGCAGAGGGAGAGGGGAGCGGGGCAAGGATGGAAACCCAGGAAAAGAAAACATCTCATGCTGGATCAGGAGCGGGAGGAGGACCTCAACAGCAGTTCTGAGAGAAGCTCTGATTCATCTCTTATGAACCTGAACTGCTGGCTGGCTTGGGGGAATTCTGGAGGTCTTGTAACTCTCCCAGGCTCTGGAAATGGCTGCAATTATACTTTGAAAGCCCAGTTTGAAGCACCCTTAGCACGTCAGTTGAATCTTACTCCAAGATTTCTGCTCAACACCATGAGAGGTCATTGTTCTTCACATGTCCATTATCATCAGCCGTGTGGGATAGGGTCACAAGGTTCTTTCTTTTTTTAAAAAAAAAATCCATAGAGGAGCAAATGCCTCTTCTCCCAAAATCTAGCCAATCTAGAAATGTCCAGAAATGAAATTGGATTTGTTTCTGGTCCTCTAGAATAACAGAAGAAAGAGATATGCAAACGATGCCATTGTTCTCAAATGGAAACTATATCAGTGAGCATACCTACCAGGGAGCCAAAGCTTAAACCAGGGACTATGTTGCAAGCATTGACTGGGATCTAACTTAATGACTAAGCAGAGTAGGTACATTCCCTGGACAACAGAGAGGAGTTGTTACAGTGCTGGTTAGTTTTAAAAATGGGAAGAAGTATAACTCATATTTATTTTACAATTTTAGATTCATTTTCCATCTCTACCAGGGACTTTACCTATCAGGGAGCCCAGAGCTTGCACCAGGATCTGTACAACCTAAGGCTGAGCACTAAGCTAAGGAACTAGTAGAGTGGACTGTTTTGTGAATAGGAAGAAAACACTAAACACAAATGGTTAATGTTAAAACAGGAGAAAGATGCTGCAAGTTCTATTTGCTCCGGGAACGTAATCAAACTTTCCAAAAGTCTTGACTCAGTAGCAAGTAGCACTGATTGGGTAGCCTTTCATTTCAGTACATGAATTGTGCAAGGTAGCACAGCCTGTCACGACAAGATATGGGTGGTCCAGTCCTTGTCTTTAATGGTGCAATGGGAGACACAATGAAGAGCGCAGCTCACATCATGGCAGCCTCTAACAATTGGCAAGCTTTGCCTAATGGGTGGCCTGGATTAGTTAAGTAGCTGACGGGTTGTGATCCAGAAAGCTGGGCTGGAATCCATTGGCTGGGTTAGCACATGCAGTTCTAGGCAGCCTTTCCCTGGCTCAGTGCCTGGCCTTTGCAAACATTATCAATTGGTCTTTTTCATGGCCATTAAAGAAATTGAAACTTTTTTTCCCTTCTTTTTTAAGAGCTCAAAGGAAATGCAAACTTAGATCAGGGTCAGAAACAGAGCTCTGTGCTTCAGGCTTCCTTTGGTGGAAAGTGTTACAAGTTTTCCAGGGAACTTGAGTGCATGGGTTTCGTGCTGATTGTCAGCAAAGGGAAGATATGCACTGCCTTTGTCAGAAGTGTAGTGGAAGGGGAATAAAGGGTAATGCAACTTGGAAACACTTTCCAGAGTAGGACTGGTAACATCATCCACAGAAGCACCAGGGGAACCGCCTTTGCTTTGGCAAGTGAGGTGATGATAAGGCTTTCAAAGTTCTTCATGCAGCATGTGACAAATAAGCATAGAGGAAGTCAGAGAAT
This sequence comes from Ctenosaura bakeri, assembly GCA_948474755.1. NCBI lineage: Eukaryota > Metazoa > Chordata > Lepidosauria > Squamata > Iguanidae > Ctenosaura > Ctenosaura bakeri. The sequence continues at coordinate 180,580 of CAOLHI010000405.1, read as the reverse complement.
AAGCAAAAACAAGCATGGCTGGGTACTCCTCTCTGCTTTCTTTGATGGTTCCTATTACAGGCCCTGCCCTTCTGAGCTCCTTCATTTCCATGCACAGCACTAATGGCATGGCAGTGGGCTGATTCTCATAAATTCAGGCACCATCTGCAACAATTAACTACCCTATTTCAGCGTAGAGCTTCCACGCATAGAGCCAGCCTATCTCTGAGGGCTCCTCTACTGGGTAAAAATCATGCAAGGAGGCCTTTGATCCAGCAGTATTCTTTGCATTTTCTTAGTAGAGCTTGGAAAAGTTATTTTGAGGACAACAGCACTTAGAATCCCCAATGGTCATGGCTGGCTGAGGAATTCTGGGAGTTGTCATCCAAGAACTAGCTTTTCCCAGCTCTTCTTCTCAGATCTACTCCTACTTATTTTGCTTTATTCCAGTCTTTACCCTGCCTTTCTCCCAGGGTGGTTAAAAAAGCAAGGTGGCTTTTTACTCTTTGCTTTCCCCACCCCCACTGTGTTGCCTTTTAAGATAACACTTAAAAGAAGAAGCAGAAGGAGGCGGGGAAAATAAAGCAATGCATTTCTTTCATGCATGCTTCAGTGACAATTTGTTGAGCGGGTACCAAGAAAGAATGAAAAAAAGGCCTTCTCACTCAGAGGCCTGCCAAGCGCATCTCATGAACTCGCCTCCCTGTGCCAAACGTCTTCGGCGTTGTGTCATCAAGGGATCATATTTACAAATAAGATTAAGAAGTGATATAAAATTACTCTAAATGGAGATAACTCACTCGCTGGCACAGAGCTCAAGGCTGAATTGATCTCCTGGCATCGCCGCCATGCACTTTACCAGCTGCCAATAACACCCAGCAATTAGTCAGAATCCTGGGACCCCATGTTTCCTGCCAACCGCCCCGTCATGAAAGCAACATCTCCTCTCATGGAGGCAGCTTAACCCTTGTGAGTTTTGTTGGATGGGGTAAGCGCTCCATCCTCTTTGGATTGTGTGCAAAGTGGGAACCTGTAGTTTTTTCATGGGCATGCTGTATTTTTAATATGTAATCAAAGGGCCTTTCCACACTAGACTGTTATAGTGCTATTATTCCACTTTCATCCTTCTGTGGAATTCTGGGGCTTGTAGTTTCCTGAGGCCACAGAGCTCTCTAGCTGAGAACTCTAAATTCCTCTCCCTAAACTGCAAACCCCAGGATTCCATAGGGTGTTGAAAGTGGAATAATAGCACTATAACAGTCTAGCGTGGAAAGGTGCATAGAATCAGGGAGTTGGAAGGGGTCCCATAGTCCATCATTCCAACCCTTCCCCCAGTTCAATCCAGGAACTAATGGGTCTTGAATGTGTATTAAATTATGTTAAATTAATTTTTCAAGCGGATTGTTTAGTCCTTATTTTTTTTAAAAAAATGTAGTACAATGAATAGAGTAGGTACATTTCTGGGCTTTATTTCTATAATAGAAAATTTGGTCCCAGTGATAGGAATAAAATCCAAAAAATAGGGATAAGGTTCCTACGTCATACGCACAAGAAAAGAGCAGTTCAACATGTTTCAGCAAATCTTTTTATTCAAAACTAACAACATGCACATCTGAACTGAAATAAACAGATCGGCTAAACCTTGAATGAGCCAACAAAACGACATTTGGAGCCTTCTAGAAACCACTTGAAAGCGTCTTCCAAAATGCATCCGTTTTCCTTATAGCTTCCATTTTCATAGCCAAATATATAGTTCTATGCTTTTAAAAGAAATGCTAGGGGTAACAGGTGAGACAGTTTGACTGCTTTTAACTTTTATCTCTTGTTTCGCTACTCATTCTGGAGGGAGCTGCTGTTTACCTTGATGGCTGTAGGCAGGCCCCTGCGGCTGCATTAGGATCAACTGGGCTAGAATCCCATTCTTTTTCAGCTCAAGCTTTCCTCTAGATGTATATGAATAGAGATATATCTGAATACCTATATATTAAATGCACACATATATGTGTAGATGCAGCTAATGGCCAGATTGCTTTTGGTGTCTTACAGTGACCTACAGGCTAACTCCGGATTCAGAGAATAGGCTCAAAGATTTCAAAAGGCTAATTCAGTACGCTGAATTAACACACCTTGGCAATTGCCAAGACTAAAGAACTATTGGATGTATAGTACTATATAAGGCATTACCCTTCAAAAGTAGCACACGCTGCTATCCCCATTTGCTCGTAACTTAAAACAGAAGGTTACTTCCTGAGATCCACTCCGATATAAGACAGTCCTCTAACTTACCTACATAGCAGTCATTTTGCTGTGTACTTTGCTCTATCAGGTATGACTTGTCTAGTTTAAAGAACAAGTTGAAAATTCTGACCAGCTTCCATTGTGAAATTCTAAGTATTTATTTACAACTTTGTAATTTTCCCCCCTCTTTTATTCCTTTTCTGTTGGAGAAGTTCTGCTTCTTTCACAAGATAAGGGAAACAACACTGATAATGCCTGGCTTCTAAATCTCTGAATTCCAAATGTGTGTGATTTCAAATTGAAAATGGCCAACTAAGTTACAAATTCAGGCTACGCTGCTACAGCAGATGGAGTCTTTGCACCCGTTTCAATAAGCTATTGGTTCCCTCTTCCTCCTCTCTGAAACATGTGTTCCTTTAATTTTTCTTTTTTTAGGATTTAGGGAAGTCACAGTGCCATCTGCTGTCTAGGGCTCCGTCCAACATCCTCTAACTGGCTAAATTGAGTTCCATTGTTCTTTCTATCAAAGGCTGTGTTTTGTTTGACTCCAAGGAGCCTGCAGAAGGCTGTGGTTGAGCATAGAAAGAACTGAGTTTGGACAAGTTATTTTTCTTTTTCTTTGACAACAGCAGATTCCCGGAAAGCTTAAAATGCCTCTTCCAAGGCACTGTCCTGCCCTTTAAAGCCTTATTTAAACTAATGAATTACAAATTACTCATCACTAATGTGTATTTATGAGTTCCATTTGGTGGCCAATCTGCTCTGGGTTTTAGCCTGAACTGCAAATAAGAGGTCCCAAATTCTCTACCCTAGCCCTCAAATACGTCCAGCAACTTTAGAGCCTTTAAAGTTCAGACCAAAACTTGGAGCAGATTGGACACTCCACTGAGAAGGGGAACCACCAGGCATCAGGGAAGGTAATTTGCTCTGTACTCCTATTTGAAATGTAACTCTGTTGCACTGTCATTGCTGACAAAAGTAATCCATTGGCTTGTAACTCAGGTCTCCTCCTCTCACCCTTCCTCCATTTATCCTTGCAACAGCCCCGCAAGACACTTAGACTCACAAACTGACACTCACAATGACTTGTAGATGATCAAGGACCCAAATTCACTTAGTCCGAGGCCATTTCTGCACTAGCCTGTTATAGTGCTATTATTCCACTTTCAACATCCTATGGAATCCTGGGGTTTGCAGTTTAGGGAGGGGGGCTTTGAGGGGTTTCCATGACTGACCAGGAAATCAAATCTGATCTCCAGAATCATGGCCCAATGCTCAAACCACTACACTATGCTGGCTTTCTGGAGAGTATCATATCCATATCTAAAAACCTGAAGGGATGGCATGTGGAAGATGGAGTGAGCTTGTTATCTACTGTTCCAGAAACTAGAATGAGAACTAGTGGTTTCAAATTCGTCTCTCAGATTATTCTCTATGATCTCTGCAAAGCCAAGAGGAGGAGCAGTTAAAAGTTGGGGGCAGGCAGGCAAGCAAGATGGGGATGGCATTGCCCGGACGTCAGGGGATGGATCAGGGTGAAAAACAGGAGGGAAGAAGGCATTTTCGGATTGTGGCTGACTGAAACCACAGAAAGTGAAACCACAGATAAGAGGGGACTACAACAGATTTTTGTTCCAAGTGTAGAACATAACCACCACGATCCAGGGAGTGGGAAGTCCATGACAGAGGGTCTGATGTTTAGGTATTTGTTTTTTTATTAGACAGACTTTGTACAGTTTTTTTTTCTTTTTCTTCTTTTTCTTATGTTTGTGTCCTATTAATGCTATTAATGTTTGAATGTTTAGTAATGCACTTTTTTTTTTTTTTTTTTGGAAACCATATCTCGGTGGAATGTTACTTATGGATCTGGTGGGTGTGGATCCAGTGTGGTGTAGTTGTTTGAGCACTGCATTAAGACTCTGGAGACCAGGGCTGTTTCTGCACTAGGCTGTTATAGTGCTATTATTCCACTTGCAACATCCTATGGAATCCTGGGGTTTGCAGTTTCGGGAGGGACCAATTGGCGCGGGCAGATACGGACATACATCCATCAAAACAATTGGCCCCTCCTGAAACTGCAAACCCCAGGATTCCATAGGATGTTGCAAGTGGAATAATAGCACTATAACTATCTAGTGCGGAAATGGCCCAGGTTTCAAACCTCTACTCAGTTATGCAAACACGTTGGGTGACCTTGGGCCAGTTCCACTCTGTCAGCCTTTAGAGGACAGCAATGGCAAACCCCACTCTGGACAAATCATGCCAAGAAAAAAAAATCCTCTGATACATTCCCCTTAGTCTCTCCATAAACTAGAAATTACTTGAAAGCACACAAAAACAAAATTATTACTATTATTAAATTTATTTACTGGAGTTGTGTGTTTATGCTTCTTTGTGACTTACGGACACCCCAAAGCAAACCTATCATGGGATGTTCTTGGCAAGATTTGCTCAGAAAAAGTTTTCCGTGCCCTCACTCTGAGGCTGAGAGTGTGGGACTTGCCCAAGATCCCTCTGCTGATTTCCATGGCCAAGCCCAGATTCGTACTCTGGTCTTCAAGTCCAGCACATAAAGAACTGTGGGTCAGTGACTCAGCTTCTATTTGTACCCTGCCTTTTCCCTGCGACTGGGATTCAATGTAGCTTACAAATTAAAATGATGACACTAGCTTTAAAGATTCCAGAAGTCTACATTATAACAGAATCAAACGGTGAGCAATATTCAAGCAGTTTACCGAATATGCTGTACACTGAAAAATGATTAAAATCCCTTAATACAATTTAAACTGTTTTAAACTTGAACTGGACCTCTGTTTTGTTTCCTTTTTCTTTCTTTTCTTTTACGGTGCTTTTGGCCATTTGTGGGGCCCCTGGAAGATTCTAGGGGGTGGAATTTGGGCTCAGTTGCCCACCATACACACTCTTTGCAAAAGGGAAGAGGGTCCCAATCCTTCTGATGCATTCATTTCATCCTGTAATGGACCCTCTTGCCACTGGAAACCCCTGCTCTCTTCCAACTCGCCCTAAATTGTTTTCATCTCGCAATCACAGCTTCTCCAGCAATTACACCCCAGCCCTCATTATGTTTGCTTCACTTCAGTTCAGTGCATAAACATGTTGCAAATTAGCAATCAGTCCAAACCCAGCCTTCAGGAGTGATAATCTGATACAGCGCGGGCAGATACGGACATGCATCCATCAAAACAAACATACCTGTGGACCATCACATGTCAATTTCTTCCATACTTCCCTTTCATAGGTTGAATGACTCAAATAACTCTAGAAGGATGGGAATAAGGTTCCATATTTCTCCCCCCACCCGACCTTAATCTAGCTGGTGAGGCTAGGAGAGATTTTGAGTGCAAACGAGAGACCCTCCCTCTTCTGGAAAATGAATGTAAACACAATAGGAATGGAAAGAATGCCTCCCAATTTCAATGTCCTCCGTGAAAGAGCATTGATGGAAGGAGTGAAGATTGGAAGCTCATGCTGAAATAAATCAACTAATCTCAAAGAAGCCACTAGATTCCTCCCTCTCTTTTCCTTGCCGTTCCAAAAGTGTGTCTCAACACGTCAAGATGCTCCATTGAGAAAACAATCAACTTTTTAAATATGTCCTCGTGCAAAAATAAAAACCAGTTAGTCTTAAAGGTTTTGCTACATTTCTTTTTCTTTCTTCTGTTTCCTTCTCCTTCTTTTCTCCTTTTTATGCAGGAAGAGACTAACACAGAGACTTCTTTGGAAACCACAATATTCCAGCCACTGTGTAAAGGCTGTAGTGTATTGCCGAAAGAAAAAGGCCTCTGGGAAAGCAATTGATCAGGTTGTTGGTTGTTGTTGTTGTGTGCCTTCAAGTCATTTTTGAATTACGGTGAACCCAAGGCAGTCCTATCACATGAAGAAAGAACATGAAGAAAACAAAAATAATGACCACAGATGATTTGCATAACTTTAAAGTAGACTATTGAAATAGTTATTTTCCATGGCTTGGCTCAGTATTAATCAGGATGGAGACTGGAGTCAAGAAATCAGAAGGACTTGGAAGGGCAACTATCTAGGAAGTGGACAAGAGTCTGAAGCGTCAAGATATAGCATTGAACAGAAAACTATGGATTGTCCATGCCATTGCATTTCTAATTTGTATGTATAGTTATGAAAGCTGGGCAGTGAAGAAAGCTGAGAAAGAGATTCCACCTAAACCTCAGGAAGAACTTCCTGGCCGTCAGAGTTGTTTAGCAGTGGAATATACTGCCTGGGAGTCTCCTTCTTTGGAGGTTTTTAAGCAGAGGCTAGATGGCCATCTGTCAAAGGGAGGGCTTTGATATGGATTCCTGCATGGCAGAAGAGGGCTGAACTGGATGGCCCCTGGAGTCTCTTCCAACTCTGTGATTCTATGATTCTATGATAGGAAAAGAATCAATTCATTGAAATGTGGCACTGGGGGAAAGTTCTATAGATACCATGAGGTGCCAAAAAGACAAACCAATGGGTCCAAGAGGAAATCAAGCCATGTTGTTTTTGTTGTTGCTGCTGCTGCTATTTTTTTTGTGTACCTTCAAGTCATTTCCAACTTATGGTAGTCCTAAGGCAAACCTATCACAGGGTTTTCTGGAGCTGGGAAGGTGTGACACATCCAAGGTCACTCAGTGGGTTTCTTTGGCCAAGCAGAAAATCAAACCGTGGTCTCCAGGGTCATAATCAAGCCACAATACCATGCTGGATTTCCCCAATCAGTTTATATGAGCCAATTCCAGCACCAGTCCAAAAATATTTTTGCTGCCTGAGGCAGAGAAACAAATGCCACCCTTCCCTATGGAACTCAGGGGACATAAAAATCCAAGCTGACCAGATTGTTTTGGCACCTAAGGCAAGAAGCTTCAAGAATGCCTCTCCATCTCCCTAGAAGTACAAATACAATAACAATATTAAAATACTCACACAGCTTGTCGCCTTTTTTGTCCACTGGGGACAAAGCACAAAACAGTCGGAATAAAAATATCTAGAAATAGTCAGAAACCACTTAAGTTAAACAATGCAGGGAAAGTCTGCCAAGCTATTTAAAAGGTCAGCTTATATGAACTTCCAGTTTGGTGAAGAAAAAAGGGGTTCCCGGAGTCTGGATTGGTGGTGGTGGTAGTAGTGGTAGTTGTGGTTATGTGCCTTCAAGTCATTTCTGACTTATGGCAACCCTGAGGTGGGGGGTTTCTGGGGCTGAGAGCATGTGATGCACCCAAAGTCACCCAATGGGTTTCCATGGCCAAGCAGAGAATCAAACTCTGGTCTCCAGGGATATGGCCAAGGCTCAAACTACTAAGCGCCCTGCTTTGACTTCAGAGACCTCTGTCTGAGACATATGAATCAGAGACCTCTGTCTGAGACATATCTTGGACTTCCAGAAGTCTCCCCCAGTGCCAAGAATTCTGGAAACTGAAGACCCAAACATCTGGAGAACCAAAGTTTGAGAACCACAGTTCTAAAATTCTTTGCTATGTACGGCTTTGTTCAGATATTATAAACTCAGGGCAGATGTGGCCTCTTTGACTGAGCTAGTTCACCTGTAAAATGGTCTTCCTCCTTTCCTACTGCATCCCATTTTATTGGGGGAAACTGTTGTGGTTGATCCACACTTTGCTTATCCTAGATGGACCAATGGTCTGATGTTCTGTGAAACAGCATCCTCTGGCCCTATAATAATAGTATTTAGGGATTGCTTCCTTTCAGGGTCTATCATTTCTCCCATGCTGGAAAGGAAAGTGAAGCTTTCATTTCCAAGAATGTCAAAACACCAATATCTGAATGTTATGTGACTAAGGTCAAGTAGTGTTGTCAGCAATATGGTGGAGTCATAGCTCACAGAGTTGAAGCAGGAGGATGTTTTGGCAAAAAGGGACAATGACATCTGCCAGTCTTCTTCCTACTCAGCAAAAGTATATTCACACGAGCAATCCCAGCTGCGCTGCAAAATATTAAAAGCATGGCTTGGTCATGGATGGGCGATTTAGACCCATTAACTTTACAAAAAGCCTGTCCTGTTAGAGAGGAAAACTGCCAGAACTGTTTGTCAATATAAAACATGGCAGCCACAGAGAAGCATTTTTGGGCCTCTCCTTGCAAGTACAGCTGGAGAGACTCTCAGGATGATTGCTGATACTTCAATATTCATTGCAACATCATGGGATGACTTCATTTTTGAAAGCATCTCTAAGGCATCTTTGACAGATTACATCCTCATGGCATCCCTGCAGGAGAAACTGGGTTCATTCTCTGAATTCTGTTAGCATTAAAATATCACTTTCAGAAAATTGTACACCACAATCATTCAGCTGAAAATGTTGCATTCTGCAGAGTATTTTAGACGTAAATCATTCTTGGCAGATGTTTATCCAACCTCCCCCTCTAGACTTTAAGAACATCCATGGAGGGATATCCCACAGTTTCCCAATGCAACTAGTTCCAGGTCTTTAATAACTACATTTCAACCCTAATAACTATGTCTAGGTTTAAGCTAGACAGTTTCTTGGAAAAGAGAAACATGTGCGAATATTAGCAAAAGTATGCACATCAAACAATCCAATGGACTCAGGTAGATTTGAGGGTATGTTATAAGATCCCTCTTTCATAGTCCATCTGGATTCACTCGGAACCTGTCTGAAGGAAGAAGAAGGGAGTCCATTCCAAAACTAGGGTCAAGATCCTACATGGGCATCTAACTCCACACCCACACTTCGGCATCCTCCCACCACATGGCAGCTCTCAATCCCTGGGAGGGTCCCCTGCTGCTGCTTACTTACCAAGGGAGAGGGAGGAGGAATGTGGCTCAAGCCGTGCAAAAGCAGTGAGAGGAGAAATGACAGTGCACACCCACCTTTTCCTTCTCCCTGGAGCCCTGACCAGCAAAATCTTCATGGTCTGAATGGCCTCTCCTCTCTTTGCCCTCCCCACCAATAAAATACAGCTTCTCCTGGGTCTGCCAGGTGTTGGGAGATAGCACAAGAGCAAGAGAATAGCCCTTTGAGCCCCATCCAAAAATGGGACCTAAACTCCACTTATGCATATGCAAGTTAGTAATAGGAGGAGGGCTAGTGTCTGAATGACTACGGCCATTTCCGCACTACACTATTATAGAGCTATTATTCCACTTTCAACATCCTATGGAATCCTGGTGTTTGCAGTTTAGGGAGGGGCATTTAGAGGGCCTCCGTTAAGTACAAACCCCAGAATTTTACAGGATGTAGCGTAGCACTATAACAGTATAGTGCAGAAATGGTCTAGTCTGAACGTTTGTAGAAATAGAGGAAGCTATCTTACAGTGAGTTAGATCAGATAGACAGGTATTGTCAAACCCAAGAACTAACCAGATGAGACAGGGTTATATTCTTGGTGGTGTGGCATCATCCAGAAGCAAAACCACACATGGTTGTAGATTTCTATGAGTATGCTGAGGATCAGAGCTTGGAAAGTTTACTTTTTTGAATTTCCAGGTGTATGACCTCGCCAACATTCATGGAGCTGTAGTCCAAAAAAGAAACTTTCCTCAGCTTTTCTAAGGATGTGCTATCAGAGTTTGGATTTGATACATCTACTCTTCATCTTCCTTTGTTATTAGCTATCATTAAGTCAGCTTCAATTCATGGCAACCCTATGAATGAAAGATCCCCAAGTCACCCTGATACCAGGAGCCCTGCTCAGGTCTTGGAGATTCAAGGCAGTTGCACTTGCAGCCTGTCCTAGCTTGTCCATACTTCCTCATGAATAACTTTTGCCATCTTGACCACACTCTGATGTTGACTGGCCACACATGTCCTAGGTTTTCATCTGTGAAATATTGGGGGCTATATTTACGAGCTATGATGGTCTGGATTAACATTCTAGGCTGCATTTGCTTTTAAGTCATGAACTGATTCTTATTTTTCATCCCAGAGCATTGCAAATCCCTTCTTTTGAACTCGAGTTACCTTCCCCTAACCTGCCAGCGCCAAGAACAAATCTATTTCCCACCCTTCCACCCCCATTAATGAAAGGAAGCAAAGCCATTCCTTGCCCGCTTCATGCAAATCTATTGTGGCATGTTCTGGCATCCAGCTTGTGCGCTAGAAAGGCACATGCGATTATCGTGACTTCCTCCTGCTCATGGGCAACACTCGGTGATCTTTCAGTTGTGGTATGCAAAGCCAAACACAAACCAGTATTTTCCACCATGGTTGTAATTTTGGCCTGTAATTTTATCACTCAAATCTAAATCCACTTCAGAAACACCATAAACTAATTGTCACTGTATAAACTTAAACTTTGAGAGCGGTTTTGAAGAGTGATTTAATAAAAGGAAAATAAAAAACAAATGTTACCCACATCGGGTTCCTTGGCAGAACAAAAATGGTCAAAGATTTCTTACTGTTCCCTTTCTCGGTTTGATTGCAGATACCCAGCCTAGTATTTTCAACGCTGCAAATACCAGCAGGTTTCATTTAGTTTGGATGAGGGCAGGAGTTCGCTTATTCAGCAGTTCGCCACTATGTGTACATCGCTGTATTGTTTCTTTCTCTAAAAAAAAAAAAAGAAGAAGAATAAAAACGCAGTGAAAAGCAATGTGCCAGATCAAATTTGCCTGTCACAAGGGTACCTATTTCCTAATGCTTGAAGGATATTTATCACTCCATGTTAACAATACAGATTTCTGTCTTTGTTCCTCAGCTGCGCTCACAGCTTGCAAAGTTAAACCCTTCAAAGCCCATTCGCAGTTTACGTTAGACAAAAATCTGAACGGCTACTGGTTAGCCTGCTTCACTTCATTCATATTAAGAAACAATATACAGAGGATATAGAGTGATTAGCTCTGTTTACGCTGAAGAAAAGGGGCTTGAATTAGGAGTAAACAGCCAGACTGGGCACAAGCTCCAACCGGCTTCTGGTAATTCACTTATGAATGAAAATCTTTTTGCAAAACTTCCAAGCACCGGCAAATCTGGGAACGTCAAACAATGGCAATTCTTACACGCTGTTTGTGCAGTCATAAACAACGACCCCCAGAGCATTAAGGAGCCATTTCTTGTGGCAGGTTTTCTATCAAGAAAAGCTGAAAAGCAGGTAAGTAGAGACCGATAACATCTCCTATGCACTCAAGGATCGGATTAGAAACATCCTCCTGTTTGTGACACAAGAGCTGTGAGAGTTTGTCAGGCTCAGTACAATGACCAGCCTCTTCCCTTCATAAATCACACCTATCAGTGACTAGGTTCCTATACTGTACTTGGGAGGTTTAAATCTACACTCATAAAGTTATATGGTGGTCATGCAATCCTACCCTTCTGCTGACACTGTGCAACCAAGAACATTTCCGCACGACACTCTTATAGCGCAGTGATTCCACTTTCAACCTCCTATGGAATCCTGGGGTTTGCAGTTCTGGGAGGGGCCAGCTGGCCCCTCCCGAAACTGCAAACCCCAGGATTCCATAGGAGGTTGAAAGTGGAATCATCGCGCTATAAGAGTGTCGTGCGGAAATGGCCCAAAACATCTCCACTCATGTGCTTGATGATCTCCAGTTCGTGCAATGGGAAATGCACCCAGGCCGCTTCCATATTCCTAGTGAATGAACATGGAACATTGAGGGCACTGCCAAAGACTTGTGCATCACCTAAGAATTCGCCACTCCATATTTGGCATCCCATTGGTGAGTCTCGACTCAAGTAGACCCATCGATGAATGGTTGGATTAACACAGTTAACACTCTGAGTTAACACAAAAGTAAATCCAGTTTGTTCAATGGATCTACTCTAGTCAGGACTAGCAGTAAGATCTGGATCCATGAAATGTGGAACTCTGATCTTGTAGCTGTTAACTCAATATGTCCATTGCACAATGGTCAAAAAAGAAGAGGAGGAGATTTGCAACTATTTATTTATTTAGCTAAGACTGTTATAAGCTGCCCTGAGCCCCAAAACAGGAAAAAGCTAGGATAACAATACCAGAGGACCTTCTCATCAGCCACTCCTAGACTGTGGAATGACCTGCCGGAAGAGATTCAACAGCAAAATACCCTGTCCACATTTTTAAAAGGACTAAAGACCTATCTCTTCCATGAGGCCTACCCAGTCAATTTTTAATCACGAATTTTAAACTGATGGATTTTAAATGGTTTTATGTGCTTTTTAGTGCATTTTAATCTACAATGTGTTTTTAATTGCATTTTTTAACTTACATTGTACCCCACCTTGAGCCTTGGGGAGAGTGGATAAGAAATAAATATTCATCATCACCACCACCATCATCATCATCATTTAAAGAGGGATGGAAGCCCCTTTTTCGAGAGGTGCATATTCCTGCGTGGTAGGAGATTGACTTGATGATCCTTGAGATCCCATTGAGCTCTATACTTCTCTATACTACTCTGATTCTTATTTTCAGCCTAGAAAATCCCAGTTGGCCCAGCAAATGGATGGGGCATTCTGGGGTCTGCAATTCAAAAATGTTCACCGTTATGATCTCCGTTCTTAAGTTCCTTCTCTGCTCGTCTGCTATAACTATTTGGCCCCTTCTCGTCAGACTCACCCAGCTAACAAATGAGCGCCGAGACCCAATTTCCTTTCATGGCCAGGTGCTTTTGAGCAAGCAGGCTGCCAGCTCCAGTGGGTCTTGGCTGGCAAATAGCCCTTTGGAATGAAAAAGAAGAAGAAAGAACAGCCGGGAGGGGAAGAGAGCCCATGAAACTGAACAGATAATCTTGCAATGTAATTTTCCATCCTAAGTCATAATGGGACCTGGCGTCGTGCTAAGATGGATGGAGCTGCCTCAGCAGCAAAGGCCTCTTTTAACTTCAGCCCAGGCTTTCCAGAGAAACGTCTTCACACCCCTTTGCTGGCTGGTCCAAGTCACCCCACGAGTATTTCTCCTGGAGAGAGAGAGGCCGGATCATATCTCACAAAAAAAGGGAGAAGCCAAGCTGAAGGTGTGGTGTTTTCAAACTAGGTTCCCTTTCCCTTTACCACAAGAGATGGGGGAGAAGGAACTGCCATTTCAAAGTGGAAAACTTTGAGCACAGAAGCCATGGCTGGCTAACCCTCCCTGTTCCCATCAGGGCTTATCTGGATCTGCTGACTGCCTGGTAAATTCAGTACATCTGCTTTGTCCGCTGAAGGAAAGAGGGTCCGGGTGTTCTTATTCTTGCTATTACAAGTGGAAAAGGGGGAGGGGGGAGGGGAGAACGAATAAGCTCTGAAGCCCATTACAAATCCACCACATGTAATTGGATGCCTATGTATTCCCGGGACGGCAGATCTGCCGCTTTAAAGGCAAGATGCGAGACACACGTTATCTGGGTTCTGGGATCTGACAAGGTTGGCTCCACCAAAAATGTTATCTCAAAAGCAAACATGGCCATGAATGGCAGTGCTGAGACTGACTTGGTCCCTCCAGAGCATGCTTCTCACTACTCTAGGACATCTGTTCCTGGCCTGATACCCTCCATATATGTTGGACTATAACTCCTAATATCCCCAGCCGGCAGAAGCCACAATAAGGATGGACCCAGAACTTCCATTTTTTGGAAAAATCATATTACTATGAAGGAAAATGCACCATAGTCCTTAAAGCCAATAGTTCGTACCAACTAGAGTAGAACCATTGGATTAGAAACGGAACATTTCAGTTCAACTCGTCTGCTCCAGGAAAACCTGGTGGTTCCATATCAGTGAGATAGTGAGTCCATTCTGTGTTTTAGTCCAAGCTTTAGGGGAACGATCCAAAGTTCTGAACCTTATTCTTCCCCAAATAGTCTCAGCATGTCGAAATGCTTCCTTAAAGATCAGATTAAAACCCAGAGTAGTTTCACTGTCCGATTGCCATGGAAGCCACTAGCTACCCATTGATCTATTAGATTCAGGTTATATTCTGCAAGGTGTGCCCAAGCTGGATGAGGGGAAGGTGGGCATTTCATTCCTGCCAAGCTCTGACAATCCAGAATGCCTAATTATTTTTCATTCCAAGAAGACTTGGTAGGAGGCTGCTGCAGAAGGATTGGGCCCCCTTGAATCTCCTCGAAGGCCTGAAACTCCAGAGCTGGCAGCTGATACCTCCCTGCAGCAAGGAAGCATAAACCAGGTGGTGTCTGTCAGCCCCTGCTGATTTATCCGCCTTCTCACTCTCTCTTGGCCTGTTTTTTATTTAGTTAGCGAGAGTTTGGCAGCCCAAAGGTCAGGGACCTCTCCAGTCACTAGTGTGTTCTGCTGGAGAAAGGGAGAGCGATGCCTTTATAAGGAGAAAAGGAAAAGCAAGCAGGGAGGGACCACGGATGAGGGGCAAAGAAGTGTGAGAAGGAAAGCCAGACCCTTCACACTTGCCTCTGGACTTGTTAATCCCAGGCTGGAAGAAAAGGCCTAGGTGGTCAGTTTGGCATCACACCTGTACCCTCACCCCAAAAAAGAAGACACTGGTCTGCACACAATGACATGCGCTAGTTTACAAAGCCCATAAGGCGTCATGATTTGAGTGTTAGACTAGCATCAAGGAGGCCAGAGATCAAATCCCTGCTTAGAAGCTCACTTTAGGAAGTCACACTCTCTCAAGCTAAAAGGAAGGTCATGGCAAACCTTTTCCAAAGAAATTGTGCCAAGAAAACCCTAGGAGAGAGTTCCTGTAACTTGGAACCAACAACGTTGAGGGCATCAGCCAGCATCCTGTAAGTATAAATAAATGCCACCTTAAATTCATTGAAGGAAAGTCAGGATGTATGTGCAATGGCTCAACAAATTTTAAAAAATCACAAACTTTTTTCCTCTAATATTCAATGAAGGAGAAATGAAACAATGTTCCTTTCCCAGTCCCAAAGAGTAGCTGGATGACTTCATGCCATGAAGAAGTCCTTTCCAAGGTCAGGACGCCAGTTTGGTATCTGTTCCCTGCTTTGATTTTATTTTTACTTTTGTCCATGCTGACTCAGTGTGGAAAGAGAGTTTGCCTTTTTTTTTTCTGGGACAAGTGGCTTTTGGAAACTGGACAGGAAAATCTCAATTCTGCTTCGTAGGAAACAGCTTCAACACGCCATCAACTTGGCAAAGAGAGTGAGAGTTGGAGGACCGTTCACGTTTGCACTGCTTTATCCCCAAAGATATTAATTGAAGTGAATGAACTTAAAGGAATTAAACTGAAGTCCGGTAAATGGGGAAGGGGAGAAATTAGAATGTCAGTTCAGCAGCCAGAGACCAAAAGTGACAGCCAATCTCATGTAGTGTTTTGGGTGTCAGACTAGGGTTCAAATCCACACTTGGCCATGGAAATCCACTGGGTGATCTTGAGCATGTCACATACTCTCAGCCCCAGAAAACCCTGTGACAAGTTTGCTTTAGGATCACAATAAATCAGAAATGACTTAAAGACACACAACAACAAACAGACCCTGGAAAATTTCAGGGACAGAAAACTGGCCCTCATAACTATTATAGTTGCCACCTCTTGATCTATTCACTGGAGATGGATCAGAATTTTTCTCAGATTTTAATAAGAATTTTTCCAAAATTCACACATTTCTCCATAAATGTGCTAGAAGAAACTGGTTTTAAAAAGAAAGAAAAGGAAGAAAAGGAAGGAAGGAAGGAAGGAAGGAAGGAAGGAAGGAAGGAAGGAAGGAAGGAAGGAAGGAGACATAAAAGATACCAAATATAACAGAGACCAAAAGTGAAAAATTCATCCGTGGGAGATTCAGATGGCTCCTTCTCTGTTCTCTTTCAACTATTAGCCAAAAACTTTTTTATTTAGGTAGCACTGAGCCAGGGTGGTAGAACAGTTTGAGTGCTGGACTATGACCCTGTATTTTTTTTTTCCACAAAAGGGAGAAAATGAAATTGACAGACTTGTCCATCAATGTTCTTCATCCATCCTGTTGGGAAAAGGGAAAGATGGAGATAATGTTTCTAACATAATTTTTTTTTCATTAAAGGTGGATTTTAAGCCAGACAACTCAACTTGCAAAAATTATACGGAAGATCACCAATAAGCCTGGAGTTTCCTGTTCATTCAGCCTGTTATCTCAGCTCCAGTGGCAGGGAATGGTCACAGTGTGCTCTCTCAGCCATAAGGAAAGACAAGAGAGGAGGAAGTGAGAAGTTCTCTTTCTCTGTCCTGCAGCTGGCAAAGACAACATGAAAGGAAAAAGAGAGGGCTTCAAGAGACTCACGCTCCTCTGAAGAGATGGAATCGCAAAAGGGAAGACACTTTGCTCATCTTGTCATAGAAGGGCCTGTGCCTTTCCTTTGAAGATAAGGACACTCCAGAGGGTGTCTGGGTACTTCAAGGACAGTGGTGGTTCCAAAGAAATCCAAGGCTTTGATGGGAGGCTGAAGGGGGTGGAGTGCTTTGCTTTCCTGTCTCATCCATGCAATTTCACATCACCTTTGCACTGCAACTGTAGGGTGGGAAATTGCCAGGAGAGAGGAATGCAAAACCCCTGGTAAGAGGGCCCTAATTTGCATCACGTTGCCACATGCCAATTGACAGGTATTGACACAAACTTAGAAATATTTCCAAATTCTGTAATTAGGAATTGCAATTGTGCAAATCAGTGTTCTTTTGTGAGGTTGTAGACTTCTTCTTTTTGGCAGTTAACTATCCTATTGAAGGAGTAATGTAAAATTTGGACTGAGATTCTTCATCAAGGAAAACAGGGCTTAACTTTATGTCCATGGAGTTATGCCACCATTGTACCGTGCTACCTCATTAGTCAGCTGAGATGTTGCACAATGAAAAGTGCACCCACATATGCATACATGCATGCAGTGCACGTCTGCAGGCACAATGTACATCTGCATATACAATGGCACTGCATGAACAATTCCTCTTCCACAACCTTGAAGTGAATGAAGACATTCAGCATTGGACAAAAAATGTCTAATTATTTCTGTAAGGGAGCTTATGCCTGCATGAGACACTAACAGGATTCCGGCCTTGGTCTGATCCATCATCGCTCTTCTGATGTTCTTCCATGAAAGCAATAATGTCTGGTGGCACTTCAAAGCCTAACTGATTTACTATATATTGTGTGGGTTTCTGTGGATTCCAGCCACTTCCTTCCATGCATCCCAGGAAGTGAAAGCTTATCCATGAAAGCTCATCCTAAAAGAAATCTGATAGACTTAAAAGTACCAGAAAGCTCTTTGTTGTTTTCCTGAGCAGACCAACACGACTATCCTTTTGAAAATATGCTTAGTGTTTCCATGTGCATTTTCCCTTTCCAGATCCCAAGGGCACTTTGCATTCCCTCCAGAATTTTGCTGATAAAAAACAGGGACACGTGTGGCCAAGCAACATCAAAGTGTGATCAAGACGACAAACATTAATGAGGAAGAACGCACAAGCTAGGAGAGGCTGCAGCAGTTTGCTTTTGGCTGAGCCTACTGGGAAGGCAAACTTTCACCCTGTCCTCTTTTCCCTCCTTGGCTGAGCTAATTGAATAGAAACTAATTTTGCCTTTGAATTCTGTCTGCAGCAATTGAGATAAGCCAGTATGAAAGGGAATGTGAGAGGAGGAGAAAGAAATTGGGATATTTTAAAAGAAACTGGAACAGTGGGATGACAGAGGATTAATTGGGGCTGTCCCTGCAAAACTGGGCTATCTGGAGAGTATGAGTTTTCCTGTTTGGAAAGAAAAAAAATTAAATCTGTGTGCTTGTGCATGCACACAATGCACAATGTGGCAAATTCCTTTATTATCATGTTCTCAAGCTGGAATGGTTCTCCGTTCGCATCAGTAGCAAAAAAAACTTTGCTTAGACTGCAATGCCGGCACTTGGCTTCCTGAAAAAGCTTCCCATGTTTTCTTTTCTTGCAGGATCCAATTAGGGGCTTCTCTGACAGTGGCAGGAAAAAAAAGGTCCAGCTTTCTTTTGATGACCTCAGTGGAATTATTTGTAGCTCAAATAACAGACAAATGCAGCAATTAGGTCTATTTAGTAAGGAAGAGGTGAAAGGTCATCCCACCAGGCAAAATGTCTCCAGTGCTTAACTTGGTCACCAAGTCTGCAAAAATGTTGGGGTGGTGGGAGGAGAGGAAAGGGGCATATTTGTAAAATAACCTGACACAGGTTACTAAGCATGTCTTTTCTGTCCCCAAAGCTAGGTCCCAGGATGCTCAAGTCCCCATGTTTAATGTGAAGTGCCTTGCTAAAGTGAGATTCCATGTGACCTTGGTTTTCACTAATGTAACAATTGGCTTGAAGCAAAGTCATGGCAATCAGAAGCAACAAATGGATTGAGTTAAGCCTATTAGACAGAATTTAAGCTGAAAATGAAATTCACTTACTCTTCCCTGCCTGGAAATTTCTCTCCCCCGACCCAACTTCTTTTCCTTCCTCTTCATTTTCCGATCTGATTTTATTTCATTTTAACAAGGAGCAGAAATTACCAAAATGCATGTCACCGTAATTACTGTCTTCTTCTGCATCTGTACTTTCTAGATGGATTGAAGAATCAAGATGTTGGATGCTCATAAGTGGCCAAAAATTGTGAGGCGGGGGAGAAAAACCAATTTTAATTCAAGAAACCACTATGACATTGCCACCAAATTCTGACTTAAACCAACTTCCTCTTAAACCCACTTCCCTGACAACATTGGAGATTCTATATCATGCTTGCACAGTGTGAATGTATACTCATGTAGTTACACAGTGTTTGTGCTACACCACCCTTCTGCTGGGTACTGACATCGAGCAAACTGGTGGTGAATCTTCCAGTGTGTCTCCTCCTTGTTCCCTTGGGCAGCGGGGACTGTTGGTCACAGTGACTGTTTCTGCAGTCCCAGTAGCACAAAGTGATACAATGAAGGCACCCATGAAAAGTTACACTCCATCCAAGAACATACAATTGCATTAGTTGCAATTCCAATGGTCAGCCCCTGGTACAGCAAACCCTCTGGATTTGTTGTTGAATGGAAGAGAGGGAGGGCTGATAGAGGAAGAAAAGAAGGAAAATAGGAAGAAAAAAGGACAAAGGAGGAGGAAGAGGGAGAGAAATAGGTAGAAAAGGAGAAGCAAGGGGAAGAGGAGGTGATGAACAGGAAGAAGAAGAAGAAGAAGAAGAAGAAGAAGAAGAAGAAGAAGAAGAAGAAGAAGAAGAAGAAAGGAAGAGGAGGAAGAGAAGGTGGAGGGGAGGTGATAGGGAACAAGAGAAAGAAGAAAAGAGAGAGGAGGAAGATGAGGGAGGTGGTGGAAGATGAGAAGGTGGAATAGGAGAAGTGGTAGGGAACAAGAAGAAAAACAAGGAAGAGGAGGAAAGCAAGAAGAGGGGGAGGTGATGGAAGAGGAAGAGGTGGAGTCAGGTGATGGAGAGCAAGAAGAAAAAGAAAAGAGGGAGATGATCATGATCATGATCATGGAATCATAGTTGGAAAAGACCCCGACGGCCATCCAATCCCCTTCTGCCATGCAGGAAGACACAATCAAAGCACTCCCAAGAGATGGCCATCCAACCTCTGTTTAAAAACCTCCAAAGAAGGAGACTCCACAACTGTCAGACTGATCTTAACATTAGGAAGTTCTTCCTAAGGTAGATGGAATCTCTTTTCCTGTATTTTGATGTCATTGCTCTCTGGTCTCTGGACCAGCAGAAAACAGGCTTGCTTCATCCTCCATATGACATCCCTTCAAGTATTTAAACATAGTTATCATGCCACCTCTTGACCTTCTCTTCTCCAGGCTAAACATACCCAGCTCCCTAAGTCACTCTTCCCAGGGTTTCATGGTTTCTCCAGGCCTTCTACCATTTTGGTCGCCCTCCTCTGGACACGTTCCAGCTTGTCAATATCCTTCTTGAATTATGGTGCCCAGAACTGGACACAGTATTGCAGGTGGGGTCTGACCAAAGCAGAATAGAGTGTTACTATCACTTCCCTTGACACTTCCCTAGACTCATATTGATGAGACTTATATTTACAGGCTTTCTTAGCTGCCACATCACACTGCTGACTCATGTTCAGCTTGTGGTCAAGCAGGTGTCACCCATCTTATATCTATGCATTTTATTTTTTCTGCCCAAATGTAGTACCTTATATTTCTCCCTGTTGAAATTCATTTTGTTAGTTTTGGCCCAGCTCTCTAATCTGTTAAGATCATTTTGGAGGATGACGATGATGATGGAGATTATGGAAAATTCACTTCCATAAGTAGGAAATTACTTTTTCTGCGATCAGGTAGTGATGCAGGTTCCAATCTGTCAATCTTCAAAGATCCTAAGCCAAGTTGGCTCAGCCCTATATTATATATACCATTAGGCATATGGAGGCCTCCTCAGTTAGCTGCCCTCTTGGAAGGAGAAGAATTCTGCTGGTAATGGCTTGCCAAAAGAGAGTTATGTCAACATACACTTTCTGTGTGTCTACTAGTTACACGAGCCGCCAAGCTTTGGTTTGGATCAAAAGTTGACCATCAAAAGATAAGCCTATTACACTGAGTTCTTCCTTTTTAGCCCCCCATGACTGAAACCAATTAATAATGACTCTCCACCCACCTGAGACCTGATACCCTTCTGGAACTCAATCGCACATCAGATTTCTTAATCATCTGGATTGCAGTCTCCGTCAGCAGTTTGGCAAATGAAAAGGGTATGCAGATTAGAGCGAGAGATGCATTTCTGTGGCATTTGGGGGTTCGGGAGTTAATCGAATCAATCTTCCCATTATCAGGGATTTTAAAAAAATAAATTCAGTATGGCTTTCATAGCAAGGAATGAAACCACAGATTAGAAGGGGTGGCGATAGGGAGAAAAAAAGAGGGTAGAGAGAGTAATGCCAGATGCTCTGGGTACACGGTGGGAAGTTTGCCTTAAATCAAATTTAGAGAGATGGAGTGATGTCTGGGGTTGCCAAGTGATCCTTAAGCAAAAGGGATGGCCTTTTGCCCCTCTGTCCTAAGCTGACAGAGGAGGCAGGGAAATATTTCCACTTAATGTGGACTTTGGTACAATTTGAACCCAGACCTTCAAGTAGTTTACAAAACCACTGGAACCAGTCTTTTTCAATTAAGGGCCCCATACCACTACACAATTATAACACTGTGAACCCACTTTAACTGCCATGGTTCTGGTCTGTGGAATCCTGGGATTTGCAGTTTAGGGAGGGAGATTTAGAATTCTCAGCCGGAGAGCTCTAGTGCCTCACCAACCCCCAAAATCATAGGATATGGTCATGCCAGCTAAGCTGTAAGCTTCCTTGGGTCCCTTATCAGATTATAAATGAAATGAAATAAAATAAATAGGATAATATAATATAATAATATATTATACATATATATATATTTGTAATATAATAAACATAATTGTCTAGTTTGAAAGAAACCTAGCAGTAATTCAAAACTTCTGCTGAGCGTTTAGAAACACAGCTTAGGTACCCAAAGGGGTAGGAAAGGCAATGTAAACACAGCAAAGAGAAGAGTTTAGGTGCAAATGGTTTTCAGCATCTCACTCTCTATGATGCTAGAAACCTGGGAAATGAAACAAAAATTAATTGGGGGTCACGATCATTAATAGAAAAGCTAAAGCCCTTCTCCCCCTAGCCTCCAATAATCTCACACCAGCTATGCTTGATTTAAATAGTTTACCTTCTACAGTGCTGGAAATGTGGGTACAGAAGTAAAATTTCATTTGGGGGAGAAGAATTCTTATTTAGGAGATGAAGCTCTCGCTTTGCCTTCCCCTTTGTAATTGCACCCATGGGATGATCACAGTGGTGGTGGTGGTGGGATTACATTTGGACTACAAATCCCAGAATCCTGGGCACACAGGGCCACTAGCTGGCTGTTGGCTGGCATCTCTCTCTGACATCTGGAAGCTTTAAAATATAGATATAGGTATTGAAAAGTTTTACAGTAAGATGGGCATTAAGTAAAATGGATGTGAAGGCTGTGGTCTAAATTTAAAATCTTCATTTAACTGAGCCTTTTTGTCCCATCCACCCCCCACCCTTTGAAAAAAAAAGTGATGGGAACCATTCCATTTGCATTGTTTCAGCAAACTCTTATGGAGTCGGCTTCAGGAAGAAGTAACCAGAGGGAAGGAGGCAATTGTGCCGTTTCCTTTGAAACTGCAAACAGAGCCAAAATCCAGCATTCTCTGAGGCAAGCACCAGAGCTGTTGCTTAAGGAGGAAGCCAAGGAATCCTACTTTCTTCTCCAGTGCTTCTTCGAGCCCAGAAGCTCTGTGTGTGTTTCCAATCTTGAGGAAACATGTGGATAAAGCAGAGAAAGGAGATGAGACAAAAGGAAATCCCATTCTGTTCTCCTGCGGAGTGAAGGCTCTCCGAAAAGCCACACTAGCATGGCTCAGCCATGAGTAGGATTTGTACACCTCCCACCTAAACAGAAACAAAGAGACAAGACACAACTCCCTAGCTTCCAAAGGGGCCCAGTTTTTACCAGGATTCAGGGATCTTATCCTGTAGAATGAAACTTTAATTTCCATTCATTATCTAAGTTTGGCCCTTACCGCACCATACCTCAATAGCAAGTTGTTCCGTTTCAATCCCAGCATTGCCATTTCCCTGATGGTATCAGGTTATGAATGCTCTCTACCACACCTTTTGACTTCAGCGGAGGAGTAGCATTATTGCCACTGATGTTCCCACCGCATTACAGCATCATTGGCAAGTCCCTTTCCTTGCCTTTCTCCTTCCCACAGCTCATGACTGATCGGGAGGTGGGGTTGTTTTGTTTGTCCAATGCTGGATCTATCAGAACTTGGAAAAAAATTACATTGTTGGACTATAATTCCCAAAGCCCTCGTGCCAACATGGCAAATGGCCATATTGGTCAAGGGACTTTGAGACCATTAATCCTAGGTGGTGGATCACCAGTAACTCTGGCTCTCACTGATAGGAGGAGCTACCATAGTTCCAATGTTCAGGAATCTGGAAGATATACAGCAAAACAACTGGCAGAAGCATGCTTAACATATTTTCCAGATGGCATAAATGTATCAAGTGGTTACGGGAGTTTAACTCTCTGTGGAGAGAGAGAAGAAGAGGCAGGCACAGCTTCATCATGCGTGGGCCCAGAAGCAGATGAAAGGCCCTTCCTCCATCCCAAGTGCCACTGCCCTGGCCTCGGAAGTTGAGGAGAAGAGCCAGTGTCTACTGGACTTAATCCCACACTGCCATCCCCTTTTCCTTTTGTGTCATCTCTTAATTAGATTGTAAGTCGGAGGGCACGGAACTGTTCTGTTGTGCTTTTACTTATAAAGTGCCATGTATAGCAATGATATCAATCAATCAATCCATTATTTCTTGCTGTAGTTCTAATGTTTCTTCTAAAAAAAATCCAAAATATACAGTCAACACTTCTGTTGTCCCAGGATCCTTACATACTGAACAGTTATAGAGCTACATTGCACATTAATTGCCATGGCTGCATCCTGCAGGAATCCTGAGGTCTGCAGTTTTGGCAAGGGCATTTAGAAGAATTCTCAGCCAGGGAGCTCTAGTGCCTCACCATGCTACAAATCCCAAGATTCCACAGGATGTTGATATGGCAACCTCCCAGGAGGGTTGGGACCCCAAGAGGTCCAGATTCAGCCTCAAGGTCTGCATCTCCACACCTCTGCCCTAGAGAACAGTCTCAAAGGGGGTTGGACTCAATGGCCTTTGTGGTCTCTTCCAATGCTATGATTCTATGAAAGATTTTTCCAAAAGTTTCAAGGTGCCTCTCTCTCTCTTTCTCTCCTTCTCCCTCCTCCCTCCCCATCCTCTACTGTCTATTGTTTGTAAGCCAAGGCAGCTGAGCTTGGAGAGCAGGCAAGGAGGTCAGAGCTGAGATCTGCCGAGAGCACGCAATGGGCCTCCCTCTGCGGTGGGGAGCTCCTCATTAAAGGTCATTCCGCGGGGCTCTCAGCCCAGTTGCCAAAGGAAGCCACAGTCATTTGTCAGTCCCATGAAATGCCAAGAGTCAGCAACGCACTGAGTCACAGCTTTCCGAAACATCTCTGGTTGGCGATGAGCTTACAAAGTTGGCATTTCCTTTTTCCAGCCAAGCACCCTTTTCCTCTTCAACCTGGGGTTGGCCTGAGCGGCAAAGTTTCCTTCAAGGGGAGAGTTCGTTTTGGGAAGGGGTTGAAGGCAAAGCTGACCTCTGATGTCTTGGTTGTGGGAACTGTTTATAGCAGTAGTTCTTAATCCAGAGTCTGTGGACCCCGGGGTGGGGGCAGCAAAGTCTTCACAGGAGGTCCACAAAGGCTTGAAGAAATGTTATGAGCTTTTACAGTTAAAATAGCAAGAGAGAAAGAAAGAAAGGAAGAAACAAAAAGAAACAAATTTGTACGGGATCATTCCAATAAAAATATTATAACAAGAGTGTGTACATCTATTCATTTCTCCCTGCATCTCCTTGATGAACAACCTTAAATAAATATTTGATGCACTTTAGGGTTTTAAATCTTGAGTTAAGTCTTGGTAGCCCCTGGCAACAAAATACATTTAAAGAAGGTCTATGGCAAAGAAAAGATTAAGAAACACTGGTTTATAAGATCAATTAGTTCAACTAAACCACAGCTTGGGAAAAATATTTTTTGGACTAGTGGTCCCACAGTCCACTGGCCATGCTGGCTGAAGAATTCTGGGAAGTATAGTCCAAAACCATAAATTCTTCAATCTATGTTTTTAACTTCTAAAGTGGAATGAAAAGAAAGGTTCAAAACATTTCACCCATGACAGAGGTCAAGACACACACAGAGACAGACAGTTACACATTTAAATAATGTAGTATGGATTGCAGCAAATGGGACTGATGTGTTTCCCCATTTAAGAAACATTGCCTTGAATAAACATTATTTCTCGTGTTCTTTCCTCATATTTTTGACCTACACCTCCAGTCCCAAGAAGAATTACCTTCACTCCACGTTGGCTTTGTTTGCCTTCAAAGATGTCACCCTGATTGGTTTTGCAAACCATCAGTTTCATCAATTTTACTCTAGGTTCCTTGATTGGCTGATATTACCCTTTCTAGAAAAAAAAGAAGTTTCAACTGGTGATGGGAGAAGAATATTGTTAAAGCGACAGCAAACACTGGGATAATGGCAGCTATTCTAATATATCCAAGAGCCCTTTGCAACATGGAAGGATTTCTTGGCATACAAGTTAATGCAGAATGAGTTCCCCAAAAATATAAAGCTTACGTAAGGCATGGTTAGGCTGAGTGGGGCATAGTGACCATACTTTTAAGGTATGGATGCAAGGTGGATATTGTGAGAGTTCCCAATAATCCAGAAAAGGAAAAATGAAGCCACAGAGTGTGTCCAGAGAACACTGTAACATCTCTCTTCTTTCTAACTGTTGAGTCCCAATATGTTTTATTTTAAAAGAAAGGGAAATAATGACATTTGATTAGACAGCTCTGGCAGGATATATAAATAAAAGGTCTTTGGCTGGATTTCCCTCAGGTGCATAAGGGCAGATCTGGAAACGCAAAGGCCATGACCTTCATGTTTCCTCATGGGAACCCAAAGGCCTTGAGAGCCAAAGCTGTAGGGAGAGCAACATCTCTGGCTTGGCCTTTCCTCAGGATGTAGACAGGGCTGTGGCATCTTTCCCAGTGAAAGAAAGACCTCCCTTACAATCTCACTGGTTTTCATAATGCTGTCATGATTGACCTAAATTGTGTTGTTATTTCCAACTAAAGCAGAGTCACTGAATCATTTGGATTTAGCTACATGTTGACTCATCCTATGCTGATCAATTCAATGAGTCAACTCCAGTTGGGACTAACCAACAAGATCCCAGTCATAAGCCTTTTTCTTCTTTCTCACTCTCTCTCTTGAAAATGGTTTCTTTCCTTCACATCAACCACCAGAAATGAAACCAATGTCAACCCCCAACGTCAGCTCTCTTGCACTTCCACCACTCCACACAACCCCATGACTCACCTAAGCAACTTGTCTTCAGATTCCAAATTTCTAGCATTATACTAACATGAAACTTCAGCTGCACATTTAAACATGTGGTTTAGGCATCCAAAGATAAGGAACACACAAATTTACAGTGGGACACAACACAACAAATAGAAGATGTCTTGGCGTGAACAATTTTTCAGTCTCTTGCTCTCTACAATCATACAATTACGGGAATTGAAGGAAAAGTTCACTGGGGGTCAGAATTAGTATCTGGGGGGGTCAAAGTCCTCATTTCGTCCCCCCCCATAGCTACACCCTTGCTACACTTGTTTTTTTGTTGTTGTTGAAGAGAGAGTGTGCATTCAGTCTCTGGTACCATGCATCTTTTTGAGTCTTCTTTTGTAAGACAGAGATCTTTTAGCAATTAGATGATTAATCATCAAAATGGCTGCCAGAAAGAAGAGTGCCATGGAATAACACGCACCACCAATGACCTTATCCATCAGAAGCTGGGAAGATCTGTAACATGCCGAGGATCTGCAGATCAACAGTGCCTGTGTTTGCAGCTAGTGAAGTGGTTTGGGGGTGGTGTTAAGATGATTGAAAGCTAACTCCTCTGCCTGCCCCAGGGGTCACCAGAGAGAAAACTCCTCCGTTTCATTAGGACTTCCCTCCAGACCTGCATATGGAAAAGATACACATCCTGATTTTCCTCCCTTTTTTTCTCCCCAACCCCATAAAGCTTCTTCAGACCTGACCTCATTCCCATTTTTGCATCTCTGCTAAACACGATGCACATTTCTCATTTATTCTGTGCATGGCTAGATTTGTGATTTTCACACTCCCCCATTTCTGGGGCAGGGCATCTCTTAATAGGATTTGCACTTCTGGAAGTTTTACTGGGAAGTCGGACAATTAGGGAGGAAGAGGAGATCAGCAAGGCTGCCGGTGAGTTTCCTGCAAAGCCTAAGAATGCAGAATTGCTCTTTCTCTCTTTCTCTTCTGCAAGTGTGCCATGAAATCTGAAATCTACCACAGTAGTCTGAAACTCTTGGCAAGTTCCTTGCTTCAGAGCTGAAACAAGTCTCATATTTGTCTCATATAAAATATATCTCCTATCTCATATATACTTCATTTAAAAAAAAAAAAAACAGCTTCCGGAGACCAAATATACTACATCTTAGACAGGACTTCCTGTGTTTGTAGTCAGCCTTCCGAAATACGCTCATCCTTCCATATTATGTCTTAATCCCTGATTGTGATGGATGACTACCTCTCACGTAACTTCTTCTGAGCTATCCATAGGAACATCCATTTCTAGGCTAGATCCTAGATCTGCAGATAGGTCATTGTGATCCTCTAGATGTTTTTGGCCTCAGACTCCCTTAACAGAATAGCCAATGTGAGGGATTACAGGAGTTACAATCCCCAAAAACATCGAGAGGGTCACCCTCGTTCCAAAATGTTTAGGACTTGTTGGACATTGTACCAGTCTAGCTTATGGTACGTTGACAGAGAACAGTGGCCTGATGTTATCTTCGTGGGGTTGACCTTCTGGGCCATTTCTGCACTAGGCTGTTATAGCACTATGATTCCACTTTCAACATCCTATGGAATCCTGGGGTTTGCAGTTTAAGGAGGGTTCACTGAAAGTGGAATCATAGTGCTATAACAGTCTAGTGCAGAAATGGCCTTGGAGTTAGCATTTCTCTCCTTTTTGAGTTAGATTTGGGTTAGAATTTACACAGGTTAAAACCATCATTACTATTGCAATTATCCTTATTGTGTTTACTTGCGGGTACTTGCTTATTGTCAGATCAAGAACTTACTGGCAAAAATCCTTTTGGTCTTTATCCACATATTAAGCTCCCCTATGAAAGGAGTGAGAACCAGCATAGTGTGATTATTTGAGCTTTGGAGTACAACTCTAGAGACTAGGGCTTGAATCCCTGCTCTGTCATGGAAATTCAGTGAGTGACTGTGCATAAACCACACTCTCTCAGCCTCAGAGGAAGGCAAAGGCAACCCCCTTATGAAAAAATCCTGCCAAGAAAACCCAGTGATAAGTTTAGCTTAGGGTCACTGTAGGTTGGAAACAACTCGAAGCCGCACGACAACAATGAAAGGAGTTGGACATTTTTGTCCAACTGTATTTGAGATTGTAGTAGCATAAATGCACAAGGGGTGTCATGGCACATGGATGTGCATTGCATGTGGCTGCACTTGTATGTTTGGCTGGCTCTTTCTTTGCAGATTTGGTAACCTGGCTCAGTTGCACAATGCTTCCTGTTGAGTAGCCACAATTCATGCCCTGAACATGGAGATTACTGCTAAACAAGCTTGATGTGGAATATTTCCATCTGTTTGGTTCTGACAGAGGTGATCATCTTGTCAGCCACGGGCATTAGACGCTTCCAGAAACAGTGCAAGGAAGTTCCCGCAGAGGCAATCTATATTTTTAGTTAGCAGTAGAAATGTTGTAAGTGTGTGTGTGTGTGTTGCGTGCAAAGTCAATGCAGTCTGGTCCCTGTGTGGTCCAGAGGGGGGGGGTTGCGTGTGTGGTCCTCCTCCAACCCTGCTCATCTGTCCAAAGGCTGCTAACAGCCTGCCGAATGACCACAGTTGTTTACTTTAGCTCTGTCTGCACCAACGGCGTTTTGCATGGGCTGTCTTCCACCAGCTGGGCTGACTCAGGACCCCAAAGTCAGGCAGGGAAAGCCAAAGAAAAGGAGGAGAGAGAGAAAGAGATGAGAACGAGAGAGAGAGAGAGGTGTGTGAGATAGAGAGAGGCTCCACGGGAGAAATGCAGAGGAGGGAACGTTCTGCAAACAGACAGCCGCATAAATCACAACGAACAATTTATAGGCCTTTCCCCTGTACACACCACCTTCTGTCACTCCCCCACTCCCCACCTCCCCAACCAACCCCTTTCTCCAGCAGGCCAGGCTCATAAATTTTCCCCACTGAGTGCTGGCAGAAAGAGTTTTCATGTTCCTGACAGTGGCAATAAAAATATGCAGATGGGCCCAGCAAAGGAGGGGAGAAGAGGGGAGGGGGGAAGATCATCTGGTTCTTCAGGGTGGGCACTGGGCTGCGTGAACACAATGCACCTGGATCTACCTGCCAGCATTCACACATGCCAGAGTGTCTGGATGAGAGGCCATTTCTGCACTAGACTGTTACAGCACTATTACGAGGGGCCCTCCCTAACCTGCAAACCCCAGGATTCCATAGGATGTTGAAAGTGGAACAATAGTGCTATAACAGCCTAGTGTGGAAATGACTGGATTGGAAGTGTGCCTGTTTGCATTTGGGGGTGACAAACATACTCACCTGGAACAATCTACACACCATGGATGAGACTTACATCTGTATAGATTTGAATCAGACTCATGCTGTCTGCTGACTAATCAATCAAATTTTGGTAAATCCCAGTGAAACCTCCATACTGCTCTCTCTTCTGAAATACTGAAAGTATAAATTTGCAGTTTAATAAAAAAAAAATGCTAATAGAAGCCAAGGAGTTTTCTTATGTTTATTTTTCATCCTTTGCAGAAATAACCCAAGCAACCTCAGACAATGAGTGCTTCACAATGAAATGTTGCTATTATCAAAACTTTTCTTTTTAAGAAATACTTTTTTAGAAAAAAGATCTACTAATTCTGTATATTGCAGAGGTGTTATAAGAAGAGATCTATGCCATTCTTCTTCTTTGGAGGTATTTAAACAGAGGTTGGATGGCTACAGGAATGTAACTATGGGGGAGAAAAATGTAGGCATTACTCCCCCCCAAATAAGAATTCCCACCCATGAATGTTTTCTCAGTCCCCAAATGTCTGCAAGTCACACTTTCTCAGCTTTAGAAGAAGGCCATGGCAAGCCCCATCCGAACAGATCAGTCAAAGAAAACCCGATGATTTGGTTGCCATAATTTGGAGTCAAGTTGAAGGCACGTGACAACAAGAAGTAACTTGAAGCTTCAGTTGTGCATTCAGAAATAGAGCTTAGGCACCAAGAGAAAAGAGGCAGGCACAGTCACCTTAGCAATGCCGTAAGTCAGGAGTGACTTGAAGACACACAGCAACAATAACAACAAGTGATGGTGTGATGGGTGATGATGAAATCATTTCTAAACTGCAGAAGTAAAGCCTCATTCACTTCTGTCTAAACCAGTTCTGACCCCATGTGGCTTACTTTCTAAGTGCTGCTGGGACCCTGAAACTGCTGTTTACACTTGCCAGATTTTAGGGCCTGGACCTCTTCTCCAGTCCTCAGGGCAAGGGGGAGGAAACCCAGGGAGAGAGGGTTGTCTTGAAAGTGGTGAGTATCTCTTATTTTCCTCATTTGTTAGACTTGTAACATAAAAAGGAGGAGGAGAAGAAAAAAGGAAAAATGGCAGGATCTTTAAGATGAATTGGTTTTTATTTTAACATGAGCTTTCGTGGATATAAACCCACTTCTTTGGATGCAGTACCAAGTAGTATTAAGGCCGTAGTGTTTGTTATTTTCTGCATAGTTGTGGTTGATGCTTAATGTATCTTGCTTAATAACATCACCATGGGCTGCCCTTTGTAATGTCAGCTGGAGCTCTTTCAGATCACACATTTATACCAGTATGATTCCACTTTAACTGCCGTGCCTGCAGCTTATAGAATCTTGGATAGCAAGGCACTAGAGCTCTCCAGCTGACAGTGCTGGATATGCCTCCCTAAACTCATTATCACAGGATTCCATATTCTCCATCATTTCACAGAGGAAAACTGGGTAGCCTTGTGGCCAAGCAACATCAGAGTACAGTCAAGATGGCAAAGGTTATAAATGAGGAAGAACACACAAACTGGGAAAAATTGCAGCCATTTGCTCTTGCCTGAGCCTACTGGGAAGAACAAGAGTCCACACTTCTCTTCTCTGTTGAGTCAATAGAATGCAAAACTACTTTTGTTCTTTGAACCCAGTCTGTAGCAATTGAATAAGCTAAGAGAAAGTGAGAGGAGGAGAGAGAAACTAGGACATCTTAAAAGCAGCTGGAAAAGTGAGACAAGAAAGAATTAATCAGGACTGTTCCTGCCCAACTAGGACAGATGGAAGATATTACTCCATAGGATGGACCCAAGGCAGTTAAAGTGGAATCATAATGCTATAACTGGATAGTGTGAATGGGCCTGAGGTGCTTCCTTCTGTGACATCCCAAGAGGTCATCCCTAGGCCTCAAGTTTTGGCCTTGTAACCTCTGGGCTTCAGCTAGTCCTGACCTGGCAATCCAACTTATTTTTTTACTTAAGTGTCATTCAACGGAAAAAGGCTAATGTGGTCCCGACTACAAGACTTTGCTGACTGCAGCCCAGTCCCCTTGCTTTCCAGGTTATGATTAATTCTATTTTCTCAGCTAGTTGTTTCTGGCCTACAGGCTAGCCAGAGCCTCTGAACTTTGGTCAAGCAAGACCAACATCAATGTCTCAAAGGGCAGTTGTGTTATTTGCAAGGTTATCTAATTTGCCCGAAGAGAAGGAAATAGGCCAGAAAGAGTTAGAGCTGTTTGCAAATTTGGGGCAGTGCCCTTGTGGGCGCCAGCCTCTGTACCTCCAAATAAGTCCTTTGACCCCTAAAATTAACCTCTAATGGCTGAGGTCAAAGAAAGGTTAAATCCAGACCACAGGGTTTGCTTGCTAGCTTGCTGGCCTCCTCCTTCACTTCTCCTTCGCCAGTTCATCGTCAAAGCTGTCTGGTAGAAGTGACTGAAAGGGGGGATTGTGTGTGTTGCCTCTTGATTTAAAGAGACCCCATGAATTTCATAGGGTTTGCTTAGGCAAGGATTACTCAGTGGTGGCTTGGCCAGTTCCTTCCTTTAGAATATAGCCTACAGCTCCCAGTATTCATTTGCAGTCTCCCATCCAAGGAATTACCAGAGCTAACTCTGCTTAGCTTCCAAGATCAGATATGATCTGCTACCTTTAGGATATTTTGGCTAGCTTGCTTTCTTTTACATTTCCTTTCTTTTTTCTGTCTCAGTTGTCTTTTAGCATTGGCTGTGCAAAGCCAAATTTCATGAGGAAAAGGAAGGAAAAAGGGGAGATGGGTAGGATCTTTAGGACTGAGTGATTTATTTGAACATAAGCTTTTGGGGCTATCAGTACATTTATCTGAAAAAATAGATAGATATGAAAGCTCTTGCTAAAATAAATCTGTTAACCTGAAAGGAGCTGCCAGATTCCATCTTTTTCCTTCCTCCCTTTTTCTTTTTTATGCTGCAACAGACTTAGATGATTTTTTTCTTTGAAAACTCCCTGATCTGAGATCTGGCCAATTAAATATAGACTTCTTTGGGGAATTTGAGGAAAGAGGAAGAAGAGAAGGAGAACAAGGAAGGGGAGGAGGAAGATCTAGAATAATCAAGGGGAAAATATCTGAGATCTTTAATTCAACTGAATGCTATCTCAAAGCAACAGACCTTAACCCAGGCTTTCCAAACAGTGTGCCACAACACATTAGTGTGTCTCTTGAAATGTGTAGGTGTAACACCTACAATCTTGGAAATGTATGTTATTATTTATAAATCATATATTTTTAAAAACATATGAAAGGTTTTCATGAGATATGTTGTGTCCCCATACGGTTTGTTATTACAATTTATGTACGTGTCTGTACCTCTTACAAGGAGTTAGTTTAACCTCCAGTTTGCTAGTAAAACTGAGTTACTGTGTCGCAAAATGATGCAGGTCTAAAAAATGTATCATCAACATGAAAAGTTTGGAAAGCTCTGCCTTAATCTCAGGATCAAATGAAAAAAAAATGAATATAAGCACTCAAAATTCTCCAGTTTTTGCTGGTTGATGGATTCTGAAAGTTGTAGTCCAAGAAAGTAAATTGCCAAGCTCTGCCTAGAACACAGAAGATGAAACAAGGTTGCTGGAGAAGGTAGAAATTCCAAGAGACATGTTCTCAGGTTTTAAAAAAAAAGCAGTATTCTCAATTTTTATTTTTATTTGCATTTTTTCCACTTTTGAGAGAGTCTTGTGCCCCTAATCCCCACAAAAGTGGAGAACTGGCTGTATTTCTTGAACCAGAGAGGCAGCATGGTTTGAGTGTTAGAAAAACCTGGGAGACCAGGTTTCAAGGGCAAGTCACACTCTCTCAGCCTCAGGCGAAGACAACTGAATAAAACCCCAGGAGAGGGTTTCCATCAGCCAGAAAGGACTTGAAGGCACCCAACAGCAACAACAGTTCCTTTCACCTCTTATGTGTATTTTTGCCTGTCTCTTATTGAACAAGATTTTGGTGACTGGATGGCTCTGGAGATAAGAGAGGAGTGCTGTGCTTTTATTACGGTTATCATTTTTTTTTAATGATTTTACACTGTTTTAAAGGATAGCTGTTTTTAAATTTTTAATCTGGCAGTTTAATCATTTTTCGAACTTTCAATCGTGATTTTTTGTTTTGTTTTGTTTTTTTAGACGTACCTAGTTTTAACTCATACTGTGAGCCACTTGAGGTCTCTTGCCTGGAAAACGGCAAAAATTTAAACAAAATAAATATCATTTTTTGTAAGCTGTCCTGAGTCCCAGTATTAGTAATCATGGTAGGAAAAACAACAGTAGGATCCCCTCCCCATGTGCGCAACATACTTAGAATATAAGTATGTTCGGCGCATTTTGAGAAAGCTTGGCGTAAAATAAATGGAGCAATTCTAGGCATGCCTACTCCAGAGGAAGCCCCATTGAGTTCAGCGGCGCCTACACTCAAGCCAGCGTAGACAAGCCTAAAACTGCAGGTTTTAGACACATTTATTCAGTGGTAAGTAGCATCAAACGCAGTGGAACGAACTTCCGAATGACTGTGACATAAAGCTGCGTTTTTACGCATGGAAGAAAGACCGCGTTCAGAACAAATGTGCCTGATGTTCTTCTCTGGTAACGTTTTGGGCTCCTTTGCATTGCAGATTGTGGTTTGCTTGCCTTGGGGGGGGGGGAACGCGTTTCCTGGATCCTTCACTGAAGTCGGAGAAACCACTGGAAAAAAGTCCCCGATCCGGATTTCCATCCCAAACCAACTGAGGCTGGCTTTGTCCGTTCCTTCGCCAGGGATGTCAACTCGCCTCTTCCCCGCCGAAGATGGCACGATTTTGCAGATCGACGCACAAAACAAAGCGTCACATACCAACCATCACACGCACACAAGGCACAAAGAGCGGCTATTTGTGTCCTTTTTGTTTTTGCATTGGCATAGGGAGGGGGGTTGGCAAAAAGCCGCCAGGATGGCAAGAAAATCGCGCCGAGTCCTTTATTCCAATCCGTTATCGAGGATCCGTTCTAAACGCCTTTTTTCGGGCTCCAGAATAACATGGGCTGGGAGGGTTTTGTTTTTTTTCCCCTCGCAAATCGAAGGCACGGAATGCAATTTTCGAAAATCAGAAGCATCTGACAGACACGTGTTATGCCATCGTGCAAGTGGAAAAGGCTTGCTGGCAAGTAAACGCGCATAAGGTCGGACGCACGCCCTACCTCTGCGTGAGTGTGGACTCGCGCCCGCGTGTGTGAGAGTGTGACTTTTCCCCCGGCGTCACACCGCTGAACTCTTTTCGATGGCCTTAAAGCAGGTCATGAGAGCCAGCGTGATGTGCAATGGTTGGAGGGTCGGACTAGGACTCTGGAGACCAGGGTTCGAGTCCCCACTGGGTGACTTTGGGCGCGTCGCACGCTCTCAGCCCCAGAAAATCCCACGATAGGTTCTCCTTAAAGTCGCCCTAAGTGCGAAACGACTTGAAGGCTCCCAACAACGAGTCCTGAGTCAGTTGTGGAAGAAAGAGAATTAGCTGCAAAGTGGTCGTCTGCGGGGTTATACAGAACGCTTAGTCCGGAGAAAAAACCAGAACGTCGTCCCTAGACCGAACCCGTGGCCACATTCCAGCTGCTGCATTTCTGCACCATAAAAGCGTGGACTTTGGGGTTATACAGAATGCTCCATCCAGGAGGGAAAAGCGGGGATATATCCACCGAACGGGAAAGAAGCATCTCTCTCTATATATATATACTGTGTAAGTTTTTTTTCCCCTCC
Source organism: Ctenosaura bakeri (assembly GCA_948474755.1). Classification (NCBI taxonomy): domain Eukaryota; kingdom Metazoa; phylum Chordata; class Lepidosauria; order Squamata; family Iguanidae; genus Ctenosaura; species Ctenosaura bakeri. Next base: position 145,459 of record CAOLHI010000405.1, on the reverse strand, counting down.
TCTCAACACATTCCCCTTTTTTTCTGGAGGAAGCGTTCTGTATAACCCTGAAGACGCACAGCTGGACGGTACAGAAATGCCATAGAAACGTGCTTATGCGTAGAGGAGGAAATGCAGTTAGAAAGAGACCCTGCCTGAGGTGTGGACGGGAGGAACCTTGGATTTAGGACGAAGCAGGAGAGAGCGAAGGTGCAAATACAGGAGGAGCCGTTGCAGCAGCTCTGGGTGCCTTTGGCTCCTGATTGTTGCGCTCACCGGGACTGCGAATTTCGCGAGCGAGACGCGTAGGTTCCATCTCTATTTCCACTTCTGCTCCGGAGAAATCAGAAGAGAATTCAGGAAGGACAGGGTGAGGAGAAGGAGGTGGATGGGTCTCGTGGGGTAGGATTGTGGGGAGGGTATGAGAGAGTAGAAGAAATTTGCAGAGAGGGTTGTGGCCACCTGTAGAACCTGTGCTAATTTCGTGGATGGGCTCATACTCTTTTCCCATGGAAATTTACTTGTTTTCCGCGCTACGTTGTTTTAAGGCTATTATTCCACTTTCAACATCCTATGGAATCCTGAGGTTTGCAGTTTAAGGAGGGGCCTTTGAGGGTTTAAGCCTTTAAGTCTTCGAGCCTAAAAGGCCTCTCCTTAAACTCCAAACCCCAGGATTCCATGGGACGTTGAAAGTGGAATAATAGCACTAGAACAGTCTAGTGCGGAAAGCTGTTTAGACTGTATGTTTCTCGGGGCAGAGCTCTGTCTTTCGTCGCTCTTTTCCCCTAGTGAAAGGTACGGAGTAAGTGGATAGAAAAGGTGGAGGATTTTACTCGCTTGGGGGTTTTTAAATCCACGTTGGACGGCGAGCTGTCAAGATACTTTAACCATGGATTTCTCCAGGGGCAGGGGGCTGGACTGGATGGCCTTCAGAGGACCCTCTATTGTTAGCGGAGGAAGAGAGATCCTGTGGCAGTAGGGGAAGTTCCCAAGTCGTGGAGGGTGTCAATGCATCCGCTTTGGGCTTTTTATCCGAACTTTAAAGGAGATCTTTAAAGTGAGGAACCTCTTTTGCGGTGCGGTTTCAGAACCTTGGACAGCTTCTTTAAAATCTGGACTAAAAATCAGATTCACCGCCCAGCTAACAAGAAAGCCAGCAGCTCCCACTGCATTGTGGGGCTTGACCCTTCCGTGAATGTCATCCTCAAGGGTGGGTTTCCAATTTGCATACGCCCCCACCCCAAAGTCTTAAACTACAGCTTAGTCACCAGCAGCAAGAGTTCTAAGCTAAAGGATGGGGGTGTTTCAGGCTCCACCCCTTTTGCCTTTGGCCCCGCCCACCAGTGGAGTCCCTCTCCCTCTAACTTCTTTGGAGGTGGCTTCCACAGCAGGCAATTAGATCACTTTGATTCTGCTTTAACTGCCAAGCATCCATCTTCTGCAATCCTGGGATTTGTAGTTTGCAGAGGCACTAGAACTCTCCAGCAGCACATCCTGAATATCTGATTTTGTTGTCCTTGATGCTGCTGCTGTGCATCTCCAAGTTGTTTCTGACTTATGGTGACTCCAAGGGGAATAGATCACAGGTTTTCTCTGCAAGCTCTGTTCAGAGGGGCTTTGCCATGACTTTCCTCTGAGGCTGAGAGAGTGTGTCTTGCCCAAAGTCTGCCAGAGGGCATGGGTGAGCATGACCACTACACCACCTCTGTCTCTCTCTGCTGGCTGTTTGCCGTAATAAATGAAATGAATGAATGAATGAAATCTCTGTCTCTCACTGAATAGCCCATAAAACTACAAAGCCCAATTAGAGAAAAATCATCAGAGACTTTTTTTAAAAAGTGGAAACCCCTGATAGATTTTTTTTGAGGGTAAAAAAACAACAACCCATGATTTAACAACCCTTGGTTTGGAAAGCAAATATGAGTTAGCTAGGAGAAGAAGGATATGAGTTAGTTTTTAGAAACTGGGGCAGGACCGTACTATCTATCCCAATGTAGCCCCTGAAAATAAGGTCATAAATCATTTATTTATATTGCTACTGTATGAAGTGTCCTTTTATCTTTTCTATTTTGTTTGCTATTTTTCTCTTTCTTTCTTGCTGCTTTGCTTTAATTTTTTTTTTTTTAAATTATATGTAGGAAAAAACCTTAATGAAAATGTTTAAAACTACCAATTCCAATATTCAGTAGGATGCAACCAGGGCAGTTAAAGTAGGAGCAAAGTGCTCTAATGGTGTAGTGTGAAAGGGATCTTAAATATGAATTTGGGCCTTCTGGCCAAAAGAGGAAGGCCAAGCTAATTCCAGACTACATCTTCACCGTCTCCAAAGAGATGCCTGCAGTGGATTCACAAACAGGACATGAGTGCCAGCACCTTTTTTTGGTTTCTGCTTCTCAACAGCTGGCGTACCAAGGCACCCTGTAACGTGCAGCCATAATGTCCAGCAGGCATTGCTCACCCTGTCCTCCATGAATCTGTCTAATCCCCCTTTAATGCCCTCCAAGTTGGTGGCCATCACTATATCTTGGGGTGGGAAATTCCATCATTTTAATGACCTGGCTGTGTGTGAGGGATTGCCTCTTATCTCTCCAGAATCTCCCCCCATTCAGCAGCACCGAGCATTTTTCTGCTGTAGCAGTTAAGTACATTAAATAATCTTACCCATCTAAAGAACGGGGTTTTTTTTGGGGGGGGGGAGATTCCTTCCACCCCTTCCTCTTCACTCTCCTGCCCGGCGATCATTTAGAATTTATTCCTCATATTCCAGGAAAGTAACTCTGTTGCAGTAAAACCAGCAAAGATTCTTACAGCACCACATAGATTAGTGCATTGATTGCAACAGAATCTTCCCTGGGTCTTATTAGTCTATTTATTTAGTTAGTTATTTAAATTTATATGCCACCTTTCTCCCAGGACAAGATTCAAGGTGGCATACAACATTTTTAAATGCATGATACAGTTAAAAGACTCTTAATGCAAAAGTTAAAGACTAAATGTTAGTCTTTTTCATTTATTTAAATGTATATGCTTCCTTTCTCCCAGGACAGGATCCAAGGAGGCATGCAACATTTTTAAAGGCATGATGTTAATGTTAGAAAGCTGTAGAAAAAGAGGAAGACTGCATTACAGATGGATGGACTTAATCAAGGAAGAAACGTTCCCAGATCTTCAAGACCTGGGCAGGGCAGTTGAGGATAGGGTGGCCATAAGTCAAGGTAGAAGGACGTAGGAAAAGAAGAAGACAGTATCACAGATGGCTGTCCTAAAACAGGCACTGAAAAACAAGAAAGGGAAAGGAGAGAGATGAGAGGAGGCAGAAAGGATGAAATGAAAGAGACTAAATACAGTATTGCTTTTATTTGATAGCACCTAGTATGAATCAATCTCTCATGATGGCCCAAGTTGGGTGGGGAATTTGGTAGCGTGGGGAGGGGCAGATATTTGAATCTTGGCTCCATCCATCATTTGGATCACACACCAGCTACATCCAAGGCTTGGCCACAGAGTGGTCCTTTATTCAGGAAGAAAAACAAAATAATCCCCAACAACTGTACATTTTTAGAATGGCATATTCCACTTTAACTATTACGGCAACCTCCAGCGGAATCCTGGGGTTTGTAGTTTAGTGAAGCCCAAGAGCTCTCTGGCTAAGGATTCTAAAAATGCCCTTCCTTCAGTATCAAATGATTATGGATCCTTTGGGCAGAACCAAAACCAGCCAGATGTGTTGCAGATTTGTAAAGTGGGACGAATTGTTCAAATAAAAACGGTTACTTTGAAATACAGAGGTATCTCTGTTAAGAAAGCCTTCTGACAAAGAAATTCCTTTTTGCAAAGTCTTTTTTTATGCTTGCCCATCCCCTAATTCCTCTGTCTAGCTGGATGCTTTAGCAGCATTGGCATTACAAGGATTGGCAAGAAGGGTTGGAGAAACACAGCCTTTTGGCACCAGGTTGCAGAAGTGCATTCACAGAAAACAAGGCAATAAGGCTCGAGGTGGAAAAGAATGGGATTCTACTCTAGCTAGCCCCCCGGAGCCGTGTGTGCCTGCCTACAACAAGCAAGATAAACAGCGGCTGCCTCCAGAATGCCTTACTGAGCATGTGTGAAGGGTGAAACAGAAAGAAAAGGGGAAAAGCAGATAAGCCTGCCTCTCCAGCTATCCATGGCACGTTAACTATAGATCTGGCCATTGCAAGAAAAATGGAGGATAGTGAAAGAAAGGAAGAAAAAAACATCCCTGGTTGCATTTTGGAAAAAGTTTTGAAGTGGTCCCTAGAAGTCTCCAAATGTTTTTCCTTTCCTTAGGTCAGGCTTACCTGACCTGGTTTTTCATTTCACAGACACATAGGGTTAGTTTTGAATCAAAACTTTGCTGATACATGTTGAACTGCTCTTCTTGTTTGGTGATATGGAGACCTGTGCCTACTTTTTCCATGTTGTTTCTTCCTCTAGTAACAGATGTTCTGTCCTGCCTAGGAACACCTCCGCTCCATGACCTGCAAATGTTTCAGTCCTTTGCTAGCCAAAGCCCAGCTCCTGTCTCTTTCTCTGCTGTTGCCTGTGGTTTTCCAAACCACCGTTTTAAAAAGTTAAGAAGAAGAAAAAAAAGATATGGTCCTGTTTCATTGACACTCTGAGTATTTAAGCTGCTTGTACGGGTATTACGGGTTTATGACTGTACAGGATGGCTTTGTTTGTATAAATTCTTACACACTCAATTTATTAGCCTTTATGGAGACACAGCTAAAACTCGAGGATTATCAATAATCCAATTATACTAAACAGTACAAGTTATATAAAAAAAAGAGAGAAAGAAAAAAGAAAGCAAGAGGAAATAGGTCTGGGACTGAACGATTGAATTACGTGAGCAAATTCCAAAACCTGTCTCGGTGTCAGGGTTGATAAAATAGATCTTGAGTTATGAGTGGACAAGGGTTTTATGGGTTCCCCCCTGCGCCTTATATTTCTTCCTACAAGGCTTCCTCGAACAATATATTGAGACCCCCTATCACGAGCAAGGGAGGGGTAGATTATGGGGTACTATTAAAGAACTTGGAGGTCACAATCCTGGGCATCACTGTCTGAAGGTGAGTAGCTTATGGAGTTCCTATCTGGCTAAGAGACCCGATTTTGCATGATGTTTTTGTGCTTTGAAATCAAAATCTTATATTTATGTACATCCATGCATGTATGTGTGTATAAGTCTTAGCCCAAAATAACAAAAACACCAACTAAATTTTTTAACATAAATCTAAAATAAAATTAAAACAGAATACTAAAACAGTAGACTAACAAACACTAACCACTAACTCATTGGAATACAAACTCACTAACTAAACGCTAACTTAGTAAAATACAAAAGGGCTCCCCTCACAACCAAACTGTGATGAGAGAAAGAAAATTTAAAAAGACATTAAAATATTATTCTACCACCTAAACAATCTGCTAATAATAGAATCCACAAATTATTGCATTGCTTGATTTCTTCTTGCTCAAAAAGTCCATAAACAATTCCCAGCCTTCCAAGAAATCTTCAGTTGGCTTTAAAACCCACTTTAGTTCGGCCATTTCAGCAACCTTAAGAATCCATTCATCCGTTGCTGGTGCTTCAACCCATTTCCAGGTTTGAGCAAACAATGTTCTTGCAGATATTATCATATAACAAAGAAGCAGTCCGTATTTACTGTCCAGATCTTTAGCCATAACACCCAGCAGAAACATTTCTGGTAACGTTACAAAATCAATCTTTAATTTTTTTTTGAATTAACATATAAATTTTAGACCAATAGTTTGTCACCTTCTTACAAGTCCACCCCAAGTGAAAAATGGAGTCTGCTCCCGTCCGACTACTACATGACATTTTTGGCTAAAAATTGGCCAGACCTAGAAATGACTTCATTTCCTATGATTTCATCTGATTTTTGGCCCTTTAATTTAATCGAGGGGTTGACAAACCACTATGTTCAGAGACATTTGTGGGTTTCTTGAGGATGCCCGGGGGGGAATTTTCTCAAAATCTGGGAAGTCAAGGGGCTTGAGTATGCCAATGGGAACTTGGGGGCCACCATAAGGGTTCGGGGGCCTATTTAGTCTATGGGCCAAATTTTCCCCACCCCTGCTTTATCAATTAAAGGGGGTATTAAAAGGCACAGAAATCAAGGTGCAGGAGTCTACATAGCTTAGCAAAAGGTTGTTCGGACACGATGACTGAAACCTAAAGAAGTTCTTAGATGTTAGGTTTCCGATTGGTTCACCAGGAGACCTGATTCCTCCATGATATCCAACTGTCTCAACTTGCCAGGGACAGTCCCAATTAATTCTCTATCGTCCCACTTTTTCAGCTGCTTTTAAAAGGTCCTGGTTTCTCTCTCGTCCTCCCACTTTCTCCTTCTTTTCTCACCTTCCTTCAGTTGCTGCAGATTGAGTTCAAAGTAGAAAAGTTGTTTGTACTCCAGTTACTCAGCAGGAGAGAGAAGAGAGGAGGGCAGGATCTTACCTTGCCCTGCTCAAGTTTGTACTGAATTAACTCAGCTAGGAAGAGAGGAGAGAAAGGGAAGGACTCTTGCCCTTCCCAGCAGGCTCAGGCAAAAGCAAACTGCTGCAGCCTCTCCGAGCTGGTATGTTCTTCCTCATTAGTAAATTTTGCCATCCTGACTACACTCTGGTGTTTCCTGGTCACACATGCCCCAGTTTTCCCCTGTGAAATGTTGGAAGGTATGGATCCCAATGGGTCAGGGTTTCCCAACTAGAGTTCCTGGGAACCCTAGGGCAAAACTTAGGAAGTCGCTACATATGTCATGAGAGATTGTGACTTGTGGGGAGTTTTTTTTTGTTAGCTGTATATGTAATAATTTTTATGCAGGGGCTCCTTGAGAGCTGAAAGCTATTTTGAGGTTTCCTCCAGGGTAAAAAGTTTGAAAAAGGCTTCTCTAGGCACTTGCAAAGTTGCAAAGGATATAAAACATGGAGATCGGTTTTCTCTATCTTTGTGACCCTGCTCGGCCCCAGAGCCGGCAGAGGGAAGGCACTCCACATAGCACGCACAAAAACTCTGCATCATAAAAATGCCATTACAAAAAAATTACAAGCAGATAAATCCAAAGATAGCCACAACGTTTGTATCTCAGAAGCTCACGGCACGGATCAAATTTTATTCTTACAGCAACCCCTGTGGCACCAGTTAGCCTGAGAAAGTTCACCCAGCAAGCAAAAAAATGGGAAAATTTGGTTGTTAGTTACATTTCTAAACCCTTTGTGTCCTACCAGGAGTGACTCTAGGTTTGTCTCATGGCTTACTCCTCACAACAACTCTGCGGTGTAGGCCAAAGTCAGAGGGGGTGGCTTTCACAGCTTGGTGAGGAAAAGAACCCGTATCTCCCAAGTTCCAGTCCTGCACTCCAACCAGTGTGGATGTATCTTCAATCAGTGCTGAGGAAATGATGCTATATTATTACCCGGTGGCTCTCAGTCCATCTGCCTTGCCTCCTGCCCCTCACTGCTGCTATAAAATGTCATCTATGGGCTTGGTTTTTACCAGTGAAAATCAGCACAGAGATGGGATGGAGTATTTTGGGCATCTCAAGCCATTTTGCTTATTGGAGCAAAGAAGGAGATAGCACATACACCCCTCCCAACTCCATGCTCCATGTGCAGAAGCCCAAAGGAGTAGGAACTGAGTCATACTTCAGCCGTGGAGATGGGACAGCATGCTCCACCTTACCATGTGAGCAATAGGCTATAGTTTAGAGGACTCCAAGAGGAAGGGTAGACATTGGGGAGGACTAGTGGAGTGCTTCGTGATTCTGTCCTGAGTCCAGTGTTGTTTGTCATCTTTCTAAATGACTTAAATGATGAAATAAAGGACATGCTTATCAAATTTGCAGATGACACCAAATAAGCAAAGGGGCAATGAATACCCCAGAGGACAAGCTCAGAAATCAAAATGACCTTGACAGACTGGAAAGCTGGGCCAAAACTAACAACATGAATTTCAACGTGGATAAATGCCCGCTGCAACATCTACACAGGAAAAATGAAATGCACAAACATGGGATAGATAAATATTGGGCCAAAAACATCCCTCGCAACATCAGAGGTATATTTACTTGCTCTTCCTCCAATGTGAAGTATGCCATCCTATGCCAGCAATGTCCTTCTACGCTCTATATTGGACAACCAGGAAAGTTTCTATACAAGAGGATTAATGAACACAAATCTGACATTAGAAACAGCAGTACCCCAAAACCAGTTGCAAAACATTTCAGCCTTTCTGGACACACAGTAAGGGATGTACAGGTTGTAGTCCTTGAACAAGGAAATTGCAAAAGAAGACTAGAAGGAGAAACTGCTGAATTGAATTATATTCACAAGTTCTAATTCATTAGCAGATATATGAACAAAGACAATGGCTTCAGGGCACACTACCTATATTAATACAAGAGTTCTCACTACAGCATATATAACAAAAGGAATCATCTCAGAGAGAGTTATGAACCCAGGAAAACTGACTTTTGGTAAGCAGATTTATTGCCTTCACACATCATCACTAACTGACCACGGTAAAGTTCTGAAAAATTCATATTACCTTACTCAGCCCTTTGAAAATTTAGGGGAAAGGAAAGGATTTGTATCTTTCTGAATCCTATTACATTTTATCCCACTCCCACAACTCTATAAATATGCTTTATCCCTGAGCCTTTTATACCACTCAATACTACAGCCAAAGAAGTGGGTTTATATCCACAAAAGCTCATGCAACAATAAGAACCAATTTATCTTAAAGGTGATGCCACATTTCTTTCTTTGTTTTTCTCCCTCTTCCTTTTTCATTTTTTATGCTTCGAGAGACTACTTTGAAAAATATAGGATGGTAGTACATGTGAAAGGGGAATCATGTTTTCATATGCATTGTATTTCAAGTTTCACATAACTGGTAAACTAATACCCTTGTTTTCAGGTAATATTAAAGAGCCTCTTTCACAGGACACAGCTTAGGGTTTGAGCCTGTGTGGATCCAACTCTGGATCCAGGATTTTCTCTCGCTGGAAAAGATGCACCTCCTTTCCTCTCCCTACACTAGGAAAACTTCATGAATTTCTGCAGAGAGGGATGGTACAAGCCGTTGCTCAATGTCAAATGATTCTCGCAGCCAGTTTCAAGATGCCTGGTGCCCCCGTGCCAAACTGGCAACCACTACCTAGCTTGAAATGCTCCTGCACTTATATGGTCATAAAGCAGCCCCTATTCCTTGCCCGCTTCTGACTTCTCCACCGTGAGATGTGCCGGCTGAGACACACCAGCCCTCGGTAGCTGCGAAAGGGAGAGGATCAACCCCTGGAGTTGTTTAAACTACATATGTCTCCAGTCAAATACACGCCCTGACATGTTACCACCACCAGCTTATAGAAAACCACAACCCCGTCATAAATATATCGGAGCAAAGAGAGGGGCCTATTCAATCTGGTTTCTTCTCACATTCCAACGGCAGTGAAACGAACATCCCGGAGTACAAAGGAATGTGTGAAAAGTTGCCAGAAACAATCTGATAATTATTTAAGGGAGGGGGAAAGGCGGTCTAGTCCTATAGTCTTCAAGGAATTGTGGGAGGATTTTTTGAAAAAGATATATAAGACAGGGTAAGTGTGATCTTTGTGTATATTGCCCATCCATGCATAAGGATCTATCACCAAGGCTGAAGTATCATCACATTTCCTCTCTCATCATTTCTGTATAAATTCCTTTTGGGGAAAAAGTATGAAAATGAGAGAAATTAGCCCTTCTTAATCAGCCCACATGTAGAAATGTTAGAAAGACCCCTCTGTCTATTTCTTTTGGGGGGGAAAGGCCCAAAACCCCAGAATTAAGCAACAATACAACACACCATGAAGCGATTAATTCCTCTGATCACAGGCGCTTTGAAATTTCTGGGTCAGCTTTGGCTTAGTCATGGCTGTTCCTTCACCGTGCCAATTTCAGAAACCTGTAGCCAGTTAAACAGCACTCAAAATCCAGACCGCATGAAAGTGTCGCTTAAGCCCTGTTGAATTGTTGCTTGTGCCAGGGGAGCATTCACAGTCTCCTACTTTAATTCAAGGTTTCCATGCAATCCAAAAATCTACACGGCTAACGTTAAAGCAGGCCTCATTATTTTGTGATGATGATGATAATTTGGGGAGATCTTTTAATAGTCGAGAGAGAACTTCTGAAACAAATGAATGGGCAGAGCTTACAAAAATTGCTTTTATTTTTGGACTGCAGCTCACAGAATCCCCCAGCCAAATTGGCCACTTCTCCATGCTTGGAAAAGGAGCTCTGTGAATGCTATGACCGAACGTGGAGAGACAAGATGGCTTAAACATATGGTTTAATCCTGTAAGGCTGCTCAAGCAGCAAAGAAGTCATTGTAAAATGATGATGAAGATGATCTTGATGATGCTACTTGGAACAGGTCACATAATCTAATGAAACCTCATTGATTCCTAGATTCTTGGACACAATTCAAACGTTAATGGTCCAAAACTCTAGTCAGTGGCTGAGTGCTATCATCAGCCCCAAATAAAATAGGTTAGGGACCCAGCATGTTGTGGTGGTTTGAACATTGACCAATGACCCTTGCAGACCAAGGTTCGATTCCCCACTTGGCCATGGAAACCCACTGAGTGACCTTGAGTGTGTCACACACTGAGTGACCTTGGGTGTGTCACACACTCTCAGCCCCGGAAAACCACACGATAGGTTCACCTTAGAGTCACCATAAGTCAGAAATGACACAACAAGACCTACAACAACAAAGTAGATAAACAGAAGGAGTTAGGATACAAGCATAAACTATATGTGTATATATGCGTGTGCATCTGTGTGTAAAGGTTTGCAACAAATATAATAGATCATCTAAAATAATTATGAAAATAAACACTGTACGGTCCACACCATAAATAGCAGCATGGGAGAAGGTCCATAGGGCATAAGTCATTTGTTGAAGGAAAAAAGATGGCACAAGGTCTCCTCCGATTCTTCTTTTAAACAGAAGCCAGACGCATTTCAGCTAGCAGTCTTCTCAGTGGCCAATATATATCTTACATTGTCTGATATTTCCTCCTGACAAAAGGCAACACTGGAGTACAAAACTTTACAAAATAACACTGCCCCTTCTCCTTCACTCCCCACAGCCAAGGTAAAATAAAGTAAGGTAGACCCATTAAATCATTTACCTACATGCTAAGTCACTGGCCATTTCCACACTAGACTGTTATAGTGCTATTATTCCACTTTCAACATCCTATGGAATCCTGGGGTTTGCAGTCTAGGGTGGGGCCTTAGAATTCTCAGCCAGAGAGCTCTTGGGCCTCAGGAAACCACAAACCCCAGAATTCCACAGGAGGTTGAAAGTGGAATAATAGCTCCATAACAGTCTAGTGCAGAAATGACCCGAGTCTCCTCTAGCTGAGAACCAATAGAGTGCAGGCCAGTAACATCTGGTAAATTGATGATGATGATGATGATGATGATGATGATGATGATGATGATATTTCTAAATCAGAGATAACCCCCTCCCTACACAAATCTGAGATTCTCATCTCAAAGTCCAACCCAGCGCCTAACTCTCTGCACTAGCAGGGCAACACGTGAGACAAAGCAGTACCTACCTTGAGCTTCATTGTTCCACTTTGAAAGTGGTAAGAAAAGAGACAGCAGGCTGGAAGAATTAGGTGTCCTGAGAAGCTGATAGGAGCCCTGTTTACTCTATCAGGGCTGTCCTAAATTCCACTTCCCAATAAGTATTGCTAAGAATAGCTATGCAGACTCCAGGGCCTTGATTTGTCTGCATTCTGGCACCCAAGAATGTGACAGTTTTGTTGTTCCGGTATTGCTTTTTAAGACAGCAAGTGCCATGCAGTGATTTGGATTAGGACTGTGGAGAACAGGTTTGAATATCTGCTTGGCCACAGAAACCCCTTCAGTGACCTTGGGAAAGTGACACTCTCTCAGCCTCCGAGGAAGGCAATGGCAAACCCTTTCTGAATAAATCTTTGCCAAGAAAACACATGACTACATTGGAAATGACTCAAAGGCACACAATAGCAACGTTGCCTTTCAAAACTCCATGGCAGACATTCCACCCAGTTTGCTGGTTTAACTTACAGAATGCTATACATGTGGCCTTCTCAGATGTAAGTCCCACAGAGTTGTACCAGTCTTACTCCTGAATAAGTGGGTATAGAATTAAAGCTTCACTTGTTTGCTTGTCTGTTGCATTTCTGTCTCATCTTTCCATTTAAAAGCCAACATTCATAGCAGCTAAGTGACAACGCAATACGGAAAAACTGCACATAGGGGAAAAATTCAGTGCAGACTAAGAAAAGTTAAAGAACAGAACAAACCATCAAGGCCACCCAGGAGGACAGCTGATAAAAACAAGGCATGACACATAAAATGTCGCTCTCCATGGGATTCAAGTATATACATTCAACTCAGTAGACCAAAACTCTATTGAAGAAGGAAAGCCAAAGGGAGACTATGTAAAGGAAGGGAGGGGAACCCCAGACAAAGGGGCTAAATATGGCCTCTTGGAATCCCCAACCAGTTTGCTGGGCTTCCCTGGATATCTGTGCCTGCTTTGTTATGACATCCTCGTCGGGTCGTTTCACAACTCTTTAATGTTCCTCCAGTCTCTATTCAAAAAAAGTTGAAATGCCTCTCCTCATATACCCATAGGGTTGGAAGGGGCCAAAAGGCCCATGCATTAAAGCACTCCCAAGAGACTGTCATTCAACCTCTGTTTAAAGACCTCCAAAAAAAAGTAGAGTCTCCAAGGCACTCCATTCCACCATCAAATGGCTCTTACAGCCGAGAAGTTCCTTCTCGTAGTTAGAGAGAATCCCCTTTTCTTGTGGTTTCAACCTCTTTTCTTGTAGCTTCATAAGCAAAAAAGCTCACTCCGTCTTCCATGTGAATCCATCGTTAAAGGTGGCTATCTTGTCACCTCTTGACTCTCTCTTCTCTGGGCTAAACATTCCCTGCTCTCTAAACTATTTCTCCTAAGTTTTGGTTTTCTGTTCAACTACAAGTGGTGCATACATTTCCACCCGTATATGTACATGAGTGCTCCAGGCTGAGCAAACTCCAGCTGGATGGTGTTTGGCCACATTCCCTTGGCCCAGCAGTGGCCATGGATCAAAGTGGTGCCCAGAAAACATCCAGCTGCCATTGCACCGTCAGGAAAGAGGATAAGCTTCCACTTTCTTGGGCGGATAGGGTCCAAGCTGAAGTGGGTTTACCACCCATTGACTTGAAAGCTAATGGCTGCCAAGCCTGAATGTCAGATCTAGGATTATTACTCTATTAGTCCTGTTTTTATTCTGGTGTCTTTGTTCTTACCTTCCTTTCAGGTTGGCATGTTAGGGATGAATTTCAGGAGAATATTTCTAGGGGAGGAAATAATATTGGCCTAATAAAGGCTTTTGAGAAGAAGTGCTTGAGGAAAACAGCCAGCAAAACAGTTCTTTTTAAATCTAAACCTTTTCGAAAGAGATTGAGGACTAGATCCATAAACAGACAGCAGTGCTTTTAATTTAGGGAATGAATATTTGTGGCAATAGAACAGGCTGCCACCCACTGCTCTCACTCCAGTGTAAGATTTCTGTGGTTGCCCACTGAGACAGATGAGCAATGAAATCAAAAGATGCAGTGATGAAGAAGCGGAATTGCCATATGATACCTCATTTTTCAGTGGAAAATATATTGGAGTTTCTCTTTTGTCCGGCTGCCTAAAACAGGATTTTGATGCATCTTCCAGCAAGATATACGTCAGGGGTTGGTGGCTTACAGGTCAACAGAAAGGGGAATTCATTGTCAGGATCAAAGGAACTATCCTTGGTGCTGAGTCCTAGCCCAAAATAGGTCCAGCACCTGGGATAACTCATTTAAAGTTCAGACTAAAACCAGGAGGGTTCATCCTCACTGACATGGAAGTCATCAGTCCACCATATAAAGGTGTATGCGTGCGTGTGTACATAGCATATATTCTTCTAGGAGCCAGTGCGGTATAATAGTCTGAGTGTTGGACTAGAATTCTGGGAGTCCAAGTTTCAAATTCCCACTCAAACATGGAAACTCAGCCTTGATAAGTCTCACTGTTTCAGCCTCAAAGGGAGGCAATAGCAAACCCCTTATGAAAAAATCTTGTCAAGAAAACCCTGTAATAAGATTGCCATAAGTCAGAGTCAACTTGAAGGGAAACAAAAGCAACAATAATTCTGCTAATCTTCTTTCTCATTTCCAAATAATGCAGGTTCTTGCTGGTTTCTCCTTCCCATCCCACATACACGCACACACACGCACACACCAGTTACTCCACCATTGTACAATGGATGATGGAATATTGTAATGTCATGATAGCCCCTGAGTGAATATGTACATTGCTAAAACTACTCAATTCCTGTAAGTCCATTGGTAAAGACATAAGTCCCAAGCAGAATGCCAACCTGAGAATACAAAGAACTGGCCAATATAAAGATGCCCATGTTTTGCTCATGGTAAAACAACACAGAGACAGTTTTGTCCATAGGCACTTACTTGGTGTAGCTCAACCAAATTCAAAGCAGCCAAAAAACCCTTCCTCTGATGTTGCAGGACGGGGGCACAAAAAATGATGCATTATTTCAAAATGTTCATGCCCAGCTGGGCGTGAGGAATTTGTAGCATGCTTGCGTGAAATAGGTATTTTGATTCATGGGCATTCCTTCCAAAAAGCTGCTGGAGGAAATGAAAGATCTTTTTTAGAATCCATTCAATAGCCAGAGAGAAAGAGTAACAGAGAGAGAGAGAGAGAGATGGGAATATTGGAATTTTTTGAAAACAGTTTTTTTTTAACCAATACACTTTTAAAATCCATAGCCCTTTCCACCCTGAAACAGGGCTCGCTAACAATGATAAAATATGGATGAAATACAAAATTCTAATTCAAACTTAAAACAGATCACAAATGTCAGTTGCTGGAGAAAGGCATTGAAAGAGGGAAAGCTATTGTCCTCTTTCTCTTGTTAATTTTGGGTATCCCATAGATATCTGTTTTGCCACTCTGGGAAACAGGATGTTAGGATATTAGTAGTAGTAGTAGTAGTAGTAGTAGTAGCAGCAGCAGTAGTATTACCATCATCATCATATGCCAGATGCATGACATTGACATCTCGATACCATGGGAAGATCCTGGAAGATGCCTTCACTATCATGTATCTGGCTACAGGGACATAGCCAGATGCTTCTCTGACAGCTCCACCAGCCACTATATGGCCAGATTGTTGCATGAGTAAGGTCAAGGCTTCTGCTGTCTGCAATGACCAAAAAAGTGAGTTATGCAGAGGTAAGTTGGACTTTCTGCTGTGTAACTCAAGAACAGGACACTAGCCATACTTAAGTTTCTGCAGTGGGTCCATGGTATCAGCTAGGGCTTGGTTCCAGGACTTCCCCGTACATACCAAAATCCATGGATGCTCAAGTCGCATTATATACAATGGCATAATAAAATGTAAAATGTATGTAAAATGGCGGCCAACTCAAACAAGTGCCAGAGAGAGCATGAGGCTCTGTGAAATGGCAGGAGGCTACAGGATGGTATGCCTACACATCAGCATAGTGCTTGGCACATGACAAAACCAAGCTTTGCTTTTCGGAATCTTTTTTTCCAAATATTTTCGAGTCATGGTTGGTTGATCAATGGATGCAGAACCCATGGAAATGGAGGGCCAACTGTATCACAATGTATTACAATTGTAACTATGATTGTTGTATTTACTTTGCTTCTCTGATTTGCTCCAAGCACGCTGTATTGAGGTAAAGAAGGTGAATTTGTAAAGTTGACTAGGATTTTGAAACCAAAACTGTGCTATTATGAACTCCAAAACATAAGGAGAAATGTGTTGGAGAAAAGTGTTATTAGTATCTGTATTTTCCCTGGCAATATACTCACATATGATCTCCATGAATGAGTGTGCATGAGACAGGAATAAAAGCACGTTTCTCCGCATGTGTTAAAATGCCCGCTGTCTTCTCCGGAAGACCATGTTGAGGCACTTTGCTCTTTCGGTGCTCTGTTCCAACTCTTCTTTGCCTACTTCTATGCTTTTATGGAGATGTACTGGAAGGAAACACATCTCAGTCCCAAACCCCTTGCAGAGACTGAATTTAACCCCTGCCGCCCCACTTCTCAGCCTGTCCTGCTCCTTTTGGAAATGTACCAAACAACAAGCAACTCTCATCAGATAAACAAGTCACAAGGAAGTGCTTATCAAACCATCTTCATCCTGATTTATTTTCTAACATTAAAAAAAAGAGACATCACAAGTGGAGGCGGATATGAGTGAGCTCACCGGAATGTTTTCAGTAATGGTATTAAGAGTGCAATTTTTGAGGAAAGCAATGACTGTTTTTAGCTCAGTTGTACAATTCAGGGAATTAGTAACTTGAGAAACGTCATCCTCAAGGATGCACAGATACAAGGGTGGGAAATGGCACGCAACCTTTGAAATGGGGGCATTTGTTGTCCTTCCAGAGTTCTCAAAATCAGCCTCCTGAAGTATTCCCCCTCATTCTGCCTAACAGGAAGGCCAGTTCAACTCAAAAGTGTCTACACTAGGTGTGTAACTCTTCAAAAAAATTTTCCTAGTGGAAGCAAAGAGCAATGTGAACAATTTTCTTCCTGCTGCAAGACAGTTCCTGAAAACTGTGCAGTTCTCAAGGACGGTTCACAGTTTAGGCATTATTCTGCACTTAATTCACATGTGGCACTTTTGTGCACAAACCAACATTTCCTGTGCAGGCTATTGGAGGACAGCCGATAGTGGAATCTCGAAACCGACTTTTGGAACAACTGGAGTTGCCCACCCAAGTCTACAGTGATCAGCAGAAGTCACCTAAGTTTTGGCTGTTTAGTGAATCAGGTGATGAAAGAGTTTAAACTGGGACCTTCTGTATACAAAGCAGATGACCAGGCTATTTCTGAAAGGAACATGTCCCATGGAGAGGCACACTTCTCCCTCCCTTTTCTTCTCAGAGTAGAAACCCTACAGTTTCCTAAACAAGTGTTTTATCTCTGTCTTCTAAAGGCCCTGGTTCTGTAGGTGCAGCAAGTTACTTGAATAATGGACATCACATAAAGATCTATAGATATGATTACATCAATTTGCTAAGCACACATTCAGCTTCAGTTTCCTACCCCCGTAATGGCTGAGGCTGGATGAACTTTCCCCACTTCAGTGGGTCTGCTGTGGCTGGAGCTAACACTTCAACTTAGGCTTTGGTTTTATAAAAACATGTCAGTTAATTCATTTGTATGTCAGTGTGTTTGGAGCCTGTTGTATCATATTCCACCATTAGATGGCAGATTTCCCAAATCAGTGCATAGCTTTGCAGTCCATAGGGTTTGGAGGTTCATACTCTCAAGAGTACTGTTCAGGTTTCTAGGTCTCATGCTCTTGGAGATATGGCTCTGGCAGACATTCTCTTTTATTCTTATGAAGTAGAACTCTGAGGCCTACCAGCCAGAGCTAAACACCAAATGATGGCTCAGGACAGAAGCAAATGATCTACTACAGCTCATGAACCACACAATGGGATATATACATTTTCCACATGCCAGATCAGAGACTCTAATACAAAACTCAAAAACTGCCAGCAGAGCTGAGCGAAGGCTTAATCAAAGGGAGCCAATTAATTTTCATGTTTTTACAGCTGAAGAACATTGAGTCCAGAAAGATAAGCAATCAGAATAAGGCTGACCATAGGAGAACTATTGTTTTGTTTTTCTGCTTGCAGTTTTAATGACTGTCATCACTGTATTAAAAGCTGAAATCCTTGGAGATCTACTACAAAACATGCAAAGATCTACCGGTAAATCCAGTCTATATTCTTGACACCCCAGCTTAGGACATTATATATGACTATTTCTTTGCATGCTTTCTCATTTGTCTGATGTTCCTTCATCATGCTGAGGCTGCATTTGGGACTTTCCTATCTTATTCCAAAAGGTTTTTAGCTGGGATTGTTGCCTTGGAATGGACTGTCATCCCATCTGGCATCTCCTCTTAGGCAAGGGAATAAATGTTCAGGAAAGTGTGGGCGATCCTTGAGATGCTACTTTCGAGAAACATGACTAATTGCATCCATGTTTTCTCCATGTGTCACGCAAAGACTGATTTCGTTTGCTTTGCTCTTGTTGTTGTTTGTCATCAAACAGGAAGTTCACATCTTTCCCAAATTGCAGCATCCACACCGCAACCACACACTCACACAGCCACACAGGCACACGGCTGAAAAGGTCAAAAACAGACGGCAACTGGAATTGCAGATTTATATATTTTTTTAAGAAAAAAGAGACAACTCCTCCATCTGTTTTCAGCCCTAAAGGTAAAGAAGGAATCCCCCTGTCCAAATCCCCCTATTTCAACCTATCTCCAGCCAGTGCCAAGACTCAGCATCACAGCACGAAGGCCTTTGCATGTGGTATCGTGCTTGTGTAATGTCAGCATACCAAAAAACCCAGGAGTCAGGGAAGGGAGCTGGCAAGACAGGCAGCAGGCATCCGCACTTTGGCCTATCGTCCCTTAGGGAACAAGGCAGGTGAATGGAGAGCCATCCTCACACCTTATGAGCCTTCTTGTTGCACAAGCCCCAGGAACAGTTGCACAAGTTTTGGAATGGAGGGGTCTCTGTGGGTTGACAGTGAGTCTTCCCAAAAGCCCCAGCAGCTGCATTCCTCATTTGTAATTGGGACTCTCTTATGCATTTTACCTATTTGGTCTATATTCCATTTTAATCCCCAATGGGATTCAAAGCAATTTACAATATAGATCAATAGAGGCCATCTTGAAACAATATGGAATGCAAAAGTTTCAAGAGTATTCTTTTTAAGGACGTTGGATGCCAGACTTAGCAGGAATGGCAACAACCGCTGCCGAGCACATTTTTCCACCCTCTCAGCCATCAAAAATCACTTTGCTTTTGTTTGTGTACTTTTCCTGGCTCTGGGTTGCCACAGGACCTGATCATATGGGTTTTACCCACATTCTTGGCCCATGAATACTCTTGTGCTTGTTTCCATGGTTAGAAGCAGCCCCAGCTTCTGCCAACCCTTGTTTGTCCCACTCCATGACATCCCAAGGACCAGAACTATTATGATATCTGCCCTGTGACATCACAAAGAGCTAACCTGTATGAGGTCTCAGAGGCTCACCTCATGACATCATAAGGATCCAACCTATATAACATCAAAACTGTTCACCGTGTGAGATTGCAAGGACCCAGTCCATATGACATCACAACAGCTTGCCCTGTGACACTGCAAGAACTCAGCCTGGATGGCATCACAGGGACCCAATCCACATGACATCACAAGGGCTTAGGCTTGTGATGTCATAAGGACCCAAACTGTATGATATTATAGAAGATTAGTCCATGACATTGTAAGGACCCAACCAGTTTAACATGAAGACTGCTCACTGTGTGACATGACAAGGATCTAATCCACATGACATCACAAGGGCTTGCCCCATAACATCAAAAGGATCCAACCCACAGGGGACCATAAAGGCTCACGTGCATGACAATTAAAAGATCTGCCCACACTTTTAGGCTCTGAAATCTCTGGGAACGGAGTGCTCCTGGCCTGGCGACCTTACATGACTCACCCTTGTATTCCTAAACAGAAAAAAGATAATTTTCTTTCATTAAAAATTTGCTTCTTCTCCCTGGCTTTTTTGGTTTCCTTTTTCTGCACCTTTCCAACATCTCAGAAAGTTACAGACTGGTCAGGGGAAAGCCCTTCTTAGCAAAACACCATTTAATCTTGAAAGCCAGCCTAAGCTTGGGGGCATACTAAAAGCAAATCCACATTTATTATCCTAATGGATGTGGAAACAAAGGAGTTACAGGTCTTCCCAAATTATATGAGATCCTCTCTAACCATAACTGGCAGCCTGTTGTTGTTTTTTTAAATTAAGATTTCTTTTCCACAATATCTTCACCATAACAAAATAAAACTGAGAACAATAAAAGGGCACCTGCAGCATTCCATGGCTTCTTGGGTTAAGGTTTTTTTATTTAAAAAATGCAAATATCAGATGATCTAGATTAGCATCTTTAAATGTCTAAAAATGGTCTTTAAAAGCAACTTCAAAAAGTAACTGTGAAGTATCACTAGTCCCACCTTTGGACTGATTTTGTTCCCGTTTGTTAAATTGACATAACTCATCACAGATAGCTGTGTTACATCCAAATTATGCTGTTTCCAGTGCGTAGGTTGTAAAGGCTCTTACTTACGTAGGCAAAATGTTCTTCATGTTGCTGATAATCACAAGAAGGAGGAATCAGCAGGCCAAGTTCCAAGTTTTACAGAAGTACAAAAAAGTCTTGGAGGGCCGGGGATGCACTGCAGTTTAGCAGTGGCAGAAATAGCTCAGTAATAATTGCACGTTCTCAGAGGCCTTGCAATGCTGGCTGGCCATTGCAGGGAAAGAATGGAAAAGTGGAAAGGGGGACACAATGGAGTCCCTTGGAAAGGGGCATGACTGGCAGAAATCCCAAAAAGAGAGAACTCTAAAATATGTTGCACAGCCCACTCACTTCTTTTATGTCGTCATGCAAATTAAAAGCACACTTGGAAAAGAATAAAAAATAACTGCTACATTGAAAACCGAGAGCTAGAGTGGTACAACAGTTTGAGGTTTAGACTATGGCCCCGAAGACCAGGGTTCGAATCCCTGCCCCGCTATGGAAACCCAGTGGGTGATCTTAGGTGCATCACACACTCTCAGCCCCCAGAAAACTCCATGATAGGTTATCCTTGGGTCCACCATGAGTGGGAAATGACTTGAACGCACACAACAACAACAATGTGGAGAACTATCTGTGAAGTTCTTTTTTTCTTCAATGGTAAAGCTAATCCATTTTTAGATTTAGCAAGAATCTTCTCCCCCTGAACACCAATATTGATTTAAATGATGATCATCTCAGCTTTCTCTGGGACTGTGATAGCGAATGGGCGCAGGCTTTGAGAGCAGAGAATATCTCCTTTTCATTGGAGACCTGTTTATTAGTCTAAGGTCCATGGTCTGATTTATCGATTCAAGCTTCCATAGCGCGATTGACCTCCCCTTACAGCACACCAGTGTTTCTGTCATGTGTTCCCATCTGAAGTGTTTACAATATTTTTGATTTACACCTTCCAGGTGTTCATTTGGAAAATATCACCTCATTTGGGTTTACACTTTTTTTTTTACAATATATTTGCGGACACCATTTAACTTCAACATCCATAACAGCTGACATTCCAAACCCTGCTGGCCGAACGGAGGGGGAAAGGGGGAAGGAGGGAGGGAGGGATCGTTTGCTGGCTTTTAAAAATGCAAGTAAATTGATTGGCTGTATTAGTAAAATCCCTAAACGACATATTTTAGATTAGAGGAAGTTCTGACAACAGCAGAAGAACTGAGGGATTTGTTGAGCTAATGCTTTCAGTTAACATTGTTCAGCGATCACATAAAGCAACCAGATTGTTAACCTTCAGAAAGAAAATAAGTCATCAGCAATTCCACTCTTATTTGAACATGCCCTCCAGCAAACTAGGAATGGACAAATCCGTCAGTGTTGCTTCCCTATACATCCTGTTTTTGATGAAAGCTACAAACTTTGATCGGTTTGAACCCCCTTCCCCCAAAAATGAGATGAACAAATTCTCACCCATTTGTACCAACCAAAAGAGAGCTGTCCCTAGTATGCAAAAGGCTATGTTCATAGAATCATAGAGTTGGAAGAGACCCCAGGGACCATCGAGTCCAACCGCCTGCTATTCAGGAACACCCATCAAAGCATTCCTGAGAGATGGCCATCCAACCTCTGTTTAAAAACCTCCAAAGAAGGAGACTCCACCACACTCTTAGGCAGAGTTTTCCACTGTCGGACTGCTCTTATTGTCAGGAAGTTCTTCCTAGTGTTTAGATGGAATCTCTTCTCCTGAAGTTTGAAGCCATTGCTCCGTGTTCTAGTTTCTGGAACAGCAGAAAACGGGCTTGCTCCATCCTGAACTCTGTGTTGTGCACAAAGCTCAGAAAACTATTTTTTAAAAGAAATTTAATTCGGTTACTCATTATATTGCTTAGCAAGTTAAGCATTTAATGAGACTAGTGAGTGATTTCTTATTACTAAGCGTTGCAATGTTTGGGAAGCACCTTGTATTGCTTTTTCCTTTTGTATTCCTTTTCTTTTTTAAAAAATTAGACCAAGAAGAGAATTTGGCGTAAAATCTGATCAGCACCAGTCAAAATGCCTAAAAGTGTCATTTAAAAATAACCTTATAACTTAGCTAGGAAACATGGTTCCTTTCATCGTGAAAGTAATTTAGTTTTCAATTATTACGTTGATTTTGAAATGTTGCTTCATTATACAACCGTTACTGGGTGCCAATGGCCGTGTTATCTGTGACATGTTAAGTCCAAGTTCCAATTGCACCTCCCTGCCCTCTTGCTTTTAGCAATAAGAAGACTAATGGGGTGGGGAGGAAGAAACAGAGGTGAAAACCCCTAATTCAGCACTCTTGAAATGGAGGATTCAGAGTAAGATTTTCGAGAGCAATTTCTATTTTTTTTTTACTAAACCTGCACATAACCAGCGTCCTTTTGGGATTTGTTTTAGAACTCTTCTTGGCTTCCTGTGTAATCAGGATGGATTAAAACAGTTGCAATTTCTGCCTGATAGGAAATGAATCACACTGCTATGCATTAAAAGCAAGGTTGCAGCTTTGGTGGAATCTGTTCGGAGCACACACATAGAGTCTGTGCATTTGTGTGTCTGTGTGTAGATAATTTCTGGCTGTGTGCATGTACCTTCAACTCACCTGGCTCTTTGTAACAACCCCATGAATTTCATGGGGTTTTCTTAGGCAAGAAATACTGAGAGGTGCTTTTGCCAGTTCCTTCCTCTGAAAAACAGCCTACAGCACCTGGGAGTCATTGGTGGTCTCCCATCCAAGTGCTAACCAGACTCACCCTTTTTTAGGGAAGCTAAAAAAGGGTGAGTCTGGTTAGCACTTGGATGGGAGACCACCAATGACTCCCAGGTGCTGTAGGCTGTTTTTCAGAGGAAAATACCATTAGGGTATTTTGGCGACAGTAGCAGATTCCATACTTCAGTATCAAAAAATGGGAGAAGGATTGAGTTTTCCTGCACCAAATCATTTCCATCACATATACAGAAATGTTCTAAATTTCTTAAAAATATAAAGTATTTTATTATTCCTGGTCAAGGCCTTCTTTGTGTCTGTCCTTCTTTATTCAAGGCATGGTGAGAGAAGGATTGTGGGATGAAGAAATTGAAAAATAACTTTTTAAAAGTAATTTATTCTTGTTACATATTATAGTGTTGGAAATATCTTTTGCTGCAGCTAGTTGCACTATTTTGCAATACGCGGTACGATTTCCTTGTGTTACTTTGTTTTGGTTTCTCAATGCAAATATCTTAAAATTGTCAAAAGGATGCCATGAAGCCTAAAAATTTCTCGTCATAATACCTCTAAGAATGTTATTTTACAGTAACTAGGAAATCTTCTGCCTTTTTCTTCCCACTCATGACATTGCATTGGAAATGTGATTTTGTTGTGCTCTCATTGCCAAAAATTATAACTTGTTGCAGATGACCAACATTCATTGTAAGTTGTTGCTTCCACACTCTGGGATAAGGAATAAAAAATGTGCTTTTCTCCCTGCTCTAGTTAAATAAATGCAATGAGCACTAAGCATATTTACTCCCAAATCTCAGTGAATTCAGTGGGACCAACTCCCTGCAGTAAGAGAGTTCTCCCATAGCCAGAACATAATTCTTATTTAATTTTCTTTTCAAAAGAAGCAATTTCTAATCCTAGCAACTTTCTTCTGGCTGTAAATGTGAAAAGTCTGTGGGTTTCAAAGACAATTCGCAGCACCAGTCTTCTTCTGCACAAAATTCACATGTGACATTTCAGAGCATAAAATAATATCTCTGCACAGAAATGGGGATTCCTAAGCTGAAAATGTTGTTTTCTGCACAGAAAAATACTGTTTTCTGTGCAAAATAGGCACATGCCAATTTTGCAGAAAAATCTGTCCCAAACGGTGAAGTTTTTCATCAGTCCAGGATTCATTTCATTGTGCTTTTTTAATACCCATAAAACACAGTTTTGATCACTTTTGGAATATTTTTAATATATCTCCCTTAGTAAGGATGTTTCAAACTACAGTTTTAAATGTTCGTCACTTTTGGCTAGCCTGTGGCCACTGTCGTTACACGCCCCTCATGCCAAAATGCTAAATGTAAATCAAACATGCAAATTTATTTAAGATAAACAGTTGGATCAGAGCAGCTTTCCATTTTCTTCTCTCTTTCAATCTCTCTCATTCTCTCTTTTTTAAAGAAAAAAATCTGAATCCTGAGTTTAATACTACAATTTAAGCTGAGTTTGGCAACTTCCAATCAGTTCAAAAAGGAAACAGGCCTGGGTTATCCAATATTTTGGGCCGTACTCTGTTATCAGAGTGAACATGTAATTTGAACTAAAAGCTATTAATGTTCCTGGATGGAGGGGAGGGGTTGGGGTGGAATCTTCTCCAGTTGCCAATGCCCGTTAAATGGGTAGATTAGCCGTCTTACGTTTTAACATATAAACATCTGAAACCCGTTTCCTGTTTTGGAGGGGGGTTGGAGAGACTGAGGTGGATGACCTCAGGGAAACTTTAAAAAAGAAAAGAAAACCAACCACACACTCACACAACATAACAAATGTGAATTGTACATCATTGCAAGGGGAGAAGTCACTCTTGGTGGTCTCAGTGTGTTCTATAGATTGGGGAGGAGACAGAGAGAGAAAGAGACAGAGAGCACACTCAGGAGGGGAAAAAATAGAAAAATAAACTTTTACCTTCTCACTTTCAGGGTGGGCACTGCCATTTTCCCCTTTGGGCTTCTCTGCTCTGGGAAGTGTTAGGCGGCTGTCAGTGCAGACACAGTCCCGGCGGTTAGCATTCAGTGCAAGAGAGTCCAGGAAGGAACAGTCCCAGCATCCCCCAAGTGGTGGGTCTCTCTCCTTTGCTTCATGACACCAATCCTTCTCTTCCTTGCTGTCAGAACTGAACCCACTGGGGTGTCCATCTTAGTGCCATTCCTTAGCGGCACACGGAGGGAAACTGCAATCAGAGGACCATTGGGCTCCTTCCCATTTGAAGAAAGAAAAAGAGGACTGAACATAAAAAGAATCATCACCACAATCATCACCATCACCATCGCTGGATAACAGCTGCAATGTGTTGCTGGTTGCAGCCTTTCTCAACCGGGTGGATATTCTGGCATTCTGCTTTTGAAAAAGCCTTGGGTCATCATTTGCTGTAGGACTTTCAGATGAACTTTTGGAACTTCTGTGAGGTCCTCCAGGCTGTCGTGAAATCTATATAAAGTTCAGTTGAGACCAGGCTATGGTGGGGGAAATAGTAGCAAGAAAAGGTTTATGTTTATGCCATTGACTGCCTGGGATGGAGGGGAGGTTAGGGGAGGGGAAGGGAAGAACAGAGCTTGGGAAAGGCCATGTTGGTTGGAGGATTCAGGGAACTGTGGCCCAAATAAGTAACTTTTCCAGGCTCTGGCAAGGAGGGTTGCAAATAAATAGAGCAATGTAACAGCCATTGTTTGATCGTTAAAACTGAAGATTTTGGGGGTTCTGGAAACCTCTAGTTCCTGGCAAGAATTTTTCTATTCAAAGAGAATAAGCCTACCAAAATGTACCTAAGGCCTTTTTCACACTACACAGTTATACTGCTATAATCCCACTTTATCAGCCGTGGCAACATGCTGTGGTATCCTGAGATTTGCAGTTTAGGGAGTTTTGCAGCCAGGGAGTTTTAATGCCTCCCCAGACAACAAATCCTAGGATTCCCCAAGATGAACCCTTGACAGTTAAAGTGAAGTCACAGTGCTATAATTGTGCAGTGTGGAAGGGCCTCTAGCCATCTCGAGGTATCACCTCTTATCAAAGGCAATATTCCCTTGAATTCCAGTTCTTGGGGAAGGGAGCTCCTGTGCTTGTGTCCTGTTGCAGGCTTTGCAGAGAAATCCGGTTCACCCCTGTGGGGGAAGTCAAGGAACCAAATGAAAATTCCAGTGCTGAACAAAAAGACTTGGATATGTGTTTGTGAATGGATGGCACATTTCAAAATAGGCCGCTTCTTCTTTGTTCCTTGAAATTTTTAAAGCAAAAACACCAGATATGCACAATCTTTTTGGTATCCTGTAATAAAGCAACCTTGTCAAACAAGAGGCTCAAACGTTTCACAATACTAGATCTTGGAAAGGGTACTCTTTGGGGCTACAACTCCCAAAATCCCTGCCACCACCACCATCAGCATCATCAATGTAATTCCAAAAAAGTTAACTGGTCCAGGCTCTGATTTGATTCAATGAAGCTTTCTTGTGTTCTACATAGGGTTTAATTTTTCCATGCAGAGTAGCACCATCCGGGCAGGACTCGGGGGGCAGAGGTCCAGGGGAAACTATGGGTGGCAGACTTTTCAGTAGTTATGAGACCATAACATGGCCTTACGATCTAAAAACTGTTGGGAATTCATACTTCCAGTAATTAATAACCAAATGTGACTCTAAACTCCTACCTTTTCAGCTTGGTGGTGCCCAACCCAAAGAACTTCTAATGCATGGCAGATTGGGGCTTTGGGAACTAATGACTGCAGTACTCTCCCAGTCATGCGGCACACCGAGATAAGCTGTGGTGTCAGGGCCCTGAGGGGTCTCTCTAGCTGCCTGTTCTTGATATGTTCCATGGTCCTGATAGTGCTTCAAATACCACTTCCCCAACACTCCCATCTTCCTTGCCTTGGTATCCCTTTGGATGGGATGCTGGCAGGCTGGAAATGATGGGTTTTGGAGGGTGGAATCATCAGACATAAATACGACAACAGAGCTCCAACCTTGACATTGCAGGATCTTGGTCCATGTTTATTTTGTGTAGAATAATTCCCCCATCTTTGCCACAGCTCTGGTTTTTTCTCTCACTGGAGTTCCCCAAGAATCCAGAACTCCATTACAGTGTTAGAGAAACGCACAAGAATGACTACACTTTCCATCCTTGTTACAGGCTAGGATAATTCATAAAATCAAGTGACTCAGTATTTGCTGTTTGTTGGCTTTGCAGCAGGAACTTCCCCCACCTGGTAGATTTTCGCTATCTCGTCCTCACGTTTTTGACCTGACAGGTTAATGTGAAAGCAACTAACCTGGATTTCTGACAGCTAATCGTCTTGTGGTCCCCCTGTCTGGCTTCTCCTCCCATGAAACCCGAGCCCTTTAGGGAACAGAAAAGCAACTGTTCCAAATGGCCGAAACGTTGACTCAAGGGCGACAGCCAGTTCCTCGTCTCAAGTTCATTTTGGCGGTAGCATTGGAGGGTTTGGAAAAGCGGCCACAGAGATCAAAATATATTGGAGCTTTTTGCAAAGCATGAATATACCTTTTTTCAAAAAATGTATAGCACCCGCAATCCAAGGTGTGTCACTCCACACCCAACAAACTATCATGATTTTGAATCAAAACAACACAATATGCTGTGGCAAGAAAAAAATAGTGTTGTGCAACTTGTATCCAGAGAGCAAATTAAGCCCATGTTTGCATAGTTTCTCTTGGGTTCTTTTTTCAAATTTGTCACAGTTTTCCTCATTTCTGCCTATTTTTGGCTCTTCTTGAAGAGATGCTATAGCAGATATTTATGCCTCCCCCTGAATTATTCAAACATGGAATTTGTATGATATCTTCTTCTGTCGCAAATTTTCATCCCCATATTTGCTTTTTCATTCTTTCTTCCTTTCCTGCTTCCATTCTTCTTCAGCCTTTCCTCATATGTTTTGTGCTCCATCTCTCTTACTACCCATGTTGTTCTCCTTTTTATACAAGACAGGCAGAACATATCTGCTGCATGCAGAGGTTGCCGGGTTCCACCTCTTGCATCTATAGCTCAGCTTTTCAAAGTTACTTTTGAAAAACCACAACACCTAGAATCCCCAAGCCAACATGGGGATCAGCAACAGTAGCCGACAGCTTCCATGTCAGTGGGTGATGAATCCACCCCAGGAGTGAGAAGAATCTTTAAAGTTGCTCTCCAGGGTCCTGAACGATTTGGGGAGTAGCGTTCAGCACTAGCTCCTTCAACATCTGGACTGAAACTTGACATGGATTCACTGTCTTACTGATCCAGAAGCCACTATCTACCACTACCACTGGCTATCAGCCATGCTAATTAGAGTATTCTGAAATCTGCAATAATATTTTTTTAAAAAAAAAAAAATCCAAGCTGTAATCTTTTTCTGGTGCAGGAAAAAAAAATTGCCTAAAACCGTAAAGAATTACTGCCAGTTTAAGGCTATTTCTGGATATGTCTGTTGCTTAGAATGTTTTTTGATGGTTACTTCTATTTTTGGGGAAAAAAAATATGGATCAACAGCAGTCATCCAGGGGGCTGGAAAAATGGCCCAGAAAGAAACTCCAAAGATTGTCTGTGGCTGCCCAGCCTTGTGTTAAAGTCCACCACAATTTGATGTAGACAGATCCTTTCGCTGGTAAGGCATAAATTCAGTTAAAACATGATTAAGATTTTTTAAAAAATTACCCCAAGCAGAAAGTAATTGTGGAAGCTGGGACCATTGGAATTACAGAATCTTTCCTGATTTCAGCTGTTGTTGAATCAACCATGTGATCTTGTCAACTATCCCTATGTATTTTGCTATTAGGACGCAGTCTTAGTTTAGTTCAATCTAACATAATTCAGTTTCAGCCTTAGCTATATATATACATTGTTCATATATAGTTTGTTCCTTTTCCTTCATTCCTTTTTTTCTGCTTTGAATTAGTTTATTTGTCTGTTTGCATTAAAATTCATAAATGTGAAAACCTCCAGGAAAAAATAATTCTTTTTCCCATAGGCTATCTTACCTATTTATTTATTTATTTTACTTATTTATTAATTATCTTGCCTCTCTCCCAGTATGGGGCCATTCTATTTCAATGATTATTTCCATACATTCCACGTTAACAGTCCCAGCGTTCTTTCCGATCCTTCAATTCCAAAGAGGAATTAAGAAGATAGACCCTGTGACCGCCAGCTGAATTTGTTCTCTGCGTTTTCCTGGAGAATTTGTTTACCCACAGAAAGAGAAAAAAGAAAAAAAAAGAAGGAAAGAAAGCAGGGTTAATTTTAGCTTGCAAAAATGGATACTTGCCGGCATCCTATAAAGTCTGAGAAAGATAACCGGGACAAAAATTATGTCATCTAAATATGGCATCCTATGAGATCAAAGAGAGGACTGTATACATCTGCCATGACTGATTGAGGCGTTATTGGCGCTCGTTTCCGCTCCGCTGAGTATGTGTTCCATTGATATGAGCAAGTTGCTAGCGTTGTGGAAGTCAAGTCAACGTTGTGTCTGTTTTGTGACAGTGGATTTCTATGGTAGCCGAAGTCCTTTCAAAAGGAGGCTCCAAAATAGATGTGCCCTTGCTTTCCCTCGCATTTAAGCTTTGCCAGCAGAAAATGGCAGGGATTCAAAAAAACAGTTTTTTTTAAAAAAAAAATGTACCCTGGAAATTACATGGGGCTCGATAACCATCTTGCCTTCCCATGACTAAGCGTTGATGTTTAAATGTTTAAATGAAAGTCAAAAATGATGCATTGCAACCCCACCTGAAATGGCTTTTCATTGTCTTTACTTCCACTTTTTGCTCCTCTGAAAGGACACACAAACAGCTCGCAGGTTATGACGCAGTTGTCCTCCCATTGTGTTGCATCTGAAGGATCTTTGGCAAAAGAGGGGTGCTGGTGGACCAGCCCTTTGTACCCCTCTGATGGAGGGAGGCCTCCATGCTGGCATATTACTAGCTGAAGAGTTCTGGAATTCATCAAAGGTTCTGAAGCATTATACGGAATGGGTAAAGAAGCTGAGAAAAACAAAATCTGTCCCACCACCCTCACAGGTACCTCTGGTTGGAACCCAGGAGAGGATCTTCTCAGTGGTTCCCCGGGCTCTGAAACTCTCTTCTTCTCACATTCACCCTAGCTAAACATTTCACTGTTCCAATGGTTGATAGAGCTGCTACACTCTTTTATGCACCCACATCAGAGAGTCTTTGGCCACACTGTTGTCACGCTACAAACTGCAAACCCCAGGATTCCATAGGATGTTGAAGGTGGAATCATCGTGCTACAACAGTCTAGTGAGGAAATGGTCTTTGTTTAAAGATCTTTTTAACGTCAGACAACCTTAGATTCAATGACTGGGCTAGGTCGGGGTTTTTTTATCCTAGAAATTAGAGAGACAGACAAACAAGGGAGAAAGAACAACCAGAGAGGAGGTTTTAAACCTCTGAACTTTGCAGTGTGAGGAAAGGTGGGTGTCACATTCAAAGGAAACTTGAGTGAGGAAAGAAATTGGAATCAACGGAAAAGTCAAGGAAAAGATGCAGCGGTTCCTTTGCGTCTAGGCTGAAAACTAATTTTATCAAGAGGGGAAGAAAGTAAAAAGCAATTCACTCTGTGTGTGTGTGTGTGTGTAAAGTGAAGTACTTGGAAGGAACTAACCATGAAACTGTGCCTCTTTCTGCAACACTTGTAAGGTTAAAAGGATGAAGATCCATCAATTTGTACTGCCTGACCTTGTCATCCTGGTTTTCATCTGAATTCAGATGTTCAGGATTAACCCAGAGACGCTTGCCTGACACTGATTTAAAAGCTGTTTGGGGGGCACCTCCCAGAAAATGGCATTCACTGGGATCTTTAATCTGGGAGCGAGAAAGGAGGGGAAAGTCCCTTATCGGATGTGTAGCCTATGGTAAACAGATGTCTCATAATACAGATACATAGGAAAGCATCACGCATTGTGTGAGCACTGCAGAGCCCGCATTTTATTAAGCTGGCGAGAGCAAAGAGATTTAGACCTGTGCAAGCACATCTTGCAGAACTCTGCTGACAACAATCTGGAAAGATGTCGCGTTCAAGCCAACTAAGGCAAGTGACTTCCTAACAGAGCTGCGCAAAGTTACTGGTTTGGACTGCAGCTCTCAGAATCCCCCTAGCCGGCATGGTCCTTGGGAATTATAATCCAAAAAAGTAACCTTTCTGAACTCTGCTCATGACTGCTCAAATAAACCAGAAGGGAATGAAGTATTAAAAGATGATGAGATTACAGAATGCCATAGGATGGCTTTCAAATACCACTTCAGTTCTGGATCTCTATCGCATTGTAAACTTAATAGCGCATTGATGCTATTTTAATTGCCAGATCCTTGAATTTTGTAGGATGGAGCCATGGCAGTGAAAATGGTACCAGGGAGCTGTAATTGTGTAGTGTGAAACAGGTCCTGTACTACATAATGATGGAAAATCCTCTATCTTCTCATGAAGTCTGAAGTAATGGAAATTCTTCCACTATCAAAAGCCCCATCACAACATTCTTCTCAGTGTTTAGCAGAACTTTTCCCCCCTTGCAATTGTAATATGGTGAATAAAAATACTCATTTCATTCAGAGAGAACTGTTTCCAATGCAAGCATACACAGGACTTTAGATTCTGGTTATTTCTACATTTTGGTTTCATGTCCTGGCCTCCATCTGGAGCCAGTTCTGAGCTCCAGTTTTTCTCAGAAGCCTCCCAAGAGACGCGTAGATTAAAACATTTCCCTCTTTCTCGAGGGCATGCTAAAATAGACCGATATCTCCAAGATGAAAGGGAGTCAGACATAAGAATGAAGAGAATGATGGGATGAGGAATGGAGAAGGGAGAACTTGCCAGCGAGTCAACCCAAAGACCATTTTTCAGTGGAAACCAGCAAAAGAAATCTCTTGACCTCTATTTGCACTTAGGCATGGGGAGTCACCAGTACTAAGAGACCAAGCTACTCACCCAAATCTCTCCTTTTTTTAACACCTATTAATCCAAATGAAGCAAACAATGGCTTCAGGAATCCTCAGACTTGACTCACCAGTCTAGTTTTTGGACGTCTTTAATGGTACAGAGGGCCAGTATAGTGTAATGATCTGAGTGCTGGACCAGAACTATGGGAGGCTGGGGTTCAAAGCCCTGCTCAGACTTGGGGTGAGTCACACTCTCTCAGCCTCAGAGGAAATGCATGGCAAACCTTCTCCAAAGACCTCTTAAGAACTAGTGTGTTGTCATAGTTTGAATTCTGGAGGAGGACTGCAAGAGCCCAGGGTTCAAATCTTCCCTGCTCAGTCATGTAGAGATACATGACGATACCTGGGGTGACCTCAAGAACCTCACTATTAGCCTCAGAATGGAGAAGTTTCTCCAAATAAAATGAGCCAAGAAAACCCAGGATGGGACTGCTGTAAGTTGGAGTCAGCTTGAAAACACATGACCACAGCACAGCAACCTGTATAGTTAAACATCTGTGGATGTCACCAAAAAATTACACAACCAATCACTGCCATGCATATTAACCCAAGGAACAGTCACCAAGAATAAAACAGCTCAGCATCATTACAAAGGAACAGTTTGCCCTGTAAAAGCACATTTCCTAGCCAACAGGAGACACTTTACAGATTTTCTCTCGAATCTAAATAGAATCCAGACAATATTTATTTGAATTTTCAAAGGAGAACTGTGTTACTCCATTCTAGTAGAACAATAAAGTGCCACCTTTAGGTTAATTTTACCAAGCATTTTCCAGTGCTTTTATTTTACCAAGCACTTTACATTTTCTCCTGCATGTGAAGAGACGGGTTATAATCCATGAAACTTTGTGCTAAAACAAATTTGCCAGTCTTAACAGTGCCATAAGATTCCTCGCTGTGATTTGTAATATGACAACAGTGCCTGTCCTCCTTTTGTTTTGATCTCCTGGATAAATGCAGATGCACAAGTAGTCATGAGTAAAACTACTCTTACATACCTTACCAACGAGAGTAAGTTTGATTTCTTTCTCTGCTAGCTTTTTTTTGGGGGGGGGGCGGAGAAATGAGATGAGAGGCTGGTTACTGCCTCAACTTTTACCCAGAATATTCTGCTAGGGAAACCCACCAAATCTCTCACATTTCCCAACAAACTTTAGATTGTAGGTGGAAGCTCAAATAAGCAATCCTAATTTTTTTAGAAAAAAAAGTCCCTTCGACACTCAGAAAACTTGATGACAAATGATTTCCAGCTGAGCTTTCTATGTGAAGGGAATATTGTTTATTTTGATGTTGCTGGCAGTGATGAGGACGGCAACATGGGTGCATTCAGTTATATGAAGCCCCATTTGGATCTAAATCCAATTACTGCTCCCTATAGAATAGACCCACCTGATCAATTGCTTAGTGGAAAGTCATCACCTATGTCCTGGGCAGATCTAGCATTTTTGTTGTACCGTTCTTCTTTTAGATTCTATTAATGAGATTATTACTCTTAAAGAGGAAAAAAATTCTATCCTGGTGTCTTCTGCCAGGAGCCAGCCTGTTAAACCTTCTTGATAATATTACACCATCCACACTAGCTGGAAGTGGGGTCTGGAAGCTGATGTCCAAAACCTGAACCATTCCAAGCTGCACCTCAGGATGAAAATGGTGTTGTTGTTGTTACTACAGCTGGGACACATGACCAACCAACCAACCTTCACTCCCAAACCCCACCATTGGTGGAATCATTTCTGAGATCCCAACATTGTTCCATCCTCACTCTTTTGATGTGTCCTTGTGCGTTTGAGTTCAAATCTGCTTTCCATTACAACAGCAAAAATGTTATTTTAGGAACCCATATTTGGAGCTACTCTTTTTTCCTCAGGAGATTCTTGGTAGGAAGAAAAAGCGGGTGGGTGGAAGGGATCAGGGGAGATGAAGACTATTTTTGGAAGCCCCCTAAGCAAGGCTTTTGGAAGCAACTGTTCTTCCCACAAACACCATCCGGCGAGCAAGCCCATTTAGATTAGATAAGGAAGGAGAAGCCAAACCATTTTCACTTTTCTTTGCTTGACACACCTCATAGATTTCTTCAAGACAAGAACAAAACATATGTGGAAAGAAGCCTTTTACAGCTGGATGTGAAGTTTGGAACACCTATCGATCTGGAAATCACATCCTGTTCTTCACATTTCTTGTTGGGTGCCTTCAATTTATGGCGATCCTAAGTTGAAACTATCATGGTGTTTCCTGGGGCTGAAAGTTTGTGACGTGCCCAGTGGGTTTCCATTGCTGAACAGGGAATTGAACTCTGATCCCCAGGGTTGTAACCCAGTGCTCAAAACACTACACTGCACTGGTTGATATCTCTTCCAACATTTCACAGATGAAAAACGGGACATTTGTGGCCAAGCAACATCAGAGTGTGGTCAAGATGGCAAAACTGATTAATGGGGAAGGATGTGCAAGCTAAGGCCCTTTTTACACGGCATTTTCCTTGTGAAAGAGGGCCTGGAGCATCACACAATTGTGAGGAGCAATCTACATGATGCACTCACAATCGCGCGACGCTCCAGGGGCTGGCAGGCGCCAGCTATGCACCTTTTCATTTTCGGCTAGAAGCTGAAAATGGTGTGTGCATTGCTCCTGGGTCCCACGTGCACTTACCTGGTGTGCGGAGCCTCCGGAGCCACGCCAGTTGCGCTTCCTGCCCCAGTGTAGCCTGGGAAAGTCCCAGGCTGTGCTGCGGAAAGAAGAGACAGGGCTCTTGCTCAAGTAGGCAGCTCACGTGGAGCCCAAGGACCCCAGACATAAGAGCCTATTGCCGGAGGCCGCTCGCACGATCCCTGCACCCCAGCGCCGGAAGCCGGTAAGGTGCAGAAAGGGCCTAAGAGAGGCTGTGGGAGTTTACTTTTGCCTGAATATGCTGGAAAGGATGAGATTCTGCACTCTCTTCTCCTCTCCTCCCTGCAGAGTTGTGTGCAAATGGCTTTAGCACTTTGAATTCAGCTTGCAGCAACTGTAGAATGCTGAGCAGGAAGGGGAAAAGTGGGAGGAGAAAAGAGAAACTGGAACATTTTAAAAACTATTGAAAAAATGGGAAGACAGACAATTAATCAGGACTCTCCCTGACAAACCAGGAGGGTTGAAAGGGATGTTTTCGTCAAAGCATGGCGAAGATTTGAATCCTTCTGGATTCCTGGAGAGCTTCATTCTGGGGTATTTTTCATCTTCTTCGCAATTCGCAACTCTTCTCTTCCCACCTCCCAGCCCACAACACAACACAACCCCAAATACCAAAAAGGTCACTTGTTTCCTAACGGATAGATCCCCTATGATCCCAAGCTTAGGAGAGCCCAAACAACCATTTATTAACTCTTAAGCTCCATTGCATCTACAAGACGAAGGACTTTAGCGTGGAAAACCCAGCTAAATCTTTAAATGGTAGAAGACGCATTTGGTACAGGCCTTCCCGCCCCCCCACCCCACCCCACAACCAATTTCTTCTTCTGCTTCTTCTGCTTCTTCCCCCTTGCCCAGCTGACAGTAGGTTTACAGTTTATAATCTGGCCTTTGTAAAAGCATTTGTCAGCCTGTATATTTCATTTTAAACCTCGACCACCCATGAACACCAATGGGCAGGAAGTGTCTTTTTCCCTCACACCAACAGTCCATTTGCTGGCTGGCTGCAAAAGATCAGAATTTAGTCACCATGGAAACATTTCTTGGCCCTACCTCCCTAACATCTCTGGAAGAGGAGAGAGTACGGGAGGGGGCTGCCTTTTGTTTACTCCAAACCAGGCCTCCTGGGCTCTAAATTTGGAAGTCCCAGGTATTCTCCTAAGTCTTGACTCCTAACAGGGACATTGTGGGCCAAGCATCTTCTACACACACATGCCTTGTATGCACACTTGAAGACACACACACACATTTATCTATCATTTTATCTTCCCTTTCCCTACAAGGGAAAACATAAATGAAATAGCACTTCAAGAGTTCTTCTTCATGAATGGAAATCATAAGGCTAAGTCTGGGTTGTCATTAGCAAATGTTTTTGATGGTTTGGGTCTCCACTTCACCCAAAGTCCATAACTTCTTCTCATTACCTGGATTTTGGTTTTTTTGGAGTGTCATCCCAGCATGATGTAGTGGTTTGAGCACTGGGTTATGACCCTGGATTTCCCACTCAGCCATAGAAACCCACTGGGTGCATCACACACCCTCAGCCCCAGTAGATCCTGCAATAGGTTCCCCTTAAGGTTGCTGTAAGTCAGAAATGAGGGCATGCAATAAAAATTGTCATCCCAATGTCTCTCTTCAAAGAGGTTTTCTGGTTTCACAGTGCCCCACCTTTCTTATACAGTACTTAAGGTGGCAGATCTTGGAAAATTTGCTTGTTTGGACTACACCTTCCAAAATCTCCAAACTGAAGGATCTCCATACAGCCCAACTGTGCCAGTTTTGCAGGGCCAGTCCTAATTAATTTTCTGTCATTCCCCCCCACACACACTTTTTCTTAACCACTTTTAAAATGTCACAGTTTCTCTCTCCTCCTCCTGCTTTTTCTTTTTGTCTTCAGCTTACTTTAATTCTTGTAAATTATCCAAAAGTGCGAAAGTAACCTATATTCAATTTATTTAGCAGCAGGCCCTGGCAAAAGCAAACTGCTGCAGGCTCTCTTAGCCTGTGTGTTCCTTCTCTTTAATCATGTGTGCCATCTTGAACATGCTGTGATGTTGCTTGGCCACATAAGTCCCAGTTTTCATCTGTGAAATTTTGGAGGGCATGGATCTCAAATTTTGGCTTTGAAATAACTGGATCCAGGATACTCTTGGCTTGGTAACCACCCAGTGGCTATTCTGGCTGAGGAATTCAGGGAGATATGGTACCCTAAACTAACTTTTCCAAGCTGTGATCCTAGCCCACAACAGCCAAGCTTTGCCACTATCATGGTAGGAATGGGTGAGAAATATATTGATTAACATCTTGTCTGAATCCAGTTTCCATGTCTACTGTAATTGAGACTAACAATTACAATTCTGGTCTATATTTTCTCCTAATTTTCTCCTAATTTGCAAGTTCTTTTTCTTTTCTTTTCTTAAGACAGATAAAAGATACAATTCCCTCCTCGCCATGGCCTCAAATACCTAGAAACTTTGCATGTCTTTTCAAGAGGCTCTACATCACTGAAAGCATGTGGGAAATAGAAGGAAAATTATGAGTCAAAATGAGAAAGAGTCTTAGGAATGGCAACAGATACCATTTTTGCAAATGCATTTTTTTCCTTCCAGTATTGTAAGTTAACACTCAAGCGTTATCTCCATTGCTCAAAGGTTTAAAAGGGAGGAATTAGCATAGTTTCAGCTTTTAAAGCTAGCAATAAACTCATGGGGTCTCTCTCCAGCTTTTTTGCTTAGTTGCAAACCATGCTAGGAAATTTATGGACTGGGAAGTCCAGCTTTGAGATAAAGAATATATCGTTGTGCCTTTTTTTACATCTAAGATAAATCATCCAGAAAATTGTATCTGAATGCAGAGCTTAGGCAGCGTAGCAGCTACGTGTCTAAAATAGGATGCAAAATTTGCCTCTCAATAGTATGGCACCCAAATTATCTCCAAAGCTCTGAGATATTAGCATGGCTTGCTAAGAAGACTGCCATGTTTAAGCCTCATTTAAATCCATCAGATAAATCATTTTTTTTTCAGTTTATCAGTGAAGTGATTCAATAAATATCTTGCAAAACCCCATCATTTTCAAAGGCATCTTATGAGATAACACCCAGAATTCTGTTGGTATCTTACTTATGGTTAAATTCCCTACAGCTACATTCAGCACAAGGGTTGCAGAATTAAAGTTCTGTGGTACACTTTGGACATAGACTTGCATCGCACATGGATGCACATATGCCTTTGGTTGTGCTTTCAGTCACACATGTGGCATCTTAGTTCAGTGGTCTAATGTTACCATGCCATACAAGGGTTGCATAGCCAAATTAACACATGAAGTGTCATCGAGAGATCTGTGGTGTGCCTAAATCTGCAATTGTGTGTTTCATCGGGCTTTGTGATCATTCTTCTTTTTTCCCCTCTTTTGATGGCTGGACTGTTGTACTTTGGACACATTATGAGAAGACATTATGAAAGATGATAATGTACGGTAAGGTGAAAGACAGTAGGAAAAGATGAAGACTACCTAACAGGTGGACAGAGTCCCTCAAGGAAGCCAAGGGTATCCTGAATTTGGATGACTTCAGCAGGACTGTTGACGACAGAGCAACTCGGATACCTCTCGTTCATAAGGTTGCCATAAGTCAATGTTGACCTGACAGCAATTAACAACAACAAACAGCTCAGAAGAGTTGGAAGCAAAGATGTGTTAAAGCCTATGATTAGTAAGACGGAATTCTAGAGAGTATGCCTGCCCTGTTTCTTTCTTTGATCTACGTACTCAAGACTGTTTGCTTCATTCCTGCTTGCAGAGGTCACTTCTTTCTTCTTCCAAAAGGTACTTAGTCCTTTGTCCCCCTTTGTCAGTGGAAGGGAGCTTCCATGGGACTCTGGCCTGAGGATGGCTTAGATGTACACATGAGAGCCAGCCTTTAGGGGCTCTTCTAATGAAATTTAGATAATCTTTTTTTGTCTATCTCCTTTCCTATCCCAAGGTGGATTTCATGAAACAATGTGCAAGTTTTCCTTTTTTTTACCTTACAAGAGCATCCTGAGTATTTTCTCCTACCACCAGCTCACATTGCACTGGCTACACTGCACTCTGCTTGATATAGATACCAAATATTCTGACAAAAAGCAGGGAAACAGCTTGGGTATAGGTAAGTGGTTCTGCCAGGGCTGCAGGCCAATGGGGTGCCCTGGCATCTCCTCTTTGCCAGTCTCTGTCCAGTCCCACTTCCACCACTGCTATCTGTCTAGTGCATTTCTGGCACTTAGGCCATGGATACAAACATGACTCCCACAACCTTCTCCCCTTAGCCCCTGTTCATGGAGCAGCAGGGATGTTTCGACGGCAGTTTCTGGAAGTCTGTCTGCCTCCCCACTTTTACTCCAGGGGATCCTTTCCCTTAAGCCTCTGAATACTAAGCAATGCTCCTGCTTGGAAGTATGATCCTGAGGCAGTCTATGCCATCTTGGAATCCTCTCAAATGTGCTGTACTCAGAGCCCAGAAATGTTCCCTTTTTTAGACTACAGCTCCCAGAATCCCCCAGACAGCATAGACCAGCTAGGGCATTCTGAGAGCTGTCATCCAAAAAAGTGAAACATTTCCAAGCTCTGGCTGGATGACAGTTCCCAGCATCTACAGCCAACATGGCCAATAACCTTCATCTGAAACTTGAGAAGCTTGAAAAAGAATTGAAAATTGACTTTTTTGATTAATCAACAAATGTCATAATCTCAGACAAAGAGTTTTTCCCTGCAGATTCTACAATGGGGGACTGCCAACAATGTTCTCTGTTTCCAATTCAGTCTTTGCTTTACCCAAAATCTGGCAACTGGCTCTGCTTTTGGCTTACTCCTTCATCACTTTTGTTGACTAACAGCTGTTTGGGAAAGCGTGGAATTTCAGAAAGGATGAGTCTGCCCTGAAGGCTTCCATCGGCTGTAGCTGATTTTTACCTCTTCAGCTCCAACACCAGGCCACTTTGCCATTTTGTGCTGCAGCGAGCATTTTGATTGCCTCAGCTCGACGTAACTTGTTCCAGGCTTTCAAAGAGAGAAAATGCACTTTCCAAAACAAAGATTAGGTTTCGGTTCATCATGTGAAAGAGCTGAAAGGATGCTTTTAACAGTGGTGCTGTGTAATGTAACTCAAGGCAGTTGAAGGGTGCCATGTTCTTTGCTAATTTGTACATGTTGTGCATGGTTTGGAACAGCTCGAAAGCTGGGCAGGGTGATATTTACTCTGGAGAAGTGGAAAACTCCAGCGCAGCTCCAGTTTTAGCCCAAGTGACTCTGTACCAATGTAAGAAAACCAAAGAATGAGATATTTGGCTTGGGGATCTCCTTTCCAAGTGCTATCCAGACCTGTAAGGACTAAATCCTGTTGTTTATCCCAACTAAAGTAAACCCATGATTCAAAGGGATTTACTGATGTGTTGACTTACCATTTGACAACTGGATTCTGAAGATCCCTAAGTGGAACCCTGGAGAGTTGTCAGTGTAGATAGTCCTGATTTGGATGGACTACAAGTAATGACTTGGCATTCAGCAGCTTTGTCAATTCTCACATTAACAGCCAGGCTAGAAATATTTCTATTTGTATGCATGGTTCAAAAATAATTTTGCAGACCGCTGTGCTGAAAAGACAACCAAAGGAAACTTTATGCTATGTTCCTGTAATGAATGATGGCCATGTTATGTGTATATACTTTGAGGTTAGAGGAGTGTCCACATGGACAGATTAACCCTGCAGTGTGGGATGCCGCAAAGTCTTTTCTACCTCCATAATCAATGTCCGACTGGCTGGGGCAACCACAGTAATAGCTCTCATGATAATTCAGCATCTTGGGAAAAAGAACGAAAAGAAGATGGAACAATTTCCAGGAATGTGGGAGCGAAAATGTTTGCATCCAAACAAGATCAGGGGAGAATGAAAGTGACTCATGACTAGCTGATTTCAGCAGAGTGTGAGAGTTATGGATGTGAGATCTATGAAGCTGAGTATAGATATAGCCCAGTTAATAAAGCCTGTGTGTTCTTAGCTATTACTTCTTTAACAGAAAATTAGGTAGCAGGAACAGAAATAACATAGAAAGACTAGGGATAAGCTCCTGCACCACAAGAAGAAGAAGGAGAAGGAGAAGAGGAAGGAGGAGGAGGTGGAGGAGGAGGAGGAGGAGGAGGAGGGGGAAAACCGCATCTTGGCATGCTTCAGCAAACCTATCCAAAACTAACAATTGCACATGTGAAATTGCACAACCATCTCAGATAATCCTTGCATAACTAAACAAAAACATTTTGAACCTTCCAGAGACCACTTAGAAGCTTCTTCCAAAATGCATCCAGGTAATTTTTTCCTTCTTTCACCAGCCTCTACTTTTCCTATGATTTCCATTTTCGTGGCCTAACTTGAAGATCTGCATTCTTTTTTACCATGCTGGAGGTAGCTGAGGAGACAAGCTTATCTGCTCTCCCTTTTCTGACTGTTTAGCTGTTCACTGTTGGAAAAATCTCAGCATTCTCTCTCTCCCTTCCCTTCTTGTTTTAGGGCAAGTGGGACTTAGGTAGCATAGGATTTTGCTTCCTTTGCATGCCAAAGCCTTCTCTCTTCTCACCTAAAGCCTGACCATTTGCCCTTCTGTCACTTAAATGCACAGTTATAAATGCCTTTGTTGTTCAGATGACCAGATCACGTGACCCAGCACAGTTCCTAGGGTCATCCATCTTATCAAAGACTCCTCTTCTCACACCTCTCTTTCTTCTCCATTTTTGGTTCTTCTTCCTTCTCTATGACCATGCTTTGCATATCCATCAAGAAGACGGTGAGTTAAGAAAGAAGATACCTGATCTTACCTGATCTATTCATTAGGATGTAGTTTCTCAATGCATATGTAAATATGAAAGACACCAGTAAACTTTTCTGAGTTTGTAACCTGAAACTGCCTGCCTTGTTTTGTTTTCTTAGTCAGTTTCATTTCTAGTAAGCCACATAGAAATTTGGGCATGCTTTTTCTGCTACTTTCCTAACAGCTTTAACTTTCATAGTTTCCCCGAAAGGGCTATTTCCCTGGGGAACTCTAACTCCCACTGAGAAGGGTCTCTCCAGTGTTGTCACCAAATGTGTCTGTGATAGCGATGGGACCAAGGGAAAGCCCTCTCCCTGCAAAGAGCTTAAAACTTAGACCAGCTTATATAGGGAGATATGATCTTTAGATAGTTTGCACTCAAACTATGTGGAAGTTGAAAGGTCAGAACCAGAAACAGTCCATCTTTTGCTGTTATTACATTCCAGTTTGAGAGAAACTGGACACAATTGGCCTTAAAGGCATCTTATGAAATGTCATTGATCTGATTAACCAACTGAAAGCATTTCAATAGAAATTCTATCATTTCATGGCACTATAGATAAAAGAAAATGTTTGCCACAACAACCACAAAATGGCAGTTCTCCTTTATGCTTTTGTGGCATCTGCCATGTTTCTGTCTGCAATACCACAAAACATTAGACTATTCAGAGCAAACCTGGCAGAGTTACCTTCTGGACAACAGCTTCCAAAGTCCCCTAGCTACTGGCAAAGTTGACTAGGAGTTCTAGTCCAAAAAGTAAAATTTCCAAGCTCTGATCCTGAGTGTTGCATTTTTTAAGAACTAAGATGGTGGCCACAACCATGACCACTAGGTGTCTGGAACAGAAGCTCTGGCAGATGTCTCCTTTGGCAGCAGATCCTGGTAGCTGCCCATGGATGCTGGATGTTGGAGCAGATTTCAAGGTTTAAGCCCAAGGGAAAGAAGTCATAAGATTTGGGGAGGATAAGAGAAGTAATAGGATAGATCCTATAAAAGGGGAATTGGGCAGCATATCAGGAAAAATT
Organism: Ctenosaura bakeri; assembly: GCA_948474755.1. NCBI lineage: Eukaryota > Metazoa > Chordata > Lepidosauria > Squamata > Iguanidae > Ctenosaura > Ctenosaura bakeri. Next base: position 102,970 of record CAOLHI010000405.1, on the reverse strand, counting down.
GCTTTCCCAGTGGCAAAGAATGATCAAGCTCTTGGATGATTTCCTAAGGGAAGGATAATCAAGGAACGGAGTCCACTGCAAATTACAGGATCAACCGAGAATGATTTCAGGAGCAGCCTTGCATGGAAAGATGCAGATGAGCTCATGAGTAATTTTCATCTCTCCTTTCTATGATTATGGGAGGTATGGGTAGCATATTACATGTGCAAGCATGACACCATATCGAGAAAGGGGATTCATTCCAGCTCCCCCCGCTGCCACCACCCACCATCACCACCAACAATTTAGACTCACAGTCCTTGCAGTGTTTTGTGGTCCTTTTCATGCCAACATCCAAACAGACTAGAAGTCAAAGGAGTCACTTATTGCTTTGTGGCCTGCCCATGCTGCCCACTGCTCGACCTCTCATCACTCAGTGACTCACACAGCTGACTCTGGGAATTGCCTCTGTAGACCTAAGATATCATTTGGTTTCAGGTTGGGTAACAGGGAACAAGACCACGTGACCATCAGAAGAGCCTTGAAGCTGAATGCAATCAACAGCTTGTCTATTCCAGCACTTTGTTCCCATAGTAGCCAACCCATGGCAAACCAACCAGCAGAACATGGGCACAACAGTGCTCTCCTGAGATTGCTTCCTATAAATTGCTATGGGGAACCCACTGGTACTGGAAGCATTATCTGCCATAACTCGAAATCGTGGATAACTTCATTTCCAGGGCTTGGGAAAGCTACATTTTGGACTTGCATACTGGGAGTTATGGTCCAAAACAGTGACTTTTTCAAGTTCTGCCTTTCTCCTGATCCCCTTTTAAAGCCATCTAAACTGCTGGCCTTCACGACATCTTGTGGAGTGATTCCACTATCTAGCTATGCACTGTGTAAAGAAGAAGGACTTCCTCTCATCTGTCCTGAATCTCCTAACATTCAGCTTCAGTGGATGATCCTGGATTCTAGCACTATGACAGTGGAGGCGTTTTTCTGCTTTCTCCATACCATGCACAATTTTATGTCCCTTTATCATGCATTCCTTGCCTTTACAAACCCTTTGAAATTCATGGGGTTGCCATAAGTTGATCGATGACTTGAAGGGATGTAGACACACACTCTCTAGACCTCAGAGGAAAACAATGGCTAACCTCCTGTGAACATATCTTGCCAAGAAAATCCCTTGATAGGCTCACCTTAGGGTCACCATAAGTTGGAAATGATTTGACAACAATACAACAATAACAGTAAGAATCATGTCCTCTATTTATTCATCCAAAAAAAGAAGAAGAAGAAATTGTTCCCTGTGTCATTTCATCTTATTATCCTGTTCACACATGATAAAGGCTATGGTCTTACATGAACTCCTTCATAGTCACCCAGTCACCTGGGGCGTTGAAATGCATTTTACCTATTCAGTCATACCGCTGTTTATTTCTTTAGATTTTTCTTTAAAAAACTGGATCACCATAAGTCCTAAACTACTTCAAGGCAAATAACAAGTACTGATCTTCCTGCAGTGTTGTTGTAACGACTGCAAGACCTTGCCGGAACTTTCAACACTCCACTTTGCTAAATAGCATAGTGGCCATTTATTTATTTATTTATTTTTAGGGATCAGTATCTATCCTTCTTTTCCAATTTGTTTTTGAACTCAATAGCTTTGGCTCTATTTGCATATGGAATGGAAAATCTGGTTTTGCTCTTCTCTATGACCAAAACTTCAACTTCAGCTTCAGTCAGGAGCCTATGCATCACGTTTTGGGCCAGTCTCGGGGGGGGGAGTGATTGTCTTTTTGGACTACAAATCCCAAAATCCCCAGCCAGGCCTACATACCCTAAAGGCACCAGATCCTGTGTGTGCTTGGAAGCTAAGCAGGATCAGCTCTGATTAATACCTGGATGGGACACCATCATGAATACCAAGTGTCACAGGCTATTTTGCAGAGGAAGGAAATGGCAAAACCACCTCTGAACCTTCCTTGCTTTAGAAAACCCTATGAAATTCACGGGGTCACCATGAGTCCACAGACGACTTGAAGGCACATACACAAATAATCTACAATAGAGCTTGGCTCTAGATTCTGGCAAGTTCTTTCCTCCTGTTTGAAGACCAGCCTTGAAAAGAATATTATTCCCTCATTTGGGAGTTGTTGGTTTTATGTAGTGGGGGAAAGAAATCAAATGAAACCTCTTGCTAGGCTGAAATGAGAGAGGGGGCTTTAATCAAACCCATATACCCATTCCTCCTCCAGGTTTGGGGGTGAAGCCACAGCTACAACTCTTACAAATCAGAGAGTGCCAGGAAACCCAAGGAGGACTGGAAGCGAAGCAGAAACCCCAACATTTGACCATGGGAAATCGAGACCCAGAGGGCCGCCAGATAATCCGACCCTGTTTAAAATAGAGCCTGTGTTAGCTTTTGCCCTCCTGAGGCTGGCCAACCTGGAGGGGTGCTCTTTTTTACACACCAGTGTTCCTCACTGGACCGTGAACCGTATTAGCTTTCCACCTAACAAGACCAGACAGAGGCGAGGCAAAAGCCTGTCTGTTCCTTGTCCCTGATGCAGGAAAGCTATATAATTCTGTTAATTCTCTCTCCCCAACACACACACACACACACTTTTTAATGGCATGCTCAAATGTTTACTCTATCAGGAGGCTAATATTACCCATCCCCAATGAATGCAGATTTTTGTAGAAGCAATTTATTGTGATTTTCACTCCCCCCCCAAAAAAAAGGAGGGCAAGGGAGAAGGCCAAATCCTCCTGGTGTGCAAAGAAGGTCTCCTTCCTTCCACATAACCCCCTCTTTTCTTCCCCACCCCCCAGCCTTCTTTTCGTCCATAATTTACATGTTGTCATTTCACTCAACCTTCCAGTTTGGTCTTCAACACTCCATTTAGGCCGCTCGCTTATTATAAACTCAACCGCGATGGTCTCCTCGAGTTGACCACCCACCAAACCAGGCTGTCTAAACAGCATCTGTCTAAGTCGGCGGCACATCCAGCAAGTTTAAAAATGGACTCTCTCCAGATTTTTTGCTTGAGAAGGGAGGCTTTTGAATAGGGGGCGGTTGGGTGGGGGAATGAAAGACAGATGCATACCCTCGACAAGAGGAGAGAATGAACTTCTCCAGGAGAAGAGGTGCATTGCAATCAAACTACATTTGTCAAGAGAATCTTGTCAGTAAAGGAGCCTCTTTGTCCTTTTCCTCTTTATATCCCCCCTCCCACGCCCACCTCTTGACATTCTCTTCTCGTTGACGTTCCCTTTTCAGGTTCATTTATTTTGCCAACCAACGAAAGACAAGCTGTCCCTCGTTGCTGCCCAGATTTCCCCCACAGAAAATCTTGGCATCAATTATGGGCTCCTCTCATGATTAAGCATTATTAGCAACTCACAGGCGATTTTAAGCCTAATCCCAAATGCATTACCCGGTGAGGTTTATTTTCCATGACTTCTCGGCTTAAAGTATCGGGAGGCTTATTACCGCCGATGCGCGAGTGTCATTCAGAAGAGCCTGCGTGATGGACAGGATTGTCTCCTGAAAGAGCACATTGATTGGGGGCTTACTGTTTCTGCACTCTTCTCCTCCACTTAGGTCATGGGGAGGCATTTTTGACAGATTAAGGAGGATTAACCATTGGAAGCATCCGGGTGTTTTCCCCAAGACAGCAGGCAGAAGCTTAACCATAACAGGGGGGAAGAAAAGGAAAAAAGAAAGAAATGTTTAACGTCCTCCGTTGGGCCAAAGGAAGAAAGGAAGTTGTTGGGATCCATCTGGAAACCAAGATCACCAGAACCAAGGATCTGAACATTTCATGATCTTAAGAGATGGCTAGATGGTACTGAGGAAGTCGCTCTGTTTGAACCTCACTTTTGTTTGACCTGAATACCTACATTCTATCACAGGAACAATTTGATTTCGATGGCTAGAATCCTGTATTACAATTACAAATGCATAACGCGGAGTTATACACTCATGACTGTTATGTATTCACAGTCCCTACATAGCCTCTAGTTCAGGAAAATGGACCCTCATTTATCACAACAGCCACTGCCCAATAAAGTGGGCATCGGTGGGTCACACTGCATCTCAGCATGTAGCACCAAAACTATGAAATATGGTAAAAAAAAAAAGCCCTAGGAGAGGGTTAGCATGAGCCAGGTGAGCAATCAGTAAAGAGTTTCTTCTTCAGTGTTCTGGTGGAAAGAAAAAGGAGATACGAATCCATCACAGCTGCAATTCTGTGAAGAACTGGCACCTTTTTGGAAGTCCACACATCAGAAGCCTGTATATATTGGAAGTGGACAAACATTTCTTTCTGTTGCCATTGTTGATTTATTATTAAATTATATTTTTTACCTGCATGTTAAGCCACAAGTGCCAGAGTGGCTTGTAAAAATAAAACAATACAGTACTGCCTAAGAAAACATGTCAAGCACATGTCAAAAGTACATCAGATAAAATTTTGTTGCTGTTACATGCCTTCAAATTGACTCTGACTAATGGTGAATGGAGTTTTCTTGGCAAGATTTATTCAGAGGTGTTCTGCTTTTGCTTTTCTCTGAGGCTGAGAGAGAGACTGACTTGCCCAGCATCACTCTGTGGTTTTTCATGGCTATGGGGAGATTCTGAACCCTGGTCTCTCCCAGAGTAGCAAAAAGTGTGCTGAAAACACATCATCCAGGCTCTCCAGATGGGCAAAGATGTGATCATTTTCATTGCTGTATTCAACACTTTTATTTTTGAGGTCTCTCTTGTCGCAATATTATTTCCTGGGGGCCTTTGACACTACACAGCTATTGCACTGTGGTTCCACTTGGCTGCCATGCCAACATGCAGTTGAACCTGGGATTTGCAGTTTAGGAAGAGGGACTGAGAATTCTCAGCCAGAGAGCTCTAGTGTCTCACCAGACCACAGATCCCAGGATTCCATAGGATGAAGCCATAGTAGTTAAAGTGGAATGATAGCACTATAGGGATGTAGTCTGAAAGGGATCCTGGTAATTCTCATCAACTGCTACAACTTTTTATCCCTTAGTTTAAAGGTGGGAAACGACATGGGTTGGAGAGGCCAGTTTTTTACACCAGAACTCATCCATACACACACATACACAGTAAGCCCAAGTATTTGTATTTTCCTCCATAGTCTTGGTCAAAATGGCAACCAGAAGTGAAGCTGAGTCATTTTCTGTTGCCATTTTGAGAGGGACTCCAAAGCAAAACAGAAGTATTGGGATAGTGGGAGGTTCTGAGCAATCGTGGGGGGGGGGTTCATGCATTTTTACCTATTTGGGGAATTATATACGCAGTTTCCAGGCAAAAAACAACTGTTTGTAATTTTCAGCCCTTGTGCCATTTTGCCCTTTGACCAACACATCTCCAGCAAAAGCAGTCATCATCCCACAGTGAGAGGCATTTTTCCTTTAAATCCCTCGAAAATATTTCTGGTATCTCACTATTAAGAGAAGGTGCTGTATTTTTCATGTCTGAAAAATACAAGAATACAAAGGCCATCCCAGAATACAACGATGCCTTCATAGCATTTGTAGTCATCTTGCAATAATGCTAAAAATCTAAAGAAGTGTTCCTAGCAATGGCGCAAAAGTTCTAGACATATTTTAAAAATTTTGTTAAGGGACCTTGGGGAGAAAAGATTGGATTTCAACACATCTGGAAGCACATCTGGAGGTAGAGACGGGAACAGGTGTGAGGATGTTGGACACACTCACACCTAACATCACAGCCCATTTTGCAAGGAAGATGCTTACAAAAGAATCAAAATGTGCTGCCTTTTTCTTGAAGTTTTTTAAAAGAACAGTTAGCCAAGGGGAGCAAGAATAAGCAATAAGAAGCATCAAGAAGTGATGTTTTTGCAAATCCTCCAGTTTTTCACAGGTGAAAACCAGGACACATGCAACATCAGAGTTTGCTGAAGCTGGCAAAAGATATTTATGAAGCTAGGAGTGGCTGCAGCAGTTTGTTTTTGTTTGACCCTCCTGGGAAGGGCAAGATTCATCCTCCTCCAACTGAGTTATTTGAGTGCAGACTAGTTTTGTGTATTCACCTCAATTGGTAGCAATCAAGTCAAGCTGAGGGCAAAGAAGGAAACTGAGAAGAGGAGGAGAGAGAAACTGGGACATTTTAAAAGTAGCTGAAAAAGTGGATACCAAGAGGATAAATTGGGACTGTTTCTGCCAAATTGGGACATTTGAAACCTGGGAAAGGGTGAAGAAACATGCAACACAATTTGCCAGTGTAGATGAGCCATCGGAGGTTTCCCAGCCCCCCCCCAGGAATATTTACAAAGGTAATCTTTCATTTATCAGGTTCCCCTGAAAAAGATCTCTTCCCCTTCCATAAATGTCTGAGGCCTTCGTCCTAATTAGCCCACCAGAGCAGAAATTATTACCAGGTTGCATGCACGCAAGCGGATATATATATATATATATATATATATATATATCAGGACTACAAACTTCTTCCTCAATTATATAAGCCAGCAAAATGACAGGAGACAGATGAATATTAAATGATCTTCATGCCCAGGGAAGATCTTTATGGCCATCCATTTTATAAGGAAGCAAATACAGTTCAAAAGTCACTGCGTGCTGCTAATTGGATTATTCTGGCATGGGGTTATATCTCCTCCTAGAAGGGTCTGCTTTCATTAGGCCTCATTAGGGCCACATGCAAACGCTCCCATGTAATTTTCTCCCGGAGGTGAACGGGATCCCACCCTTCAGCCTCATTTCACTTGCCTACAAGGAGAGTAGCCCCTATCGCCTTATCCATTTTTCTTCTGTCTGGGCCTTGCTTCTGGTTTGATAACGACAATGACGGCACTCTCCATCACTGGCGACTCCACGTTTAATTAGCTCCAGATGCAGCCTAATTAGGCAGTCTGCACAGCCAATCCGTGGCTCCATTGTCACTTGTGAGGCTCCTTCTCCTGCTGGCGATGCCACCCTCGGTGGTGGTGCAAACAGGGGCTGCTGAGATCCAACATTCATGCAGGGGTAGAACAGTTCTGGGTTTTAGCTTGAACTTTAAAAGCTGTATCTGCAACGTATGCTTTTCCAAGGTAATATGCATTCAGTATGGTTGCAATTGCTTTTACATTAATGCTTCAATTGGATTGGATATTCAATGTTTTTTTAACTTTTCTACCGCCTAATGTTTTAGCTACATTGACCTAAGGATCACTGTAAGCCAATTTGGATCCTATATTAGGAGTAAGGTGGGATATGAATCAAATAGAGCTGAGATAGATAGATAGATAGATAGATAGATAGATAGATAGATAGATAGATAGACAAACAGACAGACAGACAGACAGACAGACAGATAGGACAGGAGTCACTCAGAACCTTGGATAGCTCCTTGGAAGTTCAGACTAAAACCCAAATTGTGTTCATTGTTCCACCAGGATCCAAGGTACAAATCTTCACTGTGAAGCTTCTGAAGTTGTGTGCCAGGCAGCATTCATTCTCATTGTGGTGGGGAACCTCCCCATGTAGCTATGACATAGGGAGAAAGTGCAGGACACATGCTTTTCTATGCCCAGCTCTGGGCCTGATGTCTGCTTCCATCAGGTACAGGGGAAGATCATAGAACCATACAAGCTATGAAGGGGTTTACAAGCGCCACCTAGGGCAATTCCCTGTATTGAAGGAAGTTTCCATTGCCCATCCACCATATGGAATCTCAATGGATGGATGCTACTTTCTCCTTTGCTTCAAGGTGACCTTAATGTGATTTTTTTTAAAAATTGCAAACTCTGTGTAGGGGAACTTGAAAGTACCATCCATTCCTCCCACAACTGCAGTGTTGCACACTGCTGCATGGCAGAGAGATATGTTTTAAACACAAAGGGTAATTGCATGGCATTTGTTGCAGATGCAGGAGAATGTATATATGAGGGGGAGATCCAGTGTGATGTAGTGGTTTGAGAACTATGACTCTGGAGACCAGGGTTTGATTCTCCGTTCGGCCATGGAAGCCTACTGAGTGATCTTAGGTGCATCAGACACTCTCAGCCCCAGAAAACTCCATGATAGGTTCACCTTAGGGTGATCATAAGTTGGAAACAACTTGAAGACACACTACATCACAACAACAACAATATATATATTAGGGAAAATTCTGTACAAAAATGCGTACCTCAGGGAGGACAGCATTTTTAGAAGGGATATATTAGAGAGAATTATTTACAAAAAGTCTTCCAAAGTAGATCTTGATATTGTTGTTGTTGTATGTGAAAATGGATGCCCAAATATGCCTTGATTTCCATGTAGATCTTTAAATAAAAATGCTCCAAAAAAAACGAGAACACTATAGAAAGAGAAATAGATTATTCTGTCTGGACGCAGAACCAAAGTATTCACAGAGATGAAATGAGGGACATCTTGAGAAAAGAGGAAGAACGGCAATCCACGCCTGCTAAGCAGCCGGGGACCGAGATGTTGAAAGTGTTAAGTGTGTGTATCCGTAGGCATGTGTTTTTTATTAAAGTGCACAAGGCTGACAACAGATCAGGGTATTAGAGATAATTGACCTCTCTCTAGGCTAACTTGACAATCACAGAAGCTGCAATTGTGTGCCGGGAGGGAGGCTGAAAGGCTCCAGAAGTGAAGCAGAGACGCCTGGATGGGGTGGAATTACACTGACTTCATTCCCAGAGACAAATTTCCTGAAGGTGTGTAAGTAAGAAGAGCCAGCACAGTGTAATGCTTTGAGTGCTGGAGACCAGGCTTCCAATCCCTACCCAGCCGTGGAAGCCCACAGCGCAAGTCACACACTCTCAGCTCCAGAGGAAGGCAAAAACAACCCCTCCTGCCAAGAAAAACCTGTGATAGGTTGGATAGGTTGGAAATGATTTGAAGATGCCGATGATAAATGTAAGTAGGAACATAAAGAAGATAGCAGGAATAGCATCTTCTTCTTCTTGTATCACATCTCCCAGGGCTACAATCTTGGCACATAAATATGCTACAGTGAACCCTGAGTCAAATTAAACCTAAGTTGTTGTTATTGCTTTAAAATACCCTTTTGAGGTTGCAATAATTCCCTTTTCTCCTGCTTTCCATTTGCTTTGCCAATGTGAAAAAGATATATATGTCTACTGCCATCCTCTGGAGAGTTTTGGAACCTGTTTTCTCTGCAAGCTGCCAAACCCATGCCAAGAAAAAGCCATCAGCCGAACACGCTGTTATTCTTGGCAGCTAGAAGCAGGAGGGAGGTAACTGAGCATGCTTCTTGCAGTTACTGACCAAGATTATACAAGATCTGACACATTTCCATTTTTTTTTCCCCAGGTGCTATGAACTGCACAGCAATGTAAACCAAACCGAAATGGAGCTGTATCCTTCCAGATTCAATTTATCATACAGAATCTTTATCAACTTTTTTTTTTTTAAGTGCGCAAGGTACCTTTTACCAGGTCTCCCAGGACAGGTTCATAGAAACAAAAAGTTCACCATTTTATGACTTGTCCATTGACTCCACAAAGAACGGTTCATTTTGCAAGACAGAACTTCAAATTAGGTACGTGGGAGGGTAATCGTTCAGTCCACATTTGAATGCAAACCAAGGCGTGAGACCAAATTAATACAAGAACCAAAATGCAGCTATATTTTGATTTTCACGGTTTTCTGAATTTAAATGCATGCTCAAAAGCACTACGTTATGAGGAGTTGTTCAGGGGAAAATAGAAACAACGGGGATCTGTGTAGAAAAGCGTGCATTTTAAAATAAAGGTAAATGAAAGTACATGTCATTATTATTCTATCTTAATACCCTTTTTAAAAATTCTTCCAAATTAATTGCTAGTGTTCTATCCCAGCTACTTATTTATGTAAGTGTAACAAAGACCATTTCCGCACTACACTGTTACAGTGCTATTATTCCACTTGCAACATCCCGTGGAATTCTGGCTTTTGTACTTTACTGAATTGGACCAAGAGAACATTTCTTAGTTGTACTGACATAAATAAGTAGAGGGTATCAAATACTGACAATTAACATCTGTGGGTTGTTAAGATAGGTTGGAGGGGACATTTACATACTCTGGAACCGAAATACCCTCAAGGCGCCAGATCCCATCTGATCTTGGAAGCTATGCAGGGTCAGTCCTGGTTAGTACTTGGATGGGAGGACCATCAATGAAGAGCAGGTTGGAAACAATTTGAAAGCACACAACCACAATGACTTAAAACAAATTTCATTCACTAATCATCAAGTCCCAGACAATTAGAGCACAGAAAAGTTGCTTTGGGGCCTATGATTCCCAGAATGGACCAGCAAGAATGATCCTTGGCCATGGTTTCTGGGAGAATTCCTGTGATTGTCGCCAAAAGACACCAGTAACTGCTTAAATTTTTGTGGACAACAATGCTGAACAAAGGAAGCTGTCTTGCACTAAATCACAATATAGGTCTGTCTATTTCAGACTACAAGAGATTGGCAGAGGCTGTCCAGGGTTACAGCATGGGATTTTTTTCAGTCATACCTGAAAATGCCAGAGGTTGAATATGAGCCCTTTGCAAGCAAAGTGTGGGCTCTGGCACCAAGCTCCGGCCGTACCCCAGCTATCAGGTGTGAACAAGATTAAGTACTTCACTCGTACCTAGAGAAGTCTTGCAAACATAATCACTAATGGCCCCATTTTAGAGACAGAGAGAGTGAAAAGTGGGGCCCTATGCATGTCCTCTAATTGCCCTTTGCCTGTAAGGACTTATTCTTTGAAAAAATAAAAAACACCGTCAAAAATTGGCAAGCAAAACTGTGATGACAAGAGCAGCATGCAGAAGTTCAAGAGGGCGGTGGATTTTACCTGTAAAGTTGTTGAAAAGCATTTAACTATAGCTTAGAATGATGGATGCCTTTCTCTCTTCCTTGGCATCAGTTGAAGCTCCCCCAACCAAGAGGGGTGTCTTTTGTTTCAACAGCAGATTATTACATTCCTTAAAACACTGCAGAAGCTTTAGCAAATTGGGAGGAGTTTTTTTTTTCTGGGGGTGAAAAACCTGAAGTCCATTCGTAAAACTGAAATGCACATTAAGGATTGGAGTGATCTATGGCAGAGGGTGGCTGAAATTGTAGATCGATGCACGGGGAGTCTGTCAGAATGCCACTGGGGATGGATATTGATTCAAGCCATGCCAAAGGAGAGCTCTTACTGGTGGGTGACCTTTGGCCTTTGACCCCCCCCAGGTCGTAGCTTTTTCTGGCCAAAGGAACTACTGTCTGTCCTCCGATAACCCCAGCACTGACATTGCTCAGCTGGATTCAATCCCCCCCCCACGGTTGTTATTAAGAAAGATAGTACAGATACAAGGGAGATGGAGGTCTGATTTTTGGCCGATTAAAATGGGCTGTAAGTCTGTTGATTAATTCCTCACTTGAGTAGACCCACACAGGGCCAGATTATCAAAGGTTCAATTGGATCAATGACTCCAGGCCTCCTCAAAGGCTAAGGAGCCCAGTGTTGGAGGAAAAGGCTGTGGCTTGCAACCTCTTCATCCCTTCCTGAATCCCCCCAATATTCCGGTTGCCATCACAATTTTGTATGTAGCTTGGGTAACTGAGTAACATGGCAAGTGGGAAAGCTTACTGAAGTTGCGAGTTTTTGTACACAAAGGCTCTGGTGCCGCTGTCCAGTTGTACTTAGTAATAATATTCACCGTTTATTTATTTAATTAATGCATTTCTGCACCGGTGCTTGCAGAATAGGTCACACTTGTGGAAAAAGGGGCTTCTGTTTTTGGAACAGTTCCAGCATATTGACTACTTTAATTTAGACTAAATTCACTCTTGAATGGTGAGTCACCCCACAAGTGAATTAAACTGATGCTACGGCTCTGCTCCAGTTCATGTTAACAGCAGGATTTAGGCCAAGATTTTACACCCTCCAAGACTGCACAGATGAAAACCAGGACACACGTGGTCAGGCAACATCAGAGCGTGGCCAAGATGGCAAAAGGTGTTAATGAGCAAGAACACACAAGCTGGGAGAGACTGCGGCAGCTTGCTTTTGCCTGAGTCTCCTGGGAAGGGCAAGACTCGGCCCGCTCTTCCCCTCCTGCCCCATCCTTTTGCACTTTGACCTCAGTTTGCAGTAATCAAAGTAAGCCAGGACAAAGAGGGAAAGCAGGAGGAGGAGGGAGAAACTGTGCCTTTTAAAAACCACTGAAAAAGTGGGATGGCAGAGGATTACTTGGGACCATCCCTGCCAGATTGGGACAGCTGGAGGTTTTGCATCCTGTCTGAGCCACAAGGCAACTTAAAGCCGGAAGGCGGAGCATGCAAAAATTTCCCTTCTGGGAGACATATTCCAGCATCTTCTAAGACAGCAGGGTTACTCATATTGACCAGGGGCTTCTGGGTGATGTTACCCAGAAGAGGAATTTTTGTAAGCCCTGGTTGTTGGTGCATGCCAGTTGGGATGTACGTGATTTGATCTGATTTGATTTGCTTTTTCGTGACAGCAAAATCATTTGGTTACCCCATGCACATTCTGCCCAAAACGCTGCTGGCAGGAAAAGATGTGAACTTACTCCAGGCCCTATAAGAGGGTGGTCTTTTCTCGGCAGGGTCAGGTTTGAGGTCACTGAGAGGGCAGCTACAGCAGGGAGGGAGGTTGTCTTTCCAACCACTGTTGCCGTCATACCTGCTGGGGAGATAATCTGAAACAGAAGACAGCTGGGCTGGAGGGGAGGGGGGTTGCTGTCAGTTCTCCAACCCTTCTGAGTGCAGATTTGTCATCCAGACAGATTGGCATGTTCAAGATAAGCTGCTGAGAACACTTTGTCAAAGGAGCAGGGGATCTGCGTGTGGCTGTGTGTGTGCATCCAAAGCATTCCAAAAAGCAGGAGAAGATTAGAACCGAAAGCCTTTGCCAGCTTGACTTTGGTTCTCAAAATGAAAGATGCTGGGGCTGATTTGAGCCCACCCCTGTGGTTCCATATGGGAATGGTTGCAGAGGAAAGCTATGGTGCAGAGGTAGAACACATGGACATCATGTCAATATCCTAGGTTCAGTTCCTGCTGCTTGCTGGTAAGGCTGGGGAAGAACCCTGTTTGATACCCTTGAGGGACCCTGCCAAGCCAGAGGTCAGCCATTTCACAGAGATGGGGGCCCTATTTTCACTTCCAATTACCGTTTGGGTTGAGACACACCACTGGGGCTGAGACATGGCCAAAAAGAGAGCCAGCATGGGGTAGTGTTGGACTATGACCCTGGAGACCCTGCTTCGACTCACCGCTCAGCCATGGAAATCCACTTGGGCAAGTCACACACTCTCAGCCCCATAAAAATGCATGATAGGTTCAACTTTGGGTCACCATAACTTGGAAACAAGTTGGAGGCACACAACAAGAATGGCCAAAACAACAAAAACAAGAATAATATTAATTTCATTTATATTCCCTGCTGCAATTCCTCCTCCTTCCAGAGATGGCTTGCAAAAGAGGGAGCAGAAACATCAATTCTCTGTGTTCAAGCAAACAGACCCCTGAGAAGTGTCTGATGCCTATTAAGTCAGAATCAGAAGGCTCTTATGATCCCTACATATTCCTTGTTGAATGAGTAGGAATCATGAATACGAATCAGCTACGGATGTGTAATTCTAGGTTGCACATTGGTAACTGTGATTGACCAGCCATGGTCAAGGTGACAAGAATTATTAACAACAAGCTGGAAGAGGCTGCAGCTATTTGCTTTTGCCTAAGCCTGCTGGGAAGGGCAAGATTCCCCTCCCCTCCTCTTGCCTCTTCTTCCTATTTGAGAGCAAATTCCCTTTGCATTGTGCTCTCAGTTTGCAGGAAATGAGGCAAAAGTGGAGGACAGGAGTAAGAGAGGAGAGGAAAACCAGGATATTTTAAAGACAGTTGAAAAAGTGGGATGCTGGAGAGTTAATAAGCACCGTCTCTGACAAATCAGGACAGTTGGAAGGTATGCAACAGACTTCTCTTCTTGCTTCTCTCTAGTGTACCATTAATATCCAGCTTTATCTTGATGCCAAGATGACACATTTTCCAGAAAAGCTAATGGGCCCATTTGTCCTACAATAAGACCAATGTGGGAGAGGGTTGAGGATTTGTGGAGGGGGAAGGGTTTTTCCTTCTCTCACTGCAAGACAAATGACTTCCTTTCCATGAGAAGCAGCATTTTTAGACCACACCGTGATGGATGAAACCCAAGCCAGAAACATATACAGAGATGCACAGGCAAAGCCTGCGGTCCGCTCTCTCTGTCTCTCTCTGTCAGGCATCCAAAATCACAGTGGCCGATCAAAATGTAAACTGGAGCTGAGCGTCACATCCATCCAAGCCTCGGTCCCAAAAAAGTGACATCACCCCAGCTCAATAAAGCAACCGTGCAGCGCGTACAGATCACCCACAGAGTCGAATCTACGTTGTGGGACACACACATAGATGGCAATGGTGCATTTATTTCTGGGACTACAGTATGTAAGAGATCCCTTCCCTGTCTCTATAGACAGGCAGGCTCCTCTTTTCCTTCTTGTTTTTGCAATGCTATTTTTTTTTTTTTAGTGTTTTCAGAAGTTTCATACATTCACAAACAATGATAAATCGGGAGGCAAAACTTAAGACATGCAGAGACCATATGGCAAGAATGATAAAAATTAAAAAGTTCCAAAGTGACCTAAATTAGTTCTGTGACTTTGTTTTGTATTTTGTAATTCATATTGCTTTAAATATGTTGTTAGCCGCCTTGAGTCCCATTACTGGGAAAAAGGTGGGATATAAATGATGATGATGATTATGATGATACTGCTATTGTTATTGTGTGCCTTCAAGCTGTTTCTGACTTATGGGAACCCTAAAATGAACCTATCATGGGGTTTTCTGGGGCTGAGAGTGTGTGACTGCCCAAGGTCACCCAGTGCGTTTCCATGGCTGAACAGGGAACTGAACCCTGTCTCCAGGGCCATAGTCCAATGTTCAAACCACTAAACCAAAAGCAAAAGTCTTCTCCACTCATCTGCAACAGGTCTCTTTCGTCCAGAGCTGTATGTGTTTTGCATCGCATTGCTCTCTTTTAAAAAAGAAAGAAAGAAAGAAAGAAAGAAAGAAAGAAAGAAAGAAAGAAAGAAAGAGAGAGAGAGAGAGAGAGAGAGATATTTAGGGAGTGCTGTGTTCCTAGCACTACTATTTATTTCCTCTCTTATATGCTTATTTTTAAATGTAGAGGAAAAATACAAAAATTGGTGGAAAAAAAATCCCCCCAAAAATTGTATTTGAGAAGTAATGCATAAAGACATAAAAGCTTTAAAAAAAACTATTATGTTACTGGTAGTTATGCTATTTATTTTAAAAATATGATGTTATGCTCCCATTGTAAAATGTTACAGGTAACAACTATCATTTCTGCACTAGACTGTTATAGTGCTATTATTCCACTTTCAACATCCTATGGAATCCTGGGGTTTGCAGTTTAGGGAGGGGCCTCAAAGGATTCCATAGGGATGTTGAAAGTGGAATAATAGCACTTTAACAGTCTAGTGTGGAAATGGCCAATATTACTCTTTAACACATTCTTTCCAAAGTCTGCCTTTTAGCTCAACACGTCACAGAAGGGATTAAGAAATGGTCTGAGCCTGAGCCAAGGCTTGCCAACTTCTCCCTCTGGCGATAAGAATCTGTGCTTGTGTGTCACATTGCAGTCATCTGTCAGCCGAAAAGGAAGGGAGGAGGAAGATAATTTTGGTAGTAAATTTGGGGGGGGAACAAGTACTAATGGCCTAAAATTAAGAAAGAAAAACACCGGGACTAAATAGTAGGAAGCACTTTATAATGGCCAGGGTCAGTGAGACAATGGGATAACCCGGCCAAGAGGGGGGTCATGGGACCTGGGCGCATTCAAGGCAAGAGGGCGGAGGAGTGAGAGAGAGCTTGTGGGATTGATTTATTGGCTGGATTGCATTCTCACAGACATACACACACATCCCCCACCATTTCACAGATGAAAATCAGGGCACATGTGGCCAAGCAACATCAAAGCAAAAATTGTTGGTGAAGAAGAACATAGACGCTAAGGGAGACTGCAGCAGTTTGCTTTTGCCTGAGCCTACAGGGAAGGGCAAGGTTCTGTCTCCTCCTCCCCTCTTCCCCCTGTTGAGTTAATTCAGGGCAAGCTGCTTTGGCATTTGCCACTCAGTTTGCACCAGTGCAAGTAAGCCAAGGACAAAGGGCAAAACTGGGAGGAGGAAAGAGAAACTGGAGCCATTTCTGCCCCACATTGTTATAGTGCTATTATTCCACTTTCCACATCCTGTGGAATTCCAGGGTTTGTAGTTTCCTGAGGCCCAAGAGCTCTCTGGCTGGGAATCCTAAAGGTCCCTCCCTAAACTGCAAACCCCAGGATTCCATAGGATGTTGAAAGTGGAATGATAGCACTACAACAGTACAGTGCAGAAATGGCCTGGGACAATTTTAATGCAGTTGAAAAAGTGGGATGACAGGGGATTAATTAGAACTCTGTCCCTGCTGAATAAGGACAGTAGGAGGGTATGGAACTGGCCTTTTTTATCAGAGCAGTAAGGGTTGGGCTGATTTTTTGGCCAAGTACGTGCTGCAAAAAGGAGATGCTTTTCCCCATGTCCCAGTTTGCGGACTTACCAGAGGTTTCCCAATGTGGGCAGCCAAATATTGGACTAGATAGCCTAATTCATACAGCAATTCATCCATGTATATACAGTATATTTGTTACTCATGTGTTTTGACCTCACAGATGAGCCTCTTGCAACATAACCAAGTGAGTTGAAATCTATCAGCAGTCTCAGTCCTCTTGGTGGGAGGATTCTAGGTGGTGTCACCCAGAAAACAAACTTTTGCAAGCCCTGGTTGCAAAACCAGGGGACGCTCTCTAAGATCTGGATGCTGTCTAAGATCTGGAGACCTTGCTGTCAATTAAGGATTGAGAAATGTTGCTGCATTTACTCAGTGCTGTGTGTGATAGACAGAAAAGGAGGGAAGGAGGAAGGGGGAAAGGAAAAAGGATAAGCATTTCTGCCCATGCTCAGAGACTCTGCTCCATTGATTGTTTCTTTAACTCCAGGTGTAGATCCCGTGACTATCAGCTGGCAGAGTTTGGCATGTTCCTCTCTGCCAATTCAGATGACCATTGGAAAAGATCTAGCCACCTCTTTTCAATGTCTCCCTTTCTGACCTCTATAGTCAGTTACAAGAGGCATCATTTTGGAGGGTTCCTGCAATCCATGGTGTCCAGTGCTACTCACAGGTAATTGTTGTACAGATAGGGTTCACAATCCAGCTAAGCAGAGAGTAATCTTTGGTAAACACTGCTTGCCTGTTGATCCATTCAACGGCATTTCTTCTCCCCCAGACATAATGGGAAATGTTAGAATCTCAGATTGTGGAGTGGATGCTTCTTGAAAAGGAAAGAAGGATCCCTACCCAGAGAAAGTAAACTTATCAGGGATGAAGCATTCCACTTGTTCCTGGCATGCTGCTTTTCTACACACAAACAATATCTTTGTAAAAAGCAGAAATGAGCTGGCTCCATGTCCCCAAAATTGGTTCAGGACCTTAGACAGCTCTGTTAAAATTCAGACTGAAACCCATAACAGATTGATTTCTATAAATGCCATAAATTGAATAAGTCTTCAAATGCAATAAATGAAAACCACATTAAAACATATTGGAAGCAAACACTAAATGCATGAACTAAAAATGTTTTTTTGACAAAATAACAAGATAAAAATTTCATGAACCTATTCAAAACCCCATGAGCTTTGAAAACTGGTCCATGTCTCCCTTAATCAGGCATTTTAAATTGGCCGCTTTAAGCACAAAGAAAGGGAATTGCTTCTTGCTTTGAAGCTCTCGGCTCAACAGAACCTCCTTGTTCCAGGAGAGTATACCTCTGATCACTAAGTGCTGGAATGATGAACCACTAGCCAGTTGTCCTCAGCATCCCACGGCTTCCTGAGCTTCCTGGAGGCATCTGGTTAGGAAAGAAACTCTCGGAATGCTGGACTTTGGGTGGGATCCAGTAGGACATTTCTTATTCTGTTCTGGGGCCCATAAATCCTCTCCCAGCAGCAGCCCCCCTGACCTTTGTGCTTCTCTTGGACAGAAAATTACCGGCTGCAAGAAATAAAATAATCTTAAGTAGCTCTGGCGTTTGTCTACCCCCAGTGCTTGGAGAAGCTTCCCCCGGGAGAGGCCTTTTGAGAAGCTTGACGTTTGAGAATGTTGTTGAGGAAGAGGTGTTTATCGCATGCACAGTAATTCACTTAGCCCTGAAAGCCGCAAGTGGTATTTTGAATGGCAAGAGCAGGGAGCGGAGCTGGCGAATGTAAAGGGCCTTGATTTATCAAGGCTCGGCGAAGGCAGGCGGGAAGCGACCCAAGAAAGAGGCCAAGTTTTGTGGTTGTTGGTTAAGGCAACATTTGCAATCTATCTCTCTCTTAAAAAAAAAAAATAGATTCATAAATGCCACCAGGGAGGAAAGAGTGGGTGGGAGGCAGGCAGGTGAATGGAGGTGATCCATAAGCCTAAAAGACAACTAGCCATCTTAGCAGTGGTCAAGCCAAATGGCCATCTTAGCAGCGGCCAAGCCAAATGATTAAGGGCAGCAATGCCTTTAAAAAAATTATTAATGACTTTTTGATACAAACAAATAGAAAAGAAAAAAAAGAAAGAAAGAAACAAAGACCCAGAGAGAAAAAAAGGAACAATTAACTTTGACTTCCAACTTTCCTAACAATGGTTATACATATGACTATATAAGACAGCTTCTCTAATTATATACTATCCACACACTTCTTCAAGTCAACCAGAACTAGTAATTATCAAAGCCTACAGTTAGCATACAAAATACAATCAAACATTCCCAGTCTTTCAAAAAGCACCCCAATTACTTTTCTCTAATCAATGTTGAAAGTTTGCCCAGCTAGATCAGTCCATTTCAGCAACCAATCTTCATTCATTGGAATGTGCTCTTCCATTTCTTCGTGTTAATCTTGCTGCCATGGCCATCTATCCTAGTAATCTTCCTTATCTCTTTTCCATTTGGTCATCCAACCGTTAAGGGCAGCAATGCCTTTAAAACAACGTGTTGTGTTCTTCTATGGCACTTGAAAATGCAATGGCCACTCATTGTAAAATAATGAACTTTTATCAAATAAAAAAGTAATTTGTCCACACACTGTTCAGTTGTGAAATGGATGTTCTCCTCCTTAGGCAGCTGATGCTCAGTAAAGTAGGTTGGGAGGGTTACCATTGTGGAAACAGAGTCACAATCTTGACTCCAGTGGTAGTAATCATGAATACAAAACAATTACCTAGATTAACTAATCTGGAATTTTTCCATATTCACTATTATCACTTAGTCACAATTGTGATACTATTGCAACTATCGTAAAACTATTGCTGTGTTCACAACTCACACACACAAACACACAACATTCTGGCTGCTGCATTTTGAACCCACTGAAGTTTCCAAACAAAGTAGCCCCAGTAATCTTGTACCAGTAGTCTTAGCCAAAAGTGAGGAATGCTGGGGATTGCAATCCAAAAATGTTTAGAATACCATCTCATTCTGCCCCAGGATACAGTAAGTCTTTTTTTTTTCATGGCCCTTGGTATGAATAGTAGAAAACATTATAAATTCCTTCTGCCTGACCTTGCAAAACAGACTTATTTGCATCTTTTCCCCCCAGTCTGCTTTTCTTGATACAATTTTGTGATGTTGAATTTTTGTGGCTGCTGTTGTTCTTTATTCCATCAGAGATGTAAATCTTGATTTATCTTGTTCTCACGTACAAGAACAAATCATTTCAGAAGTTTTCTACCTTCTGGGCCAGGTTGCCAAAGCCGGGAGAGGGAATTTTAAATAATTTTTCACACTTCAGGACTTGCTTGAGCCAAAAATATTTTTGTGCAAAAGGCTTTAGTTTAATTTTGTATGACACAGAATGTTTTCTGGGTAAAAAACAAAAATATGTTCCTTTTGGCACAAATCCCAAAAATTTTGCGCAACTGAATTTTTTGCAAAAGTAGTTCCAAATTGTGAAAAATCTCACAGGGTGAGCATTTTTCTCAATGGAGTGCCTTGATCATCAAAGCAACTTTTCCCATCAATGATGAGAAAATTTGTGAGGATTCTTTACCTGCTCCCCGACCCTGCTGTTTGGTTGTCTAGTTTTCTTTTTCAAGATTGCTTTTATTCTTTTCTATGGTTTATATTTTTATTTTTAAGTTATCTTGAGTTTACTCACATCATTGATTCATTGCATTTATATTCTGGCCTTTCTCTAGTGAGCTTAAGGCTCTCCACTCCCCCATTTTATCCCCACAACAGCCCTACGAGGTAGGTTGGGCATTTCTGTTTGCACTTTTTCCACTTTTGCAGGGGCCTTGCACTCCTAACCCCCAAGAAAGAGAAGGCTGCCTATACTTCTTTATAAACTGACAATAATCCAACATAGTAATTCTTTAATTATAATATCCATTTAGATGCTATACAAAGCCACCTCTACTGATACCCTCAGGATACGCTGGGCTGCAACTCCCATCATCATGGTTGGCTGGCTGGCGATAGCAAATATGATAGCCTCATCCTTCTGGCATTTGCCAAACTCAGGAAAGCTGTAGCCTGGATTTGCCACGCTGACGAGGCAGGCTGGTGGGATGAACAGGCCGACACATCTGGATGGCACTAGTTTGAGGGAAAACTGCATTACAGCTTGCAACGTTATCAGCCAAAGGAAACAAACATCCACATATTGAAAAGTGCTAACCGTTCACAACAACAGCCCTTGGAACTGCTTTAGAGAAAGATGCAAGGCATGCTTCAAGGAAGAAAACAGCCCTGCCCTTGTTTTTCAGTATTTCCCCAGTTGAAAGAAAAGGAAATGGGGGCCAGTTTCTTTAACCAAGGAATCGTCTGTGTTCATAACGAATTTTTTTCTCTGGAGGGGCGGGGGAAACAGGCTTTAAAATATCTTTTCCGCTAGAGCCTTTCCCATGTAAATCACTCCATGTTTTAGCTGCTCAGCAGGCAGCTTGCTTAAGGTTAAATCCCTGCTACTGCTCCCACTGAGCGTTACACACAGAGACACAAACAAACACACACGGGGAGAGAGAGAGAGAGAGTTTTGTCTGAAATGCTACTCCCTGCTCCCATTTCTTCTCCAAAAGGTTTCACAACAGGGAGGAAATGGTGCCTGCCTCTCCCTGCATGCATCCAACAGATACCCTTTCTTTCCAAGGTTGTTTTTCCAGTCCATTCCCACAATATAGAGCAAAAGGCCAAGATCCTGCATGGAGTAAAGTTCCACCTAGGTGGAACTCCATTCCACGTCTCCTCTCGACTCCTGCAGGACTCAAATGGTTCCTTCCATCCCCACCACCACAGCCATTTTGTGGCCAGTGGAGAGCAAGGAACAGTGCAGAAGCATCCAACAATGCACCCAAAGCCAGACTTACAATGACAAAGACATGCTCCAGAGGTCCCTACCATTATTGTGCATCTTTAAAATCTAAAAAAAAAAGAAGTTTTTATTGTATTTGTATGCTGCCTTTTTCCCCAGCAAGGGACTCAAGGGAGCTTCCAAAAGTAAGTTAAAAATGTTAATGACAATTAAAAATACTAAAAACATGTAAAATTATAAAAACCTATAACAATATGCATGTTTAAAATAGTATTTATTTAATTATTTTTAATTAATTTTAATATTTTTAATGTTCAATGTTTTAACTTTAGAAACTGCTTTGGTCTTGTTTTACATCTGATATTTATACTTTCGATAATGCTTTTGTCTTTTTTTAATTCGTATTGTTTAAAATTGTTGTTAGTCCCCTTGAGTCCCATATTATCAAAAGAGCGGCAGAACAAGAATGAATCTAAATAATAAATAATAATTCTGGACCAATGGCAGCTGGAGACTTCTATGTCAGCAAGGCCACGAATGTACTCTGGGTGTCAGTCCAGACTACAAATGACCTACCCAAGTCTGAGCCCTAGCCTCAAAAAGTAGTTTCAGCTCCTCAGAGAGCTCCTTTAAAATTTGGGATAAAACCTGGAGAGGAAAATTGCAAGAAGAAAAAGATTCCACCTAAAGCTTAGGAAGAAGTGGTAAAAGATGTTTGATAATGGAGTACGCTACCTCAGAGGGTTGTGGACCCTCCTTCTTATGGGGGTCTTCAGAAGACAGGTTGGATGGGCAACTTTTCAGGAGGACTTCAGTCTTCCAGTCGATGGCTCTTGTGGTCTCTTCCAGCTCTGCAATTCTACCACTCCATTACCATGGGTGCAACCCTGTCCCCACTCTTCTGAAGTTTACAAAACACAAGGAGAAGTTTGCTTGTAAAAGCTGGGGAGGGGGGCTATTACTAAGATTTTTTTAGTATTTATTTTATTTATCATTCCCCAAAAGTTACAGACGATGACTGGGCATCATCTCCTTAGCTGGCCTCAGCAGTCACTGGGGCACACTCTCCTTAACAGATTAGTGGATGTTGCAATCCATCTTCCTCCTACGCTCCTCCTTCGTCCCGATGGTGCCCTCTTGGTACTTCTTCAAGGAGGGAGCCAAAAGGGCAAAGCAGATAAGGAGGTAATGCATGAGACAGGCCCAAAGTTTGATGTGGAAGGTCATCTTTTTCCAGGGCATGTTCCTGCCAGACAGACCTCCCTTGCTGCAACAGAATGGAATTATCTGACATTTGAGGAAGGGATATTTATTACCGGATTATCAGAAAAATCAAAAAAGATTCCTCCATCAAGATGACTTCCATAGCCAAGATGGAAACATGTAGGAAACGATTATATTTTCTTATATTTTAAATGCCTTTTGACTGCTTGACATTTTCAACAGTGCTGCTTTTTTTTCTTCATTGTTTTAACTGCATTTTCTTTTAACCTAGGAGTCCCCTATTGGGTGGATGGCTGGGTATAAATTAGACAGACAGACGGACAGGCAGACGGGCAAACAACTGAAAATGGGACCCTCCCAGACTCAATGCTTGAGTGCAAGCAGGTGAAGACATTCATGATCTGTTACAAGAAAGTTTGGGTTGATTTATAAAAAAAAGACTGTCCTTAAAAACAAGCTGACTTCTATTACTATGGGTGCATTCTGTTGTTTGCTGCCAGCAGAATTCCAAAATGTCTCCTGGGAGGTGCAGGTTTCAGATGCTGGAGTTGGCCCCAGCAAAAAGAAGTCTGAAGGGAACAGTGCTGCATGTCTGCAATGCATAACAGTAATAAATAAGCCCCAGCTCTCCAAATGAATCAGGAGTCTGTTCAGGCTGGCATTGCTGGAAACATTTCAGCAGGGCTCTGTGGAGTAAATCTGGAAGGGGACAGCATGAAGAAAATGAGGAGACACATCACTCAAATGGCCCAGTTTTCCTTTTTGCTTCATGCTCCATGAAGCTATTTGGGGAGCTCTTCTGAATCCCTCCCTATCAGGTTACTACAACCTGGACTTGCCATGTAATCAGAATGGGCACTTAACACAATCTGCAGCCCTTCCTGAATGACACACTGAGTTTTCCTGTGAAATCCATGCTAAACAAATCCTGAATTTGAGCAGAGCTTGGGACAATTTCCAGCTTGCAAACAACAATGCCTCTGTGCAAAGCCAGGGTGGCATATAGCAACTGCTGGTGGGGGGGGGAGAAAATCTTGAACCTTCTTGGCAACTTGGTTCCCAAGAGCCTGAGACTATTTATTAATTGCACGGCCTTAATTTAATTGCATCATTCACACAAGTTAACGGGATTTAGCTTTCTGAGGAGCAGGACTTGAAATGAGCACATGGCCCATTGCTGACACACATGAAGAATAATTCTAAGAGTATAAGGAATGCAGATAGTGCATGTCTGAGAAGTGAAGGATGGATCATCTCGGTGAAAGACAGGTTTCCAAAAATGCAGCCAGGAGCAACAACAGGAGTCATTACCAAAACTTTCCTTAAAGGCAAACCTTAAAAGGCATGACATGGTCTTAAAGAGCTGGATCTGCTTCATGATCTCACAGCCACTGTGCTGCAAGAACAATACCTAGCTATCTCCACCAGCCTATCTGTCTGTCAGCGGGTGAAATTAGCATTGCCTTAAAAAAAAAAAAAGCCACGTAATCCACAGCATCTCTTGGCAGGGCTGATGACACTGAACATAATTTATTATTTCAATTACATGGTCTTTTCGTGTTTCCACACTGCCTCGGGGAGCCATTTCTCATCGAGCAGACGGCTGCCTCGGGGAGGGGAAAGAACCCGCAGCAAGTTTTAACAAATGGGAAGCCGCTGAGCTGCTTTCTCGGCAATCCATGGCGGGGCAGGAACGCTGGGTGGTTGGCTGCATAAACACACAAGATTGTTATGGCTTCTCTGGGACCATTCCTTTGTTCCAGGGAGTAGATTGTTCATAGCCCAAAGGATGGTAATTGGGCAGGAGTGGATGGTTGGTTCCTGAAAGATGGAGAGTCTTGGAGTGTTTTGAACATGGCTGGTCCATGACATTTTGCTCCCTCAGGAAGGCCAGCAAAAGGCGCATCCCAATAGGATCCAAAGCTGGTCAAGATATTTAGGCACCTGAGGCAGAAGCCAGAATCCTGCTGGTATGCTGTGGCTGAGATCCTACACAGCCGTAAGATAGCCTGGGTTACCAGCAGTGGAGCTATGTTGCTCTATAGTCATGCAATACCTATACTGAATGCTGCTGTAGCGCAATGTATGTAGAGCAATAAAGAACAGTTGCACATTTACAGACTCCTCTGTGTACGTTAACTCACTTCCACTACAGTTCTGCACATAGACCTCTGCTTCCATCCTTGTGAACGTAGCCATTGCTCTGCATGCATCGTGCAATTTAAGCCTATGTGTGTTACTAACAGGAAGCCAGTCTATGCCTGCAGTATTACACCAGGAGAATGATGCCCACAGTGGCAGAGATGATAGGAGAGAAAAGACCATGGGTTCAACAGCCATGAAGGAAGAATTGGAGGTCCCTCAGATCCAGCAGGTTTGGTCTGCCTAATGCCTAACACAGGCATTGTTCTTTGGACGCAAAGACAATTGGCCCTCTCCAGCTGCTAGGGTTAGGGGCACAGGACCAGATAAAAGTGAAGAACCATAAATATCAAAATGTGTGTGGGTGTGTGTGTGGGTATGAGAGAGAGAGAGAAGGAAGGCAAAGCAGGTGGGGAGAACAAGCACCCAGAGCCCAAACCAGGTCAGGGAAAGGAGAGGGAAAGTGGAGGGGGGTCAGCATTGTGACCTTATAGTTCCCCAGTCTTGCTCATCTCCTTCCTTGGGTGGATGGGTGCATCACGAGAGTGTTTGTGGTGCTTAGAAACTGGGCTGCGAGACATCCTTGGCTAGTCAGGCAGTGGCTGGTAGAGGAGGAAGAAGGACCAGAGGTGGGTTTTTAATAGGCTACATGGCCTGATCAGAACCACCAAGGAGGAAGGTTCCCTTAGAAAAAAAGTACCTGAGGTGATGGGGGGCAGAGGTTGAAGAAACTCACAAATAATCAAATCCATGAAAGTTAAACCTGCAAATGTGGAGGGCCAACTATCATCCCAGAGGCAGCTGGTAGCTACCACATCAGTGGAGTGTCACAGCCACTCTGAGTTTTAATTTGAATTTCAGAGGCTCTAAACTCTGAATAACTCTAAAATGGCTTCAACACTTCGGATAGCTACTTTAAATGCTGGACTAAAACCCAGCACAGATTCACTGCTTCACTGACCAGAAGCCATCAACCCCCACTGAATAGTCCATAAACTGTGCCCCTCAATTAGTGTATACATCTGGGACCTTCATCCATCTTACGCATGCACACTGCTGTACCCCGAATAATAGCAATGCACTGTCTGTTGTTCCTGTCCAGCTCTGTTTGAAAAACACATTAATCTCAAAGGCCGCAGCCCACAGACAGGAGCCAAAAGGTTGGCGCTAGGGTGTGGCGAACAGGAGGTGTATTTACATGGAATTCCTCAGCCGGCCATTGCAACAGGAAACTCATAACTTCCTGCAAACTTCTTCCTTGTGCTCTTATGGAACAACAACCCAAAAAAGCCAAACTTATGACTCTCGTGCAGACCTAATGACCATTCAGCCAATCACAAATGTGCTTTTGCAATCTTGGCATTGCCCGGTAGACTAGGAGACACGTCACTTTGTCTCTCACTATAAAGGGAGCCCTTGAAAGCAAGGAAAAGAGCTGAAGAGTAGCACCGGGGCATAACAATGGGCAAGTAGCCCTGCTAACGCAGGCAGCTTTCAACTTGCCTTTTTATAGCTCCAGATGGATTTCCCATCGAGAAGCACCCAAAGGTTAGCTTTTCAGCAGCTGCGTCTCTGGTGGTTTCCGTGAGAGTCTTGGGGGGCCTTGGGAATGATGCAAAGGGTCAGCTGCTCAACCCATAAAGGACAACAGGATCTCTTTGAAGAAGAAAGACAGAGACATTGGTACCGGGAAGACAGATACAATGACTGGGAAAATTTTGCATGCAGTAGCCTCAGTGCTGTTGTGTGCCTATAGAGCCTTCATCGTCATCTTCCAACTACATGTGCTCTTCTTCTTTAGAAAAAACTGCTGCTCCTGCAATATTCTTTTATGCTCTTGCTTATATTTGTCTCTGGCACAGTCAAATCATTTATGACTTATGGCAACCCTAAGTTGAATACCATCATGGGGTTTTCTTGGCAAGATTTGTTGAGAAGGAGTTGCTTTTACTTTCCTCCGAGGCTGAGAGAGTATGACTTGTCCAACATCACCCAGTGGGTTTCCATGGCTGAGCAGGCATTCAGACTCTGGTCTCCAGAGTCATAGTTGAACACTCAAACCACTGCACCTCACTTGGTCTCTCCACGATCCTACATGAGAATTATGGAGCAAAAGTCTTCTCACACAGAGTTATGCACTGATGGTGCGATGCTGTCTTTGTATTCAAGGGCAATACCAACTGACTGAACCAAGACACCCAATGTGCAACTGAATGTACATGTGCATCCTTGCAAACACAATGGCACAGCATGTACAAATCCACTTTTGCAACCTTGACCTGAATATGGATGTTCAACATTAGACAAATGTGCCACTGTTTCTACAGGAGAACTGATACTTATTTAAGACACAAACACACTAAAGGCAGAAACTGGGATGCATCCAATGCAGTCCAAAGAAGAAACTAAAGATGCATCTTAAGATGCTTTTTCATCTTGGAGATTGCCTTGAGTCTCAGTTTTGTGAGGCAAGAAGAATATGAATCAAATCAATAAATAATAAAATAAAACCTTGATCATCCAGAGAAGGCCTTTGTCATTCTGGTAAATCAGGGTGGAGGATACAACAGCTGTTCACCTGAGAAGCTGAGTGCCTCAGAAGGTTCTGGACTCTCCCTCGTTAAAGTTTTTAAAGCAGAGGCTGGAATGGAAGGTTTCAAAATGGCGGCTGGGTGGACAACAAAATGGCTGCTACCACTTTTGTTTGCCATCCTTGCAGAAAATAATACCCTACGCATGGGTGAGAAAGTGTGGCTAGCAGCCCACAGATGACCCCTGCCTAAGACTTCCTGTCCAAAATGTCAGGAGACCCCAGACAACCCTCAGAATTGTGGGGGACACTTAAAATGAACCTAAAAATTGAAAAACCCTACCCAAACTACCACACAAATATGGTTGCTTGGGTCCCCTTGCCCCATGAATACCCTTCATAACCCTCAAGACCAAGAAAAACCTATTAAAAATCAGCCTATTTCAGCCAACTTCTGAGAATTGATATGACATCACTTCTGGCCATGCCACAAGTGAGGGGGTCACAAGGAGAATGGCTTCCTTCCCCTTTGTGGCTGCCGACCACCTTATCTTGGAGATGACAGAAAGAAATTATGCTATCGCCACTGCTAAGGGTGATTTCCACTCCTGGAATCTGTTGGAGGATTTCTCCTCTCTCAGAGAAATCTGGTTTTAAAAAAAATGGCACCCAAGTTCTCTCCCCATAAAATGATGGGAGAGAATTTTGAGAGGCTGCTTTAGCCAGCACACAAAAGAAGCAAACATCTATGAGGGGAAAACCAACACCACTTTGAGGATGTACATTCTTTCCTGATTTATTCACTTCCCATGTCGGGAGACGGCCAACGTTGCCCCAGATTCCAGTGAATAAATGAAAAATGGCGAGAGATCCCTTCAAACCGTTTTGAATTCTCTGGGTTTGTTATTTTTACAAACAGGAGGGTGGAAGCTGAATCTGGGGCAAACTATGGAAGGGTAGCTAAAGCCGCCTCCTCTTCCCACCAAGGCAAACGCATACGCCGCAGATTAGAAGCCTTCAGCAGGAACTGGTGGTTTCACAAAGGCGCCTCTGTCGTGCCCGCTCTTCCCGAAAATTCTTCTGTGAAAGTAAGACCTGCCTGAGGGGCAAGCCTCCTTCGTACTTGGCTACTGAGAAGGATTTCTTTGTCTTCCAGTAAAACACGGGCATTTATCTTGGCAGTGACCAGGTTGTAGCTCTCGCATGCTAGATCCAAAAAAAGAACACATCCTTCAGGACAGACCAAGAGGAGTTCTTGAGGTGGGTTCTCACAATGCTATCAGGGAGAATCGCCTGAATCTCATCACTAAAGTGCCAAAGGTCCCAAAAAAGAATGGCTTATTAAAAAGCCCTATAGTCATAGTTACAAGCTACTGCTATTAGATCTAATTTATTGGATATAAGCATTAGTGTTGGTAATGGTGCATTCTGAGCCCTTCTCTTGAGCCAGTGGTTTGAGCATTGGACCAAGACTCTGGACGCCAGAGTTTGCATTCCAGCTCAGCCATGGAAGTCTACTGGGGAGCCTGGGCAAGTCACACCCCTCAGCCTCAGAAA
Source organism: Ctenosaura bakeri (assembly GCA_948474755.1). Classification (NCBI taxonomy): domain Eukaryota; kingdom Metazoa; phylum Chordata; class Lepidosauria; order Squamata; family Iguanidae; genus Ctenosaura; species Ctenosaura bakeri. The sequence continues at coordinate 74,097 of CAOLHI010000405.1, read as the reverse complement.
AAAGGCAATGGCAAACCCCTCCTGAAGAAACCTTGCCAAGAAAACCCCCAATTGGGTTGCCTTAGAGTTGCCTATGTCAGAAACAACTTTGAAGGCTCAAAACAACACCACTGTTGGTAATGGTGTGTTCTGAAGCCTTGTCTCCAGCTGACCCAGCAAAGAAGTGGCTTTGAGAAGTCCATGAACCATCAGATGGACAGATGCTTTGGGGTACTGTAGGTTCTGATGAAAAGGGAACATTTGGAGGCACACAGATGAATATTCGGTGAATGCTCCTATGAAACAGGTTCAGTTCACCGGTATGCGTCATGTTCCTTGGAATGTGTGTCTTCACAGTTTCCCCTTTCACGCCACTGGATTCTGGAGTCTTTCCAGTTCCTTATTAGAGAAGGAGGTTTAGGCCAAGCGGCCAAACAGGGGCTGCATTCTGTCTCCACATGAGCTCAGAGAGACTTGTTCCAGCTGTTGGGGTTGACAGAGGAACCCTAAACCCTCTCCAATTACCCACACAGAAAAAGTCCTTCAGAGAGAAGGGAGTCCGGTACAAAATACATCCCTTCCATGCTGGGCAAAAAGGCTGGAAACCCCAGGCACTTGGAAAATTAACTCCCAAGAATGGCCTTTTTCAGCTCTTAAGCAACAGAGATATGTTCATGCCTTTCATGAAATGTTTTTAAAAATTGAAATTAAGGGTGGATTTGTGAGATGCAATACTTTCCCTCCAAGATGCTATGCAGACAGCTGTATAAAAGCTATACTGTAAGGTATGGAACATATTGAGATTCTTGACCTGAGATATTGCGCCTGGGTCTTTGCACCCAACCTTTAGAAAAGATCATTCTTTCAGAAAAGAACAGATTCCCCTTCACTTATGGATTCTTTAGATTTTAGAAAGGAACATTTGTGTACAACAAGGGTGGGAACCTCAAGATATGAATCTGACCCTCCTGTGCTCCCCCTCCTGTCCTCTGGGATACCCCCGAAAGAGAAACTCCCTTATGCATGACACTATCATTCAGTGGTTTCCCAAAGTTGGTACTTTTCCTCAATATATTAAATATGTTTATTTTGCAAAGAAATGTATGGCTAAGCTAGCTGAAATCCATAGTTTTATTTGGTATTTAGGCAGGACACAAACTCGTTAACAGCTGCTTCCTGATTGTCAACCCTGCATGGCATGAATTTTGACTGTCCTTCATTGTTGTTTTGAAAACCTGGCAATGCTACTTTTTTTTTGGGGGGGGGGTTTCAGGGATCCCTCAAAGGATGTAATGAAAGCTATGCACCCCCAACCCAGAAAAACGCACTTAGCCTTTTCAGTGTTACAGGTAAAGAACAGGTAAACAAAAAACATTTTCCCTCTGATCATGGCACCCTTAAATTCCATCCTTGGACCTCCTAGGAGTCCTCAGACTGTCTTATTGGAAAAGCAGGTGACAATGGAAGTTCTTAACTCATCACATATCCTGTTCCAAAGTCACACTAGACTTTCTAGATGAAAACCATTGCCTTGAATTGTTCCCAGAAATATCTTGGAAGCCCTCAGATCCTAAGACCAATAATTGAGTCAGTCTTACTATTCAGCATGGCCCTGGTTCCAATCTCTTTTTCTTTTTCTTCCAACTATCTCTTACTATTGCCTTACTCTGACCTCTGCTGGAAAAATTAAGGTCTCGGTAGCCATCCCATTTCTTTGCATCTCCCCATCCTTCCCCTTGCTCCTTCTGCCTGGCCAGTTTGTTTGCATAACCTGCACAGTCTCCTCGTCAGAAAAAGAGCATATCCTTGGGTGTGGCCCAAACCTGAGGTATTAATGGCCACAGGAGAGTGTCTCTCCAAAAAAACAGACTTCATAGCAGTGGGGAAGAAGATCCAGGGAACATTTTGCTGTACTGAATAGTGACCTTTAGGACTACAACTCCCAGAATTCCCCTGAGGCCATGCTGGCAAGGGATTCTGGGAGAGGTGCATCCTCCCCACCTCACCAAAAACAAAAAACAAAAAAAAAGGTAATTTTTTAAAACTCTGGCATTTTGCTTCACTCTACCTCTTGCTTATTTGCACTTCAGCCTTAATGCAACAAGTGCGGCCTTTGACTGAATAAAAGCCAGTGTGCCCATCTGAAAAGCTGGCCGGGAAAAACAGATCTCCAAAAAAGGAATCCATCTGTCAGACGTAATTAAAAATGCCTTTGAGGAGCAGCCAGCAACAAGTTGGGAGAAGACATGAACTCAAGAGCAATGCTTTGCCTACACTCCAAGCCCTGCAGCAATGACAATTTTTACAGCTCTTTAACCTTTTCCCTCCCATGTGAAGCATTTGCCATTTATCTCCTCCATGGATTTTCCTGTTTATATTTCCTGTTAGGCTGGGACAATTAATGCAATAACAACAGATAGTGGGCTAGATCTTGTGCTATCTTGGACAGCTTGCATTTCACAGATGAAAACCTAGACATGTGTGATAGACAAAAAAAAAACATGTCAAGATGGCAAAAGTTAATGATGAAAAACACACAAGCTTGGAGAGGCTGCAGCAGTCTGCTTTTGCCTGAACTTGTTGGGAAGGTCAAGACTTTGCCCCCTGCTTTCTTTTCCCTGCTGCTGAGCTAATGGAGTACAAAGCATTTTTGCACTTTGAACTCACTTTGCAGCCACTGAAGTAAGCTGAGGAAAAAGGGAGAAAGTGGGGCAGGGGAGAAGGAAACTGGGATATTTGAAAAGCAGCTGGAAAAGTGGGATGATGGAGAACTAATCAAATTGTCCCTACCAAATCAGAACAGTTGAAGGATGTAGGGCTTGTTCAGGCTGTCTAAATAAAAAAATGTCTTCAGCTGCCTATGGAAGATCAACAATGAAGGAGACATTCCAGCATTCCTAGAGAGGGAGTCCCAAAGTCTGAAGTGGCCACCAAGAAGGTCCTCTCTCATGCTCCCACCAATCATACCTGTGAAGGTGGTGAGACTGAGAGGAGTTCCTCTCTTGTGGACCTCAGCATCCAGACAGACTCATATGGGGAGATACAGTCGGTCAGATAGCTGGACCTAAACTGTATGGACCTTTGTAGGTCATTGCATGGGCCAGCATGATGTAGTGGTTTGAACATTGGAGTACCATTCTAGAGACCAGGGTTTTCAACCATGAAAACCCTTAGGCAAGTCACACTCTCTCTGCCTCAGAAGACAGCAAAAGCAAACCCAGTGGCACCTAGGGCAAGTGCAGAAGTTGTATCCTTACCTTCTTACCCTTACCCCCCCATCCCTACATGCACAGCTTTTTTGCACCCTCCTGGCACTGGTGCCCAGGGCATGTACTCTACTTGCCACACCCAAGATATGCCTCTGAGAAAAACCCCTTTGAACAAATTTTGCCAAGAAAACCCCATAATAGGATCATCTTAGGGTGTTATAAGTCAGAAACAACCTGAAGGCACACAACCAGAAGATGATCATCCTAACCTGATATCACAGGGTACTTTACACAGTGACATTAACAAAGAAGATAGCTTCCTGTCAAGGAATTACAATCTGTATGAATCAAAATGTTCAATAATTGGAAAGCAGATGTTGACGGGACAGGGTAGCCATTCAGTGGTAAACCCAAAAGTAGCAACTGTGCTTCCTCAAGGGAGTTGCCCTTCTAAATCTAATATCATTCCCATCATCCTTCTTGGAATTCATTCCTTTATTATCTTGATTCTTTGTTCCTCTGCAGTTTGAGTTCTGCACGAGATGTTGTGGGGGGTGGAGGAGGAGAGAGGAGAGCTGAAAACTTTGATCTTATTTTAGGAGCTGTTGTGCTGAAATCCGCATTTTCTCATCATTCATCTCGTGGGAGCCCCGTTCCTGGACGTGAAAACTGCTGGCATTCACTTTTCTTCTTTTAAGTGCTTGATCCAAGATTTACCCTTTCCTTCTGGCCTATAAAGTCCGCCAGGATCTGTCCCCCTGGAGACAACGATGAAGCACATTCTGCAGGAAGTTGGTGGCTGTAAAGCTTTTCCATCAACATCAGTTGAAAGCTGACATCTGAGCAGATCTCTTGCTGGAATCAAAGTGTCTCCATTCATCTGTAAGCTCTGCGGTGACTCAAAGACTGTGGTTCAACCTTCTCTTTTCTGCTTTATGTCACTTTAGCAAAGAGCTGGCCCCCTGAAAAACTTTTTTTTTTTAGAATATTTATTAATTTTAGTAGAAGACACAAGCAAACTAATCCACAACAATGTGAAAAAGCAGGAAGGATAAGGAAACATCCCAGTTCTTTGCACTCAATTAATTCAGAGGGAAGGGGTGCAGGATAGGAGGGGGCAGACTTTGTCCTTTCCTATAGAATCACATGAAAGTAAATTGCTGTAGAGCCTTCTTGCTTCTCTGGAGCAGCAGGAGTGGGCTTGCTTGTCACTGCTCCAGAGATTAGGACAAGGAGCAGTGGATTCAAGCTGCAGGAAAGGAGATTCCACCTGAACCTCAGGAAGAACTTCTTGACAGTCAGAACTGTCTGGCAGTGGAATATAGTGCCTCCATGAAGAATGGTGGAGTCTCTTTCTTTGGAGGTTTTTAAGCAGAGGCTGAATGGCTATCTATCAGGAGTGCTTTGATTAGGGTTCCTGCATGGCAGAAGGGGGTTGGACTGGATGGCCCCTGTGGTCTCTTCCAACTGTGTGATTCTATGATTCTATGGTTCTTCCTTGTTAATAACTTTTCTAATAACTTTTGCCATCTTTGCCACACTCTGTGTGGCTGGGCAGGGTCTGTAGGTAGTTTAAGGTGTTCATGGCTGTAATTCCATGGCTTGCCACACAGACCCTCGGAGCTCCTCGTACCTCTCTCCCCACAAGATAGAGTCATTGCAAACCAAATCTTCCAAGCAGCTTAGCAGGAAATTTTCTTGCTGTGAATCAGGAGCAGTGCCACAGATCTCAGCATTTCCAGCTGCGTAAAATACTTAGAAAAGGGCAAAGGATGGGAGAAAAACCACAACCTCAGCATGAAGGTATATTCCAAAGCCTCCCTGTCTCCTTTGCTCGTCAGACGAATGGCTGGACTCTTGGAAATATCCCATTGCTTCTTTTGGCCTATTAAGCAACTCTTGTGAAATAATGACAGCATTTACGCTGGAGACGAGAAGGGAAGACTTAAACAATCCGCCAGCCCACCCCCTCTCTGCAAGAAACCCCCTTTTTACCAAATTGCATTTTCATAATTTCTACTGAGATTTTTTCATATACAATAAAACTTTAAACAATGCAGCAAACCTAAAGAAAGAAAGAAAAACAGAGATTTAAGCAAATTAAAAAATCCAAAATGATAATTTTTTTAAAAAAAAGGTATACAGCCAGCCTTCCACATTTACTAGAGTTGGGATGCAGGATCCATGCAGAAGTGGAAAATCGCAAATATCAAAATATGTGTGTATGTATATTTGTGGGAAGAGACGTGGTGAATAGAATGGGTAACCAGGATTCAACCAGGTCAGGGAAAAGAGAGGGGAAAATGAATCTTGTCACCCCTTTAAGACCAACAGAACTATTTTAACATGTGCTTTCATGAATTACAATTTGTTGTTGTTGTTGTGTCCTTTCAAGTCATTTCCGACTTATGGCTACCCTAAAGGAAACCTATCAGAGGATTATCTGGGGCTAAAAATGCATGGCACACCCAAAGTCACCCAGTAGATTTCCATCTTCGAGAGGGGAATCGAACTCTGGTCTCCAGGGTTGCTCAAACCAATACACGTTGGCTCTCAGTTTACAATTTACTCACATGTCTCACAACTGCGGCTTTAGTTACATCCACCAGAGGGAGATGGTTCCTAGCAAATGGATCAGCAGGACAGCCGTCTTCAAAACTATGTCAATGTATGTTCCTCCTCCACACAAAAAGAACACTTCTGTTGTTGCTAGTGCCAGAATATTGGAACCATCATCATCACGATCACCACCCACCAAACCACCGCTATCATTTTTGTTTCATATTTTATTTCCTTCCTAACTTTCCAGCATCACTACCTCTGCAGAAAGCCAGCTTGTGCAAGTGCACTGTTTGCCACTACAGTTTTTTCGTTATCACCATTGGCACAAATCATGACATAGTGATTTGGGGGTGGCAAATCTACTCTGTGTTTTAATTTCAACAGGAAAGGAGCTATCTAAGGTGTTGAACCTATTCCAGGAACAATGTTCAGCAGCTTGGTTCAGACCTTTAAAGTTCAAACTAAATTCTGGAATGGATTGCTGTTAGCCATCATCAACTTATGGCAACCCTATGGATGAGAGGTGTCAAGTCATTCTATCCTCAGCTGCCCTGCTCAGGTCTTGCAGATTCAGGGACGTGTCCTCCTTGATTGACTCTATCCATCTGTAATGTGGTCTCCCTCTTTTCCTACTGCCTTCTATCTTATGAAGCATTATTGTCTTTTCTAGTGAGTCATGTCTTCTCATGAGATGTCCAAAGCACAACAGACTCAGTTTAGTCATCTTGGCTTCTAAGAAGAGTTCAACCTTGATTTGCTCTAGGACTCATTTAACTGTCTTTTTAGAAGTCCAGGGTATGAGTAGAATTCTTCTCCAGTACCATATTTTGAAAGAGTTCCCTTCTTATCAGCTTTCTTCAACTTTCACACCCATACATAGAAACTGGAAATATGATGGCATGGACAATCCTAACTTTATTAGTCAATGATGTATCTTGGCACTTGGGGATCTTGTCTAGTTCTTTCACAGCGGTCCTTCCAAGTCCTAGCTTTCTTCTGCTTTCTGGACTGCAGTCTCCATTCTGATTACTGACTCAGCCAAGGTATGTAAAAACGTTAACTACTAAAGTGTCTTCATCATCTGCTCTAAAGTTATGCAAATCACCTGTGGTCATTATTTTTGTTTTCCTAACGTTCAACTGTGAACCTGCCTCGTACTTTCTTCCTTGACTTTCTTGTTTCAAGCCTTTGCTATTTTCTGCTAGCAATATAGTGTTATCTGCATATCTTAGTTTGGTGATGTTCCTTCCTCCAGGTTTCACACCTCCTTCCTCTGAGTCTAATCCTGCTTTACGTACGATATGCTTAGCATACAAATTAATCAGGGTGACAAAATGCAGCCTTGCCTGACTCCCTGGGCAATCAGAATGGACCCACTTCTCTTCTGGACAAGGGATGCCACCAAGCACCAGCATCATGTTCCAGCTTTTCCTACTTGCATCAATTCTACAAGTCAATTCGGGAAGCAGCAAGCAAGCATTTATCATTAGATAACATCATGGATAAGATTATATAGGACAAAAGGAAAGGATAAGACCTAACTCACGGAAATAATGAAAGGTAAACAGATCCAGCATGGTTCAGTGTTTGAACATCAAACTACAACTCCTGGGACCAAGGTTCAATTCCCCACTCGGCCGTTGAAACTCACTGGGTGATCTTGGGCACATCACACACTCTCAGCCACAGAAAACCCTGCGATAGGTTTGCGTCAAGCTCGTCATAAGTCAGAAACGACTCGAAGGCGCACAACAACAAGCAGAAAAAGTGAGATGAGTACAAAATATGTGTGCACATGTGTTTGTAAAAGTTTATAACAGATCACTACAAAAATCAGTTATTAAGAGAAACACAATAAAAAGCAGTTTGGGAGAGGGTCCATAAGGCATAAGTCATCTGTTGAAGGAAAAAAGATGGCCCAAGGACTCCTCTGAGTCTTCTTTTAAACATAAGCCAGGTGACAGTGGCCATTATAAATCTTACGCTGCCCAATATTTCCTCCTGATAAAAGGCAACACCAGGGTATAAATTTATACAAAATAAAAAATGCCTCTTCTCCTTCACTCTCCACTGTGCATGCATATTTATGTATAAGATTATGTCAGCAGTTTTTTTGTTTATTTTTTCAAAAAAAATTACCCACTCTTGTTGTGAACTCACAGTCATACAATTCTCTGGATTTACTTGCTGAAGCAGCAGCTTCTAGTGTAGAACAAGAGACTGAACTCATTTCCAAGAAATGTTGGTTAATAAAAAAAATATGTAAAGTTCATCTAGGATCGTTTCATGACTTAGCCTTGAAATCAGTGGGGTTTTAAAAAGTTGACATGCAATCCAGATGTTGTGGAGACTGCAACTCCCATCAGCCCTAGACAGCAGAGCCAAAAGTCAGGAATGCTGGGAGCTGCAATCCAACAGCATTGACAGGGGTGCATAAATCCCACCACTGGTCTACGTTTGATTCCTAGTCCCAGTGAGAAGAGACCCATAGCATTTACATATGTAGTGACTTACCTTTCAGCTGAATATTCGATGGGTCCACTCTAGCTGGGATGAGCAATTCGTTTTAAGCAGTCATGCAAACTTAAGTTTCATTGATTTGAGCAGAGTTGTTCCAACCATGAGTAAGTTTTGATCTAAGCCATGACACTTTGGTGAGTTTCTTAAAAAAAAATATTACTAAAATGAAACAACACTGCAATGAATCATCATTCCCATAATCATCAAGAATAAAAACATAAACAGTTCAAAAAAAAATAACATTAAACCTTGTTGCTGTTATTTGCTGGCAACTTGGCTTCAACTTATGGTGACCCCAGGAATGAGAGACCTCGAATGGCCTTGGTCATCTGCTGCCTTAGTCAGAAATTGCAAAGGCAAGGGAGCCGTCCTCTTTTTGGCTGAGTCTATCCACCAGCAATGCGGTTCTCCTCTTGTCCTACTGCTTTCTACTTCACTGAGCATTATAGTATTTTCCTATGAAATGTGTCGTCTCATGAGGGGTCCAACGTATGACAGCCTTCGTTTAGTCACTTTGGCTTCTAGGGAGAGTTCAGGATTCATTTGGGCCATTTCCACACTAAACTGTTGCAGTGCTATTATTCCACTTTCAACATCCTATGGAATCTTGGGGTTTGCAAAGTGCAGGATTCCATAGGATGTTGAAAGTGGAATAATAGCACTGTAACAATCTAGTGCGGAAATGACCGTCCTCTCCAATCCATCTGTTTGTCTTTCTGGTGGTCTGCAGTGTCCACAGGACTTTTCTTCCAGCACCACATTTCAAAAGAGTCGATCACTCTCCTGCCTGCTTTCTTTACTGTCCAACTTTCACACCCACACAGAGAAATTAGAAATACTATGGCATAGATGATTCTTACTTTAGTATCCAAAGGTCTGTCCTTACACTTGAAAATCTTACTTAGTTCCTTTGCAGCTGCCTTTCACAGAGTCTTCTTCTGATTTCTTGACTATGATCTCCATTTTGACTAAAGACTGAACCAACAATCCGTAATTATATTATGTGATTCTTTCTTAGAACAAACAATCCACCTTGGATCTTATATAAAGGTGAGATACAAAGAAAATAAATAAATATATTGCAAACAAATGTTTTATATACAGTATCCTGAAGAATGCATTCTATGTTATATGCAATTCTCTACCTACAAACATTATCTCAGTGTCCTGTGCAACAGCCCTACAGGGTAGGAACAGTGGCTGGAATCCTATATGGGAATTATGCCTTTGTAAGTGGGCTTGTGTAGGTAGGAATTAGAACTGGTCAGTTTCATAACGTCCATATGCAATAGAGGGCATTACTGCAGACCAGAGCAGGTAAAGTACCCAATAAGTATAATGCACTGCTTTTGCTGATGTCGTAGATTCATAGAGTCATAGACAGAATCAATCGCCATCCAGACTCTGTTTAAAAACCTTCAAACAAGGGGACTCCTAGACAGCTACTGTTGCACTGCTCTTAGGAAGTTCTTCCTGATGTTTAGGTGGAATCTCTTTTCTTGTAGTTTGAAGCCATTGCTCCATATCCTGGGCTCTGGTGCAACAGAAAACAAGCGTGCTTCATCTTCCATATGAGACCCTTACAAATATTTAAGAATGTCCTGGTACACATCTTCACAATTCATTTAACAGTGTTTCTTAGTGCCTCTGCTACTAAGTTAAGTAAAATATATGTAAACTTAAACTAAGGCCATGTCTGCCCTACATTGCCATAGTGCTATTATTCTGCTTTCAACCTCATGTGGAATTCTGGGGTTTGTAGTTTCCTGAGGCCAAAGGGCTCCCTGGCTGAGGATTCTAACTGCTCCTCCCTAAACTACAAACTCCAGAATTCCACAGGATGTTGAAAATGGAATAAGAGCATTATAATAGTGTAGTGCGGATATGGCCTAAGTCATAATATAAATTTATGGCATTGATAACTTTTCAGGCAACTGAGATTTTGGATTTCCCAAAAGGGGAGTGAGGATGGAGGGGATTCACTGGTGTTAAATAGAGGATTACACTGAATATTTAAGGAAGTAAAAAAAAACAAACCAAGGAGACTAGAAACCACATTGTCAGTACAAAAAAATCTGATTTACAGGAAAAGGCTGTGGTTCTGTTTTCGATTTACAGTTTGCTAATGCACCAATCCTATGCATGTTACATAAAAATAAACACGACTGAAACCAATGGAACTTGCTGTCAAGTAAATATAGCGAAAAGACATGGGATGGTATGTGGTGGTCAGGGAGCAGCCAATGGGCAGCTCCCATTGCAATGGCGCTGTGAATCTGCTCCCGGTTTTAGTCTGAATGTTGCAAGACCTGTCCAAGGTGCAGATCCTATTGAAGGGATAAGAATCAGCACCTTGGATAACTCCTTTAAAGTCTTGAGTAAAACCTCTAGCAGGGTCACCACCCCACCAAGACAAAAGCCACCAGCTACCCTGTAGAATCATAGAATCTTAGGCCATTTCCACACTACCCTGTCATAGTGCTATTATTCCACTTTCAACATCCTGTGGAATTCTGGGGTTTGTAGTTTACTGTGGCTAAAGAGCTAGAATCCTTAGATTTGCAGTTTCCTGAGGCCAAAGAATGCAGGAAGGCACAGTCAAAGCACTCCCAACTGATGGCCACCCAGCCACTCTTTAAAAACGTCCAGAGAAGAAGACTCACCACACTCCATTGAGACAGTGGCATATTTAAACAGGGCCATCGTGTCATTTCTTAACCTTCGCCTCTCCAGGCCAAGCATACCCAGTTCCCTAAGCCACTCCTCATTGGGCATAGTTTCCAGACCCTGGTGGCTCTTAAATAGCAAAGTGCTTTTGCAAAGGGTGGAGAGGGGGAGATAAAGAGGCAGACACAAAGCCTAGGGCCAAAATTTATTAAATTCAATAACAGGCAGCAGGGGGGAACTGTCGCGCAGTGGCAACCTCCCTCAAAGGAAAGGCCTAAAGCTTGCCACATCAGGGCAAATCCCAGAAATGGAGATTTCAGGGCCAAAACCAGAGAGACGAAAGGCTATCAGTCAGTACCATTATGCAGTTTCATCTCCCACTTGGCAGCCAAGGCTCCATCCTATGGAATCCTGGAATCTGTAGTTTGTGGAACAACTTAGAACTCTTTAGTGCCTTCCCTTGATCAACAGCATTGGAATTTGGAAGGCTGAGCATTGCAGGAATCTACAAATCCAGAATCCCATGGATGGAGCCCTGGCAATTAAAGTGGTATTAAAGTGCTATAATGGTGCAGTGTGGATACAGACCTAGATGTCACAGGAAGTGGAACTCTCATGATATTCCAAGGGATAGCCTCAATGATGCCAAGGAGTATTAAAAATGAAGCATCAACTGGAGTTGCACAGAGTGTAGCATTCAAATAAAGCATAACAAATGAGAAAAAACACATGCACACACTTTTTTCAAGGCAGCGCCTTCACTCTGAGTTTCTTCCCCCCACCCTGAGCACCAGAAAAAAGGGACCAGGCCCTGAGCTCTGGGAAGCCCAGCGATAACATGAAAATAATCACAGATAAAATGAGAAAAAACATAGCGGGTAGTTTCTCTGCCCATTGTGGTGGGACATTGTCACCGTTTTCTAGTTTTGAAGCATGTGAATTGTTCTTGAAAGAGGAAGTGGTTTTGGGACAACTTTAAAGCTTCTCAAAATATATAGAAGGCCTCATGACTCACCTGTATTTAAATGGCACGTTTTCAGATGCCAAATGCCTACCTACACTTTAGCCTGAATGCCGAACCTTTACATTTCTATAAGTTTCTATAAATTTAATCTACAACCCCTCTCTTCCTGGGATACTTTGGGAATTATAATTCAGAGAAGTGGGCTTCAGCTCTCCACAGAAGAATTCCAAGGACCTCATGAAATTAGTCCCAGCATACTTTAGGAAGGAGCCGTTACCGTTAAAAACAGTATCAGATTGCTGCAACTACGTAGTAGAGGTACATATACCGGCTAAAGGTAAACATAGCTGAAAGATCTTTGCATCCACAGGTCGTCCTTCCTTGTGGAAAACCATTATCTTCAGGGAAATATTTGCTTGTCTGTCTATGTGATTTTACTTACACCCCACCTTCCTCCCAAAAGTGAAACTCAAGGTGGCTCAAAACAAGATCAAAAACCAGAGACTTTGAAAACACAATGACTGGCATGTAGTTAGTGGATTACAGTGGCATCAGTTCAATTTACACCATGGTCATTTGCTTTTTTGGTTATTGCAAAGGTCAGGATTCTGTACCCACCCTTTACCTGCTAAAGCCCCCTCAACTTAGCCCTTTCCCAACCAGGTTGGAGAAGAAGAAATACAGCAAAGAAGCATCTAGCAACTTTTTTATATTGTCCTATACTTTCAGCCTGCCTAAATCAAAAAGTTCCCCCCTGCAGCTGCTAGGAAAAGGACAAATAAAGAGGGAGCAACCCTAGTTGGCAAAAGGACAACAAGGAAGAAGCTACCCTGGCTCGGCTCCCTTGGAAGCGAGCTCCAAGGCCTGGCAGCATTCACCAAGAAGACCTTGTTCCAGCATTCTCCTGGATGACTCGTTTTCAGTGCCGTCAGATTTGATTTTGTCCTGCTGGGTATGAAAATTCTGTCAACTAATTCACCCCTGAAATTTGCCCAGGCACAGCTTTGCCCTTGCAGTAAGAACTTGGATGGAATCTCTCCGGTACGGAACAGTTGGGTGCTTCTGTCCAGCAAAACTTAGGGAAACTTCTTGGCATGAAGCAAAGGTCCCAAACGATTATACTTTAACATGCACATATTAAGGAGAAACATATTTTCCAGCCAGGGACAGAGGACCTATGGGAGGAGAAAATAAGAGTCAAGGTATTAAACAGAGCTTTCAACAACAGCTACAGTTCCATGCATGTGTGTGTGTGTGTGAGACAGAGAGAGTATGTTTCACGGTTGAGCTTTTTTTAGCTATGTATGTAAATTAAGGAAGGGCTAGTACATCCGGCCAAAAGACCCCTTGTAAATACAACAAATAACATTTTCCCAAATAAGAGAAGCTAAGTCTTGCTCTCATCAAAACGAGTTTCACAAGCTCTTCCTTTTAGCGTGGTCTTCAGTCTGAAAATAATGGCACGCTGAATTTTTTGGTCTGGTTATATTAAATGTTTGTTTGTTTTTTCAAGTAATTATGAGAGGCTAAATAAAATGCAGAGCCAGGGATCCTACACTGGGGCTGAGTAAAATCAATCTCCAATCTCCACATATAACAGAGTCAGCTAGTGCATGCAATGTCGTGCAACCGAAGTGCAGGATCAAACACACATGGACTGGACAGCAGTGATTTGACAAGGAGTATTGTCTGCATTTCCTGTGAAAGGGGAATGAAATAAAGCTGTTCCAGAGAAAAAGGGAACAACCTTTGTAAGCTGATCTGTAACAACAAACCGGCAAACAAATGCAACCGGGATTTAATAATGTTATTTTTATTAGTTTCCATTTATAATCAACTATTAACAACTATTTCAATTCATAGCAAGCATTAGATTAAAGGAACCTATGGCAGTAATTCAAATGAACTCAGCATGGGTCCAATCCAGTAGTTCTTAACCTTTTTAAAAAATCTGCTTTTGATAATCACCACCCGTATAAAAAAAAGGCATAACATTTTGCATATAGTTGATTTAATTGCATTGGAAATTGGTTGCTTCCACATAGATAGGCCTGGAAAGAAATAAAAATTACAAGAAGCATTTGAACAGGTTAAATCTTTACCTTAAAATATACCATGACAAGGGGGGAAAAAACCAAAGTAATGAGAAAGAAACTGAAAGAGAATATATACCTGCATGTGTGTGCGTGTGTGTGTGTGTGTAGATAGATAGATAGATAGATAGATAGATAGATAGATAGATAGATAGATAGACAGACAGACAGAGCCTGGCTCATAAATCTTTGACTTTATCTTTGTTGTTTGCAATTCACCTCTCCATGAAACCAATTTAGAAACAGCTCTTGGGTGCTAAGTACCTTTATTGCAGATTTTAAACCATGGCTCAATAAATAAGGGTAGAGATAAAATGTGGGGTTAAATTGCAAATCACTTTATTAGATGGGAGGAGGAAGGGGAGGGAAGGATTTTTTCTGAGCGGTGCTGAAGTTTTGATGCAGCTGGAAGCAAGACTGCATGGTCAAAAAATAAATCTTGAGTTTCAATGGGTAAACCACATTTACTTTCATACACAGATTGCAGATGGCAGTTGGACCAGGCTAAGAAAATGGAGGAGCATTTAACCTACAAACTCCAGGATTCCACGGGATGTTGCCGTGGCAGTTAAAGTGGAATAATAGTGCTATAAATCTTACCTTTAAAGGAGTTGTCCAAGCTGCTCAACCTATTTGAGGAAGATGGCTCAGCACCTTGGATAACTCCTTCAAAATTCAAACTAAAACCCAGAGCAGACTCAGTACCCCATTGGCATTGGTCGATCAGCCTTAGTTTCTTAATCAGCCATTAAGAAACTAAAATGCAAGACAGTTTCTCAACAAGCAAAAGTCTTATAAAAGCATGTTTGACGGAGTGTATTCATCCGTGGCAAGCATGAAAGTATATATGTAGTTTTGCTGTGCTTTATAGTTTGATTATTAATTCATTTAATCTTAAGGTAGTCAGCCGTCTACATCCGTAAGGGTTGAGATGCAGGACCCACACAAAAGTGGAAAAATTGCAAATACCAAAATTTAAATGTGAGTATCTGTGGCAAGGGGACCAAGACATGGTGGTGGGAATGGGCACTCAGGGAAAAGGAGAGGGAAAGGAGAGGTTAGCATAATGGCCCTATACTTTCTCTTATCCATCTTCTTCCTTGGGGGGTGGGTGTGGGAGCATTGAGAGAGCGTTTGTGGCTCTGAGCCATCCTTAACTGGTTAGATAGCTGGTGGAGGAGGAGGAAGACCAGAGGCAGGTTTTGAAAGGGCTGCATGGCCTGGTTGAAGCTGCCGAGAGGGAAGGTTCCCCCAGAAAAGAACTGCTGGGGAAGCAGGGATTGAAGAACCTTGCAAATATTCAAATCCACGAAAATCACACTTGCAAATGTGGAGGGCCAACTGTGGTCATAGGGAGGGAAAGAATTGCTTGTATGGGAAAGCCATCAGACTGTAAAACAACGCGTTTGTTTTTTATTTCATTCACGCCTCAAAAAATACAAGCTGATAGACCCAGATCAGCTTTCCTATAAGTCAGTCCTAGATACTTTTCTTGTAAGATTCCTCCGTTATGTAATTTTTTAAAAGAGTCACAAAAAAAGAAACAGAGGAAAGTTTTACACAACCTGACTCATTTCAAGGAAGTTATTAAGAGTGCAGAAAAGGTACCAGCTTGGTTGAGTGCACTAAAAGAAATACTCCTCTGAGTAATAAAACAAACCCATTTTGACCAAAACGTGCCTTTTGGCTGAGAGGAATGAGTCAAGAAACATCCATTTCTTTTTTATTGCAAGGTAATCTCTTAATTGGCTAATTAGGCAATGACTGGGGAAAGAATGGTTTTAGGATTTGCAATGGACAGCTAAAGATATGCAATGGCAACTTTGCATTTGTAGATTGGTTAAAGCCAAATGTCCAGGAATCAAAGACCCCATTTCTCCATAATTTTGCTCATTTTGCAGGGATCACCTCCTCCCTCCTCTTCCATTTCTGGGGTGGTAGCAATGGGTTGGAAAGCCAGAGCGGTGTAGTGGTTTGACCACTGAATTACAACCCTGGAGACCAGTGTTTGATTCCTTGCTCAGCCGTGGAAGCCCACTGGGCGACCTTGGGCTCATCACACACTCTCAGCCCCAGAAGACCCCATGAGAGGTTTGCTTTAGGGTCACCATAAGTCAGAAATGACCAGAAGGCACACAACAACAACAGCAACTGGTTGACTAAATGCAGAGCTTGGAAATATTTGCTGATTATTTTTTTTTAAGACAACACCCTCTAGAAGTCCCTTAGCTAGCACATCCAGATTCTGAGAGCTGAGGTCCAAAAAGACAACTCTTCCAAACTCTGCCCCAATGGTTCCCTCCAGGTAGATGTATTTTAAGTGCAGATTAATCAGCAACAGATCCAACAACATTTCAGTCATCAAGACACACACTTTTTCAACCTTCCAGCCATATAACCTATGAGAGTGAAAAGACCAGATCTTGTAGCACACTTAACAATTTGTGCAATAGAAGTCTTTGAAAGTAGATGCCCATGCTTCAAGCTATGCTAATGCTTTTCCTAAAATCCCATCAAGTTGTCCTTTTTTTTCCAAATCTGCCAATGCTTGGCAACTGCTGGAAGTGATGTGTGCAATAATGGCTGCAAGTACCCAAGAGACTACACGGTATGCACAGGAAAAAAATCTTGTGTAGATTGTATGAGAGAGAGAAGGCAGGAGGGAGGGAGATATAAGAAACAGGAGCTCAGTGTGGCTATAATGTGCTGAGGACAGCTGCCGTCTGCTTTCTTGTAAGAGGGACTGATTCTCATAGACTGGTGTGTGTGGTTACATTACATTTCCTTTTCTAGGACGGATTTTGCAGGCCTGAGGACAGTGGGCAAATTGCACAATGTCAAAATAACAGGGGCACATTGACAGTCTCTGTCTTTCTCTCTTAACGGTCCAACAACTGAGGAACAAGGTCCAAGCTTAGTGGGGGAGCGGAGGGTGGGGAGGGAGCCGCTTTGTGGCCTGAGACCTTATAAAAGTTTTAGAGAAGTTGTGCTCATCCTGAGTTCCTCTCCCACAGATTGTTCCTGTTGTTGTGCTCGCCACTGCCTTCCAGCCTCGTTTGTCATGTGGCCTCCCCACAAGTGTGTGACTTGAACTCAGCTCCCCCCAAATGGGGTTCCATCTTGTTCACAAGGGAGGCAGCATGAGCTGTTTTTGCAGGGATGGGAGCCCTGCACCCCAAAGGGGCACTTTCTGCACCCCCAACTCCTCTGAAATGACCCCAACAAAAGTGTTTTAATTTAAAAAAACAAAACTTAAAGAAGCGCAGTTTTGCATTCAATAGTTGTTTTGGGGAGATGGTCACCTCAAAAAAGCAAAATAAGAGACCTAATGATGTCATAATCTGTGATTATGGTTACAGTCCTAGCAATTCTAGTAAGCTGGATTTAGTCGCATCTATACTGGTAGAATAATATACTTTCTATTAATCAGTTTTTTGTTTTCATTGCAGTTTGTAGAAGGGAAGGAGACCTTTTGTGCCCTAGTTAGTTAGTGACTAGTTAAGTTGTGTTTATGGTAATAGATTAGCATTTTAGTAATGTGCTATTGTTTAAGTTATAGATTAATTTAGCTCAGTTTTAGTCTTTGTTGTTGCTAACTGCCATCAAGTTGACTTTGCCTTATGTTGACCCTACGAATGAGAGAAGGAATAAGCACCAGAAAGCACATGTGATAAATCAGCAGAAAAAAGGAGACTAGGTTCCTTGTGCTTATGGATGATCCTAGTTTATTCTTTAAAAAGTCCTTTAAAAAGCTTTTTAAAGGATAAACTTGGACCATCCATAAGTATGTGGAGCTCAGTCTTCTTTTTTCTGTCTATCAATGCGACATCTCCAAGTCACCCAAACTTCAGCTGCCCTTCTCAGGTCTCACAGATGCAGGAACGTACCTTTCATAGAATCATAGAATCATAAAATCATAGAAATGTAGAGTTGGAAGAGACCCCAGGGGCCATCCAGTCCAACCCCCTGCCATGCAGGAACACCCTCAAAGCACTCCCGACAGATGGCCATCAAGCCTCTGCTTAAAAACCTCCAAGGAAGGAGCCTCCACCACACTCCGAGGCAGCAGGTTCCACTGCCGGACAGCCCTGACTGTCAGGAAGTTCTTTCCTTTCCATGATTGAGTCTATTCAATAATGGGGTCTTCTTGCCATCCACCTTCCCAAGCATTATTCTCTTTTCTAGTCAGGTCTTCTCATGATACGGTCAAAGCCTGACAGCCTCAGTTTAGTCATCTTGGCTTCTAGGGAGAGCTCAGGCTTGATTTGCTCTAGGACCTATTTTTTGTCCTTTTAGAAGTCCAGGGTACCCGTAGAACTCTCTTCCAGCACCACATTTTGAAAGAGCTGATTTTCTTCCTATCAGCTATCTCCACTGTCACATACATATTGTTTATATGTTGCTTACATATAGTTCTTTTCCTTTTCGCTTTTCCTTCCCCCCATCCCTGTACATAGATTATCCTGTTATAAATAACTGTCTGATTAACATTAATAAAATACAAACCGTAAGGGGGGGGAGCAAAATTTCTTTCACACTTCAGAATTTTGACTCCACTTTAACTGCCCTGGCTCTATCCTATGGGATGCTGGGACTTGTAGTTTGGGGAGGCCCTAGAGATCCCTGGCAGAGAATCTACAAATCACAGCATTCCACAGGATGCTGCCATGGCAGTTAAAGTGGGATTGAAGTGCTACAACTGTGGTGGTATGAAAGAGAACTGCTGCTTTGGGGTTAGTCCTCCCACTCAAAATAAAAAAACAAAAAAAAAAACCCAATTGGAAACAAAAAAAAAAATACCATTGCCTTTTTTGTATTTCTTGGAGATTTTAAAATTAAAAGAGAATCCTCCTGGATTCTTGGAGCTATAAATCACCATCTAAAGAGGAACATTAGGTCCAGAGTCTAAAATTATCTCCAACTGTACTCTTGGATCTAAGGCACATTCTTTAAAAGGTCAACGGCAGCACAAACCTGCAACTCCTTTTTTTAAGTCATATCTGCAGCTGGTATCAAGAGGGCATTGATTCTTACCCAGCAAATTAACTGTTTTCAAGTTATATTCAATCAATTCTCTTAATTCCCCTTTCTGGTGCCAAGTGCCAGTTCATTTTCTATGAAGATGTCCTTCTTTCATAACATCCCCACAAACCGTCAGAAAGTATTTTAAGCTCAAGGACTAGATAACTTTTTTTCTTAAGAAAAGAAAGAAAGACAGACAGAAAGTGAGTAAATCATCCTTCCCTTTTTGCAAAACATGGCCCCCTCAAGCAACTTTGGGCAAAGCAAGAGAAGGGTACATTAGAAAGTGTCTTCTGGATTGGTGGAGAGCCATGGCAACTGGTGGCATCTGTGTCCCATGTTCTCACCCAATAGACCTGTAAAAGTTGTAGGACAGAAAAAGTGGCCTCCCAGAATATCTCAAAACACAGATGGACTCATAAGGAGAGTATAGTTCTTGATATAAGCTAAACTTGAGCCATATCAGGCATTATAAGCCATAATCCAGCACACTGAATTGTGCCCAGAAACAGACTTGACAGCCAGTGGAGCTGTTGCAAGAAGGGAATCGGGTGCTCCCTGTCTCCAGTTAAGATCTGACTACAGATCTTTGGACTAAGTGACATTTCCAAACATTTTGATCCCACTGAAGTCTTCAAACTATGGCACCTGTTCCTCTCCCTCCTTTCTCCAAAACCCACTGATGCAGCTCTCCTTCACCACCATGAGGCTTGTGAAGAGCATGGAGGTTGGAGAAGCATTAATGTAGGCAATACATTGGCCAAGATTCTAGATTAGCTATAACTGTCTTAGTTACATAGCTAAGTAGCATCTCCTGCCCATCCTATCATCATGACTTATCAGGCAGAAGCCTCTGTGAGCAACAAATATCCATTCTTCCATCAATGGGAACACAGCAGAGTGATGTTTCTGCTGCCCTTCCATGAGTGATCCTTGGTTTGACAGTCAGGATCTCTGTCACAATCCCTCCTCAATCTGGAGATCACTGGTGGGGGAAGGATGGAAGCATCATTCTGCTACATCCCAGCTGGCAAGAGAACAGACACCAGCTACTGCCTGGTAAGTCAAGACTGGAGGACTTTTATGATTCCTATCTATTCCCCACATTATTAAATGCAGAGGGATTGTGAATATGAACCAGTCCTGAATGCATAACTCTCAAGTTATGCATTCATAACTGCAGTCATGCATTCCAGCCATTACTTTTACAGAGAAACACATGACTATGTTAACCAAAATCAATACTTAGAGTTGGTATCTAGGTAGAAAACAATCTTGCTAATGACTGTTTCTTGACTATCAATGCTGAACAGCATAAATTGCAATTGTCTCCCGTGTTTCTGAAAATCTGGCAACACTAGCTGGGAACAAAGTGGAAAAGTAGGAAGAGAAGGGAGAATCTGGTACATATTAAAAGCAGCTGAAAAAATGGGATAAGACAGGATTCATCAGGACAGGGTATGAGGCAGACAGGCAGCAGACATGAAAAATGCACAAATTTTTTGATATCTCTCGTTCAACATCTCTTCATATCCCTCAGTATCTCGTGCATCTCTGGAGTTCTGTTCTGCATCACCCCACATTTTGTAACTTTGTTGTGTGCCTTCGACTAGTTTTCAACTTATAGTGAACCTAAGGCAAAACCATTGCAGGGTTTTCTTGACAAGACTTCTTCAGAGAGGGTTTGCCTTTGCCCTCCTCTGAAGCTGAGAGTGTGTGACTTGCCCAAGGTTAACCAGGTGGTTTCCATGACCGAGTAGGAATTTGAACTCTGGTCTCCAGAGCCAACACTCAAACCATTACACCATGCTGCATTTACGCTTCTCTGGAGAGGTTGCTGTTGAGCAACCCTCCTATTGCACCATGAACAAGCAATGCAGAAAGAGCAAAACAACTGCTTTGAAATGTCGGTAACAGGAATAACCACAAAAAGACAAATCTTTGTCTTTGTTTGCCATGATAAATGATGCCAAGGAAGTGTCAATGATTTGCAACCCATTCCAGGTCACAGAAAAGTTTATGCAATATTTTGCCATTAGGAAGGACTTTCTGACAGCATGAGCAGTTCAACTGTGGGATGTGCTGCCTCGGAGTATGGTGGAGTCTCCTTCTTTGGGGGGTTTGTAACAGAGGCTGGGTGGCTGTCTGTTGGGAATTCTTTGATTGTTTCTTCCTGCATGGCAGAATGGAGTTGGACTTGATGACCCTTGTGGTCTCTTCCAACTTTATGGTTCTATGACCTTAGGATTCTATGAATCATGCAGCCCTCCAGGTGTTGTTTGGCTGTACCTCTCCTCAGCCTCCAAGCCATTGTAGTCAATGATGTACAATGCTGGGACTTACAGTCCAGCAACATCTTGAAGGTACATGATTCCTTCCCAGCCTACCATGTTCCTCAATATTTCATTTCAAGACCCCACCACCCCCTCACATAACCCATGGAAAGTGGGAGCAATTTCAACAGTTGGTGTGGTAAGAGGGTTTTTTAAAAACAACAAAATATTAAAAAGGGAGAGGGAAAGGTGGACAAGATGTATGTGGTTGAAACCTCGTAGGGAAATGCCTAAGATGTGCACATCTCTGCATGTGAAAATGTGGAAGTGGATATGAAAGACTGAAAGCATCTGTATAAAGAAAGGAGAGCCCACTGCAAGCATCACCTGCTCAGTTGGAGGATGAGGTTGTCCTCCATCCAAGGGGTGTTCAGGAGAAGATGGGGTCAGACACCTGACATCCTTGTGCAACAGTTTCCATCTACCCACACATCTGTGACCAATGTTGGGGTTGTTGGTTGGTTTCTCCAGGAGAACTTCTCTAACTCATTTTCATTTCACTGTCCCCCCTCAGCACCTGTTCTGGACTCTGCCCAGCATCGTAAACATCAAAACCTCTCTATTGGTGTCACTATCATTTGGTGGCTGACACATGACCCAGAGAGCAGATGGGACCTGCCAAAAGCCATAGGAGAAGGCAAATGTTTCCTAAGGTCCTTCCACTGGTTTGCACCAATGGTTGCAACCTGGAGTAGCATGCATGCATGTAATTTACCTATGAAAACTGCCACATTGATTCCCCAAGCTCATCAGTCAACCAACTTCTCCAACCTCATCCCCTCCACAGGCATTGGACTACTTTGTCTCCCACCATTGTCCAATCTGGATGGGAACAATGAAAGCTGTAGTCTAACGCATCTGCAAGGCACCAGGTTGGGGAAAACTGATGGAGGTGGGGAGACACTGAGCAAAGTATCCGAAACTTTCTCCTCCAACACTTCCCCTTTCACTGAAAAAAAATGTACCCAGAAGACATCCCACTGTGTTTTATTTTTGATGCTTTTTAGGTGTCTCTTATGAGATGAGGATGGGATTTGGGAAGTGGCCACCAGGTTTGGGGCTTTCAACTTCACGTTTTCACTTTTTAAACCATTGTGAAATGACTCATGTTTTCAAACCACCCCAGCCGCGTCCTCCACCCACCAGCTTCAATCACCTGGCTTCACCAATGGAAATACCCATTGTGAACAATTTATTTAGCGATGGAACATCATTTTTCAGTTGTTATGGCCTGGAGCGTTACAAGGTCCAAGAGCTTGAATCTAGAGTCAAGTTGCTTGCTGATTTCCACTGGTTGCTCGCCAAAGAATCAACGTTCTCTACTATTGCCCTCAGGTCTGTGAGTGGTCCCTATTCCATTGCTTGCATTGAAGTAGTGAAACTTCAAATTTGTTGTTGTTGTGTGTCTTCAAGTCATTTCTGACTTATGGCAACCCTAAGGCAAACCTATTACAAAGTTTTCTGGGGCTGAGTGTGTGTGATGTGCCCAAGGTTACTCAGTGGGTTTCCATGGCCAAGTGGAGAAGTGAACCTGGGTCTCCAGAGTTGTAGTCCAATGCTCAAATCACTGGGCCATGCTTGCTCTCAAGTAGAAGTTTGTGAATACACAACCAGGTCAAACATTAACCCCTGGACTATTCAATCATTCAATCGCCAAAACCCTATTCAGTTCCTCTCCCTGGTCAACTGTCCAATCTCAATAACAATTTTTCCTTATCTGCCACACAATCCTCAGGCCATCTCCACACTGGACTATTATAGTCCTGGGGTTTGCAGTTTAGGGAGAGGCTTCAAGGGCCCCTTCCTAAACTGCAAACCCCAGGATTACATAGGCTGTTGAAAGTGGAATAATAGCACTATAACAGTCCAGTGTGGAAATTGCCTCGGTTTGGTATTCTTTCTTCTGTAAAGGCCCCCCTTCACAGATGATCTGTGATTGGCTAGCTCCTTTGAATAAACTGCTGCTAACATCAGAGTGTGTTCTTCGGAGCAAGGGTTATTCTGTACATGACAATATCCTGTATACTGTGAGAACGTAGCTATACGACACAACTATAGTGCTATGATTCTGCTTTAACCACCATAGCTCCCTCCTGTGGAACCAGGAGATCTGAAGTTTCATGAGATCCTTGGAATCCTGGCAGAGAGCTCCAGTGCTGAAGTTGAAGATAATTTGGAAAGACATAAGAAGAACAAATGTCTGGGAAGGACAATTTTGCCATGTTTTTGCCTCTCCCCTAGTTGTTTTGGGCACAGGAAAAGCCTTTAGGAAGTAAAAAGGTTCCCTAGGAGATATATCGGAAGACAATATTTTTAATTTTTTTTAAAATTTCCTCAAAAATTGAGAGCCCCAGGGGCTTCAAAATGGCCCTTGTCAAGATATACACAAGCACACCCGTAAAGCAATAACAGAGAGACATTAAATTGTATTCTGACTTTTCTTTAAAAAAGGGGGGGAAAGCCAATAGTGGAGGCGCATACAAATTTAGCACACAACTGAGTGTTTAGAGCAAGAAAGTTCCATTTCCTGTTCATTTGTCTGAGCAATAAATAAATTCACCTCAAGCGGTAAGGTTTAAAAACCAAAACTGACTTCTGCCGCTCCTGAATTGCATAACTCCCTTGGGGGGGGGGGTTCAAGATTCATCAAAGGACCACGAATAACAACTTAGACTTGAGAAGCAAGCCCTTCTCTGCCTCGACTTGACCACTGTTGCTCAATACAACTTGGTCCAGATGTTGACAGCTGGGAAAATATATCTTGGTGCAAATCACAGAGAGAGGGCAAAGGACAAACCCCTTCTGAACAAACCTTGCCAAGAAAGCCCCATGATAGGGTGGTCGCAAGTTGGAAACAACTTGAAGGCATACAGCCACCGCAACAACACGCTGAAACATTTTGTCACAGGCGCCACAAAAATGTGTGAACAAAACAAAATAGTACAAAAGATACACCCAGACACACCTGACCCAGTGTGGTTTGTGTGCTTCCCCGCACACCTGCACCTTTCCAGAAAGGGCTGCCCAGCAGCCCTTGTTTCAAGGAACCTGTTGCAGTGTGCTTTGTGAAAGAAACAATGCATCAAGAGGGAAACGGTTCAGTCCAAGATCAGGGCTTTTCTGGCGAGGCAAGATAGCCTCTGGATTAAAGCTGCAGGGCTGGCAGTGTATAGGAAACACTGGCCATTTCTGCATTACACTATTATAGTGCTATTATTCCACTTTCAACGTCCTGTGGAATTCTGGGATTTGCAGTTTAGGGAGAGGCATTTAGAATTCTCAGCCAGAGAGGTCTCTGGCCTCAGGAAACTGCAAACCACAGGATGCTGAAAGTGGAATAATAGCACTATAATAGTCTAGTGCAGAAAGGCCCTAACTTTTTTTTTTACAGCCATCAGAGAGTTACAACTAATATTACGTATTGAATCATAAAGTTGGAAGGGGTTTCATGGGCTATCAAGTCCAACCCTCAGCTCTGTGCAGGAACGCCAGCTAGAAAATTCCTAGCAGGCAGCTTGTCTACCTTTTGTTGAACATGTCCAGAGACAGAAACCTCTCCGCTCCTAGGTAATTGGTTCCATTGCCAAACTGCTCAATATTATTTCATCAGCATTAGAAGAGATTATTTTGCCATTTCAGCAACACCTGCACCAAGCTACATCTTTCTTCCAAGAGGCTAGTGTGGAGTTTCCCATTGGGACCACATAGCTGCTTCCTAATTATGATTATTGATACCTCCTGGCAAGGTGGCCAAACCAGTAGTATCATTTCTAGCAATGGAGGAGGAGGAGGAAAGCATGGTAGAAAGTCATCTCCTCTTGATCTTCTTCTTATATAAATATTTTCCCTTTGTACAAAAATAGCAGGCCAAAGATAAAAGGCCTTTCTGAAGAGTCACCCATGCATGGTTTTATATTCCTTTTTCAAGTGCAAGAACACGAGAGCTGGAATCATGTAGAAGTACCTAAGTTCCCCTACATCTGCATTCAGTCCAGAGCTTTTGAAGCAGAGTCACACATAAGTGTGTGGATGGATATGCATGGGTGCACATGTGTTTATACATGTGTATTCAGTTGTACATTCAGGGGCACATTTGGGTGTGCATTCAGTGGCACAGCTTTCCTGTTCGAAACATATAGCTCAAAGCCTATTCAAGGCAAAACTTCGCTGCAGGAGATCAATGCAATGCAATCTGATATAGAATCTTGACCTTTGTGAAGCACACATTTTACCACTCTATTCTGCATTGGTTAGGCCTTATTTGGAATCCTGTGTCCAGTTCTGGGCATCTCAATTCAAGAAGGATATGGACAAGCTGGGATGTGTCCAGAGGAGGGTGACCAAAATGGTGGAGGTTCTGGAAGCCATGAAGCCCTATTAGGAGCGGCTGAGGGAGCTGGGGATGTTTAGTCTGCAGAAGAGATGGTTAAGAGGGGACATGATAGCCATGTTTAAATATTTGAAGGGATGTCATGTCGAGGAAGGCGGGAGCTTGTTTTCCGTTGCTCCAGAGACCAGGACAAGGAGCAATGGATTCAAGCTGCAGGAAAGGAGATCCATTTGAACCTCAGGAAGAACTTCCTGACAGTCAGAGCTGTCCAGCAAGGGAATATGCTACCTGGGAGTGTGGTGGAGTCTCCTCTTTGGAGGTTTTTGAGCAAAGGCTGGATGGCCATCTATTGGGAGTGCTTTGGTGTGAATTCCTGCATGGCAGAATGGGATTGGGCTGGACGGCCCTTGAGGTCTCTTCTAACTCTATGATTCTGTGATTCTATGAATAATTCTCAAATATTTCTGCTTTCCTGAATATTGAAGAGAGGGAATAACTGCTCGTCTTTTGTTGACTTCAAAATAGGACATCCTGGTCTCTTCCACACTATACAATTACAGCAGTTTGAAACCCTCTTAACTGCCATCATACAGAATTCTGAGTTCAGTGGAGCACTAATTTAGTGACAGAGATTTATGCTACACAGCACCATCAGACTTCAATTGTTGCTTCACAGGATAATTGCATTTCCCAGAAGCACCTGGCAATGAAAACAAGACACATTTGTCTTTACATGTCCTGTTCTAATCCCAATATGGTGGAGGTTTTTTTCCAAATTGTTCTGCAGGCAGAGCACAAAAACTTTTAAGTGGGAGCTAAACGTGGTCTATGCACTATCCAGTACCAGCTATCTGGCAAAATGCAGGTATTCCTCTCTTTGAAAAAAGGTAGACCTGTTCCTCAGTGTGACCATTTTAACAGAAGATTTGGTACCAGATGCAGAAATGACATGAAAAGAATAGGAACAGCACCACAAAAAGAGAAGAGCAGTTCAACATGTTTCAGCAAACTTTTTCGTCAAACCTAACAATATGCACATATGAAATGAAACATGTGGTCAGGTAAGGTCATGCAAGCCTTACATAGGGAAACGAAAGCATTTTGAACCTTCTAGAGGTGACTTAAAGGTTTCTCCCACAGTGTCTCTAGGGATTTTTTTTTTCTTTCACCAATATCCACCATCATTATGACTTCCATTTTGGTGGCCAAATCTAGACTTTTTTAACATCCTGAGAATAACTAGTGAAACAGGCTTGTCCGCCCATTCTATTTTTCTGAGTTTGCTGTTTACACATGCTCGGTAGGGGATTCTGGAGGCAGCTGCTGTCTACCTTGCCAGTTGCAGCCATGTACAGGCTAGAGTAGAATACCATTCTTTCCCAGCTGAAGTTTTTTGCTTCTCATTGTTTACTGCAGGCAGACTGCCACAATCCAACACCAAAGATCTATGTTTTTCCAGACCTCCTCCACCATCCTTCCCATGCCGATGCAGTGAAAAAACCTTCCAGCTAGACAGAGGACAAAGAAGAAAGTCTTGAGCTGGCCGGACAAAAAAGGCATTGTAAGAAGAAGCTTCTCTGTCAATGGCTTTGTTAACTGAGGTATGCCTTTACATGGAACCTGTATTTTTGTTAGCTATATTTGAGTCCTGGAGTACATTTGCCAACTGGTCTAAGGAAGAAAAACAGCCTAGCTGATGTGAGACTTTTAACAGAAGTTCCATATATGCAAAGCATCAGGTATGGCTTTTCATGGCACCATCGCGATGTGAATCAGCTCTGGCAAAAGTCAAACCTGTCAACAGCAAGAGCTCCGGAGGCTGGTTCAAAACCCAGTATGGACATAGAGCAGAACATGTGCTGTATAATTTGGAACATTTCCAGAGAAGGGTGATCAAAATGGCAGAAGACCTGGAAACCATGAAACCCTATGAGGACCAGCTTAGGGAGCTGGGCATATTTAGCCTGAAGAAGAAAAGGTCAAGAGGGAGCAGGATAGCCATGTTTAAAAATTTGAAAAGGTGTCACATTGAAAATGGGTTGAATTTCTACTCCACTGCTCCAGAGACTAGGACATGGGGCAATTGCTTCCAACTGCAAGGGCAGAGATTCCACTGAAACATTAGGAAGAATGTCCTGGTGGTAACAGCAGTTTGGCAGTGGAATACACTGCCTGAGAGTGTGGTGGAGCCTCCTTCTTTGGAGGTTTTGAAACAGAGGCTGGATGGCCATCTGTTGGGAATACTTTGATGGTATATTCTTGCATGGCAGGGGGTTGGACTTGTTGGCCCTTGTGGTCTCTTCCAACTCTATGATTCCATGGCCCTTTTCGCATGGCATTTGCCATGCAAAAAGGCCCCTGGAGCACTGCGCAACTGCAAGGAGTGATCCATATGATGCACTCGCAATTGCATGACGCTCCAGGGGCTGGTGAGTGCTGATCGCGCACTATTTCGGCTGTGAGCCGAAAATGGTGCACGATTGCACATTGATTCAGGGCCCCGTGTGCACTTGCTGTGCGTGCGGAGCTCTGAAGTCATGGTGCTCGAACCTCCTGCCCCAGCACAGCCTGGGACTGTGGAAAGAAGAGGAGGGGCTCTCGCATGAGCAGGCAGTAGCTGCGGAGCTGAAGGAACTGGGACGCGAGAGCCTCTCGCTAAAGGCTACTCACACGATCCCCGCACCCCAGCTCCACAAAAAGATGAGTTGCGGAAAGGGCCAAAGGAGAGGACAGCCACTTATGTGACTCAATCATGTTGCACCAAGCATCACCTAGCAAATACTTGTCACAAAAGTTATTTGTAAGGGAGAACCAGTTTGCATTGCTCTCATGAGAAACTAAAGCCACAGCAAGCTCTGATCTGGAAATTTTCCCCACCTACAGATGCAGAGAGCAATGTGGTGGGAGTTAACGTGAGCATGGAGTGGGGAGATGACAGCAAAGTACGGTATTATGAATGAGCCATTTTTGGCAAGTGAGGTTTCAGACTGAGAGCGAAAGCAATTGGCAATTCAAAATGTGCATTTCTCTCTCCAAACAGATAAGTCGCTTCATCTAGTGCTGTGGATGGCATGCCAGGTGATTTATGACAATCAAGACTGGATTTCCTGTAGCTATAAGACAAAACGACCTAATGCTGAATGAGTTGCAGCCATGAAGCTTGGCAGGAAATCCCTTTTTAAATTTTACAACAATTCACAGTGGCTGGACCGCATTCAAATCAACATCTGACCTCATTCATCCAAACCATTTCCACTCTGAGTCTGAGATACATTTTTGTTTCTCCCTTTCCAAACAAAAGGAAACACTGGCCACTGATCAGCAATTCTTTTCCTAAACTTGGAAAAATTACCATTTTGATTGAATGCATCAACTTGGATGTGTCCTTTAAAGTTTGGAGTAAAATCTGGAACATATTCACTACCTCACTGACATGGAAGCTGCTAACTGCCACTGTCTCAGAGATTTCTGGGAGTTGTAGTCCCCAAATTAGCTTTTTCACACACTCTTTTCAGGGCATTAAACTCTGGCATTAAGTCTTAGCCTTTCCTCTTAATAAGGCCACTTAGCAGAATCTCTCCATTTTTCGTCATTTTGTGTCTATGTGTGTATTTCTTACAGTGGAATAGGGAAAAGGAACTGCTGTGAAGATTTTAAAACTTGGGCAGGTCTATATGCAAGAATACAGTCCCTCAGATGATGTCTTCCTTACCCAAAAATATCATAAGTAACATTGGCTGGTATTCAGCACAGCAATTATGGATTCTTAAGCTAGAGTTACAGATCCATACCTGCTCCGTATTCAGTAAAAATATATACTCTTCCTGTAAGACTACGTAAATACCACCCAAGCCCACCTTAAGAGCCAGCAGCAAGACTGGGCAAAGGAGGTCCATTCAGCTAGTGATCGGGGTGCAAGGGGAATGATGTTTCCATCCCCTTTCACCAATGAGTGAGGCTGCAACAATCAAAAGGAGGACCCCTGTCGCAAGTACTTGCCATGCTTTCACTTGTTGGTGGGAGAGGAATTAAAAATGTCACCTTCCTTGCACCCAGTTGGAAGTTAAACAGGCATCCTTCACCCAACCCAGCCGGTGGTTCTTAAGGTGGGCAGTGAGGAATCAGGCCAGGAGATGTTACCTATTTACACATACATAACTAAATAGCCAATGTCAGTGATCCCTTGTAACTCATTACTTCCTGGTCTATGAATGATCCTTTTGCAACACCTACATTGGGAAGTACTGTAGAATTGAGGAACCTCTTCATATGGAAGCCCAAGTTTGGGGCTCAAATTATAGAGTCATAGAACCATAGAGTTGGAAGAGACCCCAGGGGCCATCCAGTCCAACCCCCTGCTGTGTGGAAACACACATCAAAGCACTCCCAACAGATGGCCATCCAGCCTCTGCTTAAAAACCTCCAAAGAAGGAGACTCCACCACACTCCAAGGCAGCATACTCCACTGCCAAAATGCATCCTCTTTACTTACAATGCTTCTAGTACTGAATGTATTTTAGCCTATATTAGATGTGGTTACACTCCCCCCGACAACACAGGTTCACAGTTTGGGGGGTACACCTGGATTCTTATGAGCCTGGAGGCCCAGATTTCAGCAGTGATCAGGAGTGCATCTGCACAGCTAAAGCTAGTGTGCCAGCTGAACCCTTTCCTGGAGAAGTCAGATTTAGCCATAGTAGTACATATCTTGGTTACATCCCCTTATGTGCTCTTTGTGGGGCTGCCTTTGAAAAGTGCCTAGAAAAATCAGCTGGTCCAAAAAGCTTCTGCCGGATTGTTAATAACTACTGGGAGCTCACAACTCTCTTGTTGCAACAGCTCCACTGGCTGCCCATCTGTTTCTAGGCACAATTCAGAATACTAGTTTTGATCTATAAAGCTGATCTACAAAACTGATGTTATATTTTGGACATATCAAGAGATGACGTGTCTCATTTTAAAAGATGATAATTCTAGTCACAGTGGGAGACAGTAGTATAAAAGGAAGACCACATTACAGGTGGATAGATTCAATCAGGAAAATCGTGGCCTTGAATCTGCAAGATCCAAGCAGGGCTGCTGATGACAGGATATCTTGAACATCTCTCATTCATAAGGTGGCCATACCCAAATCAACTTGGTGGCAACTAAGAACAGTAAATTTACATTTGCAGCGATATCTCTACTATATCTCTACTCCTGCCCAGAATGCCCCAGATTTCAACAGCAGGCAGACAGGAAGACACCCCCCAAAGAGGCTCTTTTTGGAAATGTCTGAAATTGCCTGTTGAGCAATCCAGCCCCTTTGCCTGCAAGCAGAAGGGCCCAGGCTGGTGGCCGGGGGGGGGCAGCTCGTGTGTGCAGAAAAATGGCTGTTAATTTTCTAACACACACTTTCACACATCTGAGAAAGGAGACACCAGAGGCTGAGAGGAAACAGATGCGGCTCTGGGTTTGCAGAGGCCCCAAGTTGCAAGAGCCTTTCTTGCTTTTAACCATACGTGACTTCACTTTGTTCCAGTTGGTTTCAGCCTTCCTTGGCTGGGATGGCGGAAGCTGAGCTTTTTCCCTGGATCTTTCTGTTATGAAGGCACAGCTTGGGACTTTACAGTTCCCCAGAATCCTTTACTCAGGATGGCTGGGAATTCTAAGAGCCACCACCCAAAAAGTAACATTTCCAAGCACTGGTTGGAGGGGAGAGCACAGACCATCCCAAAATGTGCTTCATCTGACATTCCTGAGTCCCAAATGGAAGATAGCTATGCCTCTTCTAACTGGGTGCTTTAATCTTCCATCTAGAAGGTGACTTGTTTCTCAGCCCTTGTACTTTCTTTCTTCCCCTATAACTCCCATGCCGCTGTTACCATATTTAGGCTCTGTTGCATTCTGTTCAAATAAATTGATCAGATCCTGCTGCCAGGCTGGGTAAAGAGCGCTGCTAGGAACAAACAATACACTTGTTATATGGACACCTCCTTGCAGAGCCTGAATACTAAAGGCAAAGCAGACAGCAACAGTAACTATCTGCAAACTTTTTCTGCCAAAAAAGGGCAAATGAAATTGGTCTGACAGTATATTACAGATCATTGAGAGTTGCTGGATTCCTTTACAGAGGAAGGTCTCACAACCACATAAGGTGGCCAGACCCCCTACCTTACAGAGAACACTCTTCCACATGTCCTGTACTTGAAGAGTTTTGGGGGGATGGTCTCTATTTTAAAGTTGTCCCAACCCAGTCCAGTTGCACGCTCCTTCTCGTTTTGCATGCTAAAGGACACACTAAAACCTCCCACCCCCCGACCCAAAACCTCAACCACCTTCAACAAGATAAATGGAAACATCCTTAACTAAAGGAAGAAACCAGATTTATCTTCCCCATGAGAAAGCAGAGGCAATGGTTTACAAAAAGGTAGGTATTTATTTGCAGACGTATTTGGTAGAACAATCACCAAAAACACTTAAAACAAGCAGTTAAAATAAATATTCAGCTTCCAATTTCACCATTCTCTTCCACCTTCAAGAGAGATCCCTGTCAGAGCGACATAGAGCACACATGCAGAAAAACAGCCCTGGATCAAAGCAATTCTCTCCCTCCCTGGCTACAAAAGCATATTGTGTCCTACTGAAACAGCAAACGAATCTGGATTACTGCTAATGAGTGCATGCACACAACACGCAAAAGCAGGCTGGCGTGTGTGATCATTTGTACGCAATCCAAACCTGTACATACACTGAACATCCAGTCCTATAAATCTAAAACTCAGGCTTTGGGGATTTCTAACCCTGTTAGCAAATGATGACCTTGCAGATGCTGTTGGGTTGGAGTACTCAGCAGCCCTAGCCAGACTAGCCAGTGGTGATGAATGCTGGGAGTTGCAGTTCACGGAAAGCAACAGTTGACCTGCTCCACCTTAGCCACTGTGGTCTTTGCACTCTTTTCCTTCTAAGATTTGCACCATTTTCTTTCTAAGACTGTCCCAAGTTCCTGTCTCATATTTGTACAGCACACTCATCCCTCCCTATTTACAGTGGGAAAAGGTTATGACTAACATTTCTTTCTTATTTCTTATTTATTTATTACTTAATGAATTTCTGTATCACCTGCCAACCCACAAGAGCATCTGAGGCGATGAACAAATAAAAACAATTAAAACAAAACAAAGATAAAATGCACTTCAGAACACATTAAAATGCACTTTAAAAGTATCACTTTCAAATGCATGTTAAACGTATTGTCTAGTTTGACTCTTAGCCCATTGTGTCTGTTCAGAACACATTCTCAGTTAACAAAGCTTAAGTAGAGACCAGAATGCCCTTCATATTTTACACTTCATTTTGCATAATACATTTCACATTAACTTTGGGATTCACAGAGTTGTGGAACACACACATATCCCCTATTCTCAAAACAATTTTTCAGGCAAACTAACTATAATACCACCTAAAAAATTCAGGAACAGAAAAATAGCTTCATATGACATAAGCGCACATTACGTCGGCACAATATACAAATATACAGGTTTCTATATGGTGTAGAAAGCCACCTGGCCATCAAAGCCTTCACAGAACATTCGCATCTCCAAGGGTCTGGAAAGAACGAGACTTGCTCTCAAGCATGTGAGAATTGATTACCTTTAAGGTGTGTTTTCAGCATGGTATTTTCCACACCTGTTTTGAGAATACAGATGGCAATGCAGCTGCAAAGGCAGTTGAAGATGGGTGTCGTACCACCGGCATACATAGGGCTCAGTCCATGCATGCACATTTATTGCTTAATGACTGCAAGCCATCTGTTGGGAATGCTAGGATTGTGTCTTCTGGCATGGCAGAATGGGGCTAGTCTTGATGGCCTTTGTGGTCTCTTCCAGCTGTACAGGTCAAGGGATGCCATCTTGGTGCATATAGGAGCTGGTTACCAGAGATGGCCATAGACAGAATTTTCCATTTTCCATGCAGAGACAGAAACCACCCTTTTAAGGCACACCTGAGAGAACCTTACCATGCAGAGCTCATAAACCTTCTCTGTGGTTGAACCATCTCCCATTCCTTCATGCCTGCTCAGAGCCAACCTTCCTTGTGTCCTCCAGGAAGTCTTGGACTACAACCCCAGCATCCCCAGCCAGAACGGGTAACTGTGAATTGTGATCCAACAAATCCAGAGGGTACCCAGTTGGGAAAGGCTGTTCTATACATGTTCAGAATAGAACTTGAAAAAAAAGTTTTTGCTGTTTAACTGAAACTCCCTGAATGCAGGCAATCTGAGAGCTGTAGTCCAAAAAAGGGACTTTCCCAAGTTCTGCCTTATGGTCTAGATACACCAAGAGCACACTCAGAGCAACACCAGCAAACGGAGCCATCCTAGATAAGGTCCGTTTTGGAAGAAGCTTCCACACAGTCTCAAGAAAATTAAAAACACTTTGCTTACTTATGCAAGGCTTACCTGGCCTGCTGTTTCACTTCAGATGTGTATACTGTTGGTTCCGAATCAAATGTTTGCTGAAAAACTGTTGAACTGCTCCTCCTTTTTTCTGATGCAGAAACCTACCCATATCCTTTCCATGCTATTTCTGCCTCTTTACCAATTTTTCTGTTAAAGAATGAATGCCCTGGACACCTACTTCATTAATTGAAGCAACTTGCTCTTCCTCACCTTTGCAAAAGGAAAGAAAGAAAGAAAGAAAGAAAGAAAGAAAGAAAGAAAGAAAGAAAGAAAGAAAAGAGGATCTCATGAAGAGATATCCATAACATGGCTTCAAATTACTTTGGTGTGCTCCATAGTGTTGCAGAACCCAAAGAGAAGGGTTATTGCTGCTGCTTTTTATGTTAAATTCCAAATGAGGACCTATCCAAAATTTTAAAAAAACAATACCCACCCATCTTATGTATAAACACCCTCTACACATTTGCCCAGAACAAATTTCCTGGGAAGGAAGGAATTAAGGATGGACATACAGAAACCGAGCGAAACAGAATCCTTTTCTCAAAAGGTTTTAACAAGAACAACAACAATGAATCTGTAAAGGAGTCTCAGACAGTGATCTGCTGGTGCTCTCTGAAAATGGCTCTTTGGTGGGGCACACAGGAATCCTGGAAGTTCCTGTACATTGGGTCGTAATGAACTTCTTCGGCCATCGGATGGCCTGCGGTGTTGCTGTCATTCTTCCCAGTTTCCTCCACCAGCTGCCGAATGCCCAGCTGCTCAATCTGGGGATCAAAAGAGGAGACAAGACATCTTTGTTTTGACCAGGCAATACTTCTAAAGCCTGGGTTCCTTCTACACTACACCATTATAGTGCCATGGTTCCACTTTAATTGCCAAGGATGCATTCTGCAGAATCGTGGGGTTCGTAGTTTGGTGAGGCACTAGACCAGAAAATTTTAAATGCCCCTCCCTAAACCCCAAACCTCAAAATTACATGAGACGGGACCACGACAGTTAAAGTGGAATCATACCACTATAATTGCACAGAGTGAATGGGACCCCTGGACAGGATAGCACAGATTTCAAACACATAGCTAATTAAAAACAAATTGACTGGATGGTGATCATATTGAAGAAGCTGCAATACAGCACTTCACAGGGTTTAAACCACTTTATCCTCATTCTCTCCATAACAGGAACAACAGGCTAGGTAGGCTGGTAGAGTTATAATCTTGTGGCAGTAATTGCTAGTGTAGTTACATTACACAGTTATAGCAATCTGAGAGCACTTTAAGACTTTTAACTCCATCCTATGGAATCCTGGGATCTGTAGCTTGGCGAAGGGCTTAGAATTATCTACTTAAGAGCAATAGTCTTGTAATTCGAGGAGGATGCCAATGCTTTACAGCAAAGGATTCTAAGCATCACACAATCCCCAGAATTCCATAAAATGAAGACCATGACAGCTGAAGGGGTATCAAACTGCTTTAACTCTAGATTAGGGATAGGAACCCTTGCCCAGTCCAAGGTCTTTTTGAGTTCTTCCAAACTGAGTACCAAAAAATTATTTTCTGAGAACTGGAAGGTCATTCTGGCCCGTTTTTTGCTGTTTCAGGATGCCCCCCCAGCAGCATTGGAATTTTTCTGGTGGAAAAATGCATTTTTCAGACAATTTTAAAGTGTAAGGTTGGAGGCCTGTGCGTGTGGCCTGGGGCTGGACAATTCCCACCTCTGCTTAGGATACATTTAAATACTCTGTACTCGTCCAGCCAGAACCACTTTTAAGATACCTCCCCTCAGAGAAGATCACCGGATTGTCCCTTTCCCATGTTGTTTGTTGTGTGCCCTCAAGTCATTTCCAACCAATGGCGACACTAAGGCAAGCCTATCACAGAGTTTTCTTTGCATGATTTGTTCGGAAGGGGTTTGTTTTTGCCTTCCTCTGAGGCTGAGAGAGTGTGACTTGCCCAGGGTCACCCAGTGGGGTTCCATGGTTGAGCCGGGGTTCAAACCCCGGTGTATACAGTCATAGTCCAACATTCAAAACACAAAACCACAACTCCTCCTCTCCACCTCACCATCCCCAGATTTTATCAGTAGCAGCTGCCTCTTCACTCCACCTTTCTTATCTTTGCTATCTAATGTAGGCTTTTACGACCCACAGGCGGAGAACACGAGCTTGGAAACACTTCCACGCTCCCTGGGAGATTCTAAGAGTGTTAGTCCAAAAAAGTAACTTTCCAAGCTTCAAAACATACCAGTTTCTGTGTTTTCTGTACAGCACCTTGCACGCTGCTGCTGTTACCAAATAAGCAAATAAACAGTGGAGGAGAAGCTACCAACAGTACAGAATATAATGTTGCCAGGTTTTCAAAACAGAAACAAGGGATACCCAGAATTCGTGACTCATGCGGTTGCCAATCAGGAAGCAGCTATTAGCACGATGTGTTTTGTCTCAATACCAAATAAAAGTTTTAGCTGAATCATGTGCTTCTCTGTAAAAATTAACATATTGGCCATAACGCTTATCAATTTAAATTATCTGATGCACAAACTCCTGCCCTTATGAAAATCCAGTCTTAACATACCCATTTTATAATCATACTAAAAATACTTGACAACTATGATAAAGATTCAGCACAACCTGAATCTTGGATTTGATTAGACTTAGTAGAAAAACTGTTCGATCTCTTTTCAAATAGAATTGTGGGGAGGGAAACCTCTTTTCTACAAAAACGTTTGACCTTGGAATGCTCCAAAACAAGAGATGTGACTGTTGTGTGCCTTCAGGTCATTTCCAACTTATAATGACCCTAAGACAAACTTATCATGGGGTTTTCTTGGAAGATTTGTTCAGAGGGGCTTTGCCTTTGCCTTCTTGAGATTAAGCACCCACTTGGGAGAGGCTAAGCTAGAGAGAAAGAGATTTCTCATGAGCATAACATTACGCAGGCAATCAGAACCCAATGATAAAGTCTATTATTAAACACCATAGATGTTTGCCAATGTTTGCCTCTGACATGAGGACTAGTACCTTGGGTATTTTATTTGAAATCAGAACCCTTCAATAGAGAGCATTTACTATTTTCATTTCTTCCCCCAAACCATTCAAATTTTGTTTATTACTGTTTTTCAATGTTCATGGAGATTGTCTTTCTTAAGCAACTTGGTTAAAACAATATCATTCAGAAAGTCCAACTTGTCAAAAACACTGAAATTAAGCAAAATCTTCCTTTTTTTATTACAATTTACAAAAACATAAACATGATCTGAAGACAACCAGGCTCCAGTTTGTATCCTCTGGTCTATATCAATCCATCCCTGTTTTTAAACTGAAAACTCTTGTTCTGCATTTTGGAGACAGTGCTATGTGGGGGTGGGAAAAAAGGAAGGACTCTGAATGCAACCCTCTGAAGTCACAAGATCCTTTTGTGCTTTACATGGAGGAACCCAAGTCCCAGAAGAAGAACCAGGATGGGGGTTGGGGAGAGAGATGCTGGAAACAGCTGATATCATTACAACCCGTTTTCCTTACCTCAACGAGGATCAGCTTGAAGCGCAAGGGAGTGGCATCCGGAAACTCCTCCCCGAAACACAGAATGACTTTGCTGTTTGGAAATCGGCCCTGGTTGTTATAATACTGATGAAGCTCTGCAAGGAGACAATGGCAAGCATTTCAATTCACGTTAGCAAGAGCACTCCAGCACAGAACATCTGGAAGCACAAGAGCTGTTGGGGCTAGAATGGCAATGGGAACAAAGGTTTATGGGATACTAAACAAGAGGATGCTGCAATTACAACAGCCAAGCTTGGGAAAGAATCCCAGGGATGTAGATACAAGGGAGGCCAAATAAGAATTTGGCCTCCCAAATGACAGTTTCCTTTCATCCCCAAATTTCTAGCATTGGAAAAAACAAAACACTGAAAATAGTTCAGCTCTAGAACTCTCCTATTTGCTGGCTTTCCATTCCCTTGACAACTTTGCCTCCCTGCATGACTACAGTTACGAAAATCCACCAGCAATCACAGCCACTAGGAACGTGCCATTAATTTAAAGAAGAAAAAAAATCACGGACCTCGGAGGAAGTAGTTAGTGTCGAAAATCTTGACCACTTCATCTCGGTCCAGCTTGTTGGGCTTGTCCTTGTAGGGCATGGTGTTGCCGCTCCAAAAGACTCGGCCTTGGCTCAGTCGCTTGATGAAGATGCCCTGTCTGTTGCAGTGCAGCAGGACGCCCTTATCCAGGTGCCCAAAGAGTTTCTTGGTGATCTGTCTCTGGCGATCATTGGTAATCACGTCTGCTGAGGGGAACCGCACGTGTTCCAAGCTTTCCAGAGGGTAAGGGGACTCGCCCAGGGAGATTCGGCAGCCTTCAGGGCGAATGGTGGTGGTGCTGCCCACGAGTTTTCCTCCATAATAGAAGTTGATCACCATCTGGCAGTAGCCTGCAAAGTCACAGATGGGTGTATATAGAGGGGAGTGGTGGAAAGATTTTGCATCAGGGTTGCACTACATAAATCTCCAAACAGAAGCTGCACATTAGTTGTGCTAGACAACTCTTGTGGCAATGTTGCACAACTGAATCAAGACACCAGACATGCAATCAAATGCACAGGCAAATGGGTACAGGCTTCCCTGCATGACACACAAAGTACATCCACAGGCAGGACAGAGTTCATATCTATGTGCAACACATAATACACATCAACACACAACGTGCATCTGTGTGCGTGTAATCACACAGAGTGCAAAAGACCACTTCCACAACCCTCAACGGAATGGAGATGTTCCACATTGGACAAAGAAGTCCAAACACTTCCATAGGGGAATTTATTCATGTGTAAGACACCAAGAAGATTTCAGTCTCAGTGATGTGTGTCTGTGTGTATATGTGTGTGTGGTTAGAGACCAGAGCTGCGTCCAAAATGAGAAATTGTTGACATGCAGAACCAGTCTTTTTTTAGCTTGCAAATGCATTTTGGCCAATGAAAAACGTTAAATTGACACACTTTGTATCACTTGCGGATGTGGCAACAGTTAAATAACACAGTCAATTGAGAAAAAAGTAGTGTGTGGCTGCAGAAGCATGGGGAGGTCGTGGAAACATAACGGAACAAGTCAAAAGAGCTGACCACACACTAAATGTATGGGTTCCGGGTTATAATCAAAAAGGTTTGAAAAAGCGATCATCACAAAGAAGACTGTTGAAAATTGAGGGATGCCTGTATGTATACATTCACTCCAAACCCATCCCATCCACAGAAGTCATACATAGCCATGGGAGAAAAATATGGCCCATATATAGGGCAGTTACTCATGCAATATCAGTGGTGGCTGGTAGCTTCCATATCAATGAGAGTGAGAATCCCCTCCAGGTTTTAATCTGAACTTAAAGGGAGCACTGGACATATTTTGGTTCAGCACCTTGGATAGCTTCTTGAAAGTTCAGGCTACAACCCAGAGCAGATCCAATATCAGTTGCAATTGACAATCATCTCAAAAGCATGTAAGAGAGGTAGGAAGCAAGGGGCTCATAAACAAGAAATCAAAGACAGATTGCTTACCCAGCTTTGTATGAATTTATAAAGACAGAAAAAGGTATTCTTTTTTTTTAACTATACAAAGGGATCTTGTAGCACCTTTGAGACTAATTGGGAGAAAGAAGCTCGTAGCATAAGTTTTAGCAGACCCAGTCTAATTCTTCAGATGCTCCAGAAGTTGTTTTATCCAGACACACCAGGATTTCTGGTGTATTTGACATGCAAAAAATAAAAAGCCATCCCTGGCTGGAAAGAGAAATGGAGTAAAACAAAGGCTCAGTGCATCCAATGTTAACAAGAAAAGGAAGTTTAAGGCTTACCATACCTGCATGGATCGGCTCGTAGCCCACAAATCCACTCATAAGGGTTAAAGCTGTAAATTTAACAAAAGGAGAAGAAATGTGACATTGATAGATCTGAAAGTCTAGGTTAGCTCTGTCCATTTACCATTTCTATGCCTTTGGTGCAGGCTTGTGAATTTGGCTTTCTCATAAAATAAGTGGCTGCTCCCAGAGCTAAATAAATTATTTGTTGGACTACGACTATTTGTACGGTGGCATCAGAGCTCACAGGAGCAAAGTCTCAGGACTCCGGAGCAGGGAGGGCTATCAGAATGAGTGTATTGTCTCCCCAATAAGAATTCTGCCCCCTTCCTGCTAAATGTTCCTCCAGTTCCCAAATTTCTAGCTTTGCAGTACATTAAATGCCAGTTGTAACTTTAGAGATACCGTCTAGAAATCCATACAAAAGTGGCAGGCAACATGACCCAGAGCATGCTAATACAGAAAATACCAGTTTCTAGGTGTGAACAGTTTTCAGTGTCTCACCTTCTTGCAACACTCCAAATCTGAGAACTGGAAGAAAATTGATTTGGGAGGCAGAATTCCTATTGGGGAGTGAGAAAATGTCCTCACGTCCATCACCATTACCCTGGAACTACATCCCTGTAGACTGCAACATCACCAGCCACCTCCTTTGGAATTCTTTGTCCCCTCTGAATCCAGCTGCAATCCCAACAGTAGCTAGAAAGAGGGTTGGATTTCCCACCCTTGCTCTGAGCCTTTTCTGTTATAATCCGAAATATTTTGGGGTAGCTGGGAGTGTATCCCCACTACATAAGTATCTCACTTTCATGACACTTTAACTCCTCTGGCTCTATTCTATGGATTCACGGGATTTGGAGTTCAGTTAGGAACATAAATTTCACTGCTCAAAAGAACCTAGCCCACTCCCCTGGACTACTGCACCAGGGCTTTCTCACCAAACTACAAATCCCAGGTTTTTCTGCAGGATGGAACTGTGCTACAGAATGGAACCATTAAAGTGATATCAAAATGCAATAATGTGAGCAGGACCCAGCTTTACAAAATACTTGTTTCTGCTAGACAGTAGTTTCAGATTTTGGATACATCTTGAGGGAAGGATTGCCACAGAGACTATCACAATGAGAACCAACATTTCAAAACATACCACAGATTACAACTCCCAGAATTTCCCAGCCAGCACAACCACATATTTTGGCCTACAGTTCCAATCAGTTCCCTTCAGCATGGACAATGGTAAAAGACTGCGTACCCTTCAACCATCCCAATTTGGCAGGGACAGTCCTGATTAATCCTCTGCCCCTCCACCTTTTCCACCCGCTTTTAAAAGGGCCCAGTATCTCTCTTTTCCTCCCATTTTCCCTCTTTGTCCTCAGCCGCTGCAAAATGAGATCAAGGAGTTTGCATTCAATTAACTTAGCAAGGGGGAAAAGGAGAAGACGGGGCAGAATCCTGCTCTTCTCCGTAGGTTCAGGCAAAAACAAACTGCTACAGCCTATCCTAGCTTGCATGTTCTTCCATATGCATAACTTCTGCCATCCTGAGCACACTCTGATGCCACTCAGCCACACAAATTCCACTTTTCATCTGTGAAAAGTCAGAAAGTACGAGACTGTGGGGTTCATAGACTCACACATCTGAAGATCTCCACCCTTGCTCTTAAGACTTAGTTCTTCCTAAACATATCACCAATGTCTTACCAGGACTCGACTGATGTGTCCACCAATCAGGTATTGGCTGATTTCTGCAATTCTCCTGCGGTGGTGACGGACTTCGTTTTATCGTGCCAAGGTATTCCTCCACGGCCGACGGAGGCTGAGGGGTTTATGGAGAAAGAGGACAGCTCAGTGCCAAAATGACAACTGGTAACATACCACAGAATCGGAACACTGTTATAGCAGGAGCGTTTGGATTATGTTCCAACAAATTGCCCCACAGTTTTATATGGCTAGAAAAGAGATGGAAATCATGCAGCCCACCAATGTTTTGGACTCCCAGCATGTCTCATCACAGGCTAGAGTTTCTTGGAGCCACAGCCCAGTTACACCTGGAGGACTGTAATATTTCCCTCCCAGACAAGAACATGTCTCCAAAAAGTCATTCAGTCCTTGTAGAAAGAACGGAGCATAATGGATGAATGTATGAGACATGCTCATGAGGAGTTACTGGAACCTGAACCTCTTCTGAAGTTATCAATCCAACCTTATCATACCACACTAGTATAGCACTATATTTCACTTTAATTGCCATGGCAACATCCTATGGAATCTTGGGATTTGCAGTTCTGGGAGGTGCATTTAGAAATCTCAGCCAATGAGCTCTTGGGCCTCACTGAAAAGGAAGGAAAAAGTTAAGAGAAAAAGAAGTTAATTACCTCTTTGATCAAGTCATCCATTCCAGAAGCACTGCACTCCATGTCTGTGATTTCACCCAAGCTGCATCCATTTCCTATCCCCATTTTGCCTGGAAAGAAAGACAAGCTGAGCACCAGTAGGAACCCATATCAGAGAAAGAGGGCACTCTTGCATGAGGGACAGTTAGCATCTCCAGGGAAAAGAGAGGATGAGAAATAACAAGGACGCCCAAATCAGCAACCTCATGAGTAAATTACTAAGAAAAGTCAGACCACAAACTTATTCCTGTGTATTGGGCAAGACTTGAGAAAGTTCCCTTTTTGCTTTATAGCTCCCAGTGGACATGCTGGTTGGTACATCCAAGATGTTGTGGTCCAAAAAAAAAGTAACTTTCCCAAGCTATGGTGTTTGGTCTACGTCAGCAGTTCTTAACCTGGAGGACCAGAGGGCTACAGTATCCTCACTGGTGGTCCATGAAGGCTTTTAGAAAGATTATGAGCCTTTACTGTTAAAATAGGAAGGAAGGAAGGAAGGAAGGAAGGAAGGAAGGAAGGAAGGAAGGAAGGAAGGAAGGAAGGAAGGAAAATTTGTATGGAATCTTTCCCATAAAAATATTAGCAATGTGTGCATTTACCTATGATAGGGCACAGTTAACAATGCCAAGACTAAGTAAGCTTCCAGAAAGACCTCTGGATTGGAACTTGAAATACTTGCTAGGAGATACTGAGAAAAAGATAAAAGAAGAGCTTGCAAAGTTCTTCTCTGCTATCAAAACTCATAGGGCTGATATTGATAACATGACTGGGAGTGAAGAAGGACCAGTAATATAAGATCTCCAAATAAGGGATTTTTTTGGGGGGGGTAGAATAAAGGGAGGATTGTTATGCCTTGCTATTAAAATGATACCAGTAATTTTTAATATATTTTAGTAACTGCATACTGTGTATTTGTATACTTATAGTGTAAGCTCATTGTGTATTTAGATACTGTTTTTAGTACTGTTGTGTTTAATTGTTTATTGCTTTGTGGTCTGTTGAACATTGGACTGGACTGGACTGGACTGGTGGGCATTCACTTCTTTCTCCTTTCTCTGCCAGTTTGAAGTCCCTTGATGAGCAACTTTAAATAAATATTTGATGAACTCTAGGGTTTTAAATCTTGAGCTAAGTCTTGGAGCTTCGTGGCAACAAAAGATATTTAAAGGGGGTCCTTGGTAAAGAAAAGGTTAAGACCTCTGGTTTGCATCAATCATGGTGGACGCATGTTGTAGGGTTTTTCAGAATTGGTCCTGAGCCCCATATTAAAACAAAACAAAAAAAGCCCAGCAATGTTTTTACATGTTAAATGCAATAAAACAAATCTACACTCCTTTGAAGAGTACTCAAATATTAGAGTGGGGAACACAGAGTGGTAC
Source organism: Ctenosaura bakeri (assembly GCA_948474755.1). NCBI lineage: Eukaryota > Metazoa > Chordata > Lepidosauria > Squamata > Iguanidae > Ctenosaura > Ctenosaura bakeri. The sequence goes on along the minus strand of CAOLHI010000405.1, from coordinate 30,365 downwards.
AATGCATTCTTTAACTGCTTAAGCTTGATGAACATAAATTCCTTAACTTCTGGCTCATTTGGCTATTTTTTTGAAACTGTGCGGAGGATCATTTATTTTAAATTAGAAGGGCTATGCAGGGAAGAAGCTTGTGGGCTGTGTTAAAGTCTTTCTACCTTCCCCATCCTAGCCACACTCATTCAAATGCTGCTTGACAAAATACTAGAATGCTGGTGGTTTAGCAAAGCAAGACCAATTTCCAGAAATACTACAGAGTTTTTGCACGAGGCTTTAAGCAGCCAGACTCAGGTGCTCTCAGCGGGAGAGAATTCTTGACAACTCAGGTTTGCACGCTTGAAAAGAAACCACACCAAAAACAAAACCACAGATAAAAATAAAATGTGGCTCGCATAATACCGGTCATTTCAGAGACAGCCGTTCTGTGTTCTGTTACTGTAACCACAAAATGCAGCTCAGTTTTACTTGCAGCTAAGAGCAAACATCAGCAGCAGAGGGAGGGTTGCTGCTGCTCTCGCTGCTGCACTGGCCTTGCCATTGGACAGAGGGGAGCAACTGTCTCGGGCAGCAGATTCCAGAGGGCAACATTCCTCTAGAGGTCCCTTTGACTGTCCTTTGAAAGCCCACACTGTACATGTCACACAACTTGCTCCACGCTCTCTAAACTGACCTATTGCCTTCAGGTCTGCAGCAGGTCCCTATTCCATTGCTTATATTGAAGTAAACTTCAAATTTGTTGTGTGCTTTCAAGTCATTTCCAACTTATGGCAACCCTAAGGCAAACCTATCATGAGGTTTTCTTGGGCTGAGTGTGTGTGATGCACCCAAGGCCACTCAATGGGTTTCCATGGCCAAGCAGGGAAACAAACTCTGGTCTCCAGGGTTGTAATCAAATATTCAAACCAATACACCACACCGGCTCCTAAACTTCAAATTCCCCAAGCAATTTTAGTATTTTAATAAAACATTTTATTGTTGCATTGCTTTTCCCCTATTCTGTTATTTTACTGCTGGTTTTCATTGCTTTTTCTGAGCTTCAATATTGCGATACCATTTACCCCTTTGGGATTTGAGAAACGCAAAAAGATACATAAAGACTTTCCTATTTAAAATGTTGTTGCAATCAAAATGTGACTTCAGTGTTCATCTGGATGTGGACCGGTGAGGGCAGTGGGTGTTGTAACCTACACAGCAGGGGTGGACAACTTGCATTCCTCCAAATGTTGTTGGACTACACCTCCTCTCATCCTAGCTTAGCTAGGGCTGATTGGTGTTACAGTCCAACAACATCTGAAGGACCTCAAATGTCGCCCACCCCTCCTTGAGACAAATGTTCCCACGCCTTCAGTCTACGGTGGCAGAATCCCAGAAGAGTGAAGCTGTAAGAAATTTATTGTGCTAGTGCAGCTCCACTGTGAGATTCTTCTGATCGTATGGTTTGCCTCCATTAGACTTACATTTCTGTTCTTCCTCTGGAACAATGCGGTAGACTTTGTAGGGCTCCGAAATGTCCAGTTGGGACCTGTCCGTCACTTCTTCAAAGTCGGGGCTCTTATTCAAGGCACAGCGTAACCTCGTCTTCCAAGTGGCAGGTTCAGCTTTGTCACCTTCTTTGAACTTCCCCTTGAATATTGCCCAAGCCTAAAGGAGAAACAGTAGGATTTCCCAGTAGGGTTTGCTCCTTTCTGGGTCCCTTGCTCTGACAGAGTCAAAAGTCTTCCACCAAGGAAAGACTGTGAGCAAGTCCTTTCCAACAGACCGGGTGGCTCGATGGGCACCTGATCTTTTGAAATCCAGCTCTGAATCCCATTTGAGTGCCTGTTTATTGACTTTCTAAGACAGGGGCAATGAAAGTATGAATGTGGGTTGAATGTCACCCCCAGACCCATTTGTGTGGCCTCCTCTACCCACCAGGGCAACCTCAAAGCCCCTAGACTGCTCCTTATGAAATCCAAATTTGGTGGGGAAATGTTTTGACATCAAGTCACCAAAAACACATTAAAGCATTCTTTTCTGACACCTCCATGCACTCAGCAAGCCCACCAAACTTCACTAAAACAGATAAAGATGAGCCATTACAACACTTCCAGATCACCAAGTACAGGCCACAGAGATGAACAGTGGGAAAACTGGTCCTGCCCCAAGGACAGCTAACCTTCTCTTTTACTAATCCAGCACCAAAATGTAAACCTAAACTTCTCAGCCACCATTTTAAATGTTCAGATGGATAGCTTAGCTGGAAGATGTGGCTGCTTTTCCTCCATTCATTTCTACGACACAACTGTGCTGTATTACATTCTTCTGACACTAGGTGTCAGTACAGTGCTATCCGCACAGTTATCAGATTCAGCACTATAGCCGCACTCAATAGCAACATACAGAAAGGAATTCCTTGGCAGAAAGTTAGCCCTTTTCAAGCTTGAGAGGGCAAAACTAGTCCAGTTCCATGAAACTATGATGCACTTCATTTACACAACCAACAAAGACCAAGATTATGCAAGTACATCAGAGAACCATGTGCTGGACCAAAAGGTACTATAGCAAGGAGTAATTTCCACTGCATCATTTCAAAAACAGTTCTATAGACCAGTGTGGAATATAGACAATGCCTGAGTTCTTGATTGAAAATCTCACATACTATACTTTTAGAACTTGTGAACTGAGAGTTTTCTCTACCTTATACAATCCAACCAACAGTTTATGTATCTCCAAATAGTACAACTCGGAAAGCAAAGCTGCAGATGTTCACCAAAAAAAAGTACCTTGAATATAGATGCGTCCACCTCCTGGTTGTAATCCTGTTTCCCTGCATGTTTCCATGGGATGCGGAACATGGTTTTTTCATCATTCTCCCAGATCAGACCAGAATACATGCCACTGTCGATTTGTTCAATCAGCCACTGCCTCAGCCGCCTTCCACCATTTCGGTCACACATCCTGCATGGAAACATTTGGAGAATTTTTTTGCAAAGGTGTTCCCAACTTCATTAGTTACTCTCAGCCAAACTTGGAAAAGTTGTTTTTCAGGTCTAGAACTCCAAGAATCCCCCAACCAGCATGAGCAGTTGCTATGCTGGGTAGGGGACATTCTAATGCCAAAAAGACAGTTTTCCAACCTGTGTCCAAAAGTTGCTCTATGCCCCTGGTGGGAAGAAGAAAAATATCAGGAATAAAAATTAAGAGGATCTTACAACAACTCTTACAAAAAAATACAATCAACACAGCTGCAGCAGAACAGACAAGGGGTTGGGACCCATATTTTGTCACGCCTATTGACTGCAATGACATTTCAGTTACTTGTCCTATTGATTTCAGTGGGATTATTCTAACCATAACTCAATCCACATTCAACCCCCAGTTCCAAAATCTTTATCTAAGGCAGGCTTGGGAACCATTTGACCCCTCCGTGTTGCTGGTCACCTAAGACTGGCTATGGCTGCTGGGTCATACAGTCCAACACCATCTGGTGGCCACAGGCCCTCAAGGTGACTCCAACTTATGGCTGCTCTTTCATAGAATTTTGTAGGCAAGATTTCTTCAGATGAGGTTTTCCATTGCCTTCCTCTTTGGTTCGGAAACTGTGACTTGCCCAAGGTCACCCACATTCCTGAATGGAGTAGAAGTTCGGACCTTGGTCTCCTGGAGTCCTAGCCCAGCACAGAAATTACTACACCAAGCTGACTCCTATACCCGATCTTAAGGAAACGCTCGATGTTTCTGATGTTTTAAAGAAATCTGGTACCTTGTTTCTACCACATCTTAGGTGAGCTATGTAGCTCTTTAAACGTTCTGAGCAACTTTTACCAATTTCTTATGATAAAGGGTTTTGTCAAAAATGCATTTGGAACCACAGGCACTGTCACCTTCTTGTTATGGGAACCACACAAATACCAATAAAAACAGGGTTGTTTAAGAGAAAGAGTTAATGTTTGTTAGTTTTAACAGAAGATACAAAAAAACCATTCCATAATCACAGACAGGAGAAAAAGAACAGGAAGAAAGAAACAAACCACACACAAACATTACATATGTATAACTAGGATTAAAACTAAACTAAATCCAACTACAGTAAAACTAAAACATAACAGAACCCATTGCTAAAACACTCATCTCTTACGTTAAACACATCCTAACTATACTACGCTACACTAAACTAACATACAAAGGACCTCTGGGTATTTCGGTTGTGTGCCTTCAAGCAGTTTCCTACCTACAGCAATCCTAATGTGAATCTGTCATAGGGTTTTCTTTGCAAGATTTATCCAGAGGAGGTTTACCATTGCCTTCCTCTGAGGCTGAAAGAGTGTGACTTGGTGCCCAAGATCACCCAGTGGGTTTCCATGGGCAGGTGGAGATCCAAACCCTGGTCTTCCACTATAGCACACTGGCTATCCTTAACCTAAAAACTGGGTGAAGGTTATGTTTTTTTTTTACCATAAGAGAAGTCAGAAGATAAAAGTAGTGGAAGTTCTGTATGGCAGGACTGCAACCTATTCCTAATCGGTGCCCAACCTGGTGACTGCAACATCCCAAGGACATTTACTTGATGGTGTACTTCAATCCTATCCAGAACTTCTTAGAAAGAATTTTCTAGGCTGCCTCTGTGCTCCTTTTGCTTTTAACTTTGCTAAAGGGACTTGTATACCACTAAGGTTTAAGACACATGTACCAGGATGTAAGAAACCCATTCACAAACCTCTGAGCAAGCATACACAGGAATTGGCTAGAGACAGTTTTAGCAGCTCTCATACAGAAAGGGACTTGTCCCAAGTCATCAGAAAGCAATAGGTTTTTGCGTTGCAAATATATGTGTTTGAATGTCTCCAAGTTGCCTCTCATGCTACAGCAACTCCATGAATTCCGTAGGGTTTTCTTAGGTGAGGAATACTCAAAGGTGGTTTTGCCAGTTCCTCCCTCTGAAATATAGCCTAGAGCACCTGGCATTCATTGGTGGTCTCCCATCCAAGTACTAACCAGGGCTGACACTGCTTAACTTCCAAAATCAGATGGCACTTTCGGGTATGGGTGTGTGTGTGCCTTCAAGTTGCCCCTCCATTTATGGTGACCCCGGGAACTTCATAAGATTTTCTTAGACAAGGAATACTCAGAGGTGGTTTTGCCAGTTCCCTCCTCTGACAAATAACCAACCGCGCCTAGTGTTCATTGGCAGCCTCCCATCCAAGTACCAACCAGGGCTGACCCTCCTTAGCTTCCAGGATCAGACAAGATTTGGTGCCTTTAGGATATCAAGACCTGCCCAAGGAGATTCGAGGTGTGAGTTTGTGAAACATGGCAAACTTCCCTGTAAAGATCCAGTCCAAAGACCAAAACAACTCAGGAAAAAGCACAGGGACTGACAGCGTCATTCCACGCGTGCTTACTCAGGAGTTCAGTCCCCCGGACTGACCTGCAGGAACCTGTGCGCGGGCTGTTTCCATAGGGTTGCAACCTATGCGCTCTCAAGGGCAAGCAAGTTCCAATCCAGTATCAAAAGCCAAGAAGGGGGAAAGAGACACAAAGGGAAGAGGAAATCCCAGAGGCAGCAGAAGCAAACGAGCTTTGCAAATTGTAGTAAAATCTCTCTGCTGGCAAAAGCTGTAGAGCGAATTAGTTAGGCTGGAAACCTCGAGCGGTTGCCAATCGCTAGCTTGCAAAGTCAGGCAAAGCAGCACTTTTCTGTTAAAAACCTGGGCGATCCAGCTCCTTCCCTTCCCCTCCCGCGCGTGGACACCCGGAGAGAGAGAGCGCGCGCGCACTGACCTCCACATCTGGGCAACTCGCTGCAAGGCTCCCGTCTTTTCCCCCTACGCCAGATGCCACGCTTAGGAAGGGACTCCGCTTCTCGACCTATATGAACTTGGAAACGTGGGTGGGAGGAGGGCGCGTGGACGGATGCTGCCTCCTCCGCGCGCGCCTGGGGGCACTCTCTCAGCCAATGGCAAAGTCCTGAGAGGGAAAGCCAGCGGCCAATAAGAAGGGCCCGGTGCGGCTCCCCTTCTTCTCACTGCTTTCTTTTCCGAGAAATCATCCCTGTCGCTCTTTGCAAGAATTGCTGCAAGACGGAGGTGGCGCGCGCGCTGGCCCGGGATGCCCGGGTCAACGTTCCATTCGCGGGCCCGCCGCGTTCCATCGCCCCTGGTCCTCGCCCGCGCGCGCCTCTGCAGCCTTTGAAGCCCCCCTACAGGTCTTTTCTTGTTAAGGATCCCCTGTCCCCGAGCTACGGTCGAGTGGCTTATCTTTCCCACCCCTGTGAACTGGTTTCGACGAAAGTGGCATCAGGGTTTCCCCACCGCCACCCTCTCCTCCTCGCTTTTCAGGGCGCAATCTGCCTTGAGTAAGCAAGCAGCCGGAGCAGAATCTTTGCTTTGCATCCCTCCCGAGCAACCTTCCAGAAGAAGCAGGGTGCCAACCGGCCTGCCAGGTGTGGGGAGGCTGCTATTAACTGGGACCAGTTGAGAACTGGCAAGGACAGTCGCCCTGACTTTCTTGTTATCCTGCTTTCTCAGCTGCTGTTCAACTGTGCCCCTCTCCTCTCCCCTTTTCTCCCCAAGATTTACTTCTGTTGCTGCAAACTGAGTTCAAAGTACAAAAGTCCCTTCCAGGCCCTTAAGATAACAGGAGAAGAGGCAGAATTTTGCCCTTCCTAGCAGGCGCAGACAAAAAGATTTTGACCGCACTCCAAAGTTGCGTTGCCACCCGTGTCCCAGTTTGTATCTGTGAAATGTTGGAGGGCAAATGGTTCTCAAGTGGGCAGCTACATCAGGGAAAGAGAAACCAAAGTGCATCTAATGAAATCCACAGAAGAAACTAGAGCAATGGCTTCAAACTACGGGAAAAGAGATTCCCCCTAAACATTAGGAAGAACTTCCTGATGGTAAGAGCAGTTTGACAGTGGAATGATACATTGCCTCAGAGTGTGGTGGGGTCTCCTTCTTTGGAGGTTTTTAAACAGAGGCTGGATGGCCATCTGTTGGGAGCCCTTTGATGGAGTCTTCCTGCATGGCAGAAGAGGGTTAAACTGGGTGGCCCTTGGGGTCTCTTCCAAGTATACGATTCTGTGAAAGAGTCTGGAGGAATCAATGGCCACAAAGACATCCTTGGAGGCCACAGTTACTTTAGCTGGACCTTAATGACTTAAATAAATGGTCTGTGGAAATAGAGGAAGCTGCCTTATACAGGCATGCCTCAGTTAACAATGCCCCTGACAAAGAATCTCCATGAAATCTTTTTATGCCCACTCAACTCCATTTTCTTTCTCATCCTCCGTCTCTTAAAGCTCTCCATGAAGGCTAATGGGGAGGGAGGGGGATGAAACTCAAGGACATGTATGCCAGGGAGGGATTTGCTGGATTTTGCAACAGTGTGTTTGGCTCCAAAAAAAGTATTTAAAAAAAAACAATATTTTAGGTTTAAATGTCCATGAAAAAATGTGTATTAAAGTGAAATGCATACTATACGATTGTTCCTATGTTACTTCTTCCCTTGGTGCCACGTTTTCTGTTAAAGAAGTCATGCCTACCATCGTATACCTGGACTGGCCCAGTTTTGTCAGCTCTTCCTGGCAGCCATGACCATTCAGGGTTTCCAGCAGAATGCTTTCCTACTCCTACTTAGAGAGATCCCGATACCCTGGCAGTTTCTGAGCCAAGCCCTAACCAAGGCTGAGCCTGCTTGGTTTCTGAAATCAGATAAGAGCACATGAACTGAGTCCAGCCACATTTTTCTTTGGATGGATGGAGCTGCCTGCTGGTAGTTTGGGAATTTCCAGCATCTCGTGATGTTCGTTAGCCACCTCCCCAGCAGGGAGACTTTCCCAAACTGAAGTACCAAGGAAGACGACATGGAGGGAGAAGGACTGCTTTCCCACACACACTAAAGTTTTCTTTCCACTTGGGCTTATGGAAGAACAGCTTTTCCCCATGAGCTTGGATATGGAGCTGTTTTGGACTAACTGTCAGAATCTCCTGGACAGCATCTTCCTATGGGAAAAGATGCAAAGTAATGGAAAAACTACTTCAGCCTCCAAAAGGCCATGCTGGAGCGGAGTTCTGAGAGCTATAGTCCCCAAAAAGCAACTTTTCCAAGCTCTGCTCCCTCTGTTTCCTATATCCACCCTCCCTTACAGCGGTCAACCACTAGAAGTTTATATATTTAGCATCAACAACATATGTGGCACTGTGCACATTCACTCTAGCAACAGATAGATCTCTGCGCCCAGGAAATTACATGTCTGTTAGATGTGGCAGTTAAGAAGCGGGAGATACCATGAAAGCTCGGATGAACTCAGATGAAGATTATCCCATTCTGAGACTGGATCTAAACTTTAGATTTAAACTCTAAACTTGTGCCTTATTTGGCCTATGCCTACTGATTGCACCCAAGCATGGGGTATTCCAGATTGTTTGCCATGGGGAAGTCTGCAGTAGGAAGTGAAGTTAGTCCCAAGTCGTCATGGCTTGGGTGAATTTTTTTCTTCTATTTCGTAGAAAGATTCATCACGACTCATTCACATCCTGATTCGTAGAAATATAAAATTGGGTTATGGTTTTATTTATTTAATAGAATAATGGAACCTTAGACTTGGAAGAGGCCAAACTAGCAAATGGACCAATCCAACCCCTTCTACTATGCAGGAACCCACATCAAAACACTTCCGACAGATGGTTAGTCAGCCTCTGTTTAAAAACCTCCAAAAAAGGAGACTCCATGACATTCTGAGGCAGCGGATTCCACTGTCAAACTGCTCTTACTGTCAAAAAATTCTTCCTAATGTTCAAGTGGAACCTATTACTTGTAATTTGACTCTAATTTAAATTTATTTGTCTATAATATATTTATATTCTCCCTGTATCACAGAATGACATACAATAAAATCAATTTAAAACAAACAATTTAAAACAGTATAAAATATGAAGCAGCAAAAAAAAAATAATATAAAGATGTATTAAATGGTCTGAGAAATTAAAACAAGCTAAAACAAAATGTGTATAAACTGGATAAAATGGTTAAAGACACCAGAAGTTTTAATAAAAAGCCGTGTTTTAACCTGGCACCAAAATGAAGCAAATGTTTTTCTCTGAAAGCCCAGATCCAAACACATTGATTGTAAAGTCCTGTTGATCTCGAAAAAGTTCATAATAGCCCAAGAAAATTTGTCTAGCCACAAGACCATTTTGATGATGCATTTTCTTGCCCAGCATAAGCTAACAGCTGCACCCATGTTCTTTCCATGGAAAAGAGGAAATCGCTGAGATATGACTTCTGCTACATTAAAAGGAATAGACATTGTGCCTTTGCACATTTTGTCTTTGGTTTTCCAATTCAGGGGAGTTTACCATTGGAGATAGCTAGAACTTTGTTGCTGTTGTGTGCCTTCAAGTCATTTCTAACTTATGACCACCCTAGGGTGAACCTATGATGGGTTTTCTACTAGAACTGCCCCAAGGTAATTTGTCACCTAAGCCACAGAACTAAACGGCACCCCTTTATGTTCCATGTACCAAAGCCGAATAGGCAGATGAATCTGTCTTCCAGCACACCTGGAGGCAGCAGACTAGCTCAAACAACTTGCTGCTGCCTTCCAACATATGCCGCCTGAGGCAACCATTAATGGCAGGGCCTTTCAGGATATGCACAATATGGAAACAAAAGACAAGATGTTGCATCAGGGTTGTAAAGGTTGTACATTTCCATAGGGAAAGTTACACGTAAACTGATTGCACTAGGTAGCCTTTGCATTGCATGGCAACATTGCAGGGCTGAATCAAGACATCCAATATGCAACTAAAGCAGAATGCATAGTGCACATCAGTATGTGATGTGCATCCAAGCAGCATGGCCCTACAAGCACAGCACCGCTTCTACAAACTCAAACTGAATACAGCTCTTCTGTAGTAGACAAAAACGTATGCCTCCTTCCCTAAGGGAACCTCCCTGGACGTAATACACCAACAGCATTCCAGCCTCTGTATAATGAATTGGTTTGGAATATCAGGATTATAATGCCTGCATTTGAACCAATGCATTGTTACGCAGCCTCTATCTGTTGATAATGCCTATTGCAAATGTAATCTTTGCTTATCACATATCTACTATAACTTCCTATTCCTACCAGAAACAGCCCATCTTCTCTTTCCAATGGCCAAGTTTCAGCTTCCTGTGCAATTCACAGAGCAACCAGACACACTGTCTGGGTTTTTGCTTAACTTCCTCCCCAGCCCATTTTGATGAACAGCAGAATTTGCAGATGTTTCTCCAATCAGTTGCAGGAGGCCACTCTTCCAAGGAGTGGAGGTTCCTGGCAGTGTCTTGCACGCAGCAGTGGTGGTTGGCTTTTCTGTTTGGTGAAGGGCTGCATTTATGAAAAGCTGAGGAGATGCAGATAGAAGGAGGACACAGAGTGCAAGGAGGCCCACCATGGGTGGAGCATCATGCAGCCATTGGATTGCCAGGTCAGGGTTGCCCCAGGCCATGGTTTCCAGGACAAGACCTGGGACCTGGATCCTGGTGTCATCATTAAGTATTGTGTGTTAAGTACAAGCTGCAGTTACTCCCATCTTGTCATTCAAACACATTTAAACAGAGGAGGGTGACCAAAATAGTAGAAGGCCTGGAAACCATAAAGCCCTCTGAGGAGCAGCTTAAGAAGCTGGGTATGTTTAGCCTGCAGAAGAGAAGGTTAAGAGGGCACATGACAACTATGTTTAAATATTTGAAGGGATGTCATATGGAGAATGGAGTGGGTCTGTTTTCTGCTGCTCCAGGGACTAGGACACGATGGAGCAATAACTTCAAACTTCAGGAAAAGAGATTCCACTTAGACATCAGCAAGAACTTCTGATGATAAGAGCCTTTCAACAGTGAAACATGCACTGCAACATGTTGAACTGCTCTTCTTTTTTGTGGTGTAGGAACGTATCTCTATTCTTTCCTTGTTATTTCTACCACTGGTAGCCAATTTTCTGTTAAAAAAAAAAAAGCAATGCCCACAAAGCGTAACCATATGTGATACAAGGTGCTCAGACTCTGAAAAGAAGGGGTTTTTCAGAGGAGGTGAGACAGAAAGGTCACAAGGTTAAGTCTAGGGAAACCCCCAAGTTAGTTTCAGCTTATTACAAATCCTCTTCAGATGTTGCTGTAATGTTTCACTGCCTTGGGGAGAAAATAGGCAAGGATCCTTTCCAGTCTCGATCTTAGGATTAATCGGTTTCAACTGCCCAGTACCATGTCAGACGATGAGACGATGGCAGTCTCTTGTCATCTTTAATACTTCCCCCATCAGTAGGCACAAAAGTTTACGAAGCTTATGAAGGATTTAACAAATTTCGTTCACCCTTTAGTTAAACCGAAAGTGTTGCCCTTGCAGAGCTTGCCAAAAAATTGTTTGTTTGTTTTTTGGAATAAAACTCCCAGAATCTCCAAGCCAACCACTAACACTACAGGTAGGAAGAAGATGAGATTTTCCATGCAACTCGGTTTCTCTCAGTACTAATGTATACCAGGAACACAAGAGTATGTTGGAAAAGCCCTTCCTTCACCCAGGAGTGGAAATCCAGTTTGGAATTTTTTAAAAAATACATGCAAAGCAAAGAATAGCTAAATTCGCTTGAAAATTTCTGGTGAATTTAGGGTTCAATGATACTGATGACGGGGTATTTTTAGGGAACAAAATTTCTGCTAACTTTCCATTCACATTCCTTGACAAAGTTGAACCTTGACTAGGTATTTAGCAGTGCAATTTTCAAGATGGGAAATACTCAAGAAATATAGAGTGGCAGTGTTTTGATGGCCACGAACAATCAACAGTGCAAGATGATTGATCAGAGAATAAAACATACATAAGATGAAAGATTAGTTCTTCGGGACTCTGAGTTATAGTCAGCCTAATATAGACTGAGAACATGTTCATGCAAGATACTAGAAATACTAGATACTATAGGATATTTGTCATTGGATTTTTATATCCTATAGTATTTCTAGAATCCTGTGAGTACTAGATACTGTGAACTTGGAAAGGCAGCTGTGAAAGAACTATGTAAGATCTTTTAAGTACTATATAAAGACACATTACCAAGTGTAAAGATATATGGTTACATATCAAAAATAGATTCATCCATGCCACAATTTTCCCAGTCTTTATGTATGGTTGTGAAGGCTGGACAGTGAAGAAAACTGACAGGGGGAAATCAACTCATTTGAAATGCGGTGCTGATGGGAAACTGCAGATACCAAGAATGATCAAATAAATGGGTCCTAGAGGAAATCAAGCCTGAGTTCTCACCAGAAGCCAGAATGATTCAACTGAGACTATCATGCCTTGGACATATCATGGGATGACATAAACCATTGGACAAGATGACAATGCTTAGTACATCTGAAGGCAGTAGGAAAAGAGGAAGACCACATTACAGGTGGATTGACTCATTCAAGGAAGCCACAGCCCAAAGTTTGCAAGACCTGAGCAGAGCTGTTAATAATGGGGGTGTTTTGAAGATCTCATCATGCATGAAGGCACAGCAAGTCAAAGCCAACTTGACAGCAAATGGCGACAACATAGGATGGTGGAAAGCACTCTTGAGCTCCCCCCTCCATTATTTCTACCATGTCTCCTACAAGTCCTATGCTGCCACTTCATCATGTGTAGGGGTGACCCTCAGCTCTTGAGCCATCAGAGTGTAAATCTAGTGAGTTTTCCCATGCTAGTAAGGCTTTGAGTACAGCCCTGGAGGTGGTCTGTATGCCTGCCTTCCAAAGATCAGTCTAGGCAAGTAGATTGGTTCATCATCAGGTTCACCATCAGAAGGTTGTTTATCACACAGAGATGTAATTCTTCAACTATTTCCTTTCCCTATTCCTTTTTCCCTGCTGTGGGAGAAAACCAATATTTCCCAGTAGCTTTCTCATGGTATTCACACACCTCTAAGTATATGCGCAGAAAAAAAACGTAAGTTTTTTGCAAAGAAAATCATAATTTTCCTGGCAAACATGATTGATTGATTGATTGATTTTTGGGAAAGGTACATCTGTATCTGGAAACTGTGAGGGGTTTTGCACAGAAATGTGGCTTCTGTGCAAACCCCACACTTTTATGCCAAAGAAATTTGTATTTCGGCACAAAGTAATTTCCCCCAAACGTTTACTGATGTGTGAATAACTTTTGAAAACTGCACAAAATTCTCACCTCTGTGTTATTCTTCCCAGATGAGTTTCCCAAGTGTAGGTAAACCTCTTTTTTTAAAAAAAAACTGGAAAATTAGAAATAGAGAATATCTTTTGATCCCAGCGATCAGGTGGTAAATTGGTCACAGGAGCTTATAAAGGGAATGAAGGGATGTGGGAGAGACTGCTTACATCAATGAAATCCATACTTTCAAGGTATTTCTAATATGCATGAATGCACTTCACGTAGCATAGAATAATAAATGAAGCTAATTTTTTTTTAAAAAAAATGCATTTATTGCATTGATTTTCCATTTTGCTTTCATGATGGAACCCAAAACTGTTCATCTGGAGTGTCCCAGATGGCTTCCCATTCACACACTGATCTTCAGCAAGGTTGTGGCTTACATACCTTCAAAAACCACACCTTGGAACAACGTTTGTTGTTTGTTGCCAATGTGACTTTTATATTTGCATCACAAACCAATGGAAGAAAATGCCTTCATCAACCAGAGGTCTGAAAGTCTCTTTAAATCACTTCCACAAATGCTGCTTTCAACATAGCTCGACATCTGGAATCTGGAGAGAGGAGTTCGGCTTTAAACCTTTTGCTTGCCTGCCTTTTTTTTTCCTTCCTAGATAAGGTGGCTGATACACATCAATCTGGTGTTTTCTCAGAAATAACTCTCCTACCAACACCATTATCTTGTTGGGGTTAACAGCCCAATGGAGAGCTAGTTAAGCATGCTTACATCTGCTTGAGTTTAGTCTCCAAGAACTGCGTTTCTCTACATAAGAAAGTGTTTTGGCACCTGGCAATGCACACAAATGTCTGCTGAAACTAAAGAACGTTGTCTCCACTAGATCAGTCGGAGCAGAAATCTTTCCTAGGAACAATGCTAGAAATTGCCCTTGCCCAGATGACAGGCCCCTTGAGTCGGATTCACAGGCCACAATGTCTCTTAGCTGGAGAAGAAAAACTTTCCATGTCACTTGTGAATGCCCTTCCACAAGTACTATCAAGCCATCTTCTGCTTCTTAACTTTTCAGGAACTGCTTTCTTCACCTTAAAACAGACTTGGGGAGGGAGAATAGTACGACTTTGGACTTCATGTTTTGGACTTCATTTCCCAGAAGCTCAGCCAGTGTGGCCGGAAATGAGGCATCCTGGGGAGTCCAAACCACCTGGAGTACCAAAGTTTCCCTACTCCTTCCCTGCCTCCCCCCCCGGACTTTGGACACAACCCAAGAGCCACTAAGGGGGTTATGCACTCTACAGCAACTCGGAGAAACTCAGTTTGGTCATATGAAGTGTCAGTCAGGGAAAAAACACAAATTAACTCAGCTAAAACCACCTCTCAACACCAATTGTGACAGCATCTTTAAGATGGACCTAATCTATTTGCTCTCTGCAGGAGGGCAAAGCAACACTGTTCCTTCTTCCTAGGGGAAAAACAGGTAGAGCTGCTTTCAGTTCTTTAAGGCAGCTCTCCCCAGCCTGATGCCCACCCTGCAGAGGTGCCAGACTACATGTCCCATTATCCCCAGCTGCAGGGCACTGTAGTCCAACACTCCAGAGTGGCATCTTGGGAAGGCTGCAAATGGAGCTTTCGCTATCTGTTCATCCACCGACGGCTGCTGCTCGCGTAAGGCATGTGCGGCCGGGGGCTCGTTGGACCTGGACCGTTAATCCAGTTCGTTTCTCTCAGACCAGCTTGCTGCTCTTTTGCTTTCTCTTCTTGCAGGGTCAGTAAACGCTGCAACTCCTCTTGGTCATTGAGTGGGTTTTTCCCATATTCCTGCTGAATCCAGGCACGGTACTGCAAGAAATAAAAATGAAACCCTGGAGGAGTTGTTAAATCAGAGGGCCGAGAAGACATGCGGAGGATCGCCAATGCAACACAATGCATGCAAGAAAACTAGTGGGGGGGGTGTTCTTGAGCACCACAATTGTGGTGCAATGATTCTGGCAAAACCACAGAATTCTGCACAGAGCTTTGACAAATTACTGTTTTGGGACAATTCCCAGAATCCTCCAGTCAGTCTGAGCTCTGGGTTAGAGGAAACTGAGATGACAGTACCTTCCGTTTAGCGTTATACCTTTCTGGAAATTTTGAAGCAAAGGGAGGAAAGGTTTTTCTGTGTTTTTCTATTTCAGGAAAAGTTGAAATTTTCAGAAACATATTTGCAAAAGACACAATATTTTACAAATTGAAAGTCACTTTGTTCCTACATTTCTTAAAGACTAGAAAAGCCTTAGTATAGCTCCAAGAAATCGCTACAAACAGTCCCTGCAAAAGAGAAATGCAGAGGTGGAGGTGACAAAAACCAGCAAAGACCAAGAAACCATAACACTTCTTTAAATCAATTTGGAAAAACCTAGAAATATATTTATGTGTGCAAATCTTGCTTTTGCTCAGTTGGGGCATTTGTGCAGTTATTCCTCTTTTATTTTGACAATAAAAAGTTTTATCCAGCTCAAGTTCTCCCTTCTACTGCCTCTCTCCTTGGTATATGAAAATTCTGACTTTTTCATACCCTCCTACATTTCACAGAAGAAACCTGGCAAGAGTTATTAATGAGGAAGAACCCACAAGCTAGGAAGGTCTGCAGCAGTTTCCTTTTGCTAGAGCCAACTGAGAAGAGCAAGATTCTGCCTCTTCCTCTCTTCTCCCTTCTGCTGGCTTAACAGAGAGCAAACTACTTTTGGGCTTTGAACCCAGTTTGCAACAATCAAAGTAATCTGAGGACAAAGAGAGAAGATAAAAAGAAGAAAGTGAAACTAGGACATTTTAGCAGCAGCTAAAAAATTGGGATGGCAGGGGATTAATCAGGAATGTTTCTGCCGGACTGGGACAGTGAGAAAGCATGCTGCTTTTTTGCATCAAAGTGCAATACTGTAAAGCGGTTGGGTTTTAATAAATGCAGAGTCATCACTTTTGGTCTGGGCAAGTCAACCGAGCTTTTTAAATTTGGTTTGTAAATATGCAAAGGAAAGGTGCAGAGAGAATACGAGAGGCAGAGACAACGTGTCTGTTTCATCCGAGAAAAGTCAATTCTGAGAGCCAAAGTAAAGGTCACGTGAATGAAGAATGCCATGAAAACGTCATCCGCGTGGGCGTCCCCTCCACCCCCACCTTGAATCTTGTGAACTCCCTCTTTCACTCAGAGCTTCACCTTTGGGTCCCCTGATCGTTCACGCTCCCCAGCTCTTGGGGGACTTCCTGAGGGAATTTCTGTTGTTTTGCTTGCAGTGAAATATCTGCATATTGGCTGCCGAAACCACGCTGCTCGAAACCGAGTTACTCCTTTGCTCTGAACCTGAACAGGAGGTGAACATGTTGGTGGAGAGGCCATGCTCTTGGCATGGCAGGGAGTTGGACTCGATGACCCTTGTGGTCTCTTGCAGTTCTATGATTTTATGATTACATGAATGAGAGGAGGAGATGACAGTCCCTTCTGAGGCTGAATCATATTGCACCAAGCATCACCTAGCAATCACTTGCTACGAAAGTTATTTGTAAGGGAGAACTTACCGTGACCCTAAGGCAGATCTATGACAGAGTTTTCTGGGGCTGAGAGTATGTTATGTGCTCAACATCACCCAGTGGGTTTCCATGGCCAAGCAGGGAATCAAGCCCTGGTCTCCAGCATAATCATAGTCAAACCGCTACAACAGGCTGGAGTTTTGCCACCACTATGGTTCAACGTTCACTCTCCCCAACAGCTCCTACAAAAATATGCTGTCCTGCTGCGAGATCACATGCCTGGTGGTTCCCCCACGCAGCTTAGTTTGCAGGGTTGGAGATCTTCACCCTTTGGGGGAATCCCACACTCATTGGTTTTGCAAGTTGCACTGGGCATTTTTCTCTGAAAACTATCTCGCGTGGCATTGACTACAAAGCGCCACTATATCATGTGGCTGGAAGCTCTCTTTTTCAACCCACTCCCCAGAACAGGTTTTTCTCAGAACGTCTCTCTGTCTCTCTCTGTTTAAGAACAACTTCCTCAAAAGGAAGTTAGCATGTACAGCACTAAGCCCACTCAACCCCCAGCTCAGAAGGATTGCTTGCAGTTAAGATACTGGATTAAGGGACTGATCGCACTAGTCCGTTCCCATTTAAAAGCTACTCTACCCATGCTCGTAAAGATAGGTGAATGCTGAGTATCACTCCCTCACTGCATCTGTGCTTTTAAAATGTAACTTCTTACTCTATACTTTCCTCAATAGAGACAACACCGTTCGTACCGCCCTGTTTGCCCCACCTCCTACATCAGGATTGGTTTTCCTTCAATTTTTTAAAAATTAAGCTGTAATAACATAATTGCTGCTTGATGTTTCAGCACAATTTCACTATTGTTGGTTTTGACAGTAAGATGTTGTTAGTGAAAGAAGTGAACGATGGAGTGTTACAGAAAGAGGTCTGATATTATCTGCACATATAGCCACCAAAAAGAAAGTTGGAAGCCACACTTTCATTTGTTCTCTACAGTCCTCCCTCTGCATACACAGGTTTGAGCTTTGTGAATTTGATTATTTGTGAGGTGCCCATGCTCCCCCATTTTCCACCTCCCATTCTCTTGCAGGCATGCAAGGAATGCCTGGACAAAAGGGAAAGTAATGGAGGGGGGAGGCATGCACGCACTTTCCTTCTGCCCTCTGGGTCTTCCCTTTCCCATTCCCTTGCCTCTGGCCCTGGCTCTGAAAAAAGAAGGCTCATGAACCAGGGCTAAAGGTAAAGGGATGGAGGGGAATCACAAGAGTAGAGTTATTTGCAATTTTTCCACTTTCACGAGGGTTCTGCATCCTGAACCTTCACAAATGTGGAAGAACCATTGTACATCTTTCTATGTCTTACTTTTCTTACTTCTTTTTTCCTTCTTTTCACCCTTTTTATTGTATTTAGAAAACTCTTTATAAAAGTTACTTAAAAGAAAGACCACCCCAAAGTCCCCAGCCTTTAAAAACAGTTTTAAATTTTCACTGATTTGGGAGCAGTTTTGCAGCAAATACTGGGCACGTGAGCTCAAAACCAACCACAGATAGGGCAGTTCATGTTTCCCCTCCACCCAGCACCCCACAAGACCACAAAATCCCCAAAGAAATCAAAAAGAAAAGTTCTACCAAAAATCAGCCAAAATGGCAGCTGGAAGCGACACGATGCCACTTCGAGGTTGCCGAAACCCAATGGTAGGGGCTGCTGGGGAGTCATGCCTTTGATGTTGCAGTAAAGATCGCCCTGAATTTCCAAGTGGGCCAAGGAAGGGTAAGAGCATGAAAGGCAGCTCACCTCTTTGAGCAAAGTCGATTCATACTCCTCCAACTGCTCCTGGAAGCCAAAGTTGGGGCACACATAAGAACGGACGGCTTTGGTGGCTGCCAGACACTCTTCCCAGCCGAAGTTGGTCACAGTCATGAGGTAAGCTACCAGAATGGTGGTGCTGCGGGAAACTCCAGCTAAGCTGTGGCAGCAGAACCAGAGATGCAACATCTCAAGTGACGCACAAAGAGAAGGGTACAAGGGGGGGGGAATTTCCCTTAAGGATGCCATGGCAATGACAAGGTTGCTCACCAGTGAATGAGGCATCCTCCCCCGTGCAGACGGCATTCGTGAATAAACCTGATGCACTCCTTAAAATGTTGTATCCTGGAAAAGGAGGATAGAAAAATGAAGAATGGTTGGCCTGAACTAGTTGCCACTCCTTTTCTTTGACAGATGAACCTACATTGGCTCCTTCGCCGCTCCCTTTCTGCTAGCAGCTGGAGAACTTTTTGTTTTGTTTGTTTTGTTTAATTGTGGGATATATCATTTTATGTAAAATAAATAAATAAATATACCTTCTCTATTTTGGAGAGAGCATATTTATTAAAAGACAGAAAATGGGAGGGAAGTTTGTGGTTCTGGATCAGTGAGCAAAGAGTTCAGAGTTTTGACCTGATGTTTCCAGCATAAAGGTTCTCTGAAGATCCAACCTTTCATTCTTCGCTTTGAGATCAGGGTGGTGGGTCCCAAACCCCATCGCCAGTAGTTGGCCTCAAATCAGTTCTGGTCAGACCCTCCACTCTTACTTCTTAGAACGCCCTTTCCAAGTTCACCAAGATTGTGAAACACAAAGTCTATGCAGAAAATAGCCTTTTAAAAGTAAAACTTCCTTCCTGTGGCCCATTGCTTAGAGGCATGTTATGATTGCACACACATTTTTAAAAAAGAAAAGAAAGGAGAGGAAAACTAACACTCTAACTGGGCTGAAGAAGAGCTTTCTTAAGTTTCTCAGGGATGACATTTTGCTGTTTGGAGAGTCCGTAACAAATCTTGAAACAGTGGCCGCCCATATCACATCTCCCACATTCCCCAAGTCACGAGATAGAGAAAACCTGCATCTCAAGGGACGTTACTTTTCTATTGGTGATGGAGTTGAAATTTTAATATCTGTCTTTTACTGTGCTTTGTCCCTGGCCACCACCTGGCCAAGAAGGGGAGTGTCCTCTGCTTGCATTGATATCCCTCTAGACCATCTTAACTGACAACAGAAGTAACTTCTGAAACAAAATACAGGCCTGTGACTTTAACCTCAACTCTTTTCTCTTCCTGTATGATTTTTTTAAACATCTTTGCTTGATGAAGAAGAAGACAGTGAAGCTTCAAAAGCCTGCATGACATATTTTGTGCATTTCAGTTGGCCAATAAAAGTATCGCTGCTTTGGAGATTTTGGATTTTGTTGTATATTGCTGCACAACCAACTCACCTGTCCCTGAATATGTTTTCTGAAAGTCCTAGGTTTTGCTCCTGTGCAAAGCAATTTTATTTTGGAGATCTACATGATGTTTTCCCCATCCCAAAGTATTCCCAGGGAACTCCTGGCATTACCAAGGACTTTTCATTTTCACTCCCCAGGTCAGTTGGAATTCACCCTGTATTTCCCAAAATTTACTCTCCCTGGCTGTCTGTTTGTGTTATACCAGAACTAACTAAGGTGTCTGCACCCAGAAATGTAGCAATTGTTTAAAGACACAGATTCAACAGGGATCAAACGAGGGAAAGAAGAATGTTAGCTATACAAGAAAATGAACCCAGTGTAATATTGCTAAAGCACTTTTAAACACTGACCATAACTTCTGGAAAATAATTAAGAAAGGCTCACTGGAAATTGGTGAAAGCCAGTTTCTGAATCATTGCCTGAGTCTATGAGATCAGCGGGCAGGAAAACCATAAATATGGAAGTAAAATCAAAAACAAAAGTACTGGAGAATCTTGGTACTTCCAGGGACCTTTCCCCCCAAACCTTTCTGGATAAGCCCTTAAGACTTGGAAAGGCAGCCACAAAGAGACTGGATAATATGCACAAGTGTAAAGATATATTATTGAATACCAAAGTCAGAATCATCCAGGGTATCATATTTTCTATTTTTATGTCTGGTTGTGAAAGATGCCCAGTGAAGAAAACTAATAGGAAGAGAACTGACTCACTGTAAATGTGGTGCTGGAGGAGAGTTCTACAGATACCATGGACTGCTAAGAAAGCCAAAAAAAAAATGAGTCCTATACAGTGCATTTGTGTACCAAACAAGTGCCTTGGCAATCTTTCATGGTTGCCACACCCAACCATTTCATGCAAAAAAGTAGAGCACTGAATTTAACAGGGGATAGAGAACACATAAGCCACAGATGAGGTTGGATGGCAGCTCCCATCTTCCCTCCCTATTACCTATGTTCTCCAAGGCTAATGGGAGTTGCAGTCCAACAACCTGTGGAGAGCCACACTTTGCTCACTCTTATCTTAAAGAAAACATTTGCAGTGAGTGCATAGGTGGGGAAAAAATGAAAGAACTTACAGGTTTTGATTTGAGGAGTCTGAAGCCGATATACAGAGGTAAGTCATGTCCTGAAACGGAAGAGAGAGACTCATGACCCATGTGTTCTGCTGAGGGCTGGAGAAAGTTCCAAGTCTTTCCGATAATTCCAAACAAAGGCCATTTCCACACTAGACTGTTATAGCGCTATTATTCCACTTTCAACGTCCAATGGAATCCTGGGGTTTGCAGTTTAGGGAGGGGTCTAAATATCTGGAGACCCAAAGGACAGGAAGAACCACTCTAGATTAACCTTCTCTAGCTCAGGGCTCTCGCAAGGTTTTGGGCTAGAAGTCCTATCATCCCCAGCTTGACACCTTTATACTATAAAGACCCAGAAGATGGCTAAGTCTGGCCTATGCAGGAAAAGGACTTTGAGACAGCTGATCTTTGCTCCCTGCCTTTAGTCATTTACAGGTCACACCATGCAGCAGCTGTTACATTTCAGCAAAAAGAGATAACATGCATAATCAGAGAGAAAAGAAGGAGAATGTGAAACTGTGTGGATTTCTCTCAGAGAATGCAGAAGGAGCACAACAGAATTGGATTGAGGGACAGTAAAAGGTCGGTCCTTTTGTTCCTCCTTAACAGGTTTCTTCTGCTAGGAAAAAGATGGAAGAAATAGAGAAAATGTGGGAGGGCCTCCAGCTACCGAAAGTGGCATCCAGAATGTGGGTACACTTCTGTGAATGAAGCAACACGATCGCATGGTAAAAGCCTTGCCTGGAATCATCCTGTCACTCAGGGGGAAAGCACATGACAGGCATGCAGAAATTTCCACATTCCATGTCTGACATCTCCCGTTTAGAAGATCTCAGAGGCAAAAGCCAGTGGATAGGAAACAGTCCTCCTTTCCTGAAATTCTGGCCAGCTGCCACCATCAGAGTAGAAACTACAAGGCAAAGATTTTGACAGAAAAGAGCACAGCCTGCCCTGTCCCGATGTAGTTTAGGAGAGGGCTTTGGTTAAGTCTAGATTAAGCACTTGGCTAAGTAACTACATTGGGTCTGGGGGCCAATTGTCTACACAAGAGTCCAAGGGGGTCAGAAGTTCTCATTTCTGCTTTTGAAAAACAGGGGAGTGGTATATTAAACAGTGTAGAGCGACTTGTGTCGTGGTGTTCCTTCAAGTTGTTTCCAACCTATGGCAGCCCTACGGCAAACCTGTTACGGGGTTTCTTTGGCAAGATTTGTTCAGAGGGAGTTTGGCCTTGCCCTTCTCTGAGGCTGAGAGTATGTGACTTGCCCAAGATCACCCAGTGGGTTTTCACGTCTGAATGGAGATTCGAATCCTGGTCTCCAGAGTTATAGTCAAACACCCAAGCTCCTGCTGCCATGCTGAATCTCTTGCGGAGAGATGAAACCCTACTTAAAAGGTGAGGTGCCACTCCGATAGGCTTCCAAGAGAAGCAATTCAGTATTGTTCATTTTATTTTATTTTTTGGAGGAAAAAAATGGCATGTCTAGGAGTGTGGAGAAGTTGGAGCCACAAAGAAAACAGCCCTGCAGGCCAGATGCTGCCCCAAGACTGCACTTTGCCCTCCCTTGCAATAAAGATCTCATCTGCCTTGAGATCAGTGGCTCTCAACTGCAGTTTCATTATTGGCTGGGGCAAAGATTGTTCTATCCGGCCAGTCCCTCTCAACCTCCCTGGCCTCATCCATATGCCAGTGGATTTTTTTTTATAAATCATGCATCGAAATATATCTTTGCAAAAATGTTGCATCACCCTTGCAACAGCAAAACCTTCCAGGTGGTTGGTAATGCCTCCTGCCAGGGCCACCCTGGTTTGTGCCTAAGCCAGGTATTCAGCCAAGGTGCAAGCTATGCTCCTCAAAGTGTCCATTCCTCCCCTGGGGATGGGACCCCCTCCTCGGCCCTTTGCCAGAGAGGCGTGCATGGGAACAGAGCTTGGCTTTGCAGTTCTTTGGCTAAATCTGCCATTGACATATTGCTCAATGAAGCCATGTGTTTCTGGTTCCTCTTTTTTTTTTTCAATCCCCCCCCCTCCCCACAGCCTCCTTCAGCCCATCGTGTTGTAAGATCTTTGTGAAGATTCACCATCTATCTGGCAGGTCAGGAGAGATGGAGACCAAGTAGCTATGGCTTTGGTGAACGGTTTTCCCCAACACATAAAGAAATGCACACATATTTCGTTCCCTCAGTCCTTCTCTTTAACATTACTCGGAATCTCCTACCAAGAAAATGGTTTCCGTGGGGCTATTTTTAAAATTTTTCTTGGGAAGCAAAACAATATGCAGTCAATCTGTCCTTACTTGGTCACCTAAAACCCTCACAAAAAAACATCAGAGAACTCTTTATTCTTCTGCTTCATCTCTACATAGACACACTCACACCTCCAAGTAGCATTCAGTGTCTTCTAATCTGGCTTGCATGCTTTTGCATTGCTCTGACTGACAGGGTCAGGGCAATCTTTCGACAGAAATGCAGGAAGCGATCTTATATTAAGCTTGGAACTTGGAAAAGTTACTTGGGGGAGACTACATCCCCCCATTCCCCTTGCTGGCTGGGGAATTTGAGGACCTGAAAGCCTCAAAGCAACTTTTCCACACTCTGAGTAAAGGCGCTGGGGCATCTAGTCCAGTAACGTCTATGCTGATTGCAAGGCATATGCAGATATTGTGTTGGATTGCAACTCCCATGGCCACACTGGCTGGGGAGGATGGGATCAGTAGTCTGAAGGAGGTTGGATATAGGGCAGTTCTGGACAGAACCCATAATCCACAGTGAAAGTTGAAGGTGCAGGCAAAAGGAGCTAAGAATTTGACTGCATTTTCAAATTTTGTAATAGTGGTACAAAAGCGAGATACATAAACCAACTCTGAACAAGGTATGTGAACCTCTTTCCATGGGCCTATAGCACCTGGTATTCATTGGTAGTCTCCCATCCAAGTACTTATCCAGGTTGGCCCTGCTTAGCTTCCAAGATCAGATAGAATCTGGTGCCTTTAGGGTATGTAAGCCTCCCTCCAAAATATAGCCTATAGGACCCTAAGTTTGTGGGGGGGGAATTTCTCCTACAGCTGCACAGAAAGCCTGCAGATTGCTGATAGAGAAGCTGAGATATCACTGATATTAGAGAGTAGGAGGAGCTAGAAATTAATTGTGGCTGGGTGCCTCCTCCGAAATTTAGCCTACAGGAAATACATGTGATTTCCAAGTCACCTGTCACCTTATGATGCTAGCCAGAGGTGGACAGGAACTGTGTGTATGTATGTGTGCACATGGATCTTCAAGTCGCCTGTCCACTTACGGTGACCCCATGAATTTCAGGGGGTTTTCTTAGGCAATACCCAGTCACACAATCAACTGTGTAACTTTACTGCCCTCTAATGGCAATAATATCTCAACATCTCCATTAGCAAATCTTCATACTTTCTGCGTAGCTACAGAAGAAGGAAACACAAAATCTAGGGTCCTTTCACACTATACAATTAGAGCAAGATGGTCCCACTTTAACTGACATGGTTCCACACTGTGGAATCTTAAGATTAGCATTTCAGGGAGAGGGAAAGTCCCAAATTTTGTTCCTGTTCTAATTTCTTACTGGATCAAAAAAAAAAAAAAAAACTGACCTAGGGAGCTGGTATAAAAAATCTCTGATCATACCAGGAGCTGACAGGATATATTCTACGATGAACAAAATGTGTATGGATTTCTAAAATAAAATCGGAAAGAACGGGAACAAAATCTGCGATGTTCTGGTCTTTTAAGGGCACACCCAGGCTGATTAAAATGAGATTTTGTTCTTATTCTTACTGATTTTATTTTAGAGATCCATATAATTTTTATTTATTTCTGCCAGCTCCTGATACAATCAGAAACTTGTATACCAGCTCTCAAAATTGGTTTATTTTAACTCAATATAAAATCAGAAAAAGACAGGGAGGGGGGAAATCTGGGATTTTTCAATTAGGCTGAATGTGCCCTGAATCAGTGTGGATGCACCCTTAGTTAAAAAAAAAAAGGGGGGGACATTCCCAGACTCGGTCCAGGATGCTTCAGTTTTCCTCCGTTCCATACTCACTTCTAACACAGGTTTGGCATTGTTGTGAATCGACAAGATGTGTGTGATCCCGTGCTTCACCAAGTTCTCCTTGTCTTCAGAATCTGGAAAGAGATAAAAATTTCCAGCACCAAACCATCTTACTTTTTATTGCTCCAAACACCAAGGAAGAGGAAGACCCCTAAGTCTATGTGCAGTCAACATCTCTGGGGTGATGAAGAGCTGGAAGACACTCACCTCGGATGTTTCCAAGGTACAGGCCCCCCACAACCTGAGAAGAAGCAGAGGAAAAGAATGAGTGCCACAGGAATTGTACTTCTGGTACTCATGGAGCCACACCTTGGAAAAGTTACCTCTTTGGACTATCACCCCCAGAATGAGAAGAGACGATTAAGAGGGGACATGACGGCTATCTTTAAATATTTGAAAGAATGTCATATGGAGGATGGAACAAGACTGCTGCTCCATCCACTATGGAACAATGGATCCCAAATTCAAGAAAAGAGATTCCACCTAAACATTAGGAAGAACTTCCTGACAGTAAGAGCAGTTTGACCATGGAATAGACTGCTTCGGAGTGTGGTGGAGTCTCCTTCTTTGGAGGTTTTGAAACAGAGGTTGGATGGCCATCTGTCGGGAGTGTTTTGATGGTGTCTTCTGGCATGGCAGAAGGGGATTGGACTCAATGGCTTTTGGGGTCTCTTCCAGCTCTAGGATTCTATGATTCTCATATTTTTGGACTGTGGTATTTATTCAGTTGGAGGGGTATGGCATATGGCACACACATTTTAAATATTCTTCACTCTTCAGAAGCAAAAGGAAGGAAGGGAGCCTGTTTCGTTTCAGAGATTTGTTCCAGAATCCACCCATTCCATGCAAATTTTGGCAAGAGTTTAAAAATAGCACCCTCATGCATGCCACAAATGTAGCCTTGTAGCCAAGACCAGGCGTTGTTTGGAAGATACTGCTGCTATAGAAACAATACACAAAGCCTTGGTGTCTCTGGACCACGGGGCCTTTGCTTCCAGTTTAAAGTCAAGCCATGTCTACGTGGAAGGTCACAGGAGAAAAACTCTTATGTTTAGATGGCTTGTTGCTTGGTGTGTTTCTATAACCAGGCAGGAGCTGCAACCACTGGGGTTTTGCTTTAAAAAAAAATCACTGATTCTCTGTTCCTTGCAATCTTAAACAGAGTGCCTCTTGCAGGCTCTAAGGGCCATATGACACTATCCTGTTATAGTACGATATTCCACTTTAACTACCACAGCAATAATTTGTGGAATTCTGGGGTTTGTAGTTTATTAAGGCCCAAGAGCTCTCTGTCTGAGAATTCTAAATGCCCCTCCCTAAACTGCAGATCCCAGGATTCCATATAGCACTATAATGTGATACACTTTTTTGTTCGTTTTAATGAAAACAAAAAAACACTGAAGCCCTTTCCGCACTAGAGTGTTATACCGCTATGATTCCACTTTCAACATCCTATGCAATCCTGGGGTTTGCAGTTTTGGGAGGGGGCCAGCCAGGGACTGAGTACACTTATGTTTTGTTTTTGTGAGACTTAAGACATTTCTGCACTAGACTGTTATAGCGCTATGATTCCACTTTCAACATCCTATGCAATCCTGGGGCTTGCAGTTTTGGGAGAGGGCCAGCCAGTGACTGAGTACACTTAATCTTTTGTTTTTGTGAGACTTAAGACATTTCTACACTAGCCTGTTATAGCATTATTATTCCACTTTCAACATTCTATGGAATCCTGGGGTTTGCAGTTTCGAAACTGCAAACCCCAGGATTCCATAGGACGTTGAAAGTGGAATCATAGTGCTATAACAGCCTAGTGCAGAAAGGGGCTGAGATCCCTAGGGGTCAGCATTTTCTGCAGGGCAACACGAAAAAGTGTGAACTACCTATGTCACAGCACCTTGAGTTGTCACACCCACCGGCAGAACCAATTACTCTCATCTGCTTATAGGACACAAGGTCATCTTTGCTGTCAGCTATGAGACTGGGATTGCCAGCTGCTCAGACAGATGGCCATCTCAAGGAGTTGGCCTGTCTTAGAGAAGGCTTTTCAAGATCACATACCCAGCCTGTCTTTTCATGGAAATCACCTTCCCCTACAGTTATGCAAAAACAACAACCCAGCAGGAAGAGGGGCTTTGATTTGAGTCAATGTCTGTATCTGGGCCAAGGATCTAATTTTAATTCGGTAAAGCTGTGACTTTCCCAGTTATTTAGGGACACTGAACGTAACTGATCTCTCTTCTGCCAGTGAGGCAGCTGCATGATAAGTTAACAGTTAGTTCCATGAGTTGAAAGAAAGAAAGAAAGAAAGAAAGAAAGAAAGAAAGAAAGAAAGAAAGAAAGAAAGAAAGACCAGGACAGAAGAAAATAATGCTGCTGAACAGCCTTGGATGCAAAGTGAGAATGTAGCAGGACTAGAGAGAGAGAGAGTAAGGAAGTCAAATAAATCTCACCTGGCTAACTAGGGGAAAGAAACTATCTGAGTTCTATGGATAATTTATAATTCTACTACAGTTGGCCCTCCCTATCCACCGATTCACTATCCACAGATTCAACCAACCATGGCTTGAAAATATTTTTTAAAAATCCAAAAAGCAAATTTTGATTTTCCTATTTTATATAACAGACATCATTTTTCTACATCGTTGTATATAATGGGACTTAGGTATCCACAAATTTTGGTATCCATAGGGGATCCTGGAACCAAACCCTAGTAGATACCAAGGGCCCACTGTAGTTAAAAACTTCTGATACTGAACCTTAGTCACTTAATGCCTGTTGTGTAGCTCTCCTTTTACTTACAGGGCTAAATCCAATTCCTTGTCCCATGCAGAGTGCGACCCACTGAATCAATGAGAACTTGGGAAGTCTATTCAACATTTATATAAGTTCTGCTAATTCATTGGGTGGTCTCTGCATGGGACTAGCAATTCGGTTTAGCCCAACTTACCACTGATTCTGGCATGCCCTACAATATTTCATGGGTGAAATCTGAGCAGTATCAACATTTGGTCAAGATGGCAAAAGTTACTGATGAGAAAGAGCAGACAAGCCAAGAGGGACTGCAGCAGTTTGCTTCTGCCTGAATCCACAGGGAAAGGCAAGAATCCATCCCCACCTCTCCTCTCTCCCCATTGAGCCGAGTGCAAACTTCTTCTCCACTTTGAACTCAGTTTGCAGCAACTGAAGTAAGTCAAGGATGGAGCAGGGAAGTGGGAGGAGAAGAAAGAAACTGGGACACTGAAAAAGTGAGGCTTACAAGAGGATTAATCGGCAGTTGGAAGTTACTTTATAGTTATGATTAATGACATCAATAATTTAACCTTTGTGCAGAGCATTCACATTTCAAATATTTTATAGGGTTAAGGTTTAAATCTGAAAGTGTTTGAAATGTGTCATGAAACAGTTATTTCACTGATCCTTATATAACTATCCTGCAAAGTAGGGCAAGGTTATCGTTTTAATTATCTCTTTATTTTCACACATAGTTGTGTCTGATGTAGCTCACACAGTATATCAAATGGCCAGTGGGTGCAGCACCTCAAAACAATAAGGACAATCATGAGCAATTACTGTTGCATCAGCGAGCAAATTAGTAACATAATATGTCAAACAATGCAACTTTGCATAAAATCAAAATAAACTGTACTAATCCAGCAACTTGAACCTAAACAGGAGAGAAGAGAAATTCTAATACATAACTATAAAATACCAAGTCTTATATTATCCCTATACATTAACCCCATATACTGGGAAGGGAGAATATGGTTTGCCCAGTGCCACCAGGTCAACTTGTAAGACAGGTAAAATGTGGACTCACAACTTCTCCTCTCACCTTTTTAGCCTGCTACTAACATTTGCAGCTCTATGCCACCTGTTTAGCCAAGCCAGAATTGCAAAACTGTGAAACCCACTTAAGGTACTATTACAGAATATTCTCTTTCTCCTCCCTCCCCTCCAATTTCCTTTTTGCTAAGTTTCAGCGAATAGCAAGGGTTGTACCTTACTCATCCCAGTCCCCATGGTAGCTTTTACGTGTCAGCAGCCACACTCAGACACGCACGGACATGTGCAAAAACCACAGCCGTTCACTCTGGTTTTCCCCCTTGTTCACCAGGGCACTGCAAAATAACAGAGAGAGAGAGAGGAGGAAAGAAGGAAGGAACGAAAAACAGCCTTGTGGCTGACACTCACTTTCCCCTTGCATTTTTCAGCTTCTGAGCTGATCACCATTTATTCACCTTCTCAAAAGTGAATAAGGGGGCATGCAGGGGGCCCAAAAATCTCAGTCCACTTACCAGCTCTGCTGACTCTCCAAAACCAGGACCGAGCACTACAGACTAGCAGACGCAGCAAGCATTAATATGAAGGGTCACAGCAGGACACTGAGATGTGTGAAGGTGGGGGGATCTCTTCCAGATCTGTGGATCCTACACCACCAGCAGTGACACAGGATCATTGGTCAGTGGCTTACTGATTTCTGTGTTCAGCATCCCATCTCTTTCTCCCCCCCCGGGTTTTTCCACCCATCTCTGCTCTATGAGTCACTCTGCTACAGCTGTTATTGCCAAGCGAAGTGTCCAATGCACTGATGCAATGCAGAGATGTGACTTCTAAAAAGCTACTTCGGGAAAGAGGGGAAGAGACAGGAACCAGCCATGTAATCCTAGCCAATCTGACAAATAACGAGAAGCCATTAACCCAGGCCCTCATTTCACAGTCGGCTTCTAACCCCAACCTGCCTCCCCATCATGCCTCCTGTTTTACTCTGGGGTTCTGCTGGCTGCATTGCTCAAGTTAGCAGCAAGAAAACATGTCTTGGACTGGGGCCAGTTTCCAAATCATCCAGTAAAAACCTTCCCACTGTGGTTCTGTTTTTCTCCTGCCCAGAGAACTCATTCATTCAATCATTCCTAGTTTGTATCTTCAGTGCTGGTTTCTATAAGGATTTAAAAAGTGCAGGATCTCTGTTTTGGAATGCTAAGGGTGTTCCACCCCCATCCACCCCCAACAAGAAGGCACACGAGAGCAGCAGCTTCGTCTCTTGCTGCACTGAGATCCAGAACACACTGGCAAATGGGCAGTCAATGCCACACAAGAGCTATTTTCAGGCACACAGCTCCAGGCGTAGTCAGAGCTCTGAGAGGTTAACCTCTCCCATCCCAAGTGAATCTCAAATTACTAGGAAATTAGAGACAGAGCCTCCTAAGCAGCAGGGAAGGAACAGCAGCTGAGCAAAGCCTCAGCCTCTCTTCCAAAAAGACCTCTGCAGGATGAATAGACGAGGGTTGCCAAATCTGGACT